>JAYESA010000005.1:6922813-8122813 GCA_036927795.1 Iris macrosiphon | reverse complement strand
TGCTGGCGGACATGAAGGGCGACGATATCAGATGTGTAAAACTGCGCATCGACAACAAATCAACAATCTCCCTTAGCAAAAATCCGGTGTTTCATGATCGCAGCAAACACATCCAAACGAGGTACCACTTCATTCGTGACTGCATCAAGGACGGAAAAGCTGAGGTAGAGTATGTCCGAACAGATGAGCAGCTCGCCGACATACTGACCAAGGCCCTGGGCCGGGTCAGGTTCCAGGAGCTTCGCTCAAAGATCGGGATGATCGTCATCAAGTAATCGCAAAAGTTTAGGGAGCGATTATTACTTAAACTATGTGCTCACTTAAGACCAATTCTCACTGTGCATTCTCTCTGTGCTCATTTCAGACCTATTCTCAAGGGGTGTCCTACTCTAAAGGGAAAAACCCTTGGCCTTCCATGCTTGTAGGCATGGGAGTTATGTTTTAGTAGGCCTATAAAAGAAAAGGCATACATGTAGAAATTTTTAACACCAATCAAAATAAACTCTTCTATTGTCTGCTACTTTATCTTTCCGGCAAGTTCGTTAACGTAGTTTGCAGCACAAAGACTCTCATGAAGATGCCGATGTCGAATGTAATCCGTCCCCCTTTCAGTTTCAATTCTCCTTTGTTTTCCATGTAGCAATGCTGTTTAAGAAAGATACAAATTAGTTTCATTTAGGATATACGCACAGTAGATAGAATAATTAATCCTCTACTTCATATGTTCATTTCGGCTGTGACTTGTGACTGTGTGAGTAAAACTTAAACCATGCTAATCCATTCCATTACATGTACACCGCAAATAAACAATCAAGTTTTCTTCGAAACTTTTTTGGGATCTTTTCCATTGAAAGTATATCCACAACATGCTAGTACGTAGCTAGTAAACACACGTACACAGAAAAAGAAGAAATAACTCAGTACTCACCAAGCTAGTAAACACCACGACGAAGACACGAGTTTGAGGGAGAAAAACGCAGTTTCTGTGTTGTTGATAGTTAGGTTTGGGGTAAGAAAGAAAGAGTAGAAACAATAACATATAGAGAGAAGGGAGGGGAGGGGGAGGGGGAGGGGGAAGAGCCGTTGGGCTAAGTACGGCCGCGTAACTGCGCAGCAGTACGGAAGAAGACAGTTCCTAACAGAAGGTGATGACAGTTGTAGCGTCTCTGCTCTCCTCTTTGCAGGAGCACAGCTGTTTTTTTCTTCTTTTTCTTTTCTTCGTTTTTCAGAAAAAAATGATTTTCTTTTTCTATATTTGTCTCTTTTTTAGTTTTAATTTTTTTTCTAATCTTTTACATTTTTATGGTTTTCTCCCCCATTTTTTTTGTTTCTTTTTGTTTTTTTGTTCTTATTGTTCGTATACTTTTCTTTTTTCCTTCATTTTTTTTTGTTTTTCAATTTAAAAAAAAAAGTGTGTAAACTTAAGCAGTGTGGTGTGAGCTAGCAAACTCTAATTATTGGAGTGTAGTGTCAAAATGTGTCCTCACAACAAAATTGCTTCCAGTGGGGTAAAAGATTTGCGAGCTAAGTTTAGAAATTATGGGAGGAAGTGTGTTACGAAATAAAAATATATTATATGTCTTCAAAAAAATGTGAGTGATGTATCTTTTATTTTGTGACGTATGACATGACAGTTGACATGGCAATTGGTATATCAAAAATTTAACAATAATAAATTTTAGATGATTAATTTTTTGGATTAAAATTTGTAATATCAGCTGCTACGTTAACTGTTGAAAAATGGTAGCACCTAAATTTTTTTGAAAAGAAAGAGAGTGTAATTGTACGAAATATATGATTGTGAATATCATATTATGGGAGAGAGTGCTTGTAACTAAGGAGGGGTGGTTTTATCAATGATACTTTAACAAGTTACACTGGTTCAAGTACTACTAACTAAGTTCCATGTGAGGAAGTGAGTTGTTGACTCGTTGCCGGGATGCGCCACGAAAATGAGAAGGACTCGCGGGATGCGTCCCGAGAAGGAGGAGTATACCGGTTTCGACGTCAATGATTCGTTACCGAACAAGCTAGTGATGTTCCTAGTTTGTGGATGATACAACATTATATATAATAAAAAAATATAGATTAGATTAGATACCAAGATGATTTGTAAACCAAAATAACGACTCATAGTTTTGAAGCCATCACAAGTCCATCTACAGTTCTAACTTAAGTTCATATTTGAACACATCACTAATCCTAATTAGAAGAGAAGTTGGTGCACTGAGATTCACACAAGAGTTCCTCTATAGTGACACACAACTCCACAGAAGCACTGAACCGGGTACATGTTACAAACTAACAACCCAAAAAAATGCAAATACACCAAGAATCAGAAAATCGTTCTTCTCTTTACGTTTGCAGATGCTACACCGAGAAGAACGGGAACAAGAACATAAATACAAAGAAGGAAACTCCTGTTGGGGTGATCAAAACCACCAGTACTCAAGGCAAGATTTGCGCTATACAACGATCTGCCCCCAGGATCCAGCAAGTCCACGCGAGAACTTCTGGAACGCTCTTGGTCACCTTCGGAATACTCGGAAGATCCCTTTGGAAGGATGCTAACTGCTGCCGCAGGTCCTGCTGGTGCTCTCGGTTTTTCTCTCTCTTTCTCAAAATTTTCAACTGTCTAAATGAAAGTGGAGAGCCTCTATTTAAAGAAAATTTCAGCTCCCATGCAGCCTAAAAAAAAAATCAGACCGCATGCGCCGCCTGTGCCGCTGTACTGCACAGAGCAGACAGAGCCGTCAGGCGCCAAAATATGCAGCCGCGTGGCACAGAGAGTCATGAGTCACTTGCGCCGCCTGTACGCTGTACTGCACAGAGTAGACAGTGCCACCTACAATGCACCGAGAGAGAGAGAGAGTTGAAGAGAGGCAGATGCACCGAGGAGTCCAAGAGTTCGTATGAGTCCAAGACCGTGTTTTTCTCTACTACCTTCGTCGGAATAGATATTGAAGTACTTGACTGATGTAAATGTAATAGAAAACATATAGGAGGACTACTATCAGAAGCACAATGAAGTATTACTTAAACTATGTGCTCACTTAAGACCAATTCTCACTGTGCATTCTCACTGTGCTCATTTCAGACCTATTCTCAAGGGGTATCCTACTCTAAAGGGAAAAACCCTTGGCCTTCCATGCTTGTAGGCATGGGAGTTATGTTTTAGTTGGCCTATAAAAGAAAAGGCATACATGTAGAAATTTTTAACACCAATCAAAATAAATACTTCTATTGTCTGCTACTTTATCTTTCCGGCAAGTTCGTTAACGTAGTTTGCAGCACAAAGACTCTCAAGTGGTATCAGAGCCATGTCGTTTGATGCTGACGGAAATCCACTCACACCTCCATCAGTGTCGGCGTCGAGTCCAGCGAGCGGCTCGAGCGTGGCAGGCACCCTGGTGATCCCGAAGGTGTTTCAGGAGTCCGGCGGGACGCAGTATCCGCAACTCACGCGTGCAAACTACGATGAATGGGCCCTGGTGATGCAATGTATGCTGGAGGCAAGAGGTCTCTGGGCGGCGGTGCACACCGGGACGACGGAGCGGGAGCTGGATAGGAAAGCGATGGAGGCTCTCCTACGTTCTGTCCCGCCAGCGATGATCTCATCACTGGCGATCAAGGCGACGGCGCGGGAGGCATGGCAGTCTTTGAAGACGGTGTACGTCGGCAGCAATCGCGTCAAGAAAGCGAAGGCGCAGTCGCTGCGCAAACAGTACGAACAGCTCGCATTCCGGGACGGTGAGGGCGTGGACTCTTTCGCCATGCGTCTCACTACTCTGTCGAGCGCTCTCGCCGCACTCGGCGACACGATCTCCTAGGACAAGCTCGTCCTCAAGATGCTGGCGGCGGTTCCCAAGAAGTACAGCCAGATTGCCCTGGCTATCGAGACCCTTTTGGATCTCGATGAACTCACCATTAAGGATCTAACGGGTAGGCTTAAAGCAGCGGACATCAGGGACGAGATCGAGAGTGACAACACCTCGGGCGGTAAGTTACTGCTTACAGAGGAGGAGTGGACTGCTCGCGAGAAACAGCAGAGAGGCGGCTCGTCCAGCAGGGGCGCCGGAAACGACGGCCAGAAGAAGAAGTGGCGCGTTCCGGAGAGGAACTCGGGAGCGCGCGATCCTAAGCCGAGCGGCGAAAGGAGCGGCTTCGGTGCAACTCGGTACGAAAAGTGCCGTTATTGCGGAAAACTGGGCCACTGGGCTCGTGAATGCCGCAAGAAGAAGAAGGACGAGGCCCTTTTCACGCAGGTGGAGGAGGACGAACCGGCGCTTCTGATGGCACAGGTGTGCACAATCGCCGAAACGCCCTACACCCACGCAGAGGCGACCGAGCAGGTGATGCTCAACGAGGAGTGCACCATGGTAAAGCTTGGGGAGCGGGAGGACACCGACAATGTGACCTGGTACTGCGACACGGGAGCGTCTAACCATATGACGGGCGCGAGGGCAGTCTTCTCCGAACTCGACACCGGGGTACGGGACAGCGTCAAATTTGGCGATGGCTCTGTCGTGGACATCCAAGGCCGGGGCACGGTGGTGTTCACAGGCCAAGGAAGAGAACATCGAGCCCTCACAAACGTCTTCTACATTCCCCGGTTGCGTAGCAACATCGTCAACATCGGGCAATTGGACGAGACCAGCTGCTCCACGCTAATCGAGGATGGAATGCTTCGAATTCGCGACAAACAGCACCGCCTCCTTGCTAAGGTATCACGCACTTTAAATTGTCTATATATCCTTCCATTACGGATCGCACAGCCGGTATGCCTCGCGGCACAGTGCTCGGACATGGCGTGGCGCTGGCATGCGCGCTACGACCATTTACACTTTGACGCCCTTCGTCGCCTGAGCAGGAAAAAAATGGTGGACGGGCTTCCGCACATTGATCATGTCGATCAGTTGTGCGACAGTTGTCTGGCCGGGAAGCAGCGACGCACTTCATTTCCTCGGCACGCCAACTATCGCGCCACCGACCCTCTCGACTTGGTGCATGCGGACTTGTGTGGTCCTATCTCACCGGCGATACCTGGCGGGAAGCGCTACTTCCTTCTCCTCGTCGACGACTACAACAGGTTCATGTGGATCAAGCTATTGAGATCCAAGGACGAGGCGAGCGAGGCGATCAAACGCATTCAGGTTGCGGCGGAGGTCAGTCGAAGTGCAAGCTTCGTGTACTACGCACAGACCGTGGCTGCGAGTTCACGTCGAACGATTTCAACGACTAATGCGAGCGCCACGGCATCAAGCGCCACCTCACCGCGCCTTACTCGCCTCAGCAAAATGGTATCGTCGAGCGCCGGAACTAGACTGTAGTAGCTATGGCCCGAAGCTTGCTCAAGGCGAAGAGCATGCCGGCGGCATTCTGGGGCAAGGCGGTGACCACGGCGGTGTACCTGCTAAACATGGCGCCAACAGCCGCAGTGAAGGAAAAGACGCCATATGAGGCTTGGCATGATAAGCACCCCGATGTAAGTTTCTTACGTACTTTCGGTTGCATTGCTCATGTGAAGATAGTGCAGCCAAACTTGAAGAAACTTGACGACCGGAGCAAAAAAATGGTGTTTGTTGGTTACAAGGCGGGGTACAAGGCTTACAGGGCCTACGATCCAGTCGGTCGTCGCTTGTATGTCACCCGCGACATCATCTTTGACGAGGGGGGCAGTGGGACTGGACGAATACCAACATTGACGCCAGCCTCGTCGGGATCGGCGAGGCATTCACTGTTGAATTTCCCCACGAGCTTATTCCCGACACGTTCACTTCGGCCGGGAACGGAGGTCCATCGCCAGAGGCTGTGGGCACAGCCACACCCGCATCGACGCAAACGCTGCCCCCACCCGAGCAGGAGGGAGCCGGTCACGCGTCCCCACCATCGGTCGTGACGCCCGCTCGCACAACCGCGACATCAGCCGCGACGAAGCCAGCGGTTTTGACGCCTGAGACGACGGGTACGGCTCCGATCCGATTTATCTCACCGCCGTTAGGAGCCACGCCCGATCCGCCAAACGAACCGTCGTGCCGATACCGCTATCTGCAAGACATCTATGAAGTTGAGTCGGTGCACCACCACGACTCTGAGGACCTCCTCCTCGCAATGGATGACGAACCCTCTATTTTTTCAGAAGCGGAGCAACACGAGTGCTGGCGCCGAGCGATGCAGGATGAACTCGCATCCATTGAGGAGAACGACACCTGGCGGCTCGTGGACCTGCCCGCTGGTCACCGCCCCATTGGACTCAAATGGGTCTACAAGGCGAAGAAGGATGAGCACGGCGTCATCATCAAGCACAAAGCCCGGCTCGTCGCGAAGGGGTATGTGCAGAGGCACGGGATCGACTACGATGAGGTTTTTGCACCAGTAGCCAGACTTGAGTCCGTCAGGTTGTCACATCCCGATCTCCAGCAGGCTAATCGGCCGTCCCCGCTAGGCGGGAATCACCCTCGCCAGCGCTCCCGCGGGACAATCGCTTCGACCTATCGGGGCGTGATGCCGCACGAGCGTGATCCACGCCCGTGCAAGGCCATGAATCATTGGCTGGCGGTAAGAGTTCTAAGCCACAGAGTCGCACAGATTGTCCGAGTGCAGCGGAGTCATGAACGCATAGCAATTTGGTAACAGGTTTACTGAGTCGACAATATAGCGGAAGCATTGAAACACAAGTTTGAAGTAAAGCAACTCTTTAATTAATATTAACATGTGTTACAGGCGGCGCATGGCCGAGATTACAAGTCGCTCAAGCCTCTCTCTCTGAAACAGTAAAAGCGTGCCAAGTGGCTACAATTGTGGAATAATTGTACAGGCGATGATCAGGCGATGTTCACAATATTATGTCTTCTATATGTGCTTCTGTTCCGGACGCACCGTTGCTTCGGAGTTTTCTCCACACCTTAGCATGCACGTTGGAGGCATCCGCACCGAACGAGGTTATCCCGCATCCTGCATACAAACTGGTGGATTATCAGTACATTGAATGCACTGGTGGGGAAGCTACTCGCCCGCTCGACAAATCCAAACACGTAATATAGGTTCCGTGCACCAACTATCACGTTGTCTTTCTAGTTGCCTTAGGATCAGTTTCATGCAAGTATTGAATAGCCTAACGTGTAGGGCAGTGCGCCGTGCAACATGAGAGGAAACACGGCGAGACTTACCAACTTACCATCTCCTTCCCTGTCCAAGGCAAACATTGAGGCAAACATTGTTAATTCAAGCACGGGCAAGTATAAACATTCAGGGGCATTCATAATGAAAACCAAGCAATAGCATATGCAACACGAGAGTCGTTATTCCATGATCGTTTAGGTGTTCAGTTACTTTCGATGCGATGCAGTGACTCGCATGCGGATAGCCGCTAAGCGAGGATGACTTATCTATATGAACATGAGTCGCTGGCAAAGCCATTAAGGACACTAGTCTTAAACGAGAATGGTTTGCAACGAAAGTACAGTGGGCGCTACAAGCCATCTCGTTTAGTACAGTAGACTACACAGTATAGTTCAGCCATGGAGCGGATGGTATGCAACGAAAGAACGGTAGGCGCTGCACACTATCTCGTCCAATACAGTTGGCTGAAACAATGGAGTTCCATCCGGATCGGAGCGGCCCCAGTGCCCCGGAGACCGTCCGTGGAACTATGCCTCATTTCCGAGTTGTCCGCGACATGCAGGTCAGGGTCAATCCAATTTCAGGCAACACGAGTACTATAGAACAGTAGTACAGTAGTACAGTAGAACAGTAGTACAGTGGAACAGTAGTACAGTAGTGCACGAGTACATGAGATGTTTGAATCATGATTCTGTACAGTGATTAACTTGTCTTGATGCATTCCCCTGGTTCAGGAATTTGCCTTGGGTGACCTAACGGTCCCGAACACTTGCAGGTTTATTCAGGCACGGATTGACTACGTAGTAGTCTTCCGGGGTTTGGATGAAAACATGGCAACATACAAGCAGACAAGCATGCGTTTCTAAGAAACATAAATAGGCACGTTGCTCGGACCCGAAGGTAAGTCGAGAGATGAAGCCGTTAGGGACTTAGCATGCGAGGGTCTGAAAATAAGCAGTATTTCAATTTCCATGTTCTAGCATAGGCAATACAAGTTGGGATTATTCCCTTAGCTAGGTGCATTGGATTTATTAGCATGCAGGGGGTGAATCACCTAGCGACTAGCATGAATATTCCATATTTTATGTGTGCTGGATAAGCAAAGACAAGTTCACCGTAGCCAACCACCTTAGCGATGATTCGCCTCGGTAGAGCAATACGTCAAGTGAGCCTCTGAAAGCCTAAGTTGCAATCCTGTAGGGACAAGTCGGGATATCCTTTGCTTCTCCTTTGAGGCAAAGCGGGTCGGGACAGCTGCACTATTGCCGTTTGAAACGGCAGTCCGCTTGAGCGGAACGGGGTGTTACACAGGTTGCTACTGGTGTTTGCCGGTCATGCAGGTTGGATTGTCCATCACATGGATATGAAAACGACATTCTTGAACGGGGAGCTCGACGAAGAGGTCTACGTCACGCAGCCACCCAGTTTTGCAGCCGCCGGCGAGGAGCAAAAAGTTTTTCGCCTACACAAGGCACTCTACGGCCTGAAGCATGCACCGAGGGCCTGGAACGCGAAGCTGGACAAGTGCATGTCCACACTCAGATTCAGCCGGAGTCCCTCGGAGCATGCCATCTACGTGCGTGGCCATGGCGAGGCAAGGCTGCTCGTGGGTGTCTACGTCTACGACCTCATCATCACGGGAAACAATACGGGCGAGATCGACAAGTTCAAGCGCGAGATGAGCAGCTCATTTAAGATGAGTGATCTCGGCCTGCTTTCCTTCTACCTTGGCATCAATGTACAGCAGAACGCAGACGGTATCACAGTGAACCAGTCTGCGTACGCAGCCAAGATACTGGAGAAGAGTGGCATGGACAACTGCAACCCTTGCCATGTACCTATGGAGCCACGTTTGAAGCTCAGCAAGGATAGTGCTGCACCGCCGGCAGATGCCACGGAGTACCGGAGCATAGTAGGAAGCTTGTGATACCTCGTGCACACCCGGCCGGACTTGTCATTCGCAGTCGGGTACGTGAGCCGCTTCATGGAGAAGCCAACGACTGAGCACCTAGCGGCGGTCAAACACATACTCCGGTACGTTGCTGGTACGCGGGGTTACGGCTGCCGCTACGAACGAGGAACAGAAGAGCCCCGGCTGGTCGGCTACTGCGACAGCGACATGGCCGGGGATGTTGACGACCGCAAGAGCACAACAGGCGTACTATTCTTCCTCGGCAACAGTACTATCAGTTGGCAATCACAGAAGCAGAAGGTGGTGGCACTATCATCCTACGAAGCCGAGTATGTCGCAGCAACCACTGCCGCCTACCAAGGCATTTGGCTCGCACGACTGCTGGCGGACATGAAGGGCTACGATATCAGATGTGTAAAACTGCGCATCAACAACAAATCAGTAATCTTCCTCAGCAAAAATCCGGTATTTTATGATCGCAGCAAACACATCCAAACGAGATACCACTTCATTCGTGACTGCATCAAGGACGGGACAGCTGAGGTAGAGTATGTCCGAACAGATGAGCAGCTCGCCGACATACTGACCAAGGCCCTGGGCCGGGTCAGGTTCCAGGAGCTTCGCTCCAAGATCGGAATGATCGTCATCAAGTAATCGCAAAAGTTTAGGGAGCGATTATTACTTAAACTATGTGCTCACTTAAGACCAATTCTCACTGTGCATTCTCACTGTGCTCATTTCAGACCTATTCTCAAGGGGTGTCCTACTCTAAAGGGAAAAACCCTTGGCCTTCCATTCTTGTAGGCATGGGAGTTATGTTTTAGTAGGCCTATAAAGAAAAGGCATACATGTAGAAATTTTTAACACCAATCAAAATAAACTCTTCTATTGTCTGCTACTTTATCTTTCCGGCAAGTTCGTTAACGTAGTTTGCAGCACAAAGACTCTCATGAAGATGTCGATGTCGAATGTAATCCGTCCCCCTTTCAGCTTCAATTCTCCTTTGTTTTCCATGTAGCAATGCTGTTTAAGAAAGATACAAATTAGTTTCATTTAGGATATACGCACAGTAGATAGAATAATTAATCCTCTACTTCATATGTTCATTTCGGCTGTGACTTGTGACTGTGTGAGTAAAACTTAAACCATGCTAATCCATTCCATTACATGTACACCGCAAATAAACAATCAAGTTTTCTTCGAAACTTTTTTGGGATCTTTTCCATTGAAAGTATATCCACAACATGCTAGTACGTAGCTAGTAAACACACATACACAGAAAAAGAAGAAATAACTCAGTACTCACCAAGCTAGTAAACACCACGACGAAGACACGAGTTTGAGGGAGAAAAACTCAAAGAGAAAAACGCAGTTTCTGTGTTGTAGATAGTTAGGTTTGGGGTAAGAGAGAAAGAATAGAAACAATAACATATAGAGAGGGGGAGGGGGAGGGGGAGGGGGAGGGGGAAGAGCCGTTGGGCTAAGTACGGCCGCGTAACTGCGCAGCAGTACGGGAGAAGACAGTTCCTAGCAGAAGGTGATGACAGTTATAGCGCCTCTCCTCTCCTCTTTGCAGGAGCACAGCTGTTTTTTTCTTCTTTTTCTTCTCTTCGTTTTTCAGAAAAAAATAATTTTCTTTTTCTATATTTGTCTCTTTTTTAGTTTTAATTTTTTTTCTAATCTTTTACATTTTTATGGTTTTCTCCCCCATTTTTTTTTGTTTCTTTTTGTTTTTTTGTTCTTATTGTTCGTATACTTTTCTTTTTTCCTTCATTTTTTTTGTTTTTCAATTTAAAAAAAAAAGTGTGTAAACTTAAGCAGTGTGGTGTGAGCTAGTAAACTCTAATTGTTGGAGTGTAGTGTCAAAATGTGTCCTCACAACAAAGTTGCTTCCAGTGGGGTAAAAGATTTGCGAACTAAGTTCAGAAATTATGGGAGGAAGTGTGTTACGAAATAAAAATATATTATGTCTTCAGAAAAATGTGAGTGATGTATCTTTTATTTTGTTGCGTATGACATGACAATTGACATGGCAATTGGTATATCAAAAATTTAACATTAATAAATTTTAGATGATTAATTTTTTGGATTAAAATTTGTAATATCAGCTGCTACGTTAACTGTTAAAAAATGGTAGCACCTAAATTTTTTTAAGAGAGAGAGAGTGTAATTGTACGAAATATATGATTTGAATATCATATTATGGGAGAGAGTGCTTGTAACTAAGGAGGGGTGGTTTTATCAATGATACTTTAACAAGTTACACTGGTTCAAGTACTACTAACTAAGTTCCATGTGAGGAAGTGAGTTGTTGACTCGTTGCCGGGATGCGCCACAAAAATGAGAAGTCCTCGCGGGATGCGTCCCGAGAAGGAGGAGTATACCGGTTTCGACGTCAATGATTCGTTACCGAACAAGCTAGTGATGTTCCTAGTTTGTGGATGATACAACATTATATATAATAAAAAAATATAGATTAGATTAGATACCAAGATGATTTGTAAACCAAAATAACGACTCATAGTTTTGAAACCATCACAACTCCATCTACAGTTCTAACTTAAGTTCATATTTGAACACATCACTAATCCTAATTAGAATAGAAGTTGGTGCACTGAGATTCACACAAGAGTTCTTCTATAGTGACACACAACTCCACAGAAGCACTGAAACGGGTACAGGTTACAAACTAACAACCCAAATAAATGCAAATACACCAAGAATCAGAAAATCGTTCTTCTCTTTACGTTTGCAGATGCTACACCGAGAAGAACGGGAACAAGAACATAAATACAAAGAAGGAAACTCCTGTTGGGGTGATCAAAACCATCAGTACTTAAGGCAAGATTTGCGCTATACAACGATCTGCCCCCAGGATCCAGCAAGTCCACGCGAGAACTTCTGGAACGCTCTTGGTCACCTTCGGAATACTCGGAAGATCCCTTTGGAAGGATGCTAACTGCTGCCGCAGGTCCTGCTGGTGCTCTCGGTTTTTCTCTCTCTTTCTCAAAATTTTCAACTGTCTAAATGAAAGAGGAGAGCCTCTATTTAAAGAAAATTTCAGCTCCCATGCAGCCTGAGAAAAAAATCAGACCGCATGCGCCGCCTGTGCCGCTGTACTGCACAGAGCAGACAGAGCCGTCAGGCGCCAAAATCTGCAGCCGCGTGGCACAGAGAGCCATGAGTCGCTTGCGCCGCCTGTATGCTGTACTGCACAGAGTAGACAGTGCCGCCTACAATGCACCGAGAGAGAGAGAGAGAGAGAGAGAGTTGAAGAGAGGCAGATGCACCGAGGAGTCCAAGAGTTCGTATGAGTCCAAGACCGTGTTTTTCTCTACTACCTTCGTCGGAATAGATATTGAAGTACTTGAATGATGTAAATGTAATAGAAAACATATAGGAGGACTACTATCAGAAGCACAATGAAGTATTACTTAAACTATGTGCTCACTTAAGCCCAATTCTCACTGTGCATTCTCACTGTGCTCATTTCAGACCTATTCTCAAGGGGTGTCCTACTCTAAAGGAAAAAACCCTTGGCCTTCCATGCTTGTAGGCATGGGAGTTATGTTTTAGTAGGCCTATAAAAGAAAAGGCATACATGTAGAAATTTTTAACACCAATCAAAATAAACTCTTCTATTGTCTGCTACTTTATCTTTCCGGCAAGTTCGTTAACGTAGTTTGCAGCACAAAGACTCTCAAGTGGTATCAGAGCCATGTCATTTTATGCGGACGGGAATCCACTCACACCTTCATCAGTGTCGGCATCGAGTCCAGCGAGCGGCTCGAGCGTGGCAGGCACCCTGGTGATCCCGAAGGTGTTTCAGGAGTCCGGCGGGAAGCAGTATCCGCAACTCACGCATGCAAACTACGATGAATGGGCCCTGGTGATGCAATGTATGTTGGAGGCAAGAGGTCTCTGGGCGGCGGTGCACACCGGGACGACGGAGCGGGAGCTGGATAGGAAAGCGATGGAGGCTCTCCTACGTTCTGTCCCACCAGCGATGATCTCATCACTGGCGATCAAGGCGACGGCACGAGAGGCATGGCAGTCTTTGAAGACGGTGCACGTCGGCAGCAATCGCGTCAAGAAAGCGAAGGCGCAGTCGCTGCGCAAACAGTACGAACAGCTCGCATTCCGGGACGGTGAGGGCGTGGACTCTTTCGCCATGCGTCTCACTACTCTGTCGAGCGCTCTCGCCGCACTCGGCGACACGATCTCCGAGGACAAGCTCGTCCTCAAGATGCTGGCGGCGGTTCCCAAGAAGTACAGCCAGATCGCCCTGGCTATCGAGACCCTTTTGGATCTCGATGAACTCACCATTGAGGATCTAACGGGTAGGCTTAAAGCAGCGGAGATCAGGGACGAGATCGAGAGTGGCAACACCTCGGACGGTAAGTTACTGCTTACAGAGGAGGAGTGGACTACTCGCAAGAAACAGCAGAGAGACGGCTCGTCCAGCAGGGGCGCCAGAAACGGCGGCCAGAAGAAGAAGTGGCGCATTCCGGAGAGGGACTCGGGAGCGCGCGATCCCAAGCCGAGCGGCGAAAGGAGCGGCTCCGGTGCAACTCGCGACGAAAAGTGTCGTTATTACGGAAAACTGGGCCACTGGGCTCGTGAATGCCGCAAGAAGAAGAAGGACGAGGCCCTTTTTGCGTAGGTGGAGGAGGACGAACCGGCGCTTCTGATGGCACAGGTTTGCACAATCGCCGAAACGCCCTACACCCACGCAGAGGCGACCAAGCAGGTGATGCTCAACGAGGAGTGCACCATGGTAAAGCTTGGGGAGCGGGAGGACACCGACAATGTGACCTGGTACTGCGACACGGGAGCGTCTAACCATATGACGGGTGCGAGGGCAGTCTTCTCCGAACTCGACACCGGCGTACGGGGCAGCGTCAAATTTGGCGATGGCTCTGTCGTGGACCTCTAAGGCTGGGGCACGGTAGTGTTCACAGGCCAAGGAAGAGAACATCGAGCCCTCACAAATGTCTACTACATTCTCCGGTTGCGTAGCAACATCGTCAACATCGGGCAATTGGACGAGACCGGCTGCTCCACGCTAATCGAGGATGGAATACTTCGAATTCGCGACAAACAGCGCCGCCTCCTTGCTAAGGTATCACGCACTTCAAATCGTCTATATATCCTTCCATTACGGATTGCACAGTCGGTATGCCTCGCGGCACAGTGCTCGGACATGGCGTGGCGCTGGCATGCGCGCTACGGCCATCTACACTTCGACGCCCTTCGTCGCCTGAGTAGGAAAAAAATGGTGGACGGGCTTCCGCACATTGATCATGTCGATCAGTTGTGCGACAGTTGTCTGGCCGGGAAGCAGCGACGCACTTCATTTCCCCGGCACGCCAACTATCGCGCCACCGACCCTCTCAACTTGGTGCATGCGGACTTGTGTGGTCCTATCTCACCGGCGACACCTGGCGGGAAGCGCTACTTCCTTCTCTTCGTCGACGACTACAACATGTTCATGTGGATCAAGCTGTTGAGATCCAAGGACGAGGCGAGCGAGGCGATCAAACGCATTCAGGTTGCGGCGGAGGTCAGTCGAAGTGCAAGCTTCGTGTACTACGCACAGACCGTGGCGGCGAGTTCACGTCGAACAATTTTAACGACTACTGCGACCGCCACGGCATCAAGCGCCACCTCACCGCGCCTTACACGCCTCAGCAAAATGGCGTCGTCGAGCACTGGAACCAGACTGTAGTAGCTATGGCCCGAAGCTTGCTCAAGGCGAAGAGCATGCCGGCGGCATTCTGGGGTAGGCGGTGACCACGGCGGTGTACCTGCTAAACATGGTGGCAACAGCCGCAGTGAAGGAAAAGACGCCATATGAGGCGTGGCATGATAAGCACCCCGATGTAAGTTTCTTACGTACTTTCGGTTGCATTGCTCATGTGAAGATAGTGCAGCCAAACTTGAAGAAACTTGACGACCGGAGCAAGAAAATGGTGTTTGTTGGTTACGAGGCGGGGTCCAAGGCTTACAGGGCCTACGATCCAGTCGGTCGTCGCTTGTATGTCACCCGCGACATCATCTTTGACGAGGCGGGGCAGTGGGACTGGACGAATACCAACATCGACGCCAGCCTCGTCGGGATCGGCAAGGCATTCACTGTTGAATTTCCCCACGAGCTTATTCCCGGCACGTTCACTTCGGCCGGGAACGGAGGTCCATCACCAGAGGCTGTGGGCACAGCCACACCCGCATCGATGCAAACACTGCCCCCACCCGAGCAGGCGGGAGCCGGTCACGCGTCCCCACCACCGGCCGTGACGCCAGCTTGCACAACCGCGACATCAGCCGCGACGAAGCCAGCGGTTTCGACGCCTGAGACGACGGGTACGGCTCTGATCCGATTCATCTCACCGCCGTCAGGAGCCACGCCCGATCCGCCAAACAAACCGTTGCGCCGATATCGCTATCTGCAAAACATCTACGAAGTTGAGTCGGTGCACCACCACGACTCTGAGGACCTCCTCCTCGCAATGGATGACGAACCCTCTGTTTTTTCAGAAGCGGAGCAACACGAGTGCTGGCGCCGAGCGATGCTGGATGAACTCGCATCCATTGAGGAGAACGATACCTGGCGGCTCGTTGACCTGCCTGCTGGTCACCGCCCCATTGGACTCAAATGGGTCTACAAGGCGAAGAAGGATGAGCACGGCGTCGTCATCAAGCACAAAGCCCGGCTCATCGCGAAGGGGTATGTGCAGAGGCACGGGATCGACTACGATGAGGTTTTCGCACCAGTAGCCAGACTTGAGTCCGTCAGGTTGTTACGCCCCGATCTCCCGCAGGCTAATCGGCCGTTCCCGCTAGGCGGGAATCACCCTCGCCAGCGCTCCCGCGGGACAATCGCTTCGACCTATCCGGGCGTGATGCCGCACGAGCGTGATCCACGCCCGTGCAAGGCCATGAATCATTGGCTGGCGGTAAGAGTTCTAAGCCACAAAGTCGCACAGATTGTCCGAGTGCAGCGGATTTATGAACGCATAGCGATTTGATAACAGGTTCACTGAGTTGACAATATAGCGGAAGCATTGAAACACAAGTTTGAAGTAAAGCAACTCTTTTATTAATATTAACATGTGTTACAGGCGGCGCATGGCCGAGATTACAAGTCGCTCAAGCCTCTCTCTCTGAAACAGTAAAAGCGTGCCAAGTGGCTACAATTGTGGAATAATTGTACAGGCGATGATCAGGCGATGTTCACAATATTATGTCTTCTATATGTGCTTCTGTTCCGGATGCACCGTTGCTTCGGAGTTTTCTCCACACCTTAGCACGCACGTTGGAGGCATCCGCACCGAACGAGGTTATCCCGCACCCTGCATACTAACTGGTGGATTATCAGTACATTGAATGCACTGGTGGGGAAGCTACTCGCCCGCTCGACAAATCCAAACACGTAATACAGGTTCCGTGCATCAACTATCACGTTGTCTTTCTAGTTGCTTTAGGATCAGTTTCATGCAAGTATTGAATAGCCTAACGTGTAGGGCAGTGCGCCATGCAACATGAGAGGAAACACGGCGAGACTTACCAACTTACCATCTCCTTCCCTGTCCAGGGCAAACATTGAGGCAAACATTGTTAATTCAAGCACGGGCAAGTATAAACATTCAGGGGCATTCATAATGAAAACCAAGCAATAGCATATGCAACACGAGAGTCGTTATTCCATGATCGTTTAGGTGTTCAGTTACTTTCGATGCGATGCAGTGACTCGCACGCGGATAGCCGCTAAGCGAGGATGACTTATCTATATGAACATGAGTCGCTGGCAAAGCCATTAAGGACACTAGTCTTAAACGAGAATGGTTTGCAACGAAAGTACAGTGGGCGCTACAAGCCATCTCGTTTAGTACAGTAGACTACACAGTATAGTTCAGCCATGGAGCGGATGGTATGCAGCGAAAGAACGGTAGGCGCTGCACACTATCTCATCCAGTACAGTTGGCTGAAACAATGGAGTTCCATCCGGATCGGAGCGGCCCCAGTGCCCCTGAGACCGTCCGTGGAACTATGCCTCATTTCCGAGTTGTCCGCGACATGCAGGTCAGGGTCAATCCAATTTCAGGCAACACGAGTACTGTAGAACAGGAGTACAGTAGTATAGTAGAACAGTAGTACAGTGGAACAGTAGTACAGTAGTGCACGAGTACATGAGATGTTTGAATCATGATTCTGAACAGTGATTAACTTGTCTTGATGCATTCCCTGGTTCGGGAATTTGCCTTGGGTGACCTAACGGTCCCGAACACTTGCAGGTTTATTCAGGCACGGATCGACTACGTAGTAGTCTTTCGGGGTTTGGATGAAAACATGGCAACATACAAGCAGACAAGCATGCGTTTCTAAGGAACATAAATAGGCACGTTGCTCGGACCCGAAGGTAAGCCGAGAGATGAAGCCGTTAGGGACTTAGCATGCGAGGGTCTGAACATAAGCAGTATTTCAATTTCCATGTTCTAGCATAGGCAATACAAGTTGGGATTATTCCCTTAGCTAGGTGCATTGGATTTATTAGCATGCAGGGGGTGAATCACCTAGCGACTAGCATGAATATTCCATATTTTATGTGTGCTGGCTAAGCAAAGACAAGTTCACCGTAGCCACCCACCTTAGCGATGATTCGCCTCGGTAGAGCAATACGTCAAGTGAGCCTCTGAAAGCCTAAGTTACAATCCTGTAGGGAAAAGTCGGGATATCTTTTGCTTCTCCTTTGAGGCAAAGCGGGTCGGGACAGCTGCACTATTGCCGTTTGAAACGGCAGTCCGCTTGAGCGGAACGGGGTGTTACACAGGTTGCTACTGGCGTTTGCCGGTCATGCAGGTTGGGTTGTCCATCACATGGATGTGAAAACGACATTCTTGAACGGGGAGCTCGACGAAGAGGTCTACGTCACGCAGCCACCCAGTTTTGCAGCCGCCGGCGAGGAGCAAAAAGTTTTTCGCCTACACAAGGCACTCTACGGCCTGAAGCAAGCACCGAGGGCCTGGAACGCGAAGCTGGACAAGTGCGTGGCCATGGCGAGGCAAGGCTGCTTGTGGGTGTCTACGTCGACGACCTCATCATCACGGGAAACAATACGGGCGAGATCGACAAGTTCAAGCGCGAGATGAGCAGCTTATTTAAGATGAGTGATCTCGGCCTGCTTTCCTTCTACCTTGGCATCAATGTACAGCAGAACGCAGACGGTATCACAGTGAACCAGTCTGCGTACGCAGCCAAGATACTGGAGAAGAGTGGCATGGACAACTGCAACCCTTGCCATGTACCTATGGAGCCACGTTTGAAGCTCAGCAAGGATAGTGCTGCACCACCGGCAGATGCCACGGAGTATCGGAGCATAGTAGGAAGCTTGCGATACCTCGTGCACACCCGGCCGGACTTGTCATTCACAGTCGGGTACGTGAGCCGCTTCTTGGAGAAGCCAACGACTGAGCACCTAGCGGCGGTCAAACACATACTCCGGTACGTTGCTGGTACGCGGGGTTACGGCTGCCGCTACGAACGAGGAACAGAAGAGCCCCGGCTGGTCGGCTACTGCGACAGCGACATGGCCAACAGGCGTACTATTCTTCCTCGACAACAGTGCTATTAGTTGGAAATCACAGAAGCAGAAGGTGGTGGCACTATCATCCTACGAAGCCGAGTATGTCGCAGCAACCACTACCGCCTACCAAGGCATTTGGCTCGCACGACTGCTGGCGGACATGAAGGGCTACGATATCAGATGTGTAAAACTGCGCATCAACAACAAATCAGCAATCTCCCTCAGCAAAAATCCGGTGTTTCATGATCGCAGCAAACACATCCAAACGAGGTATCACTTCATTCGTGACTGCATCAAGGACGGGACAGCTGAGGTAGAGTATGTCCGAACAGATGAGCAGCTCGCCGACATACTGACCAAGGCCCTGGGCCGGGTCAGGTTCCAGGAGCTTCGCTCCAAGATCGGAATGATCGTCATCAAGTAATCGCAAAAGTTTAGGGAGCGATTATTACTTAAACTATGTGCTCACTTAAGACCAATTCTCACTGTGCATTCTCACTGTGCTCATTTCAGACCTATTCTCAAGGGGTGTCCTACTCTAAAGGGAAAAACCCTTGGCCTTCCATTCTTGTAGGCATGGGAGTTATGTTTTAGTAGGCCTATAAAAGAAAAGGCATACATGTAGAAATTTTTAACACCAATCAAAATAAACTCTTCTATTGTGTGCTACTTTATCTTTCCGGCAAGTTCGTTAACGTAGTTTGCAGCACAAAGACTCTCATGAAGATGCCGATGTCGAATGTAATCCGTCCCCCTTTCAGCTTCAATTCTCCTTTGTTTTCCATGTAGCAATGCTGTTTAAGAAAGATACAAATTAGTTTCATTTAGGATATACGCACAGTAGATAGAATAATTAATCCTCTACTTCATATGTTCATTTCGGCTGTGACTTGTGACTGTGTGAGTAAAACTTAAACCATGCTAATCCATTCCATTACATGTACACCGCAAATAAACAATCAAGTTTTCTTCGAAACTTTTTTGGGATCTTTTCCATTGAAAGTATATCCACAACATGCTAGTACGTAGCTAGTAAACACACATACACAGAAAAAGAAGAAATAACTCAGTACTCACCAAGCTAGTAAACACCACGACGAAGACACGAGTTTGAGGGAGAAAAACTCAAAGAGAAAAACGCAGTTTCTGTGTTGTAGATAGTTAGGTTTGGGGTAAGAGAGAACGAATAGAAACAATAACATATAGAGAGAAGGGAGGGGGAGGGGGAGGGGGAGGGGGATGGGGACGGGGACGGGGAGGGGGAAGAGCCGTTGGGCTAAGTACGGCCGCGTAACTGCGCAGCAGTACGGGAGAAGACAGTTCCTAGCAGAAGGTGATGACAGTTATAGCGCCTCTGCTCTCCTCTTTGCAGGAGCACTGCTGTTTTTTTCTTCTTTTTCTTTTCTTCGTTTTTCAGAAAAAAATAATTTTCTTTTTCTATATTTGTCTTTTTTTTAGTTTTAATTTTTTTTCTAATCTTTTACATTTTTATGGTTTTCTCCCCCATTTTTTTTTTGTTTCTTTTTGTTTTTTTTGTTCTTATTGTTCCTATACTTTTCTTTTTTCCTTCATTTTTTTTGTTTTTCAATTTAAAAAAAAAAGTGTGTAAACTTAAGCAGTGTGGTGTGAGCTAGCAAACTCTAATTGTTGGAGTGTAGTGTCAAAATATGTCCTCACAACAAAGTTGTTTCCAGTGGGGTAAAAGATTTGCGAGCTAAGTTCAGAAATTATGGGAGGAAGTGTGTTACGAAATAAAAATATATTATGTCTTCAGAAAAATGTGAGTGATGTATCTTTTATTTTGTTGCGTATGACATGACAATTGACATGCCAATTGGTATATCAAAAATTTAACATTAATAAATTTTAGATGATTAATTTTTTGGATTAAAATTTGTAATATCAGCTGCTACGTTAACTGTTAAAAAATGGTAGCACCTAAATTTTTTTGAAGAGAGAGAGAGTGTAATTGTACGAAATATATGATTTGAATATCATATTATGGGAGAGAGTGCTTGTAACTAAGGAGGGGTGGTTTTATCAATGATACTTTAACAAGTTACACTGGTTCAAGTACTACTAACTAAGTTCCACGTGAGGAAGTGAGTTGTTGACTCGTTGCCGGGATGCGCCACGAAAATGAGAAGGCCTCGCGGGATGCGTCCCGAGAAGGAGGAGTATACCGGTTTCGACGTCAATGATTCGTTACCGAACAAGCTAGTGATGTTCCTAGTTTGTGGATGATACAACATTATATATAATAAAAAAATATAGATTAGATTAGATATCAAGATGATTTGTAAACCAAAATAACGACTCATAGTTTTGAAACCATCACAACTCCATCTACAGTTCTAACTTAAGTTCATATTTGAACACATCACTAATCCTAATTAGAATAGAAGTTGGTGCACTGAGATTCACACAAGAGTTCTTCTATAGTGACACACAACTCCACAGAAGCACTGAACCGGGTACAGGTTACAAACTAACAACCCAAAAAAATGCAAATACACCAAGAATCAGAAAATCGTTCTTCTCTTTACGTTTGCAGATGCTACACCGAGAAGAACGGGAACAAGAACATAAATACAAAGAAGGAAACTCCTGTTGGGGTGATCAAAACCATCAGTACTCAAGGCAAGATTTGCGCTATACAACGATCTGCCCCCAGGATCCAGCAAGTCCACGCGAGAACTTCTGGAACGCTCTTGGTCACCTTCGGAATACTCGGAAGATCCCTTTGGAAGGATGCTAACTGCTGCCGCAGGTTCTGCTGGTGCTCTCGGTTTTTCTCTCTGTTTCTCAAAATTTTCAACTGTCTAAATGAAAGAGGAGAGCCTCTATTTAAAGAAAATTTCAGCTCCCATGCAGCCTGAGAAAAAAATCAGACCGCATGCGCCGCCTGTGCCGCTGTACTGCACAGAGCAGACAGAGCCGTCAGGCGCCAAAATCTGCAGTCGCGTGGCACAGAGAGCCATGAGTCGCTTGCGCCGCCGGTACGCTGTACTGCACAGAGTAGACAGTGCCGCCTACAATGCACCGAGAGAGAGAGAGAGAGAGTTGAAGAGAGGCAGATGCACCGAGGAGTCCAAGAGTTCGTATGAGTCCTAGACCGTGTTTTTCTCTACTACCTTCGTCGGAATAGATATTGAAGTACTTGACTGATGTAAATGTAATAGAAAACATATAGGAGGACTACTATCAAAAGCACAATGAAGTATTACTTAAACTATGTGCTCACTTAAGACCAATTCTCACTGTGCATTCTCACTGTGCTCATTTCAGACCTATTCTCAAGGGGTGTCCTACTCTAACGGGTAGGCTTAAAGCAGCGGAGATCAGGGACGAGATCGAGAGTGGCAACACCTCGGGCGGTAAGTTACTGCATACAGAGGAGGAGTGGACTACTCGCAAGAAACAGCAGAGAGACGGCTCGTCCAGCAGGGGCGCCAGAAACGGCGGCCATAAGAAGAAGTGGCGCATTCCGGAGAGGGACTCGGGAGCGCGCGATCCCAAGCCGAGCGGCGAAAGGAGCGTCTCCGGTGCAACTCGCGACGAAAAGTGCCGTTATTACGAAAAACTGGGCCACTGGGCTCGTCAATGCCGCAAGAAGAAGAAAGACGAGGCCCTTTTCGCGTAGGTGGAGGAGGACGAACCGGCGCTTCTGATGGCACAGGTTTGCACAATCGCCGAAACGCCCTACACCCACGCAGAGGCGACCGAGCAGGTGATGCTCAACGAGGAGTGCACCATGGTAAAGCTTGGGGAGCGGGAGGACACCGACAATGTTATCAAGCCCCGATCCCGAAAGGGTCAATCGTCCTCGCTGGATCCTTCACGGAACCGATTCGTCCTCGCTGGGGCGTGATGCCGTACGAGCCTGGAGTTGCGCTCGTACAAGGCAAGAACTTACAGTTATAGGAATCCACTTTGAAACCCAATTTAGAAAACACATTCACAGATAATTGAACACAAGTGCAGGAAGGAAATATGCTTTTTCATTGATAATTCAGAGTAATTTACATAGAGTCTACATTGATGCGCCTTCTCGGCTACTTGAATTACATTAGAAAAGATAACTCAAAATGCAGGACGCGCTCCATCAGATAGTCCCCGTCGTCCATACATTACGCCCTTGTATAGGTTGAAAGTCCAAGCCTCCAAAATGATCTGACTTCAACTATACTTCAAAATAGAGGTGCTCCTAACGCCTCTTCGTCTATCCACTAGCGTTGCACCGTCTGAGTGCCTGAAATAGTTGCCCACAACGTGGGTCAGTACTCAACTTGTACTGGTGTGCGGGATGAATCCCACTCGACTAAATCGAAACTAGCTTATTAGGGGCGAGCATGCATTAAGATTACTTCTATAAAGAAGCAAGTGAATTCAATTCATATCAGTTGCATGTTTTGATAGAAATGAAAATAGCATTGAATCCAACCAGTGCATCGATTGCTTACTCAACCGATGCACGCCTTCCCTGCAACGAAACACAAGTATACTTACCATCTGCACAAGACAATAAATTAGCATGTGTTCTATTCTATGCGATCATTGGTGTGATCGACACCTTAGGGACATATTCCAAGCATTAACGGCGCGCCCTATCAGCCCGGGTAGCAAGCCCCGCTGGAGGTCCCGCAATGCATCGTGACGAACACGAATCAATATTTCCCTCCGGATCGATACGGTTCCAGTGCCCCGGAAAGCCGTTTCGAGGAAATGATAAACCTTGTGCACAAGTTGTCCCAGACCATGCAAATGCATGAACATTTTATATCTCATACAATGCATCGAATTAAACAAAAGAAGTTAAGCAGCCATATATATATCTCATGCAACAGTTCATAATTTTCTCAAAGCGGTGTTCCGATTTTGATATCCCATGGGTCCAAACTCTATCCGAGGCATCAGGCCGCAACCAACAGCCAACTTCCCATTCCAACCAACTCAAGTTATAAGATGTGCAAGCATATAGTAAAATTAGTCTACAATTTCCATGTTCCTTTCTTAGTGGCTGGCATGCATGTGGCTAAGCATTTCCCTAGGCGTCCAACCGGGCATCATCGAGTGAACGTTTGAAACATTAGAGATGTTGGCGTGAAGAAGTAGGAAAGAAGGGACCAAACCACTCACTGGTTAAGGGAAAAGTTGCTGAAACCAGGAATCCCGCCTAGCGACGATCAAACGTCAGTTACGCGGACCTGCAACAGCACGAGCACCGAGTTAGAATTCTTGCCTATCCTTCCTTGCCGAACTCCCCAAAATTCAAGCTCCAATCAATAAAACCAACAGCAAAAACCAAGCAACTCGAAAGCAACACCAAATCAAATCCCAAAGCGGCAATCAAGAAAACCAAGCAACCAAACACGAAAACTATTGGACTCGTTTCAATAGAGGCCTTCCCATGAGTTGGAAAGGATCATCGTATTTCATCCTTGGCAATAAGATGCCGAAGATCTAAGCATACTCTGACGGACTAGCCACAAGCCCAATTATATAGTGCACATCCCGGTCGGATCGGGATTTGAGGCACTACATAATATACCACTAAGAAAAAGTTTCGTCCCGAAACTTAAGAACAAGGCCCTACCTCCGACTGAGTGAACAACGAAGGATATTTCTCCTTCATCTCCGATTCCATCTCCCAGGTTGATTCCCCAACTGAATGGTTCTGCCACAGCACGCGAACCAAGGACATCGTACGGTTGCGAAGTACTTTTTCCTTACGATCCAGAATCTGCACCGGTTCTTCTGAGTATGATAAATCTGTGCGCATTTCCAATTGTTCGAAGCTAACCACATGACTCGGGTCATGCACATACTTCCTCAGTTGAGAAACATGGAATACGTCATGCACTTCAGCCAAGGCGGGAGGTAGTGCAATCCGGTATGCCACAGCTGCCACTCGTTCCAGAATCTCGAAGGGGCCGACAAACCTGGGACTTAGTTTGCCCTTCACGCCGAAACGCATCACCCCACGCATCGGCGTCACTTTTAAGAATACATGATCCCCGACCACGAATTCCAAAGGTCTACGATGAGCATCGGCATAACTTTTCTGTCGGCTCTGTGCCGTGCGGAGTCTTTCCCGAATCAAGCAAACTTTCTCAACTGCCTGTTCTACCAGCTCTGGCCCGAATACTTGCCGCTCGCCGACTTCGTCCCAACAAATTGGAGATCGACACTTGCGCCCATAAAGTGCTTCGTACGGTGCCATCTGGATGCTCGATTGGTAGCTGTTGTTGTACGCAAACTCTGCCAACGTGAGATGCGTGTCCCAACTAGTCTTCAAATCGATTGTACACAGCCGTAACATATCTTCAAGTATCTGATTTGTCCTTTCCGTCTGTCCATCAGTCTGGGGGTGGTATGCAGTACTGAACTGTAGCTTGGTTCCCAAAGCAGACTGTAGGCTTGTCCAAAAATGAGATAAGAAGGGTCTGTCACGGTCAGAGACGATTGAGGCAGGTACTCCGTGTAATCGAACAATCTCGTCTATGTAAATCTGTGCTAACCGATCGACGCTCCAAGTAATTTTTATAGGAAGGAAGTGGGCTGATTTGGTCAAACGATCAACTATGACCCAAATCGCATCATGCCCCCGTGGCGTCTTCGGAAATCCCACAATGAAATCCATAGTGATTTTGTCCTATTTCCACTCAGGAATAGCGAGGTTCTGCAGCTCCCCGCCGGGCCTCTGATGTTCAGCTTTCACCTGTTGACAGGCCATGCACTGTGACACAAAGGTCGCCACATCCCGCTTCATGCCACCAGAAGGTTCTGCGTAGTCCATATACATCTTAGTGCTCCCCGGATGCAAGGAATACTTCGCATAGTGTGCTTCCGCCATAATTTCCCTTCGGAGTTCTGGGTCGTTAGGAACACATATCCTTCCTTTCATTTGTAAGGTCCCATCTTCGCCTGCCACAAAGTCAGACGTCTTCCCCGCCAAAATCAGTCAGCGTGCCTTCGCTAGGAACTGATCGCCCTCCTGAGCTGATTTGATTCTATCACGCAAGCTCGGTTCAATATGGAGTGATGCCAGCTGCACTCCTTGATGCTGAACCCGAAGCTCGATGCCCATCGCCTCAAGATCTCGAAGTAAATGGTTGTTTATGGATAACGAGCCCACATACTTCCGACTCAGAGCATCAGCAACGACGTTTCCCTTGCCCGGTGTGTAAGCGATCGTCAAATCATAGTCCTTAATCAGTTCTAGCCAACGCCGCTGTCGGAGGTTCAGTTCTCGTTGTGTGAATAGATACTTGAGGCTTTTGTGATCTGTGAAGATTTTGCAAGCAACACCATAAAGGTAATGCCTCCACAACTTCAGTGCAAATACAATTGCCGCCAATTCCAAGTCGTGCGTCGGGTAGTTTTTCTCGTGCGGCTTCAGTTGCCTGGAGGCGTACGATATTACCTTATCCCTCTGCATGAGCACACATCCCAAACCAAGTCCCGAGGCATCACTGTATATCTGAAACTCCTCTACCCCATCTGGAAGAGCAAGGATCGGAGCTGAAACAAGACGCTGCTTAAGTTCTTGAAAGCTGGCTTCGCAGTCATCACTCCATTTGTATACAATCCCTTTTTGAGTGAGGCGAGTCAAAGGCGAGGCCAGTTTAGAAAAATCCTTCACGAACCTACGGTAGTATCCCGCTAGGCCCAGAAAGCTTCGAATTTTGCTAGCTGATGTAGGTTGCTTCCAATCTACCATTGCCTCTATTTTCTTTGGGTCTACGGCGATGCCCTCTGCCGAGACAACATGACCCAGAAATGCCACGCTGTTCAACCAGAACTCACACTTGCTGAGCTTAGCGTACAACTGATGCTCTCGTAATGTCTGCAGCACGATCTTTAGGTGTTCCTTGTGTTCCGCCTCGTTCTTGGAATATATTAGAATGTCGTCGATGAACACGACCACAAACTTGTCTACGTACGGCCGAAACACGCGGTTCATCAGATCCATGAAAGCTGCAGGGGCGTTCGTCAAACCGAACGACATCACAAGGAATTCGTAGTGTCCGTATCGGGTCCTGAATGCAGATTTTTGAACATCATCTGGTTTGATTTTCAACTGGTGGTACCCTGACCTGAGATCAATTTTAGAGAAAACTGTTGCACCTTGCAGCTGATCAAACAAGTCATCTATCCTTGGCAATGGGTACTGGTTTCGCACGGTCGCCTTATTTAGTTCTCGGTAGTCAATACATAGCCGCATGGATCCATCCTTTTTCTTCACGAACAGCACCGGAGCGCCCCACGGAGAAACACTTAGACGAATGTATCCTCGGTCCAACAGATCTTGTAACTGAATCTTAAGTTCCTTCAGCTCTGCTGGGGCCATTCGATAAGGTGCCTTCGATATCGGTCGCGCATCCGGAAATGTGTCGATGCTGAATTCGATCTCACGATCAGGAGGCATTTCAGGCAGCTCGTCCGGAAACACGTCGAGGAAGTCTGCTATAACATCAGCCTGAGCTGCATTTGCACTTTCCTGCCTGGTGTCTCGAACTGAAGCTAAGTACCCTTCACAACCCGAATGCAGCATATGCCTAGCCGAAATTGCTGATATCATCATTGCCGTCTTTGGTGCAGCGCTGCAAGAATAGTAAAAGTCTGCCTCGCCGGGTAGACGGAATACGACTCGCTTCTCCGCGCACTCAATTGTTGCATGACAAGCACCCAACCAATCCATCCCGAGAATAATATCGTAATCCTTAATGTCTAATACAATGACATCTAAGGAAAGCTTCCTGCCTCCGATGCAAATATAACCATCCTTACAGATCGCATGGGCGGGCATGTCGACTCCCGAAGGTGTGCTCACGCAAAGATTCATATTTAAGGGAGTAGAAGCTAATTTATGCTCAATAGTAAAATCAGCAGATATGAAACTATGCGTAGCACCTGAATCGAATAAGACTCTAGCGGGCAAATCTCTGAAAAGTAATGTACCTGTCACGACAGTTTCAGAGACGGATGCTTCGTCCCGAGTCAGTGCATAGACTCGTCCTTGAGCACCCTGGCGTCGTGGGTTCAACGCCACAGCATTGGCATCACTTGCTGGAGGCCCCCTGTTGTGATTCCCGTGGTTCTGATTCCCGTGGTGCTGATTCCCATTGTTATGATTCCCATTGTTGTGATTCCCGTTGTGCTGATTCGGTTTTGCCCCACGGCAATTGAAATGCTTGTGGTCCAGACGACCACATTTAAAACACCCAGTAACTCGGCATTCCTCCACTCGATGCCCTATTCTGCCGCACCTGTTGCAGTATGGTGCACGGGACGGGCCCCTATGCTCAGATGTGTGCGGACGCTTTTTTGCTCCAGACCCTCCCATTTCCTGAGGCCGCTTATTATTGTTGGTACGGGAGGTTTGCACATCGGCCTTTGGTGGACAGCGCCCAGAGATCCGCTCGCTGTTCAGGGCAGCTTCATAACATTCCCTGTATATTTGGCACTTCTGGTTGATGACGTCCCTACGCAAATCATCATTCAAACCCTTCTGGAAGCGATAGCACCACGCCTGCTGGTTAGGCAAGAAGTGCCCAGCAAACTTAGCCAGTTTAGCGAACGCCGAGTCATAATCGTCGACAGACATACTTCCTTGCACCAGATTGCTGAAGTCGTCTTCTTTTTGTTGCCGCACAGCCCGGGGAATATATTGTTCAATGAAGGCAGACTTGAACATTTCCCATATGATTTTGCAGTTGGAATTGGCATCATAAATCCCTTGCTTAGTGGCTTCCCACCAATCATGCGCACGCAGCTCCAGTTGAACTGATGCACAGGCCACTCTTTTTGATCCCCTGATGCCGACCAGATTGAAGAGTCCCTCCAGCTTTGTAATCCATCCCATCACCACGTCCGGTTCTGCTCGCCAGTTGAACGTTGGTGGATGCATCTTAGTGAATTCTGCCGCACGGCAGTTGTTCCTTGCTGGTTGTTGTGTTTCTTCGGACTCATCCTCTACCGCCATAGCCGGCGGTGCAGCAGGCGTCACTGTAGCGCCCCCGTTGTTGGGTGCCATGGATACAATTAGTTGCATCATGGTGTCTATCTGCTTTTGCTGAGCAGCAAACTGTGCTTGTTGAGTAATGGCTTGTTGTTGCTGCATCTCCATGAGATGCATGAGCCGCTCGGACATATCGGTTGAACCCGCTCCTCCGGATTCTCCAGAACTTGCCGGATCGTTCTGGACGGGCTGAGCACTGCTTGCAGCGGCAGTATTTTTCTTAGCCATTGCTACAAAAGAGAGTAGCTTGTTAACACCTCAAAAATGATAGATTTTTGTATCTATGGGCTCATTGTATAAGCGACTCATCTCATGCAGCGGACACCGAATGCAACTCAACCGAGAGGCGCATCAAACTCCTTTATAATCTTTTGAAATCCCAAGGATGTAAAGCCTAAGCTCTGATACCAATATGTCAAGCCCCGATCCCGAAAGGGTCAATCGTCCTCGCTGGATCCTTCACGGAACCGATTCGTCCTCGCTGGGGCGTGATGCCGTACGAGCCTGGAGTTGCGCTCGTACAAGGCAAGAACTTACAGTTATAGGAACCCACTTTGAAACCCAATTTAGAAAACACATTCACAGATAATTGAACACAAGTGCAGGAAGGAAATATGCTTTTTCATTGATAATTCAGAGTAATTTACATAGAGTCTACATTGATGCGCCTTCTCGGCTACTTGAATTACATTAGAAAAGATAACTCAAAATGCAGGGCGCGCTCCATCAGATAGTCCCCGTCGTCCATACATTACGCCCTTGTATAGGTTGAAAGTCCAAGTCTCCAAAATGATCTGACTTCAA
Source organism: Iris macrosiphon (assembly GCA_036927795.1). Classification (NCBI taxonomy): domain Eukaryota; kingdom Viridiplantae; phylum Streptophyta; class Magnoliopsida; order Asparagales; family Iridaceae; genus Iris; species Iris macrosiphon. Next base: position 8,093,368 of record JAYESA010000005.1, on the reverse strand, counting down.
CTATACTTCAAAATAGAGGTGCTCCTAACGCCTCTTCGTCTATCCACTAGCGTTGCACCGTCTGAGTGCCTGAAATAGTTGCCCACAACGTGGGTCAGTACTCAACTTGTACTGGTGAGCGGGATGAATCCCACTCGACTAAATCGACACTAGCTTATTAGGGGCGAGCATGCATTAAGATTACTTCTATAAAGAAGCAAGTGAATTCAATTCATATCAGTTGCATGTTTTGATAGAAATGAAAATAGCATTGAATCCAACCAGTGCATCGATTGCTTACTCAACCGATGCACGCCTTCCCTGCAACGAAATACAAGTATACTTACCATCTGCACAAGACAATAAATTAGCATGTGTTCTATTCTATGCGGTCATTGGTGTGATCGACACCTTAGGGACATATTCCAAGCATTAACGGCGCGCCCTATCAGCCCGGGTAGCAAGCCCCGCTGGAGGTCCCGCAATGCATCGTGACGAACACGAATCAATATTTCCCTCCGGATCGATACGGTTCCAGTGCCCCGGAAAGCCGTTTCGAGGAAATGATAAACCTTGTGCACAAGTTGTCCCAGACCATGCAAATGCATGAACATTTTATATCTCATACAATGCATCGAATTAAACAAAAGAAGTTAAGCAGCCATATATATATCTCATGCAACAGTTCATAATTTTCTCAAAGCGGTGTTCCGATTTTGATATCCCATGGGTCCAAACTCTATCCGAGGCACCAGGCCGCAACCAACAGCCAACTTCCCATTCCATCCAACTCAAGTTATAAGATGTGCAAGCATATAGTAAAATTAGTCTACAATTTCCATGTTCCTTTCTTAGTGGCTGGCATGCATGTGGCTAAGCATTTCCCTAGGCGTCCAACCGGGCATCATCGAGTGAACGTTTGAAACATTAGAGATGTTGGCGTGGAGAAGTAGGAAAGAAGGGACCAAACCACTCACTGGTTAAGGGAAAAGTTGCTGAAACAAGGAATCCCGCCTAGCGACGATCAAACGTCAGTTACGCGGACCTGCAACAGCACGAGCACCGAGTTAGAATTCTTGCCTATCCTTCCTTGCCGAACTCCCCAAAATTCAAGCTCCAATCAATAAAACCAACAGCGAAAACCAAGCAACTCGAAAGCAACACCAAATCAAATCCCAAAGCGGCAATCAAGAAAACCAAGCAACCAAACACGAAAACTATTGGACTCGTTTCAATAGAGGCCTTCCCATGAGTTGGAAAGGATCATCGCATTTCGTCCTTGGCAATAAGATGCCGAAGATCTAAGCATACTCTGACGGACTAGCCACAAGCCCAATTATATAGTGCACATCCCGGTCGGATCGGGATTTGAGGCACTACATAATATACCACTAAGAAAAGTTTCGTCCCGAAACTTAAGAACAAGGCCCTACCTCCGACTGAGTGAACAACGAAGGATATTTCTCCTTCATCTCCGATTCCATCTCCCAGGTTGATTCCCCAACTGAATGGTTCCGCCACAGCACGCGAACCAAGGACATCGTACGGTTGTGAAGTACTTTTTCCTTACGATCCAGAATCTACACCAGTTCTTCTGAGTATGATAAATCTGTGCGCATTTCCAATTGTTCGAAGCTAACCACATGACTCGGGTCATGCACATACTTCTTCAGTTGAGAAACATGGAATACGTCATGCACTTCAGCCAAGGCGGGAGGTAGTGCAATCCGGTATGCCACAGCTGCCACTCGTTCCAGAATCTCGAAGGGGCCGACAAACCTGGGACTTAGTTTGCCCTTCATGCCGAAACGCATCACCCCACGCATCGGCGTCACTTTTAAGAATACATGATCCCCGACCACGAATTCCAAAGGTCTACGATGAGCATCGGCATAACTTTTCTGTCGGCTCTGTGCCGTGCGGAGTCTTTCCCGAATCAAGCGAACTTTCTAAACTGCCTGTTCTACCAGCTCTGGCCCGAGTACTTGCCGCTCGCCGACTTCGTCCCAACAAATTGGAGATCGACACTTGCGCCCATAAAGTGCTTCGTACGGTGCCATCTGGATGCTCGATTGGTAGCTGTTGTTGTACTCAAACTCTGCCAACGTGAGATGCGTGTCCCAACTAGTCTTCAAATCGATTGCACACAGCCGTAACATATCTTCAAGTATCTGATTTGTCCTTTCCGTCTGTCCATCAGTCTGGGGGTGGTATGCAGTACTGAACTGTAGCTTGGTTCCCAAAGCAGACTGTAGGCTTGTCCAAAAACGAGATAAGAAGCGTCCGTCACGGTCAGAGACGATTGAGGCAGGTACTCCGTGTAATCGAACAATCTCGTCTATGTAAATCTGTGCTAACCGATCGACGCTCCAAGTAATTTTTATAGGAAGGAAGTGGGCTGATTTGGTCAAACGATCAACTATGACCCAAATCGCATCATGCCCCCGCGGCGTCTTCGGAAATCCCACAATGAAATCCATAGTGATTTTGTCCCATTTCCACTCAGGAATAGCGAGGTTCTGCAGCTCCCCGCCGGGCCTCTGATGTTCAGCTTTCACCTGTTGACAGGCCATGCACTGTGACACAAAGGTCGCCACATCCCGCTTCATACCTTGCCACCAGAAGGTTCTGCGTAAGTCCATATACATCTTAGTGCTCCCCGGATGCAAGGAATACTTCGCATAGTGTGCTTCCGCCATAATTTCCCTTCGGAGTTCTGGGTCGTTAGGAACACATATCCTTCCTTTCATTTGTAAGGTCCCATCTTCGCCTGCCACAAAGTCAGACGTCTTCCCCGCCGAAATCAGTCCGCGTGCCTTCGCTAGGAACTGATCGCCCTCCTGAGCTGATTTGATTCTATCACGCAAGCTCGGTTCAATATGGAGTGATGCCAGCTGCACTCTTTGATGCTGAACCTGAAGCTCGATGCCTATCGCCTCAAGATCTCGAAGTAAATGGTTGTTTATGGATAACGAGCCCACATACTTCTGACTCAGAGCATCAGCAACGACGTTTCCCTTGTCCGGTGTGTAAGCGATCGTCAAATCATAGTCCTTAATCAGTTCTAGCCAACGCCGCTGTCGGAGGTTCAGTTCTCGTTGTGTGAATAGATACTTGAGGCTTTTGTGATCTGTGAAGATTTTGCAAGCAACACCATAAAGGTAATGCCTCCACAACTTCAGTGCAAATACAATTGCCGCCAATTCCAAGTCGTGCGTCGGGTAGTTTTTCTCGTGCGGCTTCAGTTGCCTGGAGGCGTACGATATTACCTTATCCCTCTGCATGAGCACACATCCCAAACCAAGTCCCGAGGCGTCACTGTATATCTGAAACTCCTCTACCCCATCTGGAAGAGCAAGGATCGGAGCTGAAACAAGACGCTGCTTAAGTTCTTGAAAGCTGGCTTCGCAGTCATCACTCCATTTGTATACAATCCCTTTTTGAGTGAGGCGAGTCAAAGGCGAGGCCAGTTTAGAAAAATCCTTCACGAACCTACGGTAGTATCCCGCTAGGCCCAGAAAGCTTCGAATTTCGCTAGCTGATGTAGGTTGCTTCCAATCTACCACCGCCTCTATTTTCTTTGGGTCTACGGCGATGCCCTCTGCCGAGACAACATGACCCAGAAATGCCATGCTGTTCAACCAGAACTCACACTTGCTGAGCTTAGCGTACAACTGATGCTCTCGTAATGTCTGCAGCACGATCTTTAGGTGTTCCTTGTGTTCCGCCTCGTTCTTGGAATATATTAGAATGTCGTCGATGAACACGACCACAAACTTGTCTACGTACGGCCGAAACACGCGGTTCATCAGATCCATGAAAGCTGCAGGGGCGTTCGTCAAACCGAACGACATCACAAGGAATTCATAGTGTCCGTATCGGGTCCTGAATGCAGATTTTTGAACATCATCTGGTTTGATTTTCAACTGGTGGTACCCTGACCTGAGGTCAATTTTAGAGAAAACTGTTGCACCTTGCAGCTGATCAAACAAGTCATCTATCCTTGGCAATGGGTACTGGTTTCGCACGGTCGCCTTATTTAGTTCTCGGTAGTCAATACATAGCCGCATGGATCCATCCTTTTTCTTCACGAACAGCACCGGAGCGCCCCACGGAGAAACACTTAGACGAATGTATCCTCGGTCCAACAGATCTTGTAACTGAATCTTAAGTTCCTTCAGCTCTGCTGGGGCCATTCGATAAGGTGCCTTCGATATCGGTCGCGCATCCGGAAATGTGTCGATGCTGAATTTGATCTCACGATCAGGAGGCATTCCAGGCAGCTCGTCCGAAAACACGTCGAGGAAGTCTGCTATAACATCAGCCTGAGCTGCATTTGCACTTTCCTGCCTGGTGTCTCGAACTGAAGCTAAGTACCCTTCACAACCCGAATGCAGCATACGCCTAGCCGAAATTGCTGATATCATCATTGCCGTCTTTGGTGCAGCGCTGCACGAATAGTAAAAGTCTGCCTCGCCGGGTAGACGGAATACGACTCGCTTCTCCGCGCACTCAATTGTTGCATGACAAGCACCCAACCAATCCATCCCGAGAATAATATCGTAATCCTTAATGTCTAATACAATGACATCTAAGGAAAGCTTCCTGCCTCCGATGCAAATATAACCATCCTTACAGATCGCATGGGCGGGCATGTCGACTCCCGAAGGTGTGCTCACGCAAAGATTCATATTTAAGGGAGTAGAAGCTAATTTATGCTCAATAGTAAAATCAGCAGATATGAAACTATGCGTAGCACCTGAATCGAATAAGACTCTAGCGGGCAAATCTCTGAAAAGTAATGTACCTGTCACGACAGTTTCAGAGACGGATGCTTCGTCCCGAGTCAGTGCATAGACTCGTCCTTGAGCACCCTGGCGTCGTGGGTTCAACGCCACAGCATTGGCATCACTTGCTGGAGGCCCCCTGTTGTGATTCCCGTGGTTCTGATTCCCGTGGTGCTGATTCCCATTGTTATGATTCCCATTGTTGTGATTCCCGTTGTGCTGATTCGGTTTTGCCTCACGGCAGTTGAAATGCTTGTGGTCCAGACGACCACATTTAAAACACCCAGTAACTCGGCATTCCTCCACTCGATGCCCTATTCTGTCGCACCTGTTGCAGTATGGTGCACGGGACGGGCCCCTAAGCTCAGATGTGTGCGGACGCTTTTGTGCTCCAGACCCTCCCATTTCCTGAGGCCGCTTATTATTGTTGGTACGGGAGGTTTGCACATCGGCCTTTGGTGGACAGCGCCCAAAGATCCGCTCGCTGTTCAGGGCAGCTTCATAACATTCCCTGTATATTTGGCACTTCTGGTTGATGACGTCCCTACGCAAATCGTCATTCAAACCCTTCTGGAAGCGATAGCACCACGCCTGCTGGTTAGGCAAGAAGTGCCCAGCAAACTTAGCCAGTTTAGCGAACGCCGAGTCATAATCGTCGACAGACATACTTTCTTGCACCAGATTGCTGAAGTCGTCTTCATTTTGTTGCCTTACAGCCCGGGGAATATATTGTTCAATGAAGGCAGACTTGAACATTTCCCATGTGATTTTGCAGTTGGGATTGGCATCATAAATCCCTTGCTTAGTGGCTTCCCACCAATCATGCGCACGCAGCTCCAGTTGAACTGATGCACAGGCCACTCTTTTGGATCCCCTGATGCCGACCAGATTGAAGAGTCCCTCCAGCTTTGTAATCCATCCCATCACCACGTCCGGTTCTGCTCGCCCGTTGAACGTTGGTGGATGCATCTTAGTGAATTCTGCCGCACGGCAGTTGTTCCTGGCTGGTTGTTGTGTTTCTTCGGACTCATCCTCTACCGCCATAGCCGGCGGTGCAGCAGGCGTCACTGTAGCGCCCCCGTTGTTGGGTGCCATGGATGCAATTAGTTGCATCATGGTGTCTATATGCTTTTGCTGAGCAACAAACTGCGCTTGTTGAGTAATGGCTTGTTGTTGCTGCATCTCCATGAGATGCATGAGCCGCTCGGACATATCGGTTGAACCCGCTCCTCCGGATTCTCCAGAACTTGCCGGATCGTTCTGGACGGGCTGAGCACTGCTTGCAGCGGCAGTGTTTTTCTTAGCCATTGCTACAAAAGAGAGTAGCTTGTTAACACCTCAAAAATGATAGATTTTTGTATCTATGGGCTCATTGTATAGGCGACTCATCTCATGCAGCGGACACCGAATGCAACTCAACCGAGAGGCGCATCAAACTCCTTAATAATCTTTTGAAATCCCAAGGATGTAAAGCCTAAGCTCTGATACCAATATGTCAAGCCCCGATCCCGAAAGGGTCAATCGTCCTCGCTGGATCCTTCACGGAACCGATTCGTCCTCGCTGGGGCGTGATGCCGTACGAGCCTGGAGTTGCGCTCGTACAAGGCAAGAACTTACAGTTATAGGAACCCACTTTGAAACCCAATTTAGAAAACACATTCACAGATAATTGAACACAAGTGCAGGAAGGAAATATGCTTTTTCATTGATAATTCAGAGTAATTTACATAGAGTCTACATTGATGCGCCTTCTCGGCTACTTGAATTACATTAGAAAAGATAACTCAAAATGCAGGGCGCGCTCCATCAGATAGTCCCCGTCGTCCATACATTACGCCCTTGTATAGGTTGAAAGTCCAAGCCTCCAAAATGATCTGACTTCAACTATACTTCAAAATAGAGGTGCTCCTAACGCCTCTTCGTCTATCCACTAGCGTTGCACCGTCTGAGTGTCTGAAATAGTTGCCCACAACGTGGGTCAGTACTCAACTTGTACTGGTGAGCGGGATGAATCCCACTCGACTAAATCGACACTAGCTTATTAGGGGCGAGCATGCATTAAGATTACTTCTATAAAGAAGCAAGTGAATTCAATTCATATCAGTTGCATGTTTTGATAGAAATGAAAATAGCATTGAATCCAACCAGTGTATCGATTGCTTACTCAACCGATGCACGCCTTCCCTGCAACAAAACACAAGTATACTTACCATCTGCACAAGACAATAAATTAGCATGTGTTCTATTCTATGCTGTCATTGGTGTGATCGACACCTTAGGGACATATTCCAAGCATTAACGGCGCGCCCTATCAGCCCGGGTAGCAAGCCCCGCTGGAGGTCCCGCAATGCATCGTGACGAATACGAATCAATATTTCCCTCCGGATCGATACGGTTCCAGTGCCCCGGAAAGCCGTTTCGAGGAAATGATAAACCTTGTGCACAAGTTGTCCCAGACCATGCAAATGCATGAACATTTTATATCTCATACAATGCATCAAATTAAACAAAAGAAGTTAAGCAGCCATATATATATCTCATGCAACAGTTCATAATTTTCTCAAAGCGGTGTTCCGATTTTGATATCCCATGGGTCCAAACTCTATCCGAGGCACCAGGCCGCAACCAACAGCCAACTTCCCATTCCAACCAACTCAAGTTATAAGATGTGCAAGCATATAGTAAAATTAGTCTACAATTTCTATGTTCCTTTCTTAGTGGCTGGCATGCATGTGGCTAAGCATTTCTCTAGGCGTCCAACCGGGCATCATCGAGTGAACGTTTGAAACATTAGAGATGTTGGCGTGAAGAAGTAGGAAAGAAGGGACCAAACCACTCACTGGTTAAGGGAAAAGTTGCTGAAACAAGGAATCCCGCCTAGCGACGATCAAACGTCAGTTACACGGACCTGCAACAGCACGAGCACCGAGTTAGAATTCTTGCCTATCCTTCCTTGCCGAACTCCCCAAAATTCAAGCTCCAATCAATAAAACCAACAGCGAAAACCAAGCAACTCGAAAGCAACACCAAATCAAATCCCAAAGCGGCAATCAAGAAAACCAAGCAACCAAACACGAAAACTATTGGACTCGTTTCAATAGAGGCCTTCCCATGAGTTGGAAAGGATCATCACATTTTGTCCTTGGCAATAAGATGCCGAAGATCTAAGCATACTCTGACGGACTAGCCACAAGCCCAATTATATAGTGCACATCCCGGTCGGATCGGGATTTGAGGCACTACAAATGTGACCTGGTACTGCGATACGGGAGCGTCTAACCATATGACGGGTGCGAGGGCAGTCTTCTCCGAACTCGACACCGGCGTACGGGGCAGCGTCAAATTTGGCGATGGCTCTGTCGTGGACCTCCAAGGCTGGGGCACGGTAGTGTTCACAGGCCAAGGAAGAGAACATCGAGCCCTCACAAATGTCTACTACATTCTCCGGTTGCGTAGCAACATCGTCAACATCGGGCAATTGGACGAGATCGGCTGCTCCACGCTAATCGAGGATGGAATACTTCGAATTCGCGACAAACAGCGCCGCCTCCTTGCTAAGGTATCACGCACTTCAAATCGTCTATATATCCTTCCATTACGGATTGCACAGTCGGTATGCCTCGCGGCACAGTGCTCGGACATGGCATGGCACTGGCATGCGCGCTACGGCCATCTACACTTCGACGCCCTTCGTCGCCTGAGTAGGAAAAAAATGGTGGACGAGCTTCCGCACATTGATCATGTCGATCAGTTGTGCGACAGTTGTCTGGCCGGGAAGCAGCGACGCACTTCATTTCCCCGGCACGCCAACTATCGCGCCACCGACCCTCTCAACTTGGTGCATACGGACTTGTGTGGTCCTATCTCACCGGCGACACCTGGCGGGAAGCGCTACTTCCTTCTCTTCGTCGACGACTACAACATGTTCATGTGGATCAAGCTGTTGAGATCCAAGGACGAGGCGAGCGAGGCGATCAAACGCATTCAGGTTGCGGCGGAGGTCAGTCAAAGTGCAAGCTTCGTATACTACGCACAGACCGTGGCGGCGAGTTCACGTTGAACGATTTCAACGACTACTGCGAGCACCACGGCATCAAATGCCACCTCACCGCGCCTTACTCGCCTCAGCAAAATGGCGTCGTCGAGCGCCGGAACCAGACTGTAGTAGATATGGTCCGAAGCTTGCTCAAGGCGAAGAGCATGCCGACGGCATTCTGGGGCGAGGCGGTGACCACGGCGGTGTACCTGCTAAACATGGCGCCAACAGCCGCAGTGAAGGAAAAGACGCCATATGAGGCATGGCATGATAAGCACCCCGATGTAAGTTTCTTACGTACTTTCGGTTGCATTGTTCATGTGAAGATAGTGCAGCCAAACTTGAAGAAACTTGACGACCGGAGCAAGAAAATGGTGTTTGTTGGTTACGAGGCAGGGTCCAAGGCTTACAGGGCCTACGATCCAGTCGGTCGTCGCTTGTATGTCACCCGCGACATCATCTTTGACGAGGCGGGGCAGTGGGACTGGACGAATACCAACATCGACGCCAGCCTCGTCGGGATCGACGAGGCATTCACTGTTGAATTTCTCCACGAGCTTATTCCCGGCACGTTCACTTCGGCCGGGAACGGAGGTCCATCGCCAGAGGCTGTGGGCACAGCCACACCCGCATCGACACAAACGCTGCCCCCACCCGAGCAGGAGGGAGCCGGTCACGCGTCCCCACCACCGGCCGTGACGTTCGCTTGCACAACCGCGACATCAGCCGCGACGAAGCCAGCGGTTTCGACGCCTGAGACGACGGGTACGGCTCCGATCCGATTCATCTCACCGCCGTCAGGAGCCACGCCCGATCCGCCAAACGAACCGTCGCGCCGATACCGCTATCTGCAAGACATCTATGAAGTTGAGTCGGTGCACCACCACGACTCTGAGGACCTCCTCCTCGCAATGGATGACGAACCCTCTGTTTTTTCAGAAGCGGAGCAACACGAGTGCTGGCGCCGAGCGATGCTGGATGAACTCGCATCCATTGAGGAGAACGACACCTGGCGGCTCGTGGACCTGCCCGCTGGTCACCGCCCCATTGGACTCAAATGGGTCTACAAGGCGAAGAAGGATGAGCACGGCGTCGTCATCAAGCACAAAGCCCGGCTCGTCGCGAAGGGGTATGTGCAGAGGCACGGGATCGACTACGATGAGGTTTTCGCACCAGTAGCCAGACTTGAGTCCGTCAGGTTGTCACGCCCCGATCTCCCGCAGGCTAATCGGCCATTCCCGCTAGGCGGAAATCACCCTCGCCAGCGCTCCCGCTGGACAATCGCTTCGACCTATCCGGGCGTGATGCCGCACGAGAGTGATCCACGCCCGTGCAAGGCCATGAATCATTGGCTGGCGGTAAGAGTTCTAAGCCACAGAGTCGCACAGATTGTCCGAGTGCAGCGGAGTCATGAACGCATAGCAATTTGGTAACAGGTTCACTGAGTTGACAATATAGCGGAAGCATTGAAACACAAGTTTGAAGTAAAGGAACTCTTTTATTAATATTAACATGTGTTACAGGCGGCGCATGGCCGAGATTACAAGTCGCTCAAGCCTCCCTCTCTGAAACAGTAAAAGCGTGCCAAGTGGCTACAATTGTGGAATAATTGTACAGGCGATGATCAGGCGATGTTCACAACATTATGTCTTCTATATGTGCTTCTGTTCCGGACGCACCGTTGCTTCAGAGTTTTCTCCACGCCTTAGCACGCACGTTGGAGGCATCCGCACCGAACGAGGTTATCCCGCACCCTACATACAAACTGGTGGATTATCAGTACATTGAATGCACTGGTGGTTAAGCTACTCGCCCGCTCGACAAATCCAAACACGTAATACAGGTTCCGTGCACCAACTATCACGTTGTCTTTCTAGTTGCCTTAGGATCAGTTTTATGCAAGTATTGAATAGCCTAACGTGTAGGGCAGTGCGCCGTGCAACATGAGAGGAAACACGGCGAGACTTACCAACTTACCATCTCCTTCCCAGTCCAAGGCAAACATTGAGGCAAACATTGTTAATTCAAGCACGGGCAAGTATAAACATTCAGGGGCATTCATAATGAAAACCAAGCAATTGCATATGCAACACGAGAGTCGTTATTCCATGATCGTTTAGGTGTTCAGTTACTTTCGATGCGATGCAGTGACTCGCATGCGGATAGCCGCTAAGCGAGGATGACTTATCTATATGAACATGAGTCGCTGGCAAAGCCATTAAGGACACTAGTCTTAAACGAGAATGGTTTGCAACAAAAGTACAGTGGGCGCTACAAGCCATCTCGTTTAGTACAGTAGACTACACAGTATAGTTCAGCCATGGAGCGGATGGTATGCAGCGAAAGAACGGTAGGCGCTGCATACTATCTCGTCCAGTACAGTTGGCTGAAACAATGGAGTTCCATCCGGATCGGAGCGGCCCCAGTGCCCCGGAGACCGTCCGTGGAACTATGCCTCGTTTTCGAGTTGTCCACGACATGCAGGTCAGGGTTAATCCAATTTCAGGCAACACGAGTACTGTAGAACAGGAGTACAGTAGTACAGTAGAACAGTAGTACAGTGGAACAGTAGTACAGTAGTGCACGAGTACAGGAGATGTTTGAATCATGATTCTGTACAGTGATTAACTTGTCTTGATGCATTCCCCTGGTTCAGAAATTTGCCTTGGGTGACCTATCGGTCCCGAACACTTGCAGGTTTATTCAGGCACGGATCGACTACGTAGTAGTCTTCCGGGGTTTGGATAAAAATATGGCAACATACAAGCAGACAAGCATGCGTTTCTAAGAAACATAAATAGGCACGTTGCTCGGACCCGAAGGTAAGCCGAGAGATGAAGCCGTTAGGGACTTAGCATGCGAGGGTCTGAAAATAAGCAGTATTTCAATTTCCATGTTCTAGCATAGGCAATACAAGTTGGGATTATTCCCTTAGCTAGGTGCATTGGATTTATTAGCATGCAGGGGGTAAATCACCTAGCGACTAGCATGAATATTTCATATTTTATGTGTGCTGGATAAGCAAAGACAAGTTCACCGTAGCCACCCACCTTAGCGATGATTCGCCTCGGTAGAGCGATACGTCAAGTGAGCCTCTGAAAGCCTAAGTTGCAATCCTGTAGGGACAAGTCGGGATATCCTTTGCTTCTCCTTTGAGGCAAAGCGGGTCGGGACAGCTGCACTATTGCCGTTTGAAACGGTAGTCCGCTTGAGCGGAACGGGGTGTTACACAGGTTGCTACTGGCGTTTGCCGGTCATGCAGGTTGGGTTGTCCATCACATGGATGTAAAAACGGCATTCTTGAACGGGGAGCTCGACGAAGAGGTCTACGTCACGCAGCCACCCGGTTTTGCAGCCGCCGGTGAGGAGCAGAAAGTTTTTGGCCTACACAAGGCACTCTACGGACTGAAGCAAGCACCGAGGGCCTGGAACGCGAAGCTGGACAAGTGCATGTCCACACTCAGATTCAGCCGGAGTCCCTCGGAGCATACCATCTACGTACGTGGCCATGGCGAGGCAAGGCTGCTCGTGGGTGTCTACGTCGACGACCTCATCATCACGGGAAATAATGCGGGCGAGATCGACAAGTTCAAGCGCGAGATGAGCAGCTCATTTAAGATGAGTGATCTCGGCCTGCTTTTCTTCTACCTTGGCATCAATGTACAGCAGAACGCAGACGGTATCACAGTGAACCAGTCTGCGTACGCAGCCAAGATACTGGAGAAGAGTGGCATGGGCAACTGCAACCCTTGCCATGTACCTATGGAGCCACGTTTGAAGCTCAGCAAGGATAGTGCTGCACCGCCGGCAGATGCCACGGAGTACCGGAGCATAGTAGGAAGCTTGCGATACCTCGTGCACACCCGGCCGGACTTGTCATTCGCAGTCGGGTACGTGAGCCGCTTCATGGAGAAGCCAACGACTGAGCACCTAGCGGCGGTCAAACACATACTCCGGTACGTTGTTGGTACGCGGGGTTACGGCTGCCGCTACGAACGAGGAACAGAAGAGCCCCGGCTGGTCGGCTACTGCGACAGCGACATGGCCGGGGATGTTGACGACCGCAAGAGCACAACAGGCGTACTATTCTTCCTCGGCAACAGTGCTATCAGTTGGCAATCACAGAAGCAGAAGGTGGTGGCACTATCATCCTACGAAGCCGAGTATGTCGCAGCAACCACTGCCGCCTACCAAGGCATTTGGCTCGCACGACTGCTGGCGGACATGAAGGGCGACGATATCAGATGTGTAAAACTACGCATCGACAACAAATCAGCAATCTCCCTCAGCAAAAATCCGGTGTTTCATGATCGCAGCAAACACATCCAAACGAGGTACCACTTCATTCGTGACTGCATCAAGGACGGGACAGCTGAGGTAGAGTATGTCCGAATAGATGAGCAGCTCGCCGACATACTGACCAAGGCCCTGGGCCGGGTCAGGTTCCAGGAGCTTCGTTCCAAGATCGGAATGATCGTCATCAAGTAATCGCAAAAGTTTAGGGAGCGATTATTACTTAAACTATGTGCTCACTTAAGACCAATTCTCACTGTGCATTCTCACTGTGCTCATTTCAGACCTATTCTCAAGGGGTGTCCTACTCTAAAGGGAAAAACCCTTGGCCTTCCATGCTTGTAGGCATGGGAGTTATGTTTTAGTAGGCCTATAAAAGAAAAGACATACATGTAGAAATTTTTAACACCAATCAAAATAAACTCTTCTATTGTCTGCTACTTTATCTTTCCGGCAAGTTCGTTAACGTAGTTTGCAGCACAAAGACTCTCATGAAGATGCCGATGTCAAATGTAATCCGTCCCCCTTTCAGCTTCAATTCTCCTTTGTTTTCCATGTAGCAATGCTGTTTAAGAAAGATACAAATTAGTTTCATTTAGGATATACGCACAGTAGATAGAATAATTAATCCTCTACTTCATATGTTCATTTTGTCTGTGACTTGTGACTGTGTGAGTAAAACTTAAACCATGCTAATCCATTCCATTACATGTACACCGCAAATAAACAATCAAGTTTTCTTCGAAACTTTTTTGGGATCTTTTCCATTGAAAGTATATCCACAACATGCTAGTACGTAGCTAGTAAACACACATACACAGAAAAAGAAGAAAAAACTCAGTACTCACCAAGCTAGTAAACACCACGACGAAGACACGAGTTTGAGGGAGAAAAACTCAAAGAGAAAAACGCAGTTTCTGTGTTGTAGATAGTTAGGTTTGGGGTAAGAGAGAAAGAATAGAAACAATAACATATAGAGAGAAGGGAGGGGGAGGGGGAGGGGGAGGGGGAGGGGTGGGGGAAGAGCCGTTGGGCTAAGTACGGCCGCGTAACTGCGCAGTAGTACGGGAGAAGACAGTTCCTAGCAGAAGGTGATAACAGTTGTAGCGCCTCTGCTCTCCTCTTTGCAGGAGCACAGCTATTTTTTTCTTCTTTTTCTTTTCTTCGTTTTTCAGAAAAAAATGATTTTCTTTTTCTATATTTGTCTCTTTTTTAGTTTTAATTTTTTTTCTAATCTTTTACATTTTTATGGTTTTCTCCCCCATTTTTTTTTGTTTCTTTTTGTTTTTTTGTTCTTATTGTTCGTAAACTTTTCTTTTTTCCTTCATTTTTTTTGTTTTTCAATTTAAAAAAAAAAGTGTGTAAACTTAAGCAGTGTGGTGTGAGCTAGCAAACTCTAATTGTTGGAGTGTAGTGTCAAAATGTGTCCTCACAACAAAGTTGCTTCCAGTGGGGTAAAAGATTTGCGAGCTAAGTTCAGAAATTATGGAAGGAAGTGTGTTACGAAATAAAAATATATTATATGTCTTCAGAAAAATGTGAGTGATGTATCTTTTATTTTGTGACGTATGACATGACAGTTGACATGGCAATTGGTATATCAAAAATTTAACATTAATAAATTTTAGATGATTAATTTTTTGGATTAAAATTTGTAATATCAGCTGCTACGTTAACTGTTGAAAAATGGTAGCACCTAAATTTTTTTGAAGAGAGAGAGTGTAATTGTACGAAATATATGATTGTGAATATCATATTATGGGAGAGAGTGCTTGTAACTAAGGAGGGGTGGTTTTATCAATGATACTTTAACAAGTTACACTGGTTCAAGTACTACTAACTAAGTTCCATGTGAGGAAGTGAGTTGTTGACTCGTTGCCGGGATGCGCCACGAAAATAGAAGGCCTCGCGGGATGCGTCCCGAGAAGGAGGAGTATACCGGTTTCGACGTCAATGATTCGTTACCGAACAAGCTAGTGATGTTCCTAGTTTGTGGATGATACAACATTATATATAATAAAAAAATATAGATTAGATTAGATACCAAGATGATTTGTAAACCAAAATAACGACTCATAGTTTTGAAGCCATCACAAGTCCATCTACAGTTCTAACTTAAGTTCATATTTGAACACATCACTAATTCTAATTAGAAGAGAAGTTGGTGCACTGAGATTCACACAAGAGTTCCTCTATAGTGACCCACAACTCCACAGAAGCACTGAACCGGGTACAGGTTACAAACTAACAACCCAAATAAATGCAAATACACCAAGAATTAGAAAATCGTTCTTCTCTTTACGTTTGCAGATGCTACACCGAGAAGAACGGGAACAAGAACATAAATACAAAGAAGGAAACTCCTGTTGGGGTGATCAAAACCACCAGTACTCAAGGCAAGATTTGCGCTATACAATGATCTGCCCCCAGGATCCAGCAAGTCCACGCGAGAACTTCTGGAATGCTCTTGGTCACCTTCGGAATACTCGGAAGATCCCTTTGGAAGGATGCTAACTGCTGCCGCAGGTCCTGTTGGTGCTCTCGGTTTTTCTCTCTCTTTCTCAAAATTTTCAACTGTCTAAATGAAAGAGGAGAGCCTCTATTTAAAGAAAATTTCAGCTCCCATGCAGCCTGAGAAAAAAATCAGACCGCATGCGCCGCCTGTGCCACTGTACTGCACAGAGCAGACAGAGCCGTCAGGAGCCAAAATCTGCAGCCGCGTGGCACAGAGAGCCATGAGTCGCTTGCGCCGCCTGTACGCTGTACTGCACAGAGTAGACAGTGCCGCCTACAATGCACCGAGAGAGAGAGAGAGAGTTGAAGAGAGGCAGATGCACCGAGGAGTCCAAGAGTTCGTATGAGTCCAAGGCCGTTGTTTTCTCTACTACCTTCGTCGGAATAGATATTGAAGTACTTGACTGATGTAAATGTAATAGAAAACATATAGGAGGACTACTATCAGAAGCAAAATGAAGTATTACTTAAACTATGTGCTCACTTAAGACCAATTCTCACTGTGCATTCTCACTGTGCTCATTTCAGACCTATTCTCAAAGGGTGTCCTACTCTAAAGGGAAAAACCCTTGGCCTTCCATGCTTGTAGGCATGGGAGTTATGTTTTAGAAGGCCTATAAAAGAAAAGGCATACATGTAGAAATTTTTAACACCAATCAAAATAAACTCTTCTATTGTCTGCTACTTTATCTTTCCGTCAAGTTCGTTAACGTAGTTTGCAGCACAAAGACTCTCAAGTGGTATCAGAGCCATGTCGTTTGATGCGGACGGGAATCCACTCACACCTCCATCAGTGTCGGCGTCGAGTCTAGCGAGCTGCTCAAGCGTGGCAGGCACCCTGGTGATCCCGAAGGTGTTTCAGGAGTCCGGCAGGACGCAGTATCCGCAACTCACGCGTGCAAACTACGATGAATGGGCCCTGGTGATGCAATGTATGCTGGAGGCAAGAGGTCTCTGGGCGGCGGTGCACACCGGGACGACGGAGCGGGAGCTGGATAGGAAAGCGATGGAGGCTCTCCTACGTTCTGTCCCGCCAGCGATGATCTCATCACTGGCGATCAAGGCGATGGCGCGGGAGGCATGGCAGTCTTTGAAGACGGTGCACGTCGGCAGCAATCGCGTCAAGAAAGCGAAGGCGCAGTCGCTGCGCAAACAGTACGAACAGCTCGCATTCCGGGACGGTGAGGGCGTGGACTCTTTCGCCATGCGTCTCACTACTCTGTCGAGCGCTCTCGCCACACTCGGCGACACGATCTCCGAGGACAAGCTCGTCCTCAAGATGCTGGCGGCGGTTCCCAAGAAGTACAGCCAGATCGCCCTGGCTATCGAGACCCTTTTGGATCTCGATGAACTCACCATTGAGGATCTAACGGGTAGGCTTAAAGCAGCGGAGATCAGGGACGAGATCGAGAGTGGCAACACCTCGGGCAGTAAGTTACTGCTTACAGAGGAGGAGTGGACTGCTCGCAAGAAATAGCAGAGAGGCGGCTCGTCCAGCAGGGGCGCCAGAAATGGCGGCCAGAAGAAGAAGTGGCGCGTTCCGGAGAGGGACTCGGGAGCGCGCGATCCCAAGCCGAGCGGCGAAAGGAGCGGCTCCGGTGCAACTCGCAACGAAAAGTGCCGTTATTGCGGAAAACTGGGCCACTGGGCTCGTGAATGCCGCAAGAAGAAGAAGGACGAGGCCCTTTTCGCGCAGGTGGAGGAGGATGAACCGGCGCTTCTGATGGCACAGGTGTGCACAATCGCCGAAATGCCCTACACCCACACAGAGGCGACCGAGCAAGTGATGCTCAACGAGGAGTGCACCATGGTAAAGCTTGGGGAGTGGGAGGACACCGACAATGTGACCTGGTACTGCGACACGGGAGCGTCTAACCATATGACGGGCGCGAGGGCAGTCTTCTCCGAACTCGACACCGGCGTACGGGGCAGCGTCAAATTTAGCGATGGCTCTGTCGTGGACATCCAAGGCCGCGGCACGATGGTGTTCACAGGCCAAGGAAGAGAACATCGAGCCCTCACAAACGTCTACTACATTCCTCGGTTGCGTAGCAACATCGTCAGCATCGGGCAATTGGACGAGACCGGCTGCTCCACGCTAATCGAGGATGGAATGCTTCGAATATGCGACAAATAGCGCCGCCTCCTTGCTAAGGTATCACGCACTTCAAATCGTCTATATATCCTTCCATTACGGATCGTACAGCCGGTATGCCTCGCGGCACAGTGCTCGGACATGGCGTGGCGCTGGCATGCGCGCTACGGCCATCTACACTTCGACGACCTTCGTCGCCTGAGCAGGAAAAAAATGGTGGACGGGCTTCCGCACATTGATCATGTCGATCAGTTGTACGACAGTTGTCTGGCCGGGAAGTAGCGACGCACTTCATTTCCCCGGCACGCCAACTATCGCGCCGCCGACCCTCTCGACTTGGTGCATGCGGACTTGTGTGGTCCTATCTCACCGGCGACACCTGACGGGAAGCGCTACTTCCTTCTCCTCGTCGACGACTACAACAGGTTCATGTGGATCAAGCTGTTGAGATCCAAGGACGAGGCGAGCGAGGCGATCAAACGCATTCAGGTTGCGGCGGAGGTCAGTCGAAGTGCAAGCTTCGTGTACTACGCACAGACCGTGGCGGCGAGTTCACGTCGAACGATTTCAACGACTACTGCGACCGCCACGGCATCAAGCGCCACCTCACCGCGCCTTACTCGCCTCAGCAAAATGGCATCGTCGAGCACCGGAACCAGACTGTAGTAGCTATGGCCCGAAGCTTGCTCAAGGCGAAGAGCATGCCGGCGGCATTCTGGGGTAGGCGGTGACCACGGCGGTGTACCTGCTAAACATGGTGGCAACAGCCGCAGTGAAGGAAAAGACGCCATATGAGGCGTGGCATGATAAGCACCCCGACGTAAGTTTCTTACGTACTTTCGGTTGCATTGCTCATGTGAAGATAGTGCAGCCAAACTTGAAGAAACTTGACGACCGGAGCAAGAAAATGGTGTTTGTTGGTTACGAGGCGGGGTCCAAGGCTTACAGGGCCTACGATCCAGTCGGTCGTCGCTTGTATGTCACCCGCGATATCATCTTTGACGAGGCGGGGCAGTGGGACTGGACGAATACCAACATCGACGCCAGCCTCGTCGGGATCGGCGAGGCATTCACTGTTGAATTTCCTCACGAGCTTATTCCCGGCACGTTCACTTCGGCCGGGAACGGAGGTCCATCACCAGAGGCTGTGGGCACAGCCACACCTGCATCGATGCAAACACTGCCCCCACCCGAGCAGGCGGGAGCCGGTCACGCGTCCCCACCACCGGCCGTGACGCCCGCTTGCACAACCGCGACATCAGCCGCGACGAAGCCAGCGGTTTTGATGCCTGAGACGACGGGTACGGCTCTGATCCGATTTATCTCACCGCCGTCAGGAGCCACGCCCGATCCGCCAAACAAACCGTCGCGCCGATATCGCTATCTGCAAAACATCTACGAAGTTGAGTCGGTGCACCACCACGACTCTGAGGACCTCCTCCTCGCAATGGATGACGAACCCTCTATTTTTTCAGAAGCGGAGCAACACGAGTGCTGGCGCCGAGCGATACTGGATGAACTCGCATCCATTGAGGAGAACGACACCTGGCGGCTCGTGGACCTGCCCGCTGGTCACCGCCCCATTGGACTCAAATGGGTCTACAAGGCGAAGAAGGATGAGCACGGCATCGTCATCAAGCACAAAGCCCGGCTCATCGCGAAGGGGTATGTGCAGAGGCACGGGATCGACTACGATGAGGTTTTCGCACTAGTAGCCAGACTTGAGTCCGTCTGGTTGTCACGCCCCGATCTCCCGCAGGCTAATCGGCCGTTCCCGCTAGGCGGGAATCACCCTCGCCAGCGCTCCCGCGGGACAATCGCTTCGACCTATCCGGACGTGATGCCGCACGAGCGTGATCCACGCCCGTACAAGGCCATGAATCATTGGCTGGCGGTAAGAGTTCTAAGCCACAGAGTCGCACAGATTGTCCGAGTGCAGCGGATTTATGAACGCATAGCGATTTGGTAACAGGTTCACTGAGTTGACAATATAGCGGAAGCATTGAAACACAAGTTTGAAGTAAAGCAACTCTTTTATTAATATTAACATGTGTTACAGGCGGCGCATGGCCGAGATTACAAGTCGCTCAAGCCTCTCTCTCTGAAACAGTAAAAGCGTGCCAAGTGGCTACAATTGTGGAATAATTGTACAGGCGATGATCAGGCGATGTTCACAATATTATGTCTTCTATATGTGCTTCTGTTCCGGACGCACCGTTGCTTCGGAGTTTTCTCCACACCTTAGCACGCACGTTGGAGGCATCCGCACCGAACGAGGTTATCCCGCACCCTGCATACAAACTGGTGGATTATCAGTACATTGAATGCACTGGTGGGGAAGCTACTCGCCCGCTCGACAAATCCAAACACGTAATACAGGTTCCGTGCACCAACTATCACGTTGTCTTTCTAGTTGCCTTAGGATCAGTTTCATGCAAGTATTGAATAGCCTAACGTGTAGGGCAGTGCGCCGTGCAACATGAGAGGAAACACGGCGAGACTTACCAACTTACCATCTCCTTCCCTGCCCAGGGCAAACATTGAGGCAAACATTGTGAATTCAAGCACGGGCAAGTATAAACATTCAGGGGCATTCATAATAAAAACCAAGCAATAGCATATGCAACACGAGAGTCGTTATTCCATGATCGTTTAGGTGTTCAGTTACTTTCGATGCGATGCAGTGACTCGCACGCGGATAGCCGCTAAGCAAGGATGACTTATCTATATGAACATGAGTCGCTGGCAAAGCCATTAAGGATACTAGTCTTAAATGAGAATGGTTTGCAACGAAAGTACAGTAGGCGCTACAAGCCATCTCGTTTAGTACAGTAGACTACACAGTATAGTTCAGCCATGGAGCGGATGGTATGCAGCGAAAGAACGGTAGGTGCTGCACACTATCTCGTCCAGTACAGTTGGCTGAAACAATGGAGTTCCATCCGGATCGGAGCGGCCCCAGTGCCCCGGAGACCGTCCGTGGAACTATGCCTCGTTTCCGAGTTGTCCGCGACATGCAGGTCAGGGTCAATCCAATTTCAGGCAACACGAGTACTGTAGAACAGGAGTACAGTAGTACAGTAGAACAGTAGTACAGTGGAACAGTAGTACAGTAGTGCACGAGTACATGAGATGTTTGAATCATGATTCTGTACAGTGATTAACTTGTCTTGATGCATTCCCTGGTTCGGGAATTTGCCTTGGGTGACCTAACGGTCTCGAACACTTGCAGGTTTATTCAGGCACGGATCGACTACGTAGTAGTCTTTCGGGGTTTGGATGAAAACATGGCAACATACAAGCAGACAAGCATGCATTTCTAAGAAACATAAATAGGCACGTTGCTCGGACCCGAAGGTAAGCCGAGAGATGAAGCCGTTAGGGACTTAGCATGCGAGGGTCTGAACATAAGCAGTATTTCAATTTCCATGTTCTAGCATAGGCAATACAAGTTGGGATTATTCCCTTAGCTAGGTGCATTGGATTTATTAGCATGCAGCGGGTGAATCACCTAGCGACTAGCATGAATATTCCATATTTTATGTGTGCTGGCTAAGCAAAGACAAGTTCACCGTAGCCACCCACCTTAGCGATGATTCGCCTCGGTAGAGCGATACGTCAAGTGAGCCTCTGAAAGCCTAAGTTACAATCCTGTAGGGAAAAGTCGGGATATCCTTTGCTTCTCCTTTGAGGCAAAGCGGGTCGGGACAGCTGCACTATTGCCGTTTGAAACGGCAGTCCGCTTGAGCGGAACGGGGTGTTACACAGGTTGCTACTGGCGTTTGCCGGTCATGCAGGTTGGGTTGTCCATCACATGGATGTGAAAACGACATTCTTGAACGGGGAGCTCGACGAAGAGGTCTACGTCACGCAGCCACCCAGTTTTGCAGCCGCCGACGAGGAGCAAAAAGTTTTTCGCCTACACAAGGCACTCTACGGCCGGAAGCAAGCACCGAGGGCCTGGAACGCGAAGCTGGACAAGTGCATGTCCACACTCAGATTCAGCCGGAGTCCCTCGGAGCATGCCATCTACGTGCGTGGCCATGGCGAGGCAAGGCTGCTCGTGGGTGTCTACGTCGACGACCTCATCATCACGGGAAACAATACGGGCGAGATCGATAAGTTCAAGCGTGAGATGAGCAGCTCATTTAAGATGAGTGATCTCGGCCTGCTTTCCTTCTACCTTGGCATCAATGTACAGCAGAACGCAGACGGTATCACAGTGAACCAGTCTGCGTACGCAGCCAAGATACTGGAGAAGAGTGGCATGGACAACTGTAACCCTTGCCATGTACCTATGGAGCCACGTTTGAAGCTCAGCAAGGATAGTGCTGCACCGCCGGCAGATGCCACGGAGTACCGGAGCATAGTAGGAAGCTTGCGATACCTCGTGCACACCCGGCCGGACTTGTCATTCGCAGTCGGGTACGTGAGCCGCTTCATGGAGAAGCCAACGACTGAGCACCTAGCGGCGGTCAAACACATACTCCGGTACGTTGCTGGTACGCGGGGTTACGGCTGCCGCTACGAACGAGGAACAGAAGAGCCCCGGCTAGTCGGCTACTGCGACAGCGACATGGCCGGGGATGTTGACGACCGCAAGAGCACAACAGGCGTACTATTCTTCCTCGGCAACAGTGCTATCAGTTGGCAATCACAGAAGCAGAAGGTGGTGGCACTATCATCCTACGAAGCCGAGTATGTCGCAGCAACCACTGCAGCCTACCAAGGCATTTGGCTCGCACGACTGCTGGCGGACATGAAGGGCTACGATATCAGATGTGTAAAACTGTGCATCAACAACAAATCAGCAATCTCCCTCAGCAAAAATCCGGTGTTTCATGATCGCAGCAAACACATCCAAACGAGGTACCACTTCATTCGTGACTGCATCAAGGACGGGACAGCTGAGGTAGAGTATGTCCGAACAGATGAGCAGCTCGCCGACATACTGACCAAGGCCCTGGGCCGGGTCAGGTTCCAGGAGCTTCGCTCCAAGATCGGTATGATCGTCATCAAGTAATCGCAAAAGTTTAGGGAGCGATTATTACTTAAACTATGTGCTCACTTAAGACCAATTCTCACTGTGCATTCTCACTGTGCTCATTTCAGACCTATTCTCAAGGGGTGTCCTACTCTAAAGGGAAAAATCCTTGGCCTTCTATTCTTGTAGGCATGGGAGTTATGTTTTAGTAGGCCTATAAAAGAAAAGGCATACATGTAGAAATTTTTAACACCAATCAAAATAAACACTTCTATTGTGTGCTACTTTATCTTTCCGGCAAGTTCGTTAACGTAGTTTGCAGCACAAAGACTCTCATGAAGATGCCGATGTCGAATGTAATCCGTCCCCCTTTCAGCTTCAATTCTCCTTTGTTTTCCATGTAGCAATGCTGTTTAAGAAAGATACAAATTAGTTTCATTTAGGATATACGCACAGTAGATAGAATAATTAATCCTCTACTTCATATGTTCATTTCGGCTGTGACTTGTGACTGTGTGAGTAAAACTTAAACCATGCTAATCCATTCCATTACATGTACACCGCAAATAAACAATCAAGTTTTCTTCGAAACTTTTTTGGGATCTTTTCCATTGAAAGTATATCCACAACATGCTAGTACGTAGTTAGTAAACACATACACAGAAAAAGAAGAAATAACTCAGTACTCACCAAGCTAGTAAACACCACGACGAAGACACGAGTTTGAGGGAGAAAAACTCAAAGAGAAAAACGCAGTTTCTGTGTTGTAGATAGGTAGGTTTGGGGTAAGAGAGAAAGAATAGAAACAATAACATATAGAGAGAAGGGAGGGGGAGGGGGGAGGGGGAGGGGGAAGAGCCGTTGGGCTAAGTACGGCCGCGTAACTGCGCAGCAGTACGGGAGAAGACAGTTCCTAGCAGAAGGTGATGACAGTTATAGCGCCTCTGCTCTCCTCTTTGCAGGAGCACAGCTGTTTTTTTCTTCTTTTTCTTTTCTTCGTTTTTCAGAAAAAAATAATTTTCTTTTTCTAAATTTGTCTCTTTTTTATTTTAATTTTTTTTCTAATCTTTTACATTTTTATGGTTTTCTCCCCCATTTTTTTTTTGTTTCTTTTTGTTTTTTTGTTCTTATTGTTCGTATACTTTTCTTTTTTCCTTCATTTTTTTTGTTTTTCAATTTAAAAAAAAAAGTGTGAAAACTTAAGCAGTGTGGTGTGAGCTAGCAAACTCTAATTGTTGGAGTGTAGTGTCAAAATGTGTCCTCACAACAAAGTTGCTTCCAGTGGGGTAAAAGATTTGCGAGCTAAGTTCAGAAATTATGGGAGGAAGTGTGTTACGAAATAAAAATATATTATGTCTTCAGAAAAATGTGAGTGATGTATCTTTTATTTTGTTGCGTATGACATGACAATTGACATGGCAATTGGTATATCAAAAATTTAACATTAATAAATTTTAGATGATTAATTTTTTGGATTAAAATTTGTAATATCAGCTGCTACGTTAACTGTTGAAAAATGGTAGCACCTAAATTTTTTTGAAGAGAGAGAGAGTGTAATTGTACGAAATATATGATTTGAATATCATATTATGGGAGAGAGTGCTTGTAACTAAGGAGGGGTGGTTTTATCAATGATACTTTAACAAGTTACACTGGTTCAAGTACTACTAACTAAGTTCCATGTGAGGAAGTGAGTTGTTGACTCGTTGCCGGGATGCGCCACGAAAATGAGAAGTCCTCGCGGGATGCGTCCCGAGAAGGAGGAGTATACCGGTTTCGACGTCAATGATTCGTTACCGAACAAGCTAGTGATGTTCCTAGTTTGTGGATGATACAACATTATATATAATAAAAAAATATAGATTAGATTAGATACCAAGATGATTTGTAAACCAAAATAACGACTCATAGTTTTGAAACCATCACAACTCCATCTACAGTTCTAACTTAAGTTCATATTTGAACACATCACTAATCCTAATTAGAATAGAAGTTGGTGCACTGAGATTCACACAAGAGTTCTTCTATAGTGACACACAACTCCACAGAAGCACTGAACCGGGTACAGGTTACAAACTAACAACCCAAAAAAATGCAAATATACCAAGAATCAGAAAATCGTTCTTCTCTTTACGTTTGCAGATGCTACACCGAGAAGAACGGGAACAAGAACATAAATACAAAGAAGGAAACTCCTGTTGGGGTGATCAAAACCATCAGTACTCAAGGCAAGATTTGCGCTATACAACGATCTGCCCCCAGGATCCAGAAAGTCCACGCGAGAACTTCTGGAACGCTCTTGGTAACCTTCGGAATACTCGGAAGATCCCTTTGGAAGGATGCTAACTGCTGCCGCAGGTCCTGCTGGTGCTCTCGGTTTTTCTCTCTCTTTCTCAAAATTTTCAACTGTCTAAATGAAAGAGGAGAGCCTCTATTTAAAGAAAATTTCAGCTCCCATGCAGCCTGAGAAAAAAATCAGACCGCATGCGCCGCCTGTGCCGCTGTACTGCACAGAGCAGACAGAGCCGTCAGGCGCCAAAATCTGCAGC
This sequence comes from Iris macrosiphon, assembly GCA_036927795.1. Lineage (NCBI taxonomy): Eukaryota > Viridiplantae > Streptophyta > Magnoliopsida > Asparagales > Iridaceae > Iris > Iris macrosiphon. The sequence continues at coordinate 8,068,131 of JAYESA010000005.1, read as the reverse complement.
CGCGTGGCACAGAGAGCCATGAGTCGCTTGTGCCGCCTGTACGCTGTACTGCACAGAGTAGATAGTGCCGCCTACAATGCACCGAGAGAGAGAGAGAGAGTTGAAGAGAGGCAGATGCACCGAGGAGTCCAAGAGTTCGTATGAGTCCAAGACCGTGTTTTTCTCTACTACCTTCGTCGGAATAGATATTGAAGTACTTGACTGATGTAAATGTAATAGAAAACATATAGGAGGACTACTATCAGAAGCACAATGAAGTATTACTTAAACTATGTGCTCACTTAAGACCAATTCTCACTGTGCATTCTCACTGTGCTCATTTCAGACCTATTCTCAAGGGGTGTCCTACTCTAAAGGGAAAAACCCTTGGCCTTCCATGCTTGTAGGCATGGGAGTTATGTTTTAGTAGGCCTATAAAAGAAAAGGCATACATGTAGAAATTTTTAACACCAATCAAAATAAACTCTTCTATTGTCTGCTACTTTATATTTCCGGCAAGTTCGTTAACGTAGTTTGCAGCACAAAGACTCTCAAGTGGTATCAGAGCCATGTCATTTTATGCGGACGGGAATCCACTCACACCTTCATCAGTGTCGGCGTCGAGTCCAGCGAGCGGCTCGAGCGTTTACCCTGGTGATCCCGAGCAGGCACCCTGGTGATCCCGAAGGTGTTTCAGGAATCCGGCGGGACGCAGTATCCGCAACTCACGCGTGCAAACTACGATGAATGGGCCCTAGTGATGCAATGTATGTTGGAGGCAAGAGGTCTCTGGGCGGCGGTGCACACCGGGACGACGGAGCGGGAGATGGATAGGAAAGCGATGGAGGCTCTCCTACGTTCTGTCCCGCCAGCGATGATCTCATCACTGGCGATCAAGGCGACGGCGCGGGAGGCATGGCAGTCTTTGAAGACGGTGCATGTCGGTAGCAATCGCGTCAAGAAAGCGAAGGCGCAGTCGCTGCGCAAACAGTACGAACAGCTCGCATTCCGGGACGGTGAGGGCGTGGACTCTTTCGCCATGCGTCTCACTACTCTGTCGAGCGCTCTCGCCGCACTCGGCGACACGATCTCCGAGGACAAGCTCGTCCTCAAGATGCTGGCGGCGGTTCCCAAGAAGTACAGCCAGATCGCCCTGGCTATCGAGACCCTTTTGGATCTCGATGAACTCACCATTGAGGATCTAACAGGTAGGCTTAAAGCAGCGGAGATCAGGGACGAGATCGAGAGTGGCAACACCTCGGGCGGTAAGTTACTGCTTACAGAGGAGGAGTGGACTGCTCGCAAGAAACAGCAGAGAGGCGGCTCGTCCAGCATGGGCGCCAGAAACGACGGCCAGAAGAAGAAGTGGCGCATTCCGGAGAGGGACTCGGAAGCGCGCGATCCCAAGCCGAGCGGCGAAAGGAGCGGCTCCGGTGCAACTCGCGACAAAAAGTGCCGTTATTGCGGAAAACTGGGCCACTGGGCTCGTGAATGCCGCAAGAAGAAGAAGGACGAGGCCCTTTTCGCGCAGGTGGAGGAGGACGAACCGGCGCTTCTGATGTCACAAGTGTGCACAATCGCCGAAATGCCCTACACCCACGCAGAGGCGACTTAGCAGGTGATGCTCAACGAGGAGTGCACCATGGTAAAGCTTGGGGAGCTGAAGGACACCGACAATGTGACCTGGTACTGCGACACGGGAGCGTCTAACCATATGACGGGCGCGAGGGCAGTCTTCTCCGAACTCGACACCGACGTACGGGGCAGCGTCAAATTTGGCGATGGCTCTGTCGTGGACATCCAAGGCCGGGGCACGGTGGTGTTCACAGGCCAAGGAAGAGAACATCGAGCCCTCACAAACGTCTACTACATTCCCCGGTTGCGTAGCAACATCGTCAGCATCGGGCAATTGGACGAGACCGGCTGCTCCACGGTAATCGAGGATGGAATGCTTCGAATCCGCGATAAACAGCGCCGCCTCCTTGCTAAGGTATCACGCACTTCAAATCGTCTATATATCTTTCCATTACGGATCGCACAGCCGGTATGCCTCGCGGCACAGTGTTCGGACATGGCATGGCGCTGGCATGCGCGCTACGGCCATCTACACTTCGACGCCCTTCGTCGCCTGAGCAGGAAAAAAATGGTGGACAGGCTTTCGCACATTGATCATGTCGATCAGTTGTGCGACAGTTGTCTGGCCGGGAAGCAGCGACGCACTTCATTTCCCCGGCACGCCAACTATCGCGCCACCGACCCTCTCGACTTGGTACATGCGGACTTGTGTGGTCCTATCTCACCGGCGATACCTGGCGGGAAGCGCTACTTCCTTCTCCTCGTCGACGACTACAACAGGTTCATGTGGATCAAGCTGTTGAGATCCAAGGACGAGGCGAACGAGGCGATCAAACGCATTCAGGTTACGGCAGAGGTCAGTCGATGTGCAAGCTTCGTGTACTACGCACAGACCGTGGCGGCGAGTTCACGTCGAACGATTTCAACGACTACTGCGAGCGCCACGGCATCAAGCGCCACCTCACTGCGCCTTACTCGCCTCAGCAAAATGGCATAGTTGAGCGCCGGAACCAGACTGTAGTAGCTATGGCCCGAAGCTTGCTCAAGGCGAAGAGCATGCCGGCGGCATTCTGGGGCGAGGCGGTGACCACGGCGGTGTACCTGCTAAACATGGCACCAATAGCCGCAGTGAAGGAAAAGACGCCATATGAGGCGTGGCATGATAAGCACCCCGATGTAAGTTTCTTACGTACTTTCGGTTGCATTGCTCATGTGAAGATAGTGCAGCCAAACTTGAAGAAACTTGACGATCGGAGCAAGAAAATGGTGTTTGTTGGTTACGAGGCAGGGTCCAAGGCTTACAGGGCCTACGATCCAGTCGGTCGTAGCTTGTATGTCACCCGCGACATCATCTTTGACGAGGCGGGGCAGTGGGACTGGACGAATACCAACATCGACGCCAGCCTCGTCGGGATCGGCGAGGCATTCACTGTTGAATTTCCCCACGAACTTATTCCCGGCACGTTCACTTCGGCCGGGAACGGAGGTCCATCGCCAGAGGCTGTGGACACAGCCACACCCGTATCGACGCAAATGCTGCCCCCACCCGAGCAGGCGGGAGCCGGTCACGCGTCCCCACCACCGGTCGTGATGCCCGCTCGCACAACCGCGACATCATCCGCGACGAAGCCAGCGGTTTCGACGCCTGAGACGACGGGTACGGCTCTGATCCGATTCATCTCACCGCCGTCAGGAGCCATGCCCGATCCGCCAAACGAACCGTCGTGCCGATACCGCTATCTGCAAGACATCTATGAAGTTGAGTCAGTGCACCACTACGACTCTGAGGACCTCCTCCTCGCAATGGATGACGAACCCTCTGTTTTTTCAGAAGCGGAGCAACACGAGTGCTGGCGCCGAGCGATGCTGGATGAACTCGCATCCATTGAGGAGAACGACACCTGGTGGCTCATGGACCTACCCGCTGGTCACCGCCCCATTGGACTCAAATGGGTCTACAAGGCGAAGAAGGATGAGCACGGCGTCGTCATCAAGCACAAAGCCCGGCTCATCGCGAAGGGGTATGTGCAGAGGCACGGGATCGACTACGATGAGGTTTTCGCACCAGTAGCCAGACTTGAGTCCGTCAGGTTGTCACGCCCCGATCTCCCGCAGGCTAATCGGCCGTCCCCACTAGGCGGGAATCACCCTCGCCAGCGCTCCCGTGGGACAATCGCTTCGACCTATCCGGACGTGATGCCGCACGAGCACAGATTGTCCGAGTGCAGCGGAGTCATGAACGCATAGCGATTTGGTAACAGGTTCACTGAGTTGACAATATAGCGGAAGCATTGAAACACAAGTTTGAAGTAAAATAACTCTTTTATTAATATTAACATGTGTTACAGGCGGCGCATGGCCGAGATTACAAGTCGCTCAAGCCTCTCTCTCTGAAACAGTAAAAGCGTGCCAAGTATTAGTTTTTGGAAATATCAAGTTTTAATAGATCAAAACCATGAAAAACTAAAGAACACCCAAAACTTGAAATGTATATCTACTCCAACCAAGCCATCAAAATCGAAAATGCTAAGTACTAAACTTGTAGAGAAGTTCATGAAGCGCAATATAAGCAAGTAAAAATGCTAGGAAGCTATAAAAATAGAAATAAACAAGTTCTTCATTATTGGCAAGTTGTATTTGCCTAAACCCACAACACTACTTTCACTACCAGGGGGGTCTAGGGTCGGCCGGGGCTCTCGGTTTGCTCTTGGTCGAAAGGGGAGAGGGAAAGGAGATGAAGAAGAAAAGAAAGAGAAAAAGTGAGAAAGTAAAGAAGAGAGAGAAATAAATGGCTATATATAAATGATGGGGTGAGTCACTGTAATCCCCCTGATTTTCAAAAATTGATAATTTGGAATTTTTCCAATTTACTGTAATTTTCTGATATTTTCTGGAATTAAAATCAAAGGTATTCTGTAATTAAAGGATTTTTAAATATTATTAATTATTGTTAAAATATCATGGAATTAATATTTTATGGTGTAAAATGAAAAACTAGACATAGAGTAATTTTCCGGGAATTTATTGGACCCCGGAAGTATTTTTAAAACCCTAAAATCTATTTTGTAATTAAACCGGGTTTTAAATAAACCAACCCAAATTAAAAACCAAACCAAACCGAACTGAGACCCAACCCAGGCCCAACCCTTAACGGGTCGGATCCGGGTCAGATCCGACCCGCTAAGCACCCGGCCCGGCCCGCAACTTCTCCTCTCCCAGCCGTTCACCCTCGCCGCTCCGACTGCCGCCGTTCCGGTTCCTCTCCCCGAACGGCCGCCGCCTCACCTCCATAACCGCCGGCGACCGCCTAACCTTCCCCTCCCCTAACCGGATGGCCTCCTTCTCTCCCTCTCGACCGCCTATATAAACCCCCTTCTTCTCCTTCTCCGGCCCGCACCACCCCTAACTCCACCACCTCCGTCCTCCGACCCGACGAACCCGCCTGCGCATCTCCCGTGCCGCCAGCGCCGCCGTGCTCCCGCCTCACCGCGACGCCGCCCCTGCCCAGCATGCCGCCTCCCCGCCAGTCGCCTCCGCCCCTACAGCACCCCGAGCAGCAACAGCATAGGGCCAGAGCGCCGCCCTGAGCCGGCCGCAGCCGCCTGCGATGACGCCGACGAGCCCGACCGCCTCCGCCGTGCCCTCCGGCCAGCCCTCGGCGCAGTCTCCTCCCCGACGAGCTCCTCCGACGGCCAGACCCAAACCCTAACCCTAGAACCGAACAGAGACACAGGACACGTGTCGGACACGAGTCGGACACGAGGTTTTCTATTTTCGGAGTCCTGTTCAGGTACGTGTATCTCCCTGCTCGTTTATCCGATTTTGATTCCGTCTGTTGCGTTGCGTAGCCTGTATGACCCCCTCGGTGCCCGTGCAAGCCGCTCGATGCATCGCGTCCTGTGGCGATCGCGAACCGCGATCCAAAAACAGGAAAACCAACGCCCTGTTTCACCCCGGAACTGAGAACGCCCCGCCAAACGGGACGACTTGGTCGCTTGCGGTCTTCACAGATACGTGCGTGTCATTGATACGGACGTGCAGAATTTCGCAGAAGTTGATTCGGATGTGCGTGCACACCGAAATCAGTGCGTATCCGCGGACAACGTCCCGTATCCGACTTTTCTGTTTGTCGCTGTAACTTAGTGTACACACGTCGGATCGAGACGAAACTTGCGCCATCGGACTCGTAGTAATACGCTGGTCCTGTGAGCCAAGTTTGGTTCGATTCTGAGAACGTTGACAAAATTGTGTGTCGTGGGCCCCACAGGCTCCACCCGACGGGCGATTTTGAGAACGGCTCATCGGAATCCAATTCGGAAAGTTCCGTTGGGTTTGTATCATCGTTCCTGACCTGTTGACACTAAGTTGGACAAATTTAGAGACCTTTGACCCTGACGCATTTTTCGGTGCAAAGTGGGCCACATGTGGACCCCGCCTTGACCCAAAAATGTCATTTTTGCCCTTGTCTCCAAATTGGACTCAAGGACAGGCGTTTCTAGCTGATTAATATTTTATGGATCTGATGGTGATATCTATTTCAGCAACCGGAGTACTGCCTAAAATCCCAGCTGAAGCCAGAGCTACAATTGGAGCCGGAAACCCAGGCAAGTGTACCTTGCCAATCTCTGCAGTTTTTGCTACTTATTTTCTTGATATATATACTTGTTGTACATGTTTCAACCTAGGACCGTGTGACTTACTTTGCGTCCGATTATAGTCCGGTGCCAACCCCGTACGCGGAGTTGTGTAAAATCACATAGACATGGATTTCGTTACCCTTTGCATTCTCGTACTTGCATTATCAAGTACATCATAACCCAGGACACTTGACACTATTCATGATACAGAATCGTCCTGAGATATTCATGGTGATTCTGTATAGGATACAGTTTTCATGACTTATTCCTTTGCTTAGATATTATATGACTGGATGCATTAGTTATGATCCTGTATGGCATGGACATGAGACGTCGTGGACATGAGATGTATGATTACATTGGGTGGGGAGAGTCACACAAAACTACAGGTTGATTATATATTATGACAGTGTCGTAGTCTCCCTTTGAACTAGATAGCTGCTGGTGTCGTAGTCTCCCTTTGAGCTAGACAACCTCATGATATCACTGCTACCGGCTCTCCGACACAGAGCTTGTAGTGGTTTCAGCCTGAGTTCTAGTACTGCTCTCATCTTGTATTTCACTTAGCCTGGTTATATAGTTTACCCTATTGCTTCATTTACTATTTCACTGCATTTATTATTGGCATGAGTTATTTTTGTACCTTGCTATGTCCCCTGAGGACCTGGATCCGGATTATGTCCCCAGGATTAGTAGACGAGTTCGATCCAGAGATATACAGGACAGGTGCATTAGCAGGAGCAGAAGCAGGAACAGAAGCAGGCACTGGGGCAGTATCAGATCCAGTGGACGAGTGATCTCTTCGGGTATCTTCTGAGTATATACTTTGTCCATACTCAGTATTGTTGTTGATATCTTTCTGTATCTGGAACAATTGTAACAGACTTGTATCGGGTTGTTCCCCGATTTTTTTATTTCTTGTAACTGGATATTATTTATTTCTTTTGCAGATATTGCTATCTTTATTCTGTGGATGAGATTAGTAAACCCTGACTATTGTAATACAGCTTAAGTATGCCCCGATGGATCCATTAAATTGGGTTTGTCCATCGGTGCGTGCTGCTAGCCATTATCACGTGTCCAGTCCCCGATATTTTGGGACTGGGGCGTGACAGTCACTATACAAAATTCAAAAATTGCGTAAAAATAGCCCAAAAAATCTAGAAAAATGCACAAGAAGAAATATACAGCAAATATACAGCAATGATATATGTATACTGGATACGAATATGAAAATAGTGAGACGAGTCTCACAACTCTTACATCCTTAGAAAAATTCTGTCCTCGAAATTTTAATAAGGCACAGGGTCTAGCATAAAAATTTCAGGAAAGCAGGCAATAAAATAAGCAAAAAAAGAAGAGTATTTAGATGTCTCAATCATGCTACTCCTTGATCTTTTTCAATATTGACTATATCTCTAAATCTTAACTTGATACCTGCCTTCATCCTCGATCACTCATGTCCTTCTGATTTGATCATTGTGTCCGCTATCTTTCAGGGACACTGTTCCTGGTCATTCTGATCATCTAGCCCGAGTTCCTCCAATAGCAGGACAGCCCCCAGCCGACCAACAGTTTCTTGAAGTTCAGCCTCAGCCTTCTAAAGCAGAGTCCAGGATGACTCAAAATATGGAACAACAGGTCCAGCCAGAACTGCCAGTTGTACCAGCAGCGTCAATCATGTCGATGCCACAGGATACAAAAGGTAATACCTAGGCCTTGATGGGGATCATCAGACAGTTACTAGTATCTCAAGAGCGTCAGGGTGATGCTCTCACTCAGTCAATGCAGGAGGCCTTGGAAAGAGACGGACATCGTGCCAACTACTCAGCAAGCAACTTCAAGTGCCTCCAACCCTCGTATTTCTATGGTGCCGAGAATGCGATTGCATCGGACACTTGGCTTCAGGACACTGAAGCTATTCTAGACGCAGTTGGAGTTCCGGCTAGAGAGCAAATGTCAGTGGTTTGGCTGTAGTTATTAGATTTGGCCCGAGACTGGTGGACATCACAGATGATTTCTTTGGCAACGCCCGTCCCCTGGGCTGTATTCAGTAAAAAGTTTCAGATCATATACTTTGATGCAGTATCGCGTTATGATCTACAACAAAGGTTTAACAACTTGAAGCAAATTGGCAGGACTGTCGACGGCTACGCGACATAGTTCTGCAGACTCAGTCGGTTTGCTCCCACCTTGGTGACAACCGAACTGGATGGAGCAAGCATGTTCCAGCGGGGACTTCATCTGGATATCATATTGGCAGTGGAACAGCATGAGTTCCAGACTTTTGATGCTATGTTAAGAGCAGCGGGGAGGCATAGGTATACCTCCCAGAGAATCGTGGATAGGACTGGGTGTCATAAGAGAACCCATGCTTTAGGCATTCTTATACCCAGTTTTCAGCACCAGCCCCGGCAGTTAGGGCTTTAACTATTAGATCCCTGAGGAGGCTAGTGTCGACAGCCTCAATGCAGCAAACAGTCCCAACCCAAAATCAGCAGCAAAGGACATATTCTTCAATAGGATGTTCACATTGTGGAAAACCAGGACGTGATTTTAGAGTGCCGCAGAGCTCAAGGGTTGTGCTTAGCCTATGGAGCACCAGGCCACAAAGTGGGATCTTGCCTAGACCGAGCCAGTTCATCATCATCTTCCTCGGCATGACGATAGTATAGGGCTATAGTGTCGGCTAAGCAGAACCAGGGTCAGAGGCTTTTGTCGACCCAATATCAAGTATTCCAGCAGCAGAGGCCACAACAGTATGTGCAGGTCCAAGCCCAAGTATAAGCCAAACAAGGAGGTCAATAGCAGAGAGGACCAGCATAGAGAGGACGAGGCCAGGATATGGCACTCACCGTGGAGGCTTCAGGTGAGGTGGTGACAAGTACCATTCTCGTCAACTCTCATTTAGCTTCAGTATTGTTTGATTCTGGTGCATCACATTCTTTTATGTTTGTACGATTTGCGACACGAGTGGGATTAGCATCTGAATCATTCTCAGTAATATATATATATATATATATATATATACACACAAATATATATATATATATATATATATATATATATATATATATACACACACAAACCGCGTTTAGGGATTTCTGCCCTAAGCGTTGCCTGCACACCGCGCCTGGGCGCGTGGGCTTCCTCCCCTCTCTCTCTCTCTCTCTCTCTCTCTCTCTCTCTCTCTTGTTTTAGTTTAGCTCTCTCTCATTTTCCCTTGTTACGGTGCTCCTTCCCCCGGGCCCTCCTTCATGGTCTGTCCTCTTATGCGCGCCTCCTTTGCGGAGGTGGTGGCCGACGCACCTCCTACGGCCGCCACTACCCTCCCCTTTTCCCCTCTCCCCTCCCTTCCCGACCTCGTTCGTGCCCCATCTTCTCCTTTCAGGGGTCCCCGGCCACTACCTTCGCTCTGATTGGGGATTTTTCCCATGCTCGGCCGTCGGTCGACCTTGTCCGCCGAGAACTGGGGTCTCCTTTCTTCTCGGGTCTGGTGTCGGTTGGGGTATTAGATTTGCGTCATCTGCTTATTAGACCTTCGCTAGAGGTCGACTACCTTTGTCTACATCTGAAGGATGTTTGGTACGTGGCTGGTGCTCCGATGAGGTGGTTTCGCTGGACCCCAGAGTTTGCTGGTTAGGGAATCCCTCCTTGCCGTGGTGTGGATTGTCCTACTGGACGTTCCTCCTCACCTCTCAGACAAAGACTCTATTTTTGATATGGCGCGCTACATTAGTTCTCCCCTAATAATCAATAGGGCCACAGAAGCTCATACTCGTCCTAGCAGAGCCAGAGTGCTGGTTGAAGTGGACATTAGAAAAGCAGGTGAGAATCGTGTCATAATTTTTCTCCCCCAAGGTTGTATCTACTGGAAAGCAGTCATTTATGAGAGTAAAGCAGAGTATTGCACTAGCTGCTTTCACCAAGGACATTCGCTTTCTGGATGTAAAAAATACAACACTGAACAAAATAGGAAAATGAAGGAGGTGGCTATAATGCAGAAGGAAGGAAGAAGGAAAAAAGATGGGGCTTCATCATTGGAGTTCGCTAACAAGTCCATTCTGCTTACTACTGTGGTTGAGGAGCAGCTCTTGAGTCCTTCCTCGAAGTTCGCTAACAAGTCCATTCCTCTTACTACTGTGGCTGAGGAGAAGCTCTAGAGTCCTAGGCTGGTTTCCAACTCTGACCATAAAATTTCTGTTAAGGCGGGCAGGATGGAAATTGAGGTTGTGCCTGAGCTCCCGATTAAAATTGTTGGGGAGGAGCAAAGCCCCAACAATATGCAGGAGGTTATTAATGCTTGCTGCGAGGAAAGTATTACCACTAAAATCCAGGAAGGAAGTTTGGCGACATTCATTGCCAGGGAGGAACTAATGACAGTAGAGGGAGATGATCAAAATGCTTCAGGTTGCACTAAAGCTCCAGGATCAGCTTCAGCAGATATAGCTAAAAAAATGAATATAGAAATCATATTGGCCAACTCGTGGGAAACATTGGAAGGGCTTGATGATGACGACCCAAATTCGTGTGATGCACTGGAAGGGCATGATGAAGATAAAGTTAGCAAAGAACCTCCAGACCCACACATTGTAGAGAACCATTTACCTTGGCAATGAGAATTTCCCAGTGATACCATCAGGCACAATCAAAACAAGGCTCCGCAAGGCACCCATCAAAGGAACATTAACATCTCTTCGTCCTCGTTGAGATCGGCAGCAACACCTCCCTCCCACAACAAAACATTATGTTAAGATTTATGATTTGGAACATTAGGGGTATAGCAGGTAAACAGTCTATTAAAAGGTTAAAGGTTTTGATTAGGATGCACCATGTGTTGATCCTAGCCATTATAGAACCTAAAGTTTCGAATGAGTATATAGAGTACTACATAATAAAGTTGGGTTTTGAGAAGGCATTGTTCAACTACAAAGATACATGGATATTCTTTGGTAAAGACATCTCCTTTCAGAAAATTGCAGATGTAGAGCAGGCTTTGTCGGTCGAGGTGGACCACCTTTGTATGGCTAAGAAGTTCATTTTGTCGGTTGTGCATGGTGGTCCTACAAAAAAATATCGTCGGGAGCTCTGGGACTCCCTACTCCAAGTTGAAATCGACTTTCAAGATTATCCTTGGATGGTCGGAGGGGACTTCAACGCAATCACTCATCCGGACGAGAGATCAGGGGGGGGGGACACTCCAAGTGCGGGATCAATCTTTGAGTTTAATCATTTTATTTTTGAAGCGCACCTGATCCACACTTCTTTCTCGGGAAACAAATTCACTTGGTCGAACATGAAAGAGGGGACTCAGAATCAACTATCTCGTTTGGATAGAATCATGACCAATCAGCAATGGATTGACATAATTTATAGCTCTTCCATCATTCACCTTAATCTATTAGAATCTGACCATTCTCATTTACTTATTGAGATGGAAGCTTGTAAACCGACATTTCAAAAGACATTCAAGTTCCTGCATTTATGGGTTGAGCACGAAGGTTTCTTACCCACTGTTGAGATTGCTTGGAGGCAGGGTCAGGCTCGGAACCCACTGGTGAGGATGGAAGAGAAACTCCAGGCAACCCGTAAGGCCCTCTCGGCTTGGAGTAGGGAAACTTTTGGAGACTTCTTTCAGGCGGCTAGGGAGGCGGAGGATAAGGCCAATAGTGTTGAAAGAACTTACGACACCCACAAGACTCTAGACAACAGAACCTCTCTCCAGGTTGCTCACGAGGACTTGAAGAAGAAGCTTGCAATTGAAACGGTGTTCTGGAAACAAAAAGCCAGACTTCGATGGGATATGGACGGGGATCAAAACTCAAAATTCTTCCATGCTTGTCTTCAAAATAAGAGAGGGAATTTATTCATTCACAAGATCGAGAACAGAGAAGGGAATATTCTTATAGCTCAGGAAGACATTCAAAAGGAAGCCAAGGAATTTTTCAAAGCCCTGTACACCAAGGAAAAAGTTGTGAGAGATAACAGACTCTTGGAGGCTATACCTCACGTTGTCTCTGAGGAAGAGAACTTTATGTTGCTGTTGTCACGCCCCAATCTCTCGCGGTCCCGATCCGTCTCGGCCGGATATAAATTACCACGTTAGCGCTCCCGTGGGACGTCGATAGTTCCCATCGGGGACGTGATGCCGTGTGAGCCTGGAGTTGCGCTCGTACAAGAAAACATCGTTAAACGTCATGGTTATCATCGAACCGATCAAGTTTGCAGTGGAGGAGCAGTATTACAAGCAATAATCCATCTGAGTATACGAAGCAAAATTCAAGGCACGAGGTTCTCTGAATACAATAACATCGTTCCATACATTATGTCCCTTTATACAGAAAATAGCTCAAACATCTCGATACAACTCAAGGCATCAACCTGATCTTCGGCTCCTGAGGATGAGGATATGCTATCGCTTCTTCGGATGATCAAGTACCTCCGAACAAGCAAACTGGTAGGAGGTCAGCACTTTGGAAAAATTACTGGTGAGTATAAAATCAACGAATAGAAGCAATATACTCTAAGACCAACAATAAGTAATCATGTTATAAAATAATGGATTATTAGTGATCTTACTAGTTTTTACCTACGGCCATTTCATGCTATACAGGATAAGAGTCAGATTATACTTCTTTAAAAAAATCTTCAAAATCACAGTACATATTCAATACAACTAAGCATGCAGTAGGATGTATTCTATCGTGAAATGCGCAACATGTGTTGTGAGCCATATTCTATCGCTTATTGACAATAGCAACATCTAGTGGACTATTCATCATAACATTCATTTAAGCATACAGGTCAAGCAGTTCATGCACGATATACAGATTCATATACTATCTTATGTGCACAATGTGTCTCATGAGCTATATTCATTAACTCTAAGGTAATGCAGGATCTAGAGGACTATTTATTTATTAACGGGCATTATCATTTTAAGTTAAAGATGCAAGTCCAGGAGGTTTCCAAGTTAAACATGCAAGTCCAGAAGCAGTACAAGACAACAAGCGTGAATCAATAATAAACAAATGATGTCCCCCTCTACGGGATTAGCAGTTGGATCTTACAAGCCCATCTCACTAATAAACATACCCTCCCGTAAGTAAGGACTTCTAGCCTCAGGGTATTCCAGTTCTCTCCTAGGCTGAACGATTTTCAGTGCCCTAGGAACCGCTCGAGAGATTATCCTTATGCACAAGTTGTCCAAACCAAATGCATGAATGCAAGTTCTATCAGATAATCTCTAAAATGCACATGTTCATGAACAAGCATACATTCAATCAAGAAATAGAGCCAAAACTCTCAATTCAAGTGCCTAATAGCCACATCCTCCCGTAAGTAAGGACTTCAAGCCTTAGGGTGGACTATTAGTCTCGATGCAACAGTTCAAGTGACTAATAGCCACACCCTCTCGTAAGTAAGGACTTCAAGCCTCGGGGTGGACGATTAGTCTCGATATACCAGTTCAAGTTATTCATACTATTTTATCTCTAGCAGTACGATATAAAGGAAAACATGCAAGCGGAATATATTTGAGCAAGCACGGTAACGATTCTATAAATCTAGCATGCAATTTCTATCTCTTGATTAACAGACGATAAGGAAACATGTTCAAGCATTCTTTTACTCTAGTTACTAGCATGGAAGTATTTCGTTCAATAGCAGTGATCGCGTACTTAGCATGCAATATTTTTTTCTTTTACTTAGCATGGCAGGTTCTACTCTATCATTCTCATGGGAACTTTATCTACTTAGCAACCAACATTATAAAACTCAGATTTATTATTAAGGCATGCAAGAATCAGAGAATGAAGTTCTGCCCACTCACCTAGATCAGTCGTCTTCTGGTTCAACAAAGAGCTATTCAAGAAGGTTTTCTTTTTGATTCAGCAAAACGATATCTCTTGTACATAGTGCCAACATGGAGCGGGGCACTACAGTTGCTCCCCATATCAGAAGTTGAGATCTGGAATACGATAATCTCTTTGGATAAAGATAATACGACACGTAACGATGGCTTCCCCGAAGTATTTTTTCATAAATACTGGCACATCATCAAACATGATTTAGTCAAAGCTGTTGCTGCATTCTTTGAGGGCCTTCAATATCCGAAAGATATTGCAAGCACACTACTCGCTCTTATCCCAAAAGTTCCTAATCCCGTATCCTTTGCGGAGTATCATCCTATAAGTCTATGAAATTTTGTTCAAAAAATGATCTCTAAAATTATTGCTATCCGGATGACGAGTTTACTTCCGAAACTGATTTCAAAAGAACAAAGTGAGTTTGTGAGAGGTCGAGAAATAGTTGACAATATTGTGCTTGCGCAGGAACTCATCTCAAACATGATCGGGCCTAACCATGGTAGCAATGTTGCATTAAAACTTGACATGGAGAAGGCCTATGATAGACTCGACTGGTAGGTTTTGATCTGGGTCCTCAGATGATTTGGGTTCTCCGAGCAATGGATCGACATCATCTGGTGCTCTATTGGGAATGTGTGGCTCTCTTCCATTATCAATGGTTGCTCATCATTATTCTTTAAAGCTCAAAGAGGTGTGCGTCAGGGAGACCCTCTTTCCCCGACTCTATTCATTATTGCTATAGAAATTCTTAGTAGGAATCTTATTTTGGAAGGAGAGAAACATCATGTGTAATGCCCCGCTCCTAGCAGGTTACTTATGGAACACTTGTTACTTTGACTCGGTTGAGAATCGAGTCTCGGGGAAACCTTACCGCCAAATCAACATGGACGAAATACAATGAACCCTTCAAATTGATGGGACAACTTCTATTGAAATAAGTCTAATAGTTTTTGTTGGTTGTTTTGCTGCTTGGTTTTGTGTTGCTTTGTGTTTTGTCTTACTTTTGATGACTTAATTTTCATGATTTGATTTTCTTGCTTGTGCATTATTTTCGAATCGTAAGAGAGAGAGATCGAAGGATGCTAACCAAATGTTGTTGCAATTTCAGGACGCATAACAAAGGAATGATCGTTGCATAAGACTTCCCCATCCTCTCGTTCGATTCAATTGGTGAGTGACTTTGGCCCTTCGATGAATTCTTTAGTCTGCAGGCCTTAATAAAATAATCTCTAGTCCACTCAAAATGCCTGTCCCTATGAGTAACAAGATAAGTTAATGAACATATTTCACTTGTTAATAGAAATTTTTACTACTTTTTGCATGATATAAAAATTATGATATTTGAATCATGGAATACACTACAAATCGTTCGAGTTATTGATGGACGTTACTTATCTTATGCTGCACATTAAACCTATTGAAAATCTCTTATGGTTTGAATTGATCGATATTTAACTCATTGAAGAGCCATGGCTCTATCGAAAAGAAGATAGTCCACATAGAAGCTTTTTGTTCAACTGTTGCAATAGAACTGATTAATTGATAGAACATATTCATTGCATTGGTCTTTGGACAACTTGTGCACAAGGTCAGTCTCTCGAGTGGTTTCTGGGGTACTGGGGATCGTTCGGCCTGGTAGAGATAATCGAAACTCCTGAGGATTATAGTCCTCGCGATTAGGGGGTGTCCTGTCTAATAGTTAGTTTGGGTTTGTAGTCCCAGCTGTTATTCATAGGTTTTTTCGTGGACCATCATGTAGTTAGGACTCATGCTAGGTTTACCTTCTTGTATACCTAATACTTTATGCCAAGAATGATTCATAAGTTTATTCATATATGCAAATTATGGCTAACTTGTGTGTCTGCTGCAGGGATAACCATTCGACCGTGGGTAAGAATTATCATATACATGGTTCAATTTATCGTTTATGTTTCTTTGCATGAATTGTTAAAAAGAAACTAGACAACCAGAAAGATCACCTAATAATGTCTGCTTCACATACTTACTTAGTATGGATTTCTATATGAGTTTGGCCACGGTCGCTCACCAGTACATGTTGTAGTATTGACCCACGTTAATGGACAAATCTCCAGGTTCTGATAGTGAGAGATTGGCGAGCATTTTGAACCAGTATTAGCGCATCTATCCAGCAGAACCGTGCTCGTGCTGCTTCCTTAGCTTTCCTCCCCTGTGTGCAAACTTCTCTTCTGCTAGTTGTTTTGATTTTTGGTCCTACTACAAGGACATGATGTATGAAAGTTGTGGCTAGTTTTGGGTTTATAAAAAGAGTTGTAAGCTATCTGTGGCATATTTTGTAACTCAGTCAAGCAGGTACTTTGTAATCCAATCTTCAAGTATTCAATAAAAAGTATTTTGTGTTCCTATCAAATGTGTCCAACTTTGGTTTTCTGTATTTTGAATCATGTGCCTATATATATGTATATTTTTATCTAACTTGTGTCTTATACAGGTACTATGCCTGGTGCAAGCGCAACTTAGACTTGTACGATATCGCGCCCAAGCGAGGATGATCGGTTCTGTAGGGACCAAGCGAGGACGATTGGCCCTTAAGGGACCGGAGCATGACATCATGTGCAGAGGTTCTGAACCACTAGTGGGTTCCCATTAGTGACACGACTCTCTTATGCAGACGACATCCTCGTCTTTGCATCTGGCCATAAAACAGCAATGAAGAGGCTCGAGGTTGTTCTTCGACAGTACGAGACATGCACTGGTCATAAGATTAACAAGGCCAAGATCTACTTCTATGTTCATGAATCATTCTCGCAGGAGAAAATATGGAGCTGGCGACATCCACCGGATTTGGGGTTAAGTCTCCACATTTTACTTACCTCGGATGCCCATTGGGTTTTGGTCGGAAGAAAGCTATGATGTTTGACCCTCTTATCTGAAAAATTAGGAAATACATTGATGGATGGCATAACAATCTCCTATCCTTTGGGGGCAAGCTTATTCTTCTCAAGCACGTGCTGAGTTTCGTCCCCATATATACATTGGCCGCGTGCGAGACTCCAAAAAAAGTTATTACCGTCATTGAGAATATCTTTATTAGCTTCTTCTAGGGAAAGAAATATTAGTCCCTGAGACAGATCTTAAGACGGATTGAACAGATGCCATAAACAAAACTCTGAACGAGCTTGTTAGGATGGAATAAGATCTTCTTGAACGAAGATCTAAACCCAAGATGAGAGCCAACAAGATCTTCTTGAACGGAGATCTGAACCTAAGACGAGAGCCAACTCCAGAAACCAACTGGCAAAAAAAAGTGTTGTTCTTTCTTGCAAATGCAGTTACAATTGAGATAGAACAAGAAACAATAAAATAAAAACAACCTTTGTTCTTCCTTGCAAAACTCAATTGCAATCAGACAGAACGAACAAAGAAGAAAAAAGAGAAGAAGACAGAATAAAATTATTCTTGTTGGGGCGGTAAAGGCCATCGTTGCTCAAAGCAAGATTCATCCTCTATCGATAATCTACTCCCAGAAGCCACCAAGTTCACAAGAGAACTTCTGGAACGCTCGTAGTCACCTCTTTGTGTGACTCGAACGGACTCCTATAGACTCCTCTCTCTCAATTTTTTGTATGTATCAACAAGAGGCTAGATGGCTCTTTATATAGAAAAGTATGGATGTTTTCCATTTAAATCAAAAAGAAGAACTTGATTTGATTAACAAACTTGAGAAAGTACAAAGAAGAGTCCTAAGAGACAATCTAAGTACAAGGTTGTTTTGATTTTGGGGGATGACGATGGAGGGTTAGGAGTGTAGGAACTCTCTTTACTCCTTGGACGATCCGATACGGAAGCTCTTCTCTCGTGCTTGAATGTAGGTTCGTAGATAGCCAGCCAACCCGCTGGGGGTGGTCTGGACTCTCTGAAGCAGAAAAATCCGACCGTGGTATGCTCTCTTTAAAGAAGAGAAAAACCAATCTCTAGAATGTTCAAGTTGCTCTTATTTATAGTCATCGTGCTGATGGGCTATGGATGCGGCATATGCCTCTATTTGGTAGCCGCATAAGGCTCCTTCAACAGAATGCGGTTGCAACTGTCGCCGAATACCATGGACCGATTGTCACGTGGTCTTGGTTGAGATATACTGTTGAAAAGATCTTGGGGTTGTTATCAACTTGTTGTGGGTGTGACTTGGTCAGCTGTCACACCCGATCCCAGATTTAGTATTTCTTGAATTTCTAGAATTTAATTTTCCAGATAAAGTATTCCTATTGTATTTCATATGTTGGTTCCTGTCATTTTATTATTGTTTTATTTTTTGTTGTTAAGAGAGACTACACGAGACTAGTAGAATACCCATTAGTATTGTCATAAACCCGGTTTAGGACTCGCATATAGAATGGACACTTATTTTGGTTTATTTTGGGTGAACCTATGACTAAACCCTCTTTTCTCCTCTTTTAGTATATATATGGCTTTTCTCTCTCCTCTCATTCTTCTTCTTTATTTTATTTCCCTCATTCCTCCTCTCCCTCAAGCTCCCCCTAACCCTAACCCAAGGAAAGTTGCTGCGACTTGGGCCGTGAGAGGTAGAGGCATGGAGCCACTCGAGGCAAGTACATCTTGCTAAATGGTGAAGCTTAAATTTTTAGATATATATATATATATATATATATATATATATATATATATGTTGTTATTTTAAAAATATTTTTGATGGAAAATATTCTTCTTGAGTTGTTGATCATGTTTAGTTCTTAGATTTTTGGATTTTGATGTATAGATTTTTTTGGATCTGAGTTTCAAATTTAGGATTTTTATGTATTCTATGAATTTATCTTGGTTTTGATCTACTAAAACTTAGTGTTTTCAAAAAATAGTTATTCCTTATTTTAGAGCATTTTATTTCGAGCATTTTTGCTTTTTATTCACTTGATTTGGAGTTAGAATAAAAATTTTATGAAGAAAATAAGTTTTTGAATTTTGGAGCTTTTTCCATGGAGTTTGTGCTGTTTTGGGACGAAGGAGTTCTTTGCGGCCAGCTTCATTCGTCCCTTCCAACATAACGCCTATCTTGTTAGGCGCATGAGTGTCTCTGCATATGCATCCCTAAGCTGAATACATAGAGTACTGAACGCATGAGATTTTCCAAGGGCAAGTGTCCATGCGGCCAGAAGCTCATGCGGCCAGAAGCTCATGCGTCCAGAAGCCCATGCAGCCAGTGGGCGCATGCGGCCAGGAATCCTTGTGCACGTTTTGTATTTATTTAATTATGTTCATTTGATATTTCCTTTTAGTAATTAATTTTGTGTACTTCCTTATGTTGATACAAATTTATGTTACCAGACCAGTTTATGTACAAGTTCACGATCCTCACGACACCGTGGAAATATTTGTGTATGAAATATATTTCATTTTGGTATCGGACAATTAAGTGTGAGTATTGTCTAATGTATCGCGAACCGCAGATACGATAATTCATAAAAAGCTCGTACCCGTGATTCATCATTATAGAAAAGTTCTCAAGTGTCCACGACTCGAGAACTTAAAAAAAATTTAGTAATGATTAAACAAGATAAGATTTACCTAGAGAATTTTTGGAGGAAAGAATATTGCGCTACCAGCAACCCCGATCCCCAAGGGCCCCATACGGCATGGACAATCCTGCTAGGCCAGGGCTCCATGACTAACCAAGTTTATGCGTACTGTGGCACATTATAAGAAAAATTTATGTTTACAAGAAAATTTTGTGATTACAAGACAAGTTTATGTTTACAAGAAAAGTTTGTGATATAAGACAAGTTTATGTTTACAAGACCAATTTTTTGATTCACAAGTTTATGTTATGCTTATAAGTTCAGATTCTGTTTGTGATAAGTAACAAGTTATGTTATTGTATGGTTGACTATGCTTTTAAATTTACTAGACAAGCTTACACTTGGCCATCCGGGTTGACTGTAGTGCCGGTGGTAGCAATATTCTTAACAATATATTTCTAGTCATTAGGGCTTAGGATAACCCTAGTTAGTTAATTATAGCAAGTCGTAGGCATGTTTGGCCGTGAATTGGATGTTTGTTTATTTGTATGCAATGTATGCTGGAGGCAAGAGGTCTCTGGGCGGCGGTGCACACCGGGACGACGGAGCGGGGGCTGGATAGGAAAGCGATGGAGGCTCTCCTACGTTCTGTCCCGCCAGCGATGATCTCATCACTGGCGATCAAGGCGACGGCGCGGGAGGCATGGCAGTCTTTGAAGACGGTGCACGTCGGCAGCAATCGCGTCAAGAAAGCGAAGGCGCAGTCGCTGCGCAAACAGTACGAACAGCTCGCATTCCGGGACGGTGAGGGCGTGGACTCTTTCGCCATGCGTCTCACTACTCTGTCGAGCGCTCTCGCCGCACTCGGCGACACGATCTCCGAGGACAAGCTCGTCCTCAAGATGCTGGCGGCGGTTCCCAAGAAGTACAGCCAGATCGTCCTGGCTATCGAGACCCTTTTGGATCTCGATGAACTCACCATTGAGGATCTAACGGGTAGGCTTAAAGCAGCGGAGATCAGGGACGAGATCGAGAGTGGCAACACCTCGGGCAGTAAGTTACTGCTTACAGAGGAGGAGTGGACTGCTCGCAAGAAACAGCAGAGAGGCGGCTCGTCCAGCAGGGGCGCCGGAAACGGCGGCCAGAAGAAGAAGTGGCGCGTTCCGGAGATGGACTCGGGAGCGCGCGATCCCAAGCCGAGCGGCGAAAGGAGCGGCTCCGGTGCAACTCGCGACGAAAAGTGCCGTTATTGTGGAAAACTGGGCCACTGGGCTCGTGAATGCCGCAAGAAGAAGAAGGACGAGGCCCTTTTCGCGCAGGTGGAGGAGGATGAACCGGCGCTTCTGATGGCACAGGTGTGCACAATCGCCGAAATGCCCTACACCCACACAGAGGCGACCGAGCAGGTGATGCTCAACGAGGAGTGCACCATGGTAAAGCTTGGGGAGTGGGAGGACACCGACAATGTGACCTGGTACTGCGACACGGGAGCGTCTAACCATATTACGGGCGCGAGGGCAGTCTTCTCCGAACTCGACACCGGGGTACGGGGCAGCGTCAAATTTGGCGATGGCTCTGTCGTGGACATCCAAGGCCGCGGCACGATGGTGTTCACAGGCCAAGGAAGAGAACATCGAGCCCTCACAAACGTCTACTACATTCCCCGGTTGCGTAGCAACATCGTCAGCATCGGGCAATTGGACGAGACCGGCTGCTCCACGCTAATCGAGGATGGAATGCTTCGAATCTGCGACAAACAGCGCCGCCTCCTTGCTAAGGTATCACGCACTTCAAATCGTCTATATATCCTTCTATTACGGATCGCACAGCCGGTATGCCTCGCGGCACAGTGCTCGGACATGGCGTGGCGCTGGCATGCGCGCTACGGCCATCTACACTTCGACGACCTTCGTCGCCTGAGCAGGAAAAAAATGGTGGACGGGCTTCCGCACATTGATCATGTCGATCAGTTGTACGACAGTTGTCTGGCCGGGAAGCAGCGACGCACTTTATTTCCCCGGCACGCCAACTATCGCGCCGCCGACCCTCTCGACTTGGTGCATGCGGACTTGTGTGGTCCTATCTCACCGGCGACACCTGACGGGAAGCGCTACTTCCTTCTCCTCGTCGACGACTACAACAGGTTCATGTGGATCAAGCTGTTGAGATCCAAGGACGAGGCGAGCGAGGCGATCAAACGCATTCAGGTTGCGGCGGAGGTCACTCGAAGTGCAAGCTTCGTGTACTACGCACAGACCGTGGCGGCGAGTTCACGTCGAACGATTTCAACGACTACTGCGACCGCCACGGCATCAAGCGCCACCTCACCGCGCCTTACTCGCCTCAGCAAAATGGCGTCGTCGAGCACCGGAACCAGACTGTAGTAGCTATGGCCCGAAGCTTGCTCAAGGCGAAGAGCATGCCGGCGGCATTCTGGGGTAGGCGGTGACCACGGCGGTGTACCTGCTAAACATGGTGGCAACAGCCGCAGTGAAGGAAAAGACGCCATATGAGGCGTGGCATGATAAGCACCCCGATGTAAGTTTCTTACGTACTTTCGGTTGCATTGCTCATGTGAAGATAGTGCAGCCAAACTTGAAGAAACTTGACGACCGGAGCAAGAAAATGGTGTTTGTTGGTTACGAGGCGGGGTCCAAGGCTTACAGGGCCTACGATCCAGTCGGTCGTCGCTTGTATGTCACCCGCGACATCATCTTTGACGAGGCGGGGCAGTGGGACTGGACGAATACCAACATCGACGCCAGCCTCGTCAGGATCGGCGAGGCATTCACTGTTGAATTTCCCCACGAGCTTATTCCCGGCACGTTCACTTCGGCCGGGAACGGAGGTCCATCACCAGAGGCTGTGGGCACAGCCACACCCGCATCGATGCAAACACTGCCCCCACCCGAGCAGGCGGGAGCCGGTCACGCGTCCCCACCACCGGCCGTGACGCCCGCTTGCACAACCGCGACATCAGCCGCGACGAAGCCAGCGGTTTCGACGCCTGAGACGACGGGTACGGCTCTGATCCGATTCATCTCACCGCCGTCAGGAGCCACGCCCGATCCGCCAAACAAACCGTTGCGCCGATATCGCTATCTGCAAAACATCTACGAAGTTGAGTCGCTGCACCACCACGACTCTGAGGACCTCCTCCTCGCAATGGATGATGAACCCTCTGTTTTTTCAGAAGCGGAGCAACACGAGTGCTGGCGCCGAGCGATGCTGGATGAACTCGCATCCATTGAGGAGAACGACACCTGGCGGCTCGTGGACCTGCTCGCTGGTCACCGCCCCATTGGACTCAAATGGGTCTACAAGGCGAAGAAGGATGAGCACGGCGTCGTCATCAAGCACAAAGCCCGGCTCATCGCGAAGGGGTATGTGCAGAGGCACGGGATCGACTACGATGAGGTTTTCGCACCAGTAGCCAGACTTGAGTCCGTCAGGTTGTCACGCCCCGATCTCCCGCAGACTAATCGGCCGTTCCCGCTAGGCGGGAATAACCCTCGCCAGCGCTCCCGCGAGAAAATTGCTTCGACCTATCCGGGCGTGATGCCGCACGAGCGTGATCCACGCCCGTGCAAGGCCATGAATCATTGGCTGGCGGTAAGAGTTCTAAGCCACAGAGTCGCACAGATTGTCCGAGTGCAGCGGATTTATGAACGCATAGCGATTTGGTAACAGGTTCACTGAGTTGACAATATAGCGGAAGCATTGAAACACAAGTTTGAAGTAAAGCAACTCTTTTATTAATATTAACATGTGTTACAGGCGGCGCATGGCCGAGATTAGAAGTCGCTCAAGCCTCTCTCTCTGAAACAGTAAAAGCGTGCCAAGTGGCTATAATTGTGGAATAATTGTACAGGCGATGTTCAGGCGATGATCACAACATTATGTCTTCTATATGTGCTTCTGTTCCGGATGCACCGTTGCT
This sequence comes from Iris macrosiphon, assembly GCA_036927795.1. Taxonomy (NCBI): domain Eukaryota; kingdom Viridiplantae; phylum Streptophyta; class Magnoliopsida; order Asparagales; family Iridaceae; genus Iris; species Iris macrosiphon. The sequence continues at coordinate 8,044,622 of JAYESA010000005.1, read as the reverse complement.
TCGGAGTTTTCTCCACACCTTAGCACGCACGTTGGAGGCATCCGCACCGAACGAGGTTATCCCGCACCCTGCATACAAACTGGTGGATTATCAGTACATTGAATGCACTGGTGGGGAAGCTACTCGCCCGCTCGACAAATCCAAACACGTAATACAGGTTCCGTGCACCAACTATCACGTTGTCTTTCTAGTTGCCTTAGGATCAGTTTCATGCAAGTATTGAATAGCCTAACGTGTAGGGCAGTGCGCCGTGCAACATGAGAGGAAACACGGCGAGACTTACCAACTTACCATCTCCTTCCCTGTCCAGGGCAAACATTGAGGCAAACATTGTTAATTCAAGCACGGGCAAGTATAAACATTCAGGGGCATTCATAATGAAAACCAAGCAATAGCATATGCAACACGAGAGTCGTTATTCCATGATCGTTTAGGTGTTCAGTTACTTTTGATGCGATACAGTGACTCGTACGCGGATAGCCGCTAAGCGAGGATGACTTATCTATATGAACATGAGTCGCTGGCAAAGCCATTAAGGACACTAGTCTTAAACGAGAATGGTTTGCAACGAAAGTACAGTGGGCGCTACAAGCCATCTCGTTTAGTACAGTAGACTACACTGTATAGTTCAGCCATGGAGCGGATGGTATGCAGCGAAAGAACGGTAGGCGCTGCACACTATCTCGTCCAGTACAGTTGGCTGAAACAATGGAGTTCCATCCGGATCGGAGCGGCCCCAGTGCCCCGGAGACCGTCCGTGGAACTATGCCTCGTTTCCGAGTTGTCCGCGACATGCAAGTCAGGGTCAATCCAATTTCAGGCAACACGAGTACTGTAGAACAGGAGTACAGTAGTACAGTAGAACAGTAGTACAGTGGAACAGTAGTACAGTAGTGCACGAGTACATGAGATGTTTGAATCATGATTCTGTACAGTGATTAACTTATCTTGATGCATTCCCTGGTTCGGGAATTTGCCTTGGGTGACCTAACGGTCCCGAACACTTGCAGGTTTATTCAGGCACGGATCGACTACGTAGTAGTCTTTCGTGGTTTGGATGAAAACATGGCAACATACAAGCAGACAAGCATGCGTTTCTAAGGAACATAAATAGGCACGTTGCTCGGACCCGAAGGTAAGCCGAGAGATGAAGCCGTTAGGGACTTAGCATGCGAGGGTCTGAACATAAGCAGTATTTCAATTTCCATGTTCTAGCATAGGCAATACAAGTTGGGATTATTCCCTTAGCAAGGTGCATTGGATTATTAGCATGCAGGGGGTGAATCACCTAGCGACTAGCATGAATATTCCATATTTTATGTGTGCTGGCTAAGCAAAGACAAGTTCACCGTAGCCACCCACCTTAGCGATGATTCGCCTCGGTAGAGCGATACGTCAAGTGAGCCTCTGAAAGCCTAAGTTACAATCCTGTAGGGAAAAGTCGGGATATCCTTTGCTTCTCCTTTGAGGCAAAGCGGGTCGGGACAGCTGCACTATTGCCGTTTGAAACGGCAGTCCGCTTGAGCGGAACGGGGTGTTACACAGGTTGCTACTGGCGTTTGCCGGTCATGCAGGTTGGATTGTCCATCACATGGATGTGAAAACGACATTCTTGAACGGGGAGCTCGACGAAGAGGTCTACGTCACGCAGCCACCCAGTTTTGCAGCCGCCGGCGAGGAGCAAAAAGTTTTTCGCCTACACAAGGCACTCTACGGCCTGAAGCAAGCACCGAGGGCCTGGAACGCGAAGCTGGACAAGTGCATGTCCACACTCAGATTCAGCCGGAGTCCCTCGGAGCATGCCATCTACGTGCGTGGCCATGGCGAGGCAAGGCTGCTCGTGGGTGTCTACGTCTACGACCTCATCATCACGGGAAACAATACGGGCGAGATCGACAAGTTCAAGCGCGAGATGAGCAGCTCATTTAAGATGAGTGATCTCGGCCTGCTTTCCTTCTACCTTGGCATCAATGTACAGCAGAACGCAGACGGTATCACAGTGAACCAGTCTGCGTACGCAGCCAAGATACTGGAGAAGAGTGGCATGGACAACTGCAACCCTTGCCATGTACCTATGGAGCCACGTTTGAAGCTCAGCAAGGATAGTGCTGCACCGCCGGCAGATGCCACGGAGTACCGGAGCATAGTAGGAAGCTTGTGATACCTCGTGCACACCCGGCCGGACTTGTCATTCGTAGTCGGGTACGTGAGCCGCTTCATGGAGAAGCCAACGACTGAGCACCTAGCGGCGGTCAAACACATACTCCGGTACGTTGCTGGTACGCGGGGTTACGGCTGCCGCTACGAACGAGGAACAGAAGAGCCCCGGCTGGTCGGCTACTGCGACAGCGACATGGCCGGGGATGTTGACGACCGCAAGAGCACAACAGGCGTACTATTCTTCCTCGGCAACAGTACTATCAGTTGGCAATCACAGAAGCAGAAGGTGGTGGCACTATCATCCTACGAAGCCGAGTATGTCGCAGCAACCACTGCCGCCTACCAAGGCATTTGGCTCGCACGACTGCTGGCGGACATGAAGGGCTACGATATCAGATGTGTAAAACTGCGCATCAACAACAAATCAGTAATCTTCCTCAGCAAAAATCCGGTGTTTTATGATCGCAGCAAACACATCCAAACGAGATACCACTTCATTCGTGACTGCATCAAGGACGGGACAGCTGAGGTAGAGTATGTCCGAACAGATGAGCAGCTCGCCGACATACTGACCAAGGCCCTGGGCCGGGTCAGGTTCCAGGAGCTTCGCTCCAAGATCGGAATGATCGTCATCAAGTAATCGCAAAAGTTTAGGGAGCGATTATTACTTAAACTATGTGCTCACTTAAGACCAATTCTCACTGTGCATTCTCACTGTGCTCATTTCAGACCTATTCTCAAGGGGTGTCCTACTCTAAAGGGAAAAACCCTTGGCCTTCCATTCTTGTAGGCATGGGAGTTATGTTTTAGTAGGCCTATAAAGAAAAGGCATACATGTAGAAATTTTTAACACCAATCAAAATAAACTCTTCTATTGTCTGCTACTTTATCTTTCCGGCAAGTTCGTTAACGTAGTTTGCAGCACAAAGACTCTCATGAAGATGTCGATGTCGAATGTAATCCGTCCCCCTTTCAGCTTCAATTCTCCTTTGTTTTCCATGTAGCAATGCTGTTTAAGAAAGATACAAATTAGTTTCATTTAGGATATACGCACAGTAGATAGAATAATTAATCCTCTACTTCATATGTTCATTTCGGCTGTGACTTGTGACTGTGTGAGTAAAACTTAAACCATGCTAATCCATTCCATTACATGTACACCGCAAATAAACAATCAAGTTTTCTTCGAAACTTTTTTGGGATCTTTTCCATTGAAAGTATATCCACAACATGCTAGTACGTAGCTAGTAAACACACATACACAGAAAAAGAAGAAATAACTCAGTACTCACCAAGCTAGTAAACACCACGACGAAGACACGAGTTTGAGGGAGAAAAACTCAAAGAGAAAAACGCAGTTTCTGTGTTGTAGATAGTTAGGTTTGGGGTAAGAGAGAAAGAATAGAAACAATAACATATAGAGAGGGGGAGGGGGAGGGGGAGGGGGAAGAGCCGTTGGGCTAAGTACGGCCGCGTAACTGCGCAGCAGTACGGGAGAAGACAGTTCCTAGCAGAAGGTGATGACAGTTATAGCGCCTCTCCTCTCCTCTTTGCAGGAGCACAGCTGTTTTTTTCTTCTTTTTCTTCTCTTCGTTTTTCAGAAAAAAATAATTTTCTTTTTCTATATTTGTCTCTTTTTTAGTTTTAATTTTTTTTCTAATCTTTTACATTTTTATGGTTTTCTCCCCCATTTTTTTTTGTTTCTTTTTGTTTTTTTGTTCTTATTGTTCGTATACTTTTCTTTTTTCCTTCATTTTTTTTGTTTTTCAATTTAAAAAAAAAAGTGTGTAAACTTAAGCAGTGTGGTGTGAGCTAGTAAACTCTAATTGTTGGAGTGTAGTGTCAAAATGTGTCCTCACAACAAAGTTGCTTCCAGTGGGGTAAAAGATTTGCGAGCTAAGTTCAGAAATTATGGGAGGAAGTGTGTTACGAAATAAAAATATATTATGTCTTCAGAAAAATGTGAGTGATGTATCTTTTATTTTGTTGCGTATGACATGACAATTGACATGGCAATTGGTATATCAAAAATTTAACATTAATAAATTTTAGATGATTAATTTTTTGGATTAAAATTTGTAATATCAGCTGCTACGTTAACTGTTAAAAAATGGTAGCACCTAAATTTTTTTAAGAGAGAGAGAGTGTAATTGTACGAAATATATGATTTGAATATCATATTATGGGAGAGAGTGCTTGTAACTAAGGAGGGGTGGTTTTATCAATGATACTTTAACAAGTTACACTGGTTCAAGTACTACTAACTAAGTTCCATGTGAGGAAGTGAGTTGTTGACTCGTTGCCGGGATGCGCCACGAAAATGAGAAGTCCTCGCGGGATGCGTCCCGAGAAGGAGGAGTATACCGGTTTCGACGTCAATGATTCGTTACCGAACAAGCTAGTGATGTTCCTAGTTTGTGGATGATACAACATTATATATAATAAAAAAATATAGATTAGATTAGATACCAAGATGATTTGTAAACCAAAATAACGACTCATAGTTTTGAAACCATCACAACTCCATCTACAGTTCTAACTTAAGTTCATATTTGAACACATCACTAATCCTAATTAGAATAGAAGTTGGTGCACTGAGATTCACACAAGAGTTCTTCTATAGTGACACACAACTCCACAGAAGCACTGAAACGGGTACAGGTTACAAACTAACAACCCAAAAAAATGCAAATACACCAAGAATCAGAAAATCGTTCTTCTCTTTACGTTTGCAGATGCTACACCGAGAAGAACGGGAACAAGAACATAAATACAAAGAAGGAAACTCCTGTTGGGGTGATCAAAACCATCAGTACTTAAGGCAAGATTTGCGCTATACAACGATCTGCCCCCAGGATCCAGCAAGTCCACGCGAGAACTTCTGGAACGCTCTTGGTCACCTTCGGAATACTCGGAAGATCCCTTTGGAAGGATGCTAACTGCTGCCGCAGGTCCTGCTGGTGCTCTCGGTTTTTCTCTCTCTTTCTCAAAATTTTCAACTGTCTAAATGAAAGAGGAGAGCCTCTATTTAAAGAAAATTTCAGCTCCCATGCAGCCTGAGAAAAAAATCAGACCGCATGCGCCGCCTGTGCCGCTGTACTGCACAGAGCAGACAGAGCCGTCAGGCGCCAAAATCTGCAGCCGCGTGGCACAGAGAGCCATGAGTCGCTTGCGCCGCCTGTATGCTGTACTGCACAGAGTAGACAGTGCCGCCTACAATGCACCGAGAGAGAGAGAGAGAGAGAGTTGAAGAGAGGCAGATGCACCGAGGAGTCCAAGAGTTCGTATGAGTCCAAGACCGTGTTTTTCTCTACTACCTTCGTCGGAATAGATATTGAAGTACTTGAATGATGTAAATGTAATAGAAAACATATAGGAGGACTACTATCAGAAGCACAATGAAGTATTACTTAAACTATGTGCTCACTTAAGCCCAATTCTCACTGTGCATTCTCACTGTGCTCATTTCAGACCTATTCTCAAGGGGTGTCCTACTCTAAAGGAAAAAACCCTTGGCCTTCCAAGCTTGTAGGCATGGGAGTTATGTTTTAGTAGGCCTATAAAAGAAAAGGCATACATGTAGAAATTTTTAACACCAATCAAAATAAACTCTTCTATTGTCTGCTACTTTATCTTTCCGGCAAGTTCGTTAACGTAGTTTGCAGCACAAAGACTCTCAAGTGGTATCAGAGCCATGTCATTTTATGCGGACGGGAATCCACTCACACCTTCATCAGTGTCGGCATCGAGTCCAGCGAGCGGCTCGAGCGTGGCAGGCACCCTGGTGATCCCGAAGGTGTTTCAGGAGTCCGGCGGGAAGCAGTATCCGCAACTCACGCATGCAAACTACGATGAATGGGCCCTGGTGATGCAATGTATGTTGGAGGCAAGAGGTCTCTGGGCGGCGGTGCACACCGGGACGACGGAGCGGGAGCTGGATAGGAAAGCGATGGAGGCTCTCCTACGTTCTGTCCCACCAGCGATGATCTCATCACTGGCGATCAAGGCGACGGCACGAGAGGCATGGCAGTCTTTGAAGACGGTGCACGTCGGCAGCAATCGCGTCAAGAAAGCGAAGGCGCAGTCGCTGCACAAACAGTACGAACAGCTCGCATTCCGGGACGGTGAGGGCGTGGACTCTTTCGCCATGCGTCTCACTACTCTGTCGAGCGCTCTCGCCGCACTCGGCGACACGATCTCCGAGGACAAGCTCGTCCTCAAGATGCTGGCGGCGGTTCCCAAGAAGTACAGCCAGATCGCCCTGGCTATCGAGACCCTTTTGGATCTCGATGAACTCACCATTGAGGATCTAACGGGTAGGCTTAAAGCAGCGGAGATCAGGGACGAGATCGAGAGTGGCAACACCTCGGACGGTAAGTTACTGCTTACAGAGGAGGAGTGGACTACTCGCAAGAAACAGCAGAGAGACGGCTCGTCCAGCAGGGGCGCCAGAAACGGCGGCCAGAAGAAGAAGTGGCGCATTCCGGAGAGGGACTCGGGAGCGCGCGATCCCAAGCCGAGCGGCGAAAGGAGCGGCTCCGGTGCAACTCGCGACGAAAAGTGTCGTTATTACGGAAAACTGGGCCACTGGGCTCGTGAATGCCGCAAGAAGAAGAAGGACGAGGCCCTTTTTGCGTAGGTGGAGGAGGACGAACCGGCGCTTCTGATGGCACAGGTTTGCACAATCGCCGAAATGCCCTACACCCACGCAGAGGCGACCAAGCAGGTGATGCTCAACGAGGAGTGCACCATGGTAAAGCTTGGGGAGCGGGAGGACACCGACAATGTGACCTGGTACTGCGACACGGGAGCGTCTAACCATATGACGGGTGCGAGGGCAGTCTTCTCCGAACTCGACATCGGCGTACGGGGCAGCGTCAAATTTGGCGATGGCTCTGTCGTGGACCTCCAAGGCTGGGGCACGGTAGTGTTCACAGGCCAAGGAAGAGAACATCGAGCCCTCACAAATGTCTACTACATTCTCCGGTTGCGTAGCAACATCGTCAACATCGGGCAATTGGACGAGACCGGCTGCTCCACGCTAATCGAGGATGGAATACTTCGAATTCGCGACAAACAGCGCCGCCTCCTTGCTAAGGTATCACGCACTTCAAATCGTCTATATATCCTTCCATTACGGATTGCACAGTCGGTATGCCTCGCGGCACAGTGCTCGGACATGGCGTGGCGCTGGCATGCGCGCTACGGCCATCTACACTTCGACGCCCTTCGTCGCCTGAGTAGGAAAAAAATGGTGGACGGGCTTCCGCACATTGATCATGTCGATCAGTTGTGCGACAGTTGTCTGGCCGGGAAGCAGCGACGCACTTCATTTCCCCGGCACGCCAACTATCGCGCCACCGACCCTCTCAACTTGGTGCATGCGGACTTGTGTGGTCCTATCTCACCGGCGACACCTGGCGGGAAGCGCTACTTCCTTCTCTTCGTCGACGACTACAACATGTTCATGTGGATCAAGCTGTTGAGATCCAAGGACGAGGCGAGCGAGGCGATCAAACGCATTCAGGTTGCGGCGGAGGTCAGTCGAAGTGCAAGCTTCGTGTACTACGCACAGACCGTGGCGGCGAGTTCACGTCGAACAATTTTAACGACTACTGCGACCGCCACGGCATCAAGCGCCACCTCACCGCGCCTTACACGCCTCAGCAAAATGGCGTCGTCGAGCACTGGAACCAGACTGTAGTAGCTATGGCCCGAAGCTTGCTCAAGGCGAAGAGCATGCCGGCGGCATTCTGGGGTAGGCGGTGACCACGGCGGTGTACCTGCTAAACATGGTGGCAACAGCCGCAGTGAAGGAAAAGACGCCATATGAGGCGTGGCATGATAAGCACCCCGATGTAAGTTTCTTACGTACTTTCGGTTGCATTGCTCATGTGAAGATAGTGCAGCCAAACTTGAAGAAACTTGACGACCGGAGCAAGAAAATGGTGTTTGTTGGTTACGAGGCGGGGTCCAAGGCTTACAGGGCCTACGATCCAGTCGGTCGTCGCTTGTATGTCACCCGCGACATCATCTTTGACGAGGCGGGGCAGTGGGACTGGACGAATACCAACATCGACGCCAGCCTCGTCGGGATCGGCAAGGCATTCACTGTTGAATTTTCCCACGAGCTTATTCCCGGCACGTTCACTTCGGCCGGGAACGGAGGTCCATCACCAGAGGCTGTGGGCACAGCCACACCCGCATCGATGCAAACACTGCCCCCACCCGAGCAGGCGGGAGCCGGTCACGCGTCCCCACCACCGGCCGTGACGCCAGCTTGCACAACCGCGACATCAGCCGCGACGAAGCCAGCGGTTTCGACGCCTGAGACGACGGGTACGGCTCTGATCCGATTCATCTCACCGCCGTCAGGAGCCACGCCCGATCCGCCAAACAAACCGTTGCGCCGATATCGCTATCTGCAAAACATCTACGAAGTTGAGTCGGTGCACCACCACGACTCTGAGGACCTCCTCCTCGCAATGGATGACGAACCCTCTGTTTTTTCAGAAGCGGAGCAACACGAGTGCTGGCGCCGAGCGATGCTGGATGAACTCGCATCCATTGAGGAGAACGATACCTGGCGGCTCGTTGACCTGCCCGCTGGTCACCGCCCCATTGGACTCAAATGGGTCTACAAGGCGAAGAAGGATGAGCACGGCGTCGTCATCAAGCACAAAGCCCGGCTCATCGCGAAGGGGTATGTGCAGAGGCACGGGATCGACTACGATGAGGTTTTCGCACCAGTAGCCAGACTTGAGTCCGTCAGGTTGTCACGCCCCGATCTCCCGCAGGCTAATCGGCCGTTCCCGCTAGGCGGGAATCACCCTCGCCAGCGCTCCCGCGGGACAATCGCTTCGACCTATCCGGGCGTGATGCCGCACGAGCGTGATCCACGCCCGTGCAAGGCCATGAATCATTGGCTGGCGGTAAGAGTTCTAAGCCACAAAGTCGCACAGATTGTCCGAGTGCAGCGGATTTATGAACGCATAGCGATTTGGTAACAGGTTCACTGAGTTGACAATATAGCGGAAGCATTGAAACACAAGTTTGAAGTAAAGCAACTCTTTTATTAATATTAACATGTGTTACAGGCGGCGCATGGCCGAGATTACAAGTCGCTCAAGCCTCTCTCTCTGAAACAGTAAAAGCGTGCCAAGTGGCTACAATTGTGGAATAATTGTACAGGCGATGATCAGGCGATGTTCACAATATTATGTCTTCTATATGTGCTTCTGTTCTGGATGCACCGTTGCTTCGGAGTTTTCTCCACACCTTAGCACGCACGTTGGAGGCATCCGCACCGAACGAGGTTATCCCGCACCCTGCATACTAACTGGTGGATTATCAGTACATTGAATGCACTGGTGGGGAAGCTACTCGCCCGCTCGACAAATCCAAACACGTAATACAGGTTCCGTGCATCAACTATCACGTTGTCTTTCTAGTTGCCTTAGGATCAGTTTCATGCAAGTATTGAATAGCCTAACGTGTAGGGCAGTGCGCCATGCAACATGAGAGGAAACACGGCGAGACTTACCAACTTACCATCTCCTTCCCTGTCCAGGGCAAACATTGAGGCAAACATTGTTAATTCAAGCACGGGCAAGTATAAACATTCAGGGGCATTCATAATGAAAACCAAGCAATAGCATATGCAACACGAGAGTCGTTATTCCATGATCGTTTAGGTGTTCAGTTACTTTCGATGCGATGCAGTGACTCGCACGCGGATAGCCGCTAAGCGAGGATGACTTATCTATATGAACATGAGTCGCTGGCAAAGCCATTAAGGACACTAGTCTTAAACGAGAATGGTTTGCAACGAAAGTACAGTGGGCGCTACAAGCCATCTCGTTTAGTACAGTAGACTACACAGTATAGTTCAGCCATGGAGCGGATGGTATGCAGCGAAAGAACGGTAGGCGCTGCACACTATCTCATCCAGTACAGTTGGCTGAAACAATGGAGTTCCATCCGGATCGGAGCGGCCCCAGTGCCCCTGAGACCGTCCGTGGAACTATGCCTCATTTCCGAGTTGTCCGCGACATGCAGGTCAGGGTCAATCCAATTTCAGGCAACACGAGTACTGTAGAACAGGAGTACAGTAGTATAGTAGAACAGTAGTACAGTGGAACAGTAGTACAGTAGTGCACGAGTACATGAGATGTTTGAATCATGATTCTGAACAGTGATTAACTTGTCTTGATGCATTCCCTGGTTCGGGAATTTGCCTTGGGTGACCTAACGGTCCCGAACACTTGCAGGTTTATTCAGGCACGGATCGACTACGTAGTAGTCTTTCGGGGTTTGGATGAAAACATGGCAACATACAAGCAGACAAGCATGCGTTTCTAAGGAACATAAATAGGCACGTTGCTCGGACCCGAAGGTAAGCCGAGAGATGAAGCCGTTAGGGACTTAGCATGCGAGGGTCTGAACATAAGCAGTATTTCAATTTCCATGTTCTAGCATAGGCAATACAAGTTGGGATTATTCCCTTAGCTAGGTGCATTGGATTTATTAGCATGCAGGGGGTGAATCACCTAGCGACTAGCATGAATATTCCATATTTTATGTGTGCTGGCTAAGCAAAGACAAGTTCACCGTAGCCACCCACCTTAGCGATGATTCGCCTCGGTAGAGCAATACGTCAAGTGAGCCTCTGAAAGCCTAAGTTACAATCCTGTAGGGAAAAGTCGGGATATCTTTTGCTTCTCCTTTGAGGCAAAGCGGGTCGGGACAGCTGCACTATTGCCGTTTGAAACGGCAGTCCGCTTGAGCGGAACGGGGTGTTACACAGGTTGCTACTGGCGTTTGCCGGTCATGCAGGTTGGGTTGTCCATCACATGGATGTGAAAACGACATTCTTGAACGGGGAGCTCGACGAAGAGGTCTACGTCACGCAGCCACCCAGTTTTGCAGCCGCCGGCGAGGAGCAAAAAGTTTTTCGCCTACACAAGGCACTCTACGGCCTGAAGCAAGCACCGAGGGCCTGGAACGCGAAGCTGGACAAGTGCATGTCCACACTCAGATTCAGCCGGAGTCCCTCGGAGCATGCCATCTACGTGCGTGGCCATGGCGAGGCAAGGCTGCTTGTGGGTGTCTACGTCGACGACCTCATCATCACGGGAAACAATACGGGCGAGATCGACAAGTTCAAGCGCGAGATGAGCAGCTTATTTAAGATGAGTGATCTCGGCCTGCTTTCCTTCTACCTTGGCATCAATGTACAGCAGAACGCAGACGGTATCACAGTGAACCAGTCTGCGTACGCAGCCAAGATACTGGAGAAGAGTGGCATGGACAACTGCAACCCTTGCCATGTACCTATGGAGCCACGTTTGAAGCTCAGCAAGGATAGTGCTGCACCGCCGGCAGATGCCACGGAGTACCGGAGCATAGTAGGAAGCTTGCGATACCTCGTGCACACCCGGCCGGACTTGTCATTCACAGTCGGGTACGTGAGCCGCTTCTTGGAGAAGCCAACGACTGAGCACCTAGCGGCGGTCAAACACATACTCCGGTACGTTGCTGGTACGCGGGGTTACGGCTGCCGCTACGAACGAGGAACAGAAGAGCCCCGGCTGGTCGGCTACTGCGACAGCGACATGGCCAACAGGCGTACTATTCTTCCTCGGCAACAGTGCTATTAGTTGGAAATCACAGAAGCAGAAGGTGGTGGCACTATCATCCTACGAAGCCGAGTATGTCGCAGCAACCACTACCGCCTACCAAGGCATTTGGCTCGCACGACTGCTGGCGGACATGAAGGGCTACGATATCAGATGTGTAAAACTGCGCATCAACAACAAATCAGCAATCTCCCTCAGCAAAAATCCGGTGTTTCATGATCGCAGCAAACACATCCAAACGAGGTATCACTTCATTCGTGACTGCATCAAGGACGGGACAGCTGAGGTAGAGTATGTCCGAACAGATGAGCAGCTCGCCGACATACTGACCAAGGCCCTGGGCCGGGTCAGGTTCCAGGAGCTTCGCTCCAAGATCGGAATGATCGTCATCAAGTAATCGCAAAAGTTTAGGGAGCGATTATTACTTAAACTATGTGCTCACTTAAGACCAATTCTCACTGTGCATTCTCACTGTGCTCATTTCAGACCTATTCTCAAGGGGTGTCCTACTCTAAAGGGAAAAACCCTTGGCCTTCCATTCTTGTAGGCATGGGAGTTATGTTTTAGTAGGCCTATAAAAGAAAAGGCATACATGTAGAAATTTTTAACACCAATCAAAATAAACTCTTCTATTGTCTGCTACTTTATCTTTCCGGCAAGTTCGTTAACGTAGTTTGCAGCACAAAGACTCTCATGAAGATGCCGATGTCGAATGTAATCCGTCCCCCTTTCAGCTTCAATTCTCCTTTGTTTTCCATGTAGCAATGCTGTTTAAGAAAGATACAAATTAGTTTCATTTAGGATATACGCACAGTAGATAGAATAATTAATCCTCTACTTCATATGTTCATTTCGGCTGTGACTTGTGACTGTGTGAGTAAAACTTAAACCATGCTAATCCATTCCATTACATGTACACCGCAAATAAACAATCAAGTTTTCTTCGAAACTTTTTTGGGATCTTTTCCATTGAAAGTATATCCACAACATGCTAGTACGTAGCTAGTAAACACACATACACAGAAAAAGAAGAAATAACTCAGTACTCACCAAGCTAGTAAACACCACGACGAAGACACGAGTTTGAGGGAGAAAAACTCAAAGAGAAAAACGCAGTTTCTGTGTTGTAGATAGTTAGGTTTGGGGTAAGAGAGAACGAATAGAAACAATAACATATAGAGAGAAGGGAGGGGGAGGGGGAGGGGGACGGGGACGGGGAGGGGGAAGAGCCGTTGGGCTAAGTACGGCCGCATAACAGCGCAGCAGTACGGGAGAAGACAGTTCCTAGCAGAAGGTGATGACAGTTATAGCGCCTCTGCTCTCCTCTTTGCAGGAGCACAGCTGTTTTTTTCTTCTTTTTCTTTTCTTCGTTTTTCAGAAAAAAATAATTTTCTTTTTCTATATTTGTCTCTTTTTTAGTTTTAATTTTTTTTCTAATCTTTTACATTTTTATGGTTTTCTCCCCCATTTTTTTTTTGTTTCTTTTTGTTTTTTTTGTTCTTATTGTTCGTATACTTTTCTTTTTTCCTTCATTTTTTTTGTTTTTCAATTTAAAAAAAAAAGTGTGTAAACTTAAGCAGTGTGGTGTGAGCTAGCAAACTCTAATTGTTGGAGTGTAGTGTCAAAATATGTCCTCACAACAAAGTTGTTTCCAGTGGGGTAAAAGATTTGCGAGCTAAGTTCAGAAATTATGGGAGGAAGTGTGTTACGAAATAAAAATATATTATGTCTTCAGAAAAATGTGAGTGATGTATCTTTTATTTTGTTGCGTATGACATGACAATTGACATGCCAATTGGTATATCAAAAATTTAACATTAATAAATTTTAGATGATTAATTTTTTGGATTAAAATTTGTAATATCAGCTGCTACGTTAACTGTTAAAAAATGGTAGCACCTAAATTTTTTTGAAGAGAGAGAGAGTGTAATTGTACGAAATATATGATTTGAATATCATATTATGGGAGAGAGTGCTTGTAACTAAGGAGGGGTGGTTTTATCAATGATACTTTAACAAGTTACACTGGTTCAAGTACTACTAACTAAGTTCCATGTGAGGAAGTGAGTTGTTGACTCGTTGCCGGGATGCGCCACGAAAATGAGAAGGCCTCGCGGGATGCGTCCCGAGAAGGAGGAGTATACCGGTTTCGACGTCAATGATTCGTTACCGAACAAGCTAGTGATGTTCCTAGTTTGTGGATGATACAACATTATATATAATAAAAAAATATAGATTAGATTAGATACCAAGATGATTTGTAAACCAAAATAACGACTCATAGTTTTGAAACCATCACAACTCCATCTACAGTTCTAACTTAAGTTCATATTTGAACACATCACTAATCCTAATTAGAATAGAAGTTGGTGCACTGAGATTCACACAAGAGTTCTTCTATAGTGACACACAACTCCACAGAAGCACTGAACCGGGTACAGGTTACAAACTAACAACCCAAAAAAATGCAAATACACCAAGAATCAGAAAATCGTTCTTCTCTTTACGTTTGCAGATGCTACACCGAGAAGAACGGGAACAAGAACATAAATACAAAGAAGGAAACTCCTGTTGGGGTGATCAAAACCATCAGTACTCAAGGCAAGATTTGCGCTATACAACGATCTGCCCCCAGGATCCAGCAAGTCCACGCGAGAACTTCTGGAACGCTCTTGGTCACCTTCGGAATACTCGGAAGATCCCTTTGGAAGGATGCTAACTGCTGCCGCAGGTTCTGCTGGTGCTCTCGGTTTTTCTCTCTGTTTCTCAAAATTTTCAACTGTCTAAATGAAAGAGGAGAGCCTCTATTTAAAGAAAATTTCAGCTCCCATGCAGCCTGAGAAAAAAATCAGACCGCATGCGCCGCCTGTGCCGCTGTACTGCACAGAGCAGACAGAGCCGTCAGGCGCCAAAATCTGCAGTCGCGTGGCACAGAGAGCCATGAGTCGCTTGCGCCGCCGGTACGCTGTACTGCACAGAGTAGACAGTGCCGCCTACAATGCACCGAGAGAGAGAGAGAGAGAGTTGAAGAGAGGCAGATGCACCGAGGAGTCCAAGAGTTCGTATGAGTCCTAGACCGTGTTTTTCTCTACTACCTTCGTCGGAATAGATATTGAAGTACTTGACTGATGTAAATGTAATAGAAAACATATAGGAGGACTACTATCAAAAGCACAATGAAGTATTACTTAAACTATGTGCTCACTTAAGACCAATTCTCACTGTGCATTCTCACTGTGCTCATTTCAGACCTATTCTCAAGGGGTGTCCTACTCTAACGGGTAGGCTTAAAGCAGCGGAGATCAGGGACGAGATCGAGAGTGGCAACACCTCGGGCGGTAAGTTACTGCTTACAGAGGAGGAGTGGACTACTCGCAAGAAACAGCAGAGAGACGGCTCGTCCAGCAGGGGCGCCAGAAACGGCGGCCATAAGAAGAAGTGGCGCATTCCGGAGAGGGACTCGGGAGCGCGCGATCCCAAGCCGAGCGGCGAAAGGAGCGTCTCCGGTGCAACTCGCGACGAAAAGTGCCGTTATTACGAAAAACTGGGCCACTGGGCTCGTCAATGCCGCAAGAAGAAGAAAGACGAGGCCCTTTTCGCGTAGGTGGAGGAGGACGAACCGGCGCTTCTGATGGCACAGGTTTGCACAATCGCCGAAACGCCCTACACCCACGCAGAGGCGACCGAGCAGGTGATGCTCAACGAGGAGTGCACCATGGTAAAGCTTGGGGAGCGGGAGGACACCGACAATGTTATCAAGCCCCGATCCCGAAAGGGTCAATCGTCCTCGCTGGATCCTTCACGGAACCGATTCGTCCTCGCTGGGGCGTGATGCCGTACGAGCCTGGAGTTGCGCTCGTACAAGGCAAGAACTTACAGTTATAGGAATCCACTTTGAAACCCAATTTAGAAAACACATTCACAGATAATTGAACACAAGTGCAGGAAGGAAATATGCTTTTTCATTGATAATTCAGAGTAATTTACATAGAGTCTACATTGATGCGCCTTCTCGGCTACTTGAATTACATTAGAAAAGATAACTCAAAATGCAGGGCGCGCTCCATCAGATAGTCCCCGTCGTCCATACATTACGCCCTTGTATAGGTTGAAAGTCCAAGCCTCCAAAATGATCTGACTTCAACTATACTTCAAAATAGAGGTGCTCCTAACGCCTCTTCGTCTATCCACTAGCGTTGCACCGTCTGAGTGCCTGAAATAGTTGCCCACAACGTGGGTCAGTACTCAACTTGTACTGGTGTGCGGGATGAATCCCACTCGACTAAATCGAAACTAGCTTATTAGGGGCGAGCATGCATTAAGATTACTTCTATAAAGAAGCAAGTGAATTCAATTCATATCAGTTGCATGTTTTGATAGAAATGAAAATAGCATTGAATCCAACCAGTGCATCGATTGCTTACTCAACCGATGCACGCCTTCCCTGCAACGAAACACAAGTATACTTACCATCTGCACAAGACAATAAATTAGCATGTGTTCTATTCTATGCGATCATTGGTGTGATCGACACCTTAGGGACATATTCCAAGCATTAACGGCGCGCCCTATCAGCCCGGGTAGCAAGCCCCGCTGGAGGTCCCGCAATGCATCGTGACGAACACGAATCAATATTTCCCTCCGGATCGATACGGTTCCAGTGCCCCGGAAAGCCGTTTCGAGGAAATGATAAACCTTGTGCACAAGTTGTCCCAGACCATGCAAATGCATGAACATTTTATATCTCATACAATGCATCGAATTAAACAAAAGAAGTTAAGCAGCCATATATATATCTCATGCAACAGTTCATAATTTTCTCAAAGCGGTGTTCCGATTTTGATATCCCATGGGTCCAAACTCTATCCGAGGCATCAGGCCGCAACCAACAGCCAACTTCCCATTCCAACCAACTCAAGTTATAAGATGTGCAAGCATATAGTAAAATTAGTCTACAATTTCCATGTTCCTTTCTTAGTGGCTGGCATGCATGTGGCTAAGCATTTCCCTAGGCGTCCAACCGGGCATCATCGAGTGAACGTTTGAAACATTAGAGATGTTGGCGTGAAGAAGTAGGAAAGAAGGGACCAAACCACTCACTGGTTAAGGGAAAAGTTGCTGAAACCAGGAATCCCGCCTAGCGACGATCAAACGTCAGTTACGCGGACCTGCAACAGCACGAGCACCGAGTTAGAATTCTTGCCTATCCTTCCTTGCCGAACTCCCCAAAATTCAAGCTCCAATCAATAAAACCAACAGCAAAAACCAAGCAACTCGAAAGCAACACCAAATCAAATCCCAAAGCGGCAATCAAGAAAACCAAGCAACCAAACACGAAAACTATTGGACTCGTTTCAATAGAGGCCTTCCCATGAGTTGGAAAGGATCATCGTATTTCGTCCTTGGCAATAAGATGCCGAAGATCTAAGCATACTCTGACGGACTAGCCACAAGTCCAATTATATAGTGCACATCCCGGTCGGATCGGGATTTGAGGCACTACATAATATACCACTAAGAAAAAGTTTCGTCCCGAAACTTAAGAACAAGGCCCTACCTCCGACTGAGTGAACAACGAAGGATATTTCTCCTTCATCTCCGATTCCATCTCCCAGGTTGATTCCCCAACTGAATGGTTCTGCCACAGCACGCGAACCAAGGACATCGTACGGTTGCGAAGTACTTTTTCCTTACGATCCAGAATCTGCACCGGTTCTTCTGAGTATGATAAATCTGTGCGCATTTCCAATTGTTCGAAGCTAACCACATGACTCGGGTCATGCACATACTTCCTCAGTTGAGAAACATGGAATACGTCATGCACTTCAGCCAAGGCGGGAGGTAGTGCAATCCGGTATGCCACAGCTGCCACTCGTTCCAGAATCTCGAAGGGGCCGACAAACCTGGGACTTAGTTTGCCCTTCACGCCGAAACGCATCACCCCACGCATCGGCGTCACTTTTAAGAATACATGATCCCCGACCACGAATTCCAAAGGTCTACGATGAGCATCGGCATAACTTTTCTGTCGGCTCTGTGCCGTGCGGAGTCTTTCCCGAATCAAGCAAACTTTCTCAACTGCCTGTTCTACCAGCTCTGGCCCGAATACTTGCCGCTCGCCGACTTCGTCCCAACAAATTGGAGATCGACACTTGCGCCCATAAAGTGCTTCGTACGGTGCCATCTGGATGCTCGATTGGTAGCTGTTGTTGTACGCAAACTCTGCCAACGTGAGATGCGTGTCCCAACTAGTCTTCAAATCGATTGCACACAGCCGTAACATATCTTCAAGTATCTGATTTGTCCTTTCCGTCTGTCCATCAGTCTGGGGGTGGTATGCAGTACTGAACTGTAGCTTGGTTCCCAAAGCAGACTGTAGGCTTGTCCAAAAATGAGATAAGAAGGGTCTGTCACGGTCAGAGACGATTGAGGCAGGTACTCCGTGTAATCGAACAATCTCGTCTATGTAAATCTGTGCTAACCGATCGACGCTCCAAGTAATTTTTATAGGAAGGAAGTGGGCTGATTTGGTCAAACGATCAACTATGACCCAAATCGCATCATGCCCCCGTGGCGTCTTCGGAAATCCCACAATGAAATCCATAGTGATTTTGTCCCATTTCCACTCAGGAATAGCGAGGTTCTGCAGCTCCCCGCCGGGCCTCTGATGTTCAGCTTTCACCTGTTGACAGGCCATGCACTGTGACACAAAGGTCGCCACATCCCGCTTCATGCCACCAGAAGGTTCTGCGTAAGTCCATATACATCTTAGTGCTCCCCGGATGCAAGGAATACTTCGCATAGTGTGCTTCCGCCATAATTTCCCTTCGGAGTTCTGGGTCGTTAGGAACACATATCCTTCCTTTCATTTGTAAGGTCCCATCTTCGCCTGCCACAAAGTCAGACGTCTTCCCCGCCGAAATCAGTCAGCGTGCCTTCGCTAGGAACTGATCGCCCTCCTGAGCTGATTTGATTCTATCACGCAAGCTCGGTTCAATATGGAGTGATGCCAGCTGCACTCCTTGATGCTGAACCCGAAGCTCGATGCCCATCGCCTCAAGATCTCGAAGTAAATGGTTGTTTATGGATAACGAGCCCACATACTTCCGACTCAGAGCATCAGCAACGACGTTTCCCTTGCCCGGTGTGTAAGCGATCGTCAAATCATAGTCCTTAATCAGTTCTAGCCAACGCCGCTGTCGGAGGTTCAGTTCTCGTTGTGTGAATAGATACTTGAGGCTTTTGTGATCTGTGAAGATTTTGCAAGCAACACCATAAAGGTAATGCCTCCACAACTTCAGTGCAAATACAATTGCCGCCAATTCCAAGTCGTGCGTCGGGTAGTTTTTCTCGTGCGGCTTCAGTTGCCTGGAGGCGTACGATATTACCTTATCCCTCTGCATGAGCACACATCCCAAACCAAGTCCCAAGGCATCACTGTATATCTGAAACTCCTCTACCCCATCTGGAAGAGCAAGGATCGGAGCTGAAACAAGACGCTGCTTAAGTTCTTGAAAGCTGGCTTCGCAGTCATCACTCCATTTGTATACAATCCCTTTTTGAGTGAGGCGAGTCAAAGGCGAGGCCAGTTTAGAAAAATCCTTCACGAACCTACGGTAGTATCCCGCTAGGCCCAGAAAGCTTCGAATTTCGCTAGCTGATGTAGGTTGCTTCCAATCTACCATTGCCTCTATTTTCTTTGGGTCTACGGCGATGCCCTCTGCCGAGACAACATGACCCAGAAATGCCACGCTGTTCAACCAGAACTCACACTTGCTGAGCTTAGCGTACAACTGATGCTCTCGTAATGTCTGCAGCACGATCTTTAGGTGTTCCTTGTGTTCCGCCTCGTTCTTGGAATATATTAGAATGTCGTCGATGAACACGACCACAAACTTGTCTACGTACGGCCGAAACACGCGGTTCATCAGATCCATGAAAGCTGCAGGGGCGTTCGTCAAATCGAACGACATCACAAGGAATTCGTAGTGTCCGTATCGGGTCCTGAATGCAGATTTTTGAACATCATCTGGTTTGATTTTCAACTGGTGGTACCCTGACCTGAGATCAATTTTAGAGAAAACTGTTGCACCTTGCAGCTGATCAAACAAGTCATCTATCCTTGGCAATGGGTACTGGTTTCGCACGGTCGCCTTATTTAGTTCTCGGTAGTCAATACATAGCCGCATGGATCCATCCTTTTTCTTCACGAACAGCACCGGAGCGCCCCACGGAGAAACACTTAGACGAATGTATCCTCGGTCCAACAGATCTTGTAACTGAATCTTAAGTTCCTTCAGCTCTGCTGGGGCCATTCGATAAGGTGCCTTCGATATCGGTCGCGCATCCGGAAATGTGTCGATGCTGAATTCGATCTCACGATCAGGAGGCATTTCAGGCAGCTCGTCCGGAAACACGTCGAGGAAGTCTGCTATAACATCAGCCTGAGCTGCATTTGCACTTTCCTGCCTGGTGTCTCGAACTGAAGCTAAGTACCCTTCACAACCCGAATGCAGCATATGCCTAGCCGAAATTGCTGATATCATCATTGCCGTCTTTGGTGCAGCGCTGCACGAATAGTAAAAGTCTGCCTCGCCGGGTAGACGGAATACGACTCGCTTCTCCGCGCACTCAATTGTTGCATGACAAGCACCCAACCAATCCATCCCGAGAATAATATCGTAATCCTTAATGTCTAATACAATGACATCTAAGGAAAGCTTCCTGCCTCCGATGCAAATATAACCATCCTTACAGATCGCATGGGCGGGCATGTCGACTCCCGAAGGTGTGCTCACGCAAAGATTCATATTTAAGGGAGTAGAAGCTAATTTATGCTCAATAGTAAAATCAGCAGATATGAAACTATGCGTAGCACCTGAATCGAATAAGACTCTAGCGGGCAAATCTCTGAAAAGTAATGTACCTGTCACGACAGTTTCAGAGACGGATGCTTCGTCCCGAGTCAGTGCATAGACTCGTCCTTGAGCACCCTGGCGTCGTGGGTTCAACGCCACAGCATTGGCATCACTTGCTGGAGGCCCCCTGTTGTGATTCCCGTGGTTCTGATTCCCGTGGTGCTGATTCCCGTTGTTATGATTCCCATTGTTGTGATTCCCGTTGTGCTGATTCGGTTTTGCCTCACGGCAATTGAAATGCTTGTGGTCCAGACGACCACATTTAAAACACCCAGTAACTCGGCATTCCTCCACTCGATGCCCTATTCTGCCACACCTGTTGCAGTATGGTGCACGGGACGGGCCCCTATGCTCAGATGTGTGCGGACGCTTTTTTGCTCCAGACCCTCCCATTTCCTGAGGCCGCTTATTATTGTTGGTACGGGAGGTTTGCACATCGGCCTTTGGTGGACAGCGCCCAAAGATCCGCTCGCTGTTCAGGGCAGCTTCATAACATTCCCTGTATATTTGGCACTTCTGGTTGATGACGTCCCTACGCAAATCATCATTCAAACCCTTCTGGAAGCGATAGCACCACGCCTGCTGGTTAGGCAAGAAGTGCCCAGCAAACTTAGCCAGTTTAGCGAACGCCGAGTCATAATCGTCGACAGACATACTTCCTTGCACCAGATTGCTGAAGTCGTCTTCTTTTTGTTGTCGCACAGCCCGGGGAATATATTGTTCAATGAAGGCAGACTTGAACATTTCCCATATGATTTTGCAGTTGGAATTGGCATCATAAATCCCTTGCTTAGTGGCTTCCCACCAATCATGCGCACGCAGCTCCAGTTGAACTGATGCACAGGCCACTCTTTTTGATCCCCTGATGCCGACCAGATTGAAGAGTCCCTCCAGCTTTGTAATCCATCCCATCACCACGTCCGGTTCTGCTCGCCAGTTGAACGTTGGTGGATGCATCTTAGTGAATTCTGCCGCACGGCAGTTGTTCCTTGCTGGTTGTTGTGTTTCTTCGGACTCATCCTCTACCGCCATAGCCGGCGGTGCAGCAGGCGTCACTGTAGCGCCCCCGTTGTTGGGTGCCATGGATACAATTAGTTGCATCATGGTGTCTATCTGCTTTTGCTGAGCAGCAAACTGTGCTTGTTGAGTAATGGCTTGTTGTTGCTGCATCTCCATGAGATGCATGAGCCGCTCGGACATATCGGTTGAACCCGCTCCTCCGGATTCTCCAGAACTTGCCGGATCGTTCTGGACGGGCTGAGCACAGCTTGCAGCGGCAGTATTTTTCTTAGCCATTGCTACAAAAGAGAGTAGCTTGTTAACACCTCAAAAATGATAGATTTTTGTATCTATGGGCTCATTGTATAGGCGACTCATCTCATGCAGCGGACACCGAATGCAACTCAACCGAGAGGCGCATCAAACTCCTTTATAATCTTTTGAAATCCCAAGGATGTAAAGCCTAAGCTCTGATACCAATATGTCAAGCCCCGATCCCGAAAGGGTCAATCGTCCTCGCTGGATCCTTCACGGAACCGATTCGTCCTCGCTGGGGCGTGATGCCGTACGAGCCTGGAGTTGCGCTCGTACAAGGCAAGAACTTACAGTTATAGGAACCCACTTTGAAACCCAATTTAGAAAACACATTCACAGATAATTGAACACAAGTGCAGGAAGGAAATATGCTTTTTCATTGATAATTCAGAGTAATTTACATAGAGTCTACATTGATGCGCCTTCTCGGCTACTTGAATTACATTAGAAAAGATAACTCAAAATGCAGGGCGCGCTCCATCAGATAGTCCCCGTCGTCCATACATTACGCCCTTGTATAGGTTGAAAGTCCAAGTCTCCAAAATGATCTGACTTCAACTATACTTCAAAATAGAGGTGCTCCTAACGCCTCTTCGTCTATCCACTAGCGTTGCACCGTCTGAGTGCCTGAAATAGTTGCCCACAACGTGGGTCAGTACTCAACTTGTACTGGTGAGCGGGATGAATCCCACTCGACTAAATCGACACTAGCTTATTAGGGGCGAGCATGCATTAAGATTACTTCTATAAAGAAGCAAGTGAATTCAATTCATATCAGTTGCATGTTTTGATAGAAATGAAAATAGCATTGAATCCAACCAGTGCATCGATTGCTTACTCAACCGATGCACGCCTTCCCTGCAACGAAACACAAGTATACTTACCATCTGCACAAGACAATAAATTAGCATGTGTTCTATTCTATGCGGTCATTGGTGTGATCGACACCTTAGGGACATATTCCAAGCATTAACGGCGCGCCCTATCAGCCCGGGTAGCAAGCCCCGCTGGAGGTCCCGCAATGCATCGTGACGAACACGAATCAATATTTCCCTCCGGATCGATACGGTTCCAGTGCCCCGGAAAGCCGTTTCGAGGAAATGATAAACCTTGTGCACAAGTTGTCCCAGACCATGCAAATGCATGAACATTTTATATCTCATACAATGCATCGAATTAAACAAAAGAAGTTAAGCAGCCATATATATATCTCATGCAACAGTTCATAATTTTCTCAAAGCGGTGTTCCGATTTTGATATCCCATGGGTCCAAACTCTATCCGAGGCACCAGGCCGCAACCAACAGCCAACTTCCCATTCCAACCAACTCAAGTTATAAGATGTGCAAGCATATAGTAAAATTAGTCTACAATTTCCATGTTCCTTTCTTAGTGGCTGGCATGCATGTGGCTAAGCATTTCCCTAGGCGTCCAACCGGGCATCATCGAGTGAACGTTTGAAACATTAGAGATGTTGGCGTGAAGAAGTAGGAAAGAAGGGACCAAACCACTCACTGGTTAAGGGAAAAGTTGCTGAAACAAGGAATCCCGCCTAGCGACGATCAAACGTCAGTTACGCGGACCTGCAACAGCACGAGCACCGAGTTAGAATTCTTGCCTATCCTTCCTTGCCGAACTCCCCAAAATTCAAGCTCCAATCAATAAAACCAACAGCGAAAACCAAGCAACTCGAAAGCAACACCAAATCAAATCCCAAAGCGGCAATCAAGAAAACCAAGCAACCAAACACGAAAACTATTGGACTCGTTTCAATAGAGGCCTTCCCATGAGTTGGAAAGGATCATCACATTTCGTCCTTGGCAATAAGATGCCGAAGATCAAAGCATACTCTGACGGACTAGCCACAAGCCCAATTATATAGTGCACATCCCGGTCGGATCGGGATTTGAGGCACTACATAATATACCACTAAGAAAAGTTTCGTCCCGAAACTTAAGAACAAGGCCCTACCTCCGACTGAGTGAACAACGAAGGATATTTCTCCTTCATCTCCGATTCCATCTCCCAGGTTGATTCCCCAACTGAATGGTTCCGCCACAGCACGCGAACCAAGGACATCGTACGGTTGTGAAGTACTTTTTCCTTACGATCCAGAATCTGCACCAGTTCTTCTGAGTATGATAAATCTGTGCGCATTTCCAATTGTTCGAAGCTAACCACATGACTCGGGTCATGCACATACTTCTTCAGTTGAGAAACATGGAATACGTCATGCACTTCAGCCAAGGCGGGAGGTAGTGCAATCCGGTATGCCACAGCTGTCACTCGTTCCAGAATCTCGAAGGGGCCGACAAACCTGGGACTTAGTTTGCCCTTCACGCCGAAACGCATCACCCCACGCATCGGCGTCACTTTTAAGAATACATGATCCCCGACCACGAATTCCAAAGGTCTACGATGAGCATCGGCATAACTTTTCTGTCGGCTCTGTGCCGTGCGGAGTCTTTCCCGAATCAAGCAAACTTTCTAAACTGCCTGTTCTACCAGCTCTGGCCCGAGTACTTGCCGCTCGCCGACTTCGTCCCAACAAATTGGAGATCGACACTTGCGCCCATAAAGTGCTTCGTACGGTGCCATCTGGATGCTCGATTGGTAGCTGTTGTTGTACGCAAACTCTGCCAACGTGAGATGCGTGTCCCAACTAGTCTTCAAATCGATTGCACACAGCCGTAACATATCTTCAAGTATCTGATTTGTCCTTTCCGTCTGTCCATCAGTCTGGGGGTGGTATGCAGTACTGAACTGTAGCTTGGTTCCCAAAGCAGACTGTAGGCTTGTCCAAAAACGAGATAAGAAGCGTCCGTCACGGTCAGAGACGATTGAGGCAGGTACTCCGTGTAATCGAACAATCTCGTCTATGTAAATCTGTGCTAACCGATCGACGCTCCAAGTAATTTTTATAGGAAGGAAGTGGGCTGATTTGGTCAAACGATCAACTATGACCCAAATCGCATCATGCCCCCGCGGCGTCTTCGGAAATCCCACAATGAAATCCATAGTGATTTTGTCCCATTTCCACTCAGGAATAGCGAGGTTCTGCAGCTCCCCGCCGGGCCTCTGATGTTCAGCTTTCACCTGTTGACAGGCCATGCACTGTGACACAAAGGTCGCCACATCCCGCTTCATACCTTGCCACCAGAAGGTTCTGCGTAAGTCCATATACATCTTAGTGCTCCCCGGATGCAAGGAATACTTCGCATAGTGTGCTTCCGCCATAATTTCCCTTCGGAGTTCTGGGTCGTTAGGAACACATATCCTTCCTTTCATTTGTAAGGTCCCATCTTCGCCTGCCACAAAGTCAGACGTCTTCCCCGCCGAAATCAGTCCGCGTGCCTTCGCTAGGAACTGATCGCCCTCCTGAGCTGATTTGACTCTATCACGCAAGCTCGGTTCAATATGGAGTGATGCCAGCTGCACTCTTTGATGCTGAACCCGAAGCTCGATGCCCATCGCCTCAAGATCTCGAAGTAAATGGTTGTTTATGGATAACGAGCCCATATACTTCTGACTCAGAGCATCAGCAACGACGTTTCCCTTGCCCGGTGTGTAAGCGATCGTCAAATCATAGTCCTTAATCAGTTCTAGCCAACGCCGCTGTCGGAGGTTCAGTTCTCGTTGTGTGAATAGATACTTGAGGCTTTTGTGATCTGTGAAGATTTTGCAAGCAACACCATAAAGGTAATGCCTCCACAACTTCAGTGCAAATACAATTGCCGCCAATTCCAAGTCGTGCGTCGGGTAGTTTTTCTCGTGCGGCTTCAGTTGCCTGGAGGCATACGATATTACCTTATCCCTCTGCATGAGCACACATCCCAAACCAAGTCCCGAGGCGTCACTGTATATCTGAAACTCCTCTACCCCATCTGGAAGAGCAAGGATCGGAGCTGAAACAAGACGCTGCTTAAGTTCTTGAAAGCTGGCTTCGCAGTCATCACTCCATTTGTATACAATCCCTTTTTGAGTGAGGCGAGTCAAAGGCGAGGCCAGTTTAGAAAAATCCTTCACGAACCTACGGTAGTATCCCGCTAGGCCCAGAAAGCTTCGAATTTCGCTAGCTGATGTAGGTTGCTTCCAATCTACCACCGCCTCTATTTTCTTTAGGTCTACGGCGATGCCCTCTGCCGAGACAACATGACCCAGAAATGCCATGCTGTTCAACCAGAACTCACACTTGCTGAGCTTAGCGTACAACTGATGCTCTCGTAATGTCTGCAGCACGATCTTTAGGTGTTCCTTGTGTTCCGCCTCGTTCTTGGAATATATTAGAATGTCGTCGATGAACACGACCATAAACTTGTCTACGTACGGCCGAAACACGCGGTTCATCAGATCCATGAAAGCTGCAGGGGCGTTCGTCAAACCGAACGACATCACAAGGAATTCATAGTGTCCGTATCGGGTCCTGAATGCAGATTTTTGAACATCATCTGGTTTGATTTTCAACTGGTGGTACCCTGACCTGAGGTCAATTTTAGAGAAAACTGTTGCACCTTGCAGCTGATCAAACAAGTCATCTATCCTTGGCAATGGGTACTGGTTTCGCACGGTCGCCTTATTTAGTTCTCGGTAGTCAATACATAGCCGCATGGATCCATCCTTTTTCTTCACGAACAGCACCGGAGCGCCCCACGGAGAAACACTTAGACGAATGTATCCTCGGTCCAACAGATCTTGTAACTGAATCTTAAGTTCCTTCAGCTCTGCTGGGGCCATTCGATAAGATGCCTTCGATATCGGTCGCGCATCCGGAAATGTGTCGATGCTGAATTCGATCTCACGATCAGGAGGCATTCCAGGCAGCTCGTCCGGAAACACGTCGAGGAAGTCTGCTATAACATCAGCCTGAGCTGCATTTGCACTTTCCTGCCTGGTGTCTCGAACTGAAGCTAAGTACCCTTCACAACCCGAATGCAGCATACGCCTAGCCGAAATTGCTGATATCATCATTGCCGTCTTTGGTGCAGCGCTGCACGAATAGTAAAAGTCTGCCTCGCCGGGTAGACGGAATACGACTCGCTTCTCCGCGCACTCAATTGTTGCATGACAAGCACCCAACCAATCCATCCCGAGAATAATATCGTAATCCTTAATGTCTAATACAATGACATCTAAGGAAAGCTTCCTGCCTCCGATGCAAATATAACCATCCTTACAGATCGCATGGGCGGGCATGTCGACTCCCGAAGGTGTGCTCACGCAAAGATTCATATTTAAGGGAGTAGAAGCTAATTTATGCTCAATAGTAAAATCAGCAGATATGAAACTATGCGTAGCACCTGAATCGAATAAGACTCTAGCGGGCAAATCTCTGAAAAGTAATGTACCTGTCACGACAGTTTCAGAGACGGATGCTTCGTCCCGAGTCAGTGCATAGACTCGTCCTTGAGCACCCTGGCGTCGTGGGTTCAACGCCACAGCATTGGCATCACTTGCTGGAGGCCCCCTGTTGTGATTCCCGTGGTTCTGATTCCCGTGGTGCTGATTCCCATTGTTATGATTCCCATTGTTGTGATTCCCGTTGTGCTGATTCGGTTTTGCCTCACGGCAGTTGAAATGCTTGTGGTCCATACGACCACATTTAAAACACCCAGTAACTCGGCATTCCTCCACTCGATGCCCTATTCTGTCGCACCTGTTGCAGTATGGTGCACGGGACGGGCCCCTAAGCTCAGATGTGTGCGGACGCTTTTGTGCTCCAGACCCTCCCATTTCCTGAGGCCGCTTATTATTGTTGGTACGGGAGGTTTGCACATCGGCCTTTGGTGGACAGCGCCCAAAGATCCGCTCGCTGTTCAGGGCAGCTTCATAACATTCCCTGTATATTTGGCACTTCTGGTTGATGACGTCCCTACGCAAATCGTCATTCAAACCCTTCTGGAAGCGATAGCACCACGCCTGCTGGTTAGGCAAGAAGTGCCCAGCAAACTTAGCCAGTTTAGCGAACGCCGAGTCATAATCGTCGACAGACATACTTTCTTGCACCAGATTGCTGAAGTCGTCTTCTTTTTGTTGCCTTACAGCCCGGGGAATATATTGTTCAATGAAGGCAGACTTGAACATTTCCCATGTGATTTTGCAGTTGGGATTGGCATCATAAATCCCTTGCTTAGTGGCTTCCCACCAATCATGCGCACGCAGCTCCAGTTGAACTGATGCACAGGCCACTCTTTTGGATCCCCTGATGCCGACCAGATTGAAGAGTCCCTCCAGCTTTGTAATCCATCCCATCACCACGTCCGGTTCTGCTCGCCCGTTGAACGTTGGTGGATGCATCTTAGTGAATTCTGCCGCACGGCAGTTGTTCCTGGCTGGTTGTTGTGTTTCTTCGGACTCATCCTCTACCGCCATGGCCGGCGGTGCAGCAGGCGTCACTGTAGCGCCCCCGTTGTTGGGTGCCATGGATGCAATTAGTTGCATCATGGTGTCTATATGCTTTTGCTGAGCAGCAAACTGCGCTTGTTGAGTAATGGCTTGTTGTTGCTGCATCTCCATGAGATGCATGAGCCGCTCGGACATATCGGTTGAACCCGCTCCTCCGGATTCTCCAGAACTTGCCGGATCGTTCTGGACGGGCTGAGCACTGCTTGCAGCGGCAGTGTTTTTCTTAGCCATTGCTACAAAAGAGAGTAGCTTGTTAACACCTCAAAAATGATAGATTTTTGTATCTATGGGCTCATTGTATAGGCGACTCATCTCATGCAGCGGACACCGAATGCAACTCAACCGAGAGGCGCATCAAACTCCTTTATAATCTTTTGAAATCCCAAGGATGTAAAGCCTAAGCTCTGATACCAATATGTCAAGCCCCGATCCCGAAAGGGTCAATCGTCCTCGCTGGATCCTTCACGGAACTGATTCGTCCTCGCTGGGGCGTGATGCCGTACGAGCCTGGAGTTGCGCTCGTACAAGGCAAGAACTTACAGTTATAGGAACCCACTTTGAAACCCAATTTAGAAAACACATTCACAGATAATTGAACACAAGTGCAGGAAGGAAATATGCTTTTTCATTGATAATTCAGAGTAATTTACATAGAGTCTACATTGATGCGCCTTCTCGGCTACTTGAATTACATTAGAAAAGATAACTCAAAATGCAGGGCGCGCTCCATCAGATAGTCCCCGTCGTCCATACATTACGCCCTTGTATAGGTTGAAAGTCCAAGCCTCCAAAATGATCTGACTTCAACTATACTTCAAAATAGAGGTGCTCCTAACGCCTCTTCGTCTATCCACTAGCGTTGCACCGTCTGAGTGTCTGAAATAGTTGCCCACAACGTGGGTCAGTACTCAACTTGTACTGGTGAGCGGGATGAATCCCACTCGACTAAATCGACACTAGCTTATTAGGGGCGAGCATGCATTAAGATTACTTCTATAAAGAAGCAAGTGAATTCAATTCATATCAGTTGCATGTTTTGATAGAAATGAAAATAGCATTGAATCCAACCAGTGTATCGATTGCTTACTCAACCGATGCACGCCTTCCCTGCAACAAAACACAAGTATCCTTACCATCTGCACAAGACAATAAATTAGCATGTGTTCTATTCTATGCGGTCATTGGTGTGATCGACACCTTAGGGACATATTCCAAGCATTAACGGCGCGCCCTATCAGCCCGGGTAGCAAGCCCCGCTGGAGGTCCCGCAATGCATCGTGACGAACACGAATCAATATTTCCCTCCGGATCGATACGGTTCCAGTGCCCCGGAAAGCCGTTTCGAGGAAATGATAAACCTTGTGCACAAGTTGTCCCAGACCATGCAAATGCATGAACATTTTATATCTCATACAATGCATCAAATTAAACAAAAGAAGTTAAGCAGCCATATATATATCTCATGCAACAGTTCATAATTTTCTCAAAGCGGTGTTCCGATTTTGATATCCCATGGGTCCAAACTCTATCCGAGGCACCAGGCCGCAACCAACAGCCAACTTCCCATTCCAACCAACTCAAGTTATAAGATGTGCAAGCATATAGTAAAATTAGTCTATAATTTCTATGTTCCTTTCTTAGTGGCTGGCATGCATGTGGCTAAGCATTTCCCTAGGCGTCCAACCGGGCATCATCGAGTGAACGTTTGAAACATTAGAGATGTTGGCGTGAAGAAGTAGGAAAGAAGGGACCAAACCACTCACTGGTTAAGGGAAAAGTTGCTGAAACAAGGAATCCCGCCTAGCGACGATCAAACGTCAGTTACACGGACCTGCAACAGCACGAGCACCGAGTTAGAATTCTTGCCTATCCTTCCTTGCCGAACTCCCCAAAATTCAAGCTCCAATCAATAAAACCAACAGCGAAAACCAAGCAACTCGAAAGCAACACCAAATCAAATCCCAAAGCGGCAATCAAGAAAACCAAGCAACCAAACACGAAAACTATTGGACTCGTTTCAATAGAGGCCTTCCCATGAGTTGGAAAGGATCATCACATTTTGTCCTTGGCAATAAGATGCCGAAGATCTAAGCATACTCTGACGGACTAGCCACAAGCCCAATTATATAGTGCACATCCCGGTCGGATCGGGATTTGAGGCACTACAAATGTGACCTGGTACTGCGATACGGGAGCGTCTAACCATATGACGGGTGCGAGGGCAGTCTTCTCCGAACTCGACACCGGCGTACGGGGCAGCGTCAAATTTGGCGATGGCTCTGTCGTGGACCTCCAAGGCTGGGGCACGGTAGTGTTCACAGGCCAAGGAAGAGAACATCGAGCCCTCACAAATGTCTACTACATTCTCCGGTTGCGTAGCAACATCGTCAACATCGGGCAATTGGACGAGATCGGCTGCTCCACGCTAATCGAGGATGGAATACTTCGAATTCGCGACAAACAGCGCCGCCTCCTTGCTAAGGTATCACGCACTTCAAATCGTCTATATATCCTTCCATTACGGATTGCACAGTCGGTATGCCTCGCGGCACAGTGCTCGGACATGGCGTGGCACTGGCATGCGCGCTACGGCCATCTACACTTCGACGCCCTTCGTCGCCTGAGTAGGAAAAAAATGGTGGACGAGCTTCCGCACATTGATCATGTCGATCAGTTGTGCGACAGTTGTCTGGCCGGGAAGCAGCGACGCACTTCATTTCCCCGGCACGCCAACTATCGCGCCACCGACCCTCTCAACTTGGTGCATGCGGACTTGTGTGGTCCTATCTCACCGGCGACACCTGGCGGGAAGCGCTACTTCCTTCTCTTCGTCGACGACTACAACATGTTCATGTGGATCAAGCTGTTGAGATCCAAGGACGAGGCGAGCGAGGCGATCAAACGCATTCAGGTTGCGGCGGAGGTCAGTCAAAGTGCAAGCTTCGTATACTACGCACAGACCGTGGCGGCGAGTTCACGTTGAACGATTTCAACGACTACTGCGAGCACCACGGCATCAAATGCCACCTCACCGCACCTTACTCGCCTCAGCAAAATGGCGTCGTCGAGCACCGGAACCAGACTGTAGTAGATATGGTCCGAAGCTTGCTCAAGGCGAAGAGCATGCCGACGGCATTCTGGGGCGAGGCGGTGACCACGGCGGTGTACCTGCTAAACATGGCGCCAACAGCCGCAGTGAAGGAAAAGACGCCATATGAGGCATGGCATGATAAGCACCCCGATGTAAGTTTCTTACGTACTTTCGGTTGCATTGTTCATGTGAAGATAGTGCAGCCAAACTTGAAGAAACTTGACGACCGGAGCAAGAAAATGGTGTTTGTTGGTTACGAGGCGGGGTCCAAGGCTTACAGGGCCTACGATCCAGTCGGTCGTCGCTTGTATGTCACCCGCGACATCATCTTTGACGAGGCGGGGCAGTGGGACTGGACGAATACCAACATCGACGCCAGCCTCGTCGGGATCGACGAGGCATTCACTGTTGAATTTCTCCACGAGCTTATTCCCGGCACGTTCACTTCGGCCGGGAACGGAGGTCCATCGCCAGAGGCTGTGGGCACAGCCACACCCGCATCGACACAAACGCTGCCCCCACCCGAGCAGGAGGGAGCCGGTCACGCGTCCCCACCACCGGCCGTGACGTTCGCTTGCACAACCGCGACATCAGCCGCGACGAAGCCAGCGGTTTCGACGCCTGAGACGACGGGTACGGCTCCGATCCGATTCATCTCACCGCCGTCAGGAGCCACGCCCGATCCGCCAAACGAACCGTCGCGCCGATACCGCTATCTGCAAGACATCTATGAAGTTGAGTCGGTGCACCACCACGACTCTGAGGACCTCCTCCTCGCAATGGATGACGAACCCTCTGTTTTTTCAGAAGCGGAGCAACACGAGTGCTGGCGCCGAGCGATGCTGGATGAACTCGCATCCATTGAGGAGAACGACACCTGGCGGCTCGTGGACCTGCCCGCTGGTCACCGCCCCATTGGACTCAAATGGGTCTACAAGGCGAAGAAGGATGAGCACGGCGTCGTCATCAAGCACAAAGCCCGGCTCGTCGCGAAGGGGTATGTGCAGAGGCACGGGATCGACTACGATGAGGTTTTCGCACCAGTAGCCAGACTTGAGTCCGTCAGGTTGTCACGCCCCGATCTCCCGCAGGCTAATCGGCCATTCCCGCTAGGCGGAAATCACCCTCGCCAGCGCTCCCGCGGGACAATCGCTTCGACCTATCCGGGCGTGATGCCGCACGAGAGTGATCCACGCCCGTGCAAGGCCATGAATCATTGGCTGGCGGTAAGAGTTCTAAGCCACAGAGTCGCACAGATTGTCCGAGTGCAGCGGAGTCATGAACGCATAGCGATTTGGTAACAGGTTCACTGAGTTGACAATATAGCGGAAGCATTGAAACACAAGTTTGAAGTAAAGGAACTCTTTTATTAATATTAACATGTGTTACAGGCGACGCATGGCCGAGATTACAAGTCGCTCAAGCCTCCCTCTCTGAAACAGTAAAAGCGTGCCAAGTGGCTACAATTGTGGAATAATTGTACAGGCGATGATCAGGCGATGTTCACAACATTATGTCTTCTATATGTGCTTCTGTTCCGGACGCACCGTTGCTTCAGAGTTTTCTCCACGCCTTAGCACGCACGTTGGAGGCATCCGCACCGAACGAGGTTATCCCGCACCCTACATACAAACTGGTGGATTATCAGTACATTGAATGCACTGGTGGGGAAGCTACTCGCCCGCTCGACAAATCCAAACACGTAATACAGGTTCCGTGCACCAACTATCACGTTGTCTTTCTAGTTGCCTTAGGATCAGTTTTATGCAAGTATTGAATAGCCTAACGTGTAGGGCAGTGCGCCGTACAACATGAGAGGAAACACGGCGAGACTTACCAACTTACCATCTCCTTCCCAGTCCAAGGCAAACATTGAGGCAAACATTGTTAATTCAAGCACGGGCAAGTATAAACATTCAGGTGCATTCATAATGAAAACCAAGCAATTGCATATGCAACACGAGAGTCGTTATTCCATGATCGTTTAGGTGTTCAGTTACTTTCGATGCGATGCAGTGACTCGCATGCGGATAGCCGCTAAGCGAGGATGACTTATCTATATGAACATGAGTCGCTGGCAAAGCCATTAAGGACACTAGTCTTAAACGAGAATGGTTTGCAACAAAAGTACAGTGGGCGCTACAAGCCATCTCGTTTAGTACAGTAGACTACACAGTATAGTTCAGCCATGGAGCGGATGGTATGCAGCGAAAGAACGGTAGGCGCTGCATACTATCTCGTCCAGTACAGTTGGCTGAAACAATGGAGTTCCATCCGGATCGGAGCGGCCCCAGTGCCCCGGAGACCGTCCGTGGAACTATGCCTCGTTTTCGAGTTGTCCACGACATGCAGGTCAGGGTTAATCCAATTTCAGGCAACACGAGTACTGTAGAACAGGAGTACAGTAGTACAGTAGAACAGTAGTACAGTGGAACAGTAGTACAGTAGTGCACGAGTACAGGAGATGTTTGAATCATGATTCTGTACAGTGATTAACTTGTCTTGATGCATTCCCCTGGTTCAGAAATTTGCCTTGGGTGACCTATCGGTCCCGAACACTTGCAGGTTTATTCAGGCACGGATCGACTACGTAGTAGTCTTCCGGGGTTTGGATAAAAATATGGCAACATACAAGCAGACAAGCATGCGTTTCTAAGAAACATAAATAGGCACGTTGCTCGGACCCGAAGGTAAGCCGAGAGATGAAGCCGTTAGGGACTTAGCATGCGAGGGTCTGAAAATAAGCAGTATTTCAATTTCCATGTTCTAGCATAGGCAATACAAGTTGGGATTATTCCCTTAGCTAGGTGCATTGGATTTATTAGCATGCAGGGGGTGAATCACCTAGCGACTAGCATGAATATTTCATATTTTATGTGTGCTGGATAAGCAAAGACAAGTTCACCGTAGCCACCCACCTTAGCGATGATTCGCCTCGGTAGAGCGATACGTCAAGTGAGCCTCTGAAAGCCTAAGTTGCAATCCTGTAGGGACAAGTCGGGATATCCTTTGCTTCTCCTTTGAGGCAAAGCGGGTCGGGACAGCTGCACTATTGCCGTTTGAAACGGTAGTCCGCTTGAGCGGAACGGGGTGTTACACAGGTTGCTACTGGCGTTTGCCGGTCATGCAGGTTGGGTTGTCCATCACATGGATGTAAAAACGGCATTCTTGAACGGGGAGCTCGACGAAGAGGTCTACGTCACGCAGCCACCCGGTTTTGCAGCCGCCGGTGAGGAGCAGAAAGTTTTTGGCCTACACAAGGCACTCTACGGACTGAAGCAAGCACCGAGGGCCTGGAACGCGAAGCTGGACAAGTGCATGTCCACACTCAGATTCAGCCGGAGTCCCTCGGAGCATACCATCTACGTACGTGGCCATGGCGAGGCAAGGCTGCTCGTGGGTGTCTACGTCGACGACCTCATCATCACGGGAAATAATGCGGGCGAGATCGACAAGTTCAAGCGCGAGATGAGCAGCTCATTTAAGATGAGTGATCTCGGCCTGCTTTTCTTCTACCTTGGCATCAATGTACAGCAGAACGCAGACGGTATCACAGTGAACCTGTCTGCGTACGCAGCCAAGATACTGGAGAAGAGTGGCATGGGCAACTGCAACCCTTGCCATGTACCTATGGAGCCACGTTTGAAGCTCAGCAAGGATAGTGCTGCACCGCCGGCAGATGCCACGGAGTACCGGAGCATAGTAGGAAGCTTGCGATACCTCGTGCACACCCGGCCGGACTTGTCATTCGCAGTCGGGTACGTGAGCCGCTTCATGGAGAAGCCAACGACTGAGCACCTAGCGGCGGTCAAACACATACTCCGGTACGTTGTTGGTACGCGGGGTTACGGCTGCCGCTACGAACGAGGAACAGAAGAGCCCCGGCTGGTCGGCTACTGCGACAGCGACATGGCCGGGGATGTTGACGACCGCAAGAGCACAACAGGCGTACTATTCTTCCTCGGCAACAGTGCTATCAGTTGGCAATCACAGAAGCAGAAGGTGGTGGCACTATCATCCTACGAAGCCGAGTATGTCGCAGCAACCACTGCCGCCTACCAAGGCATTTGGCTCGCACGACTGCTGGCGGACATGAAGGGCGACGATATCAGATGTGTAAAACTACGCATCGACAACAAATCAGCAATCTCCCTCAGCAAAAATCCGGTGTTTCATGATCGCAGCAAACACATCCAAACGAGGTACCACTTCATTCGTGACTGCATCAAGGACGGGACAGCTGAGGTAGAGTATGTCCGAACAGATGAGCAGCTCGCCGACATACTGACCAAGGCCCTGGGCCGGGTCAGGTTCCAGGAGCTTCGTTCCAAGATCGGAATGATCGTCATCAAGTAATCGCAAAAGTTTAGGGAGCGATTATTACTTAAACTATGTGCTCACTTAAGACCAATTCTCACTGTGCATTCTCACTGTGCTCATTTCAGACCTATTCTCAAGGGGTGTCCTACTCTAAAGGGAAAAACCCTTGGCCTTCCATGCTTGTAGGCATGGGAGTTATGTTTTAGTAGGCCTATAAAAGAAAAGACATACATGTAGAAATTTTTAACACCAATCAAAATAAACTCTTCTATTGTCTGCTACTTTATCTTTCCGGCAAGTTCGTTAACGTAGTTTGCAGCACAAAGACTCTCATGAAGATGCCGATGTCAAATGTAATCCGTCCCCCTTTCAGCTTCAATTCTCCTTTGTTTTCCATGTAGCAATGCTGTTTAAGAAAGATACAAATTAGTTTCATTTAGGATATACGCACAGTAGATAGAATAATTAATCCTCTACTTCATATGTTCATTTTGTCTGTGACTTGTGACTGTGTGAGTAAAACTTAAACCATGCTAATCCATTCCATTACATGTACACCGCAAATAAACAATCAAGTTTTCTTCGAAACTTTTTTGGGATCTTTTCCATTGAAAGTATATCCACAACATGCTAGTACGTAGCTAGTAAACACACATACACAGAAAAAGAAGAAAAAACTCAGTACTCACCAAGCTAGTAAACACCACGACGAAGACACGAGTTTGAGGGAGAAAAACTCAAAGAGAAAAACGCAGTTTCTGTGTTGTAGATAGTTAGGTTTGGGGTAAGAGAGAAAGAATAGAAACAATAACATATAGAGAGAAGGGAGGGGGAGGGGGAGGGGGAGGGGGAGGGGTGGGGGAAGAGCCGTTGGGCTAAGTACGGCCGCGTAACTGCGCAGTAGTACGGGAGAAGACAGTT
The DNA here is from genome assembly GCA_036927795.1 of Iris macrosiphon. Classification (NCBI taxonomy): domain Eukaryota; kingdom Viridiplantae; phylum Streptophyta; class Magnoliopsida; order Asparagales; family Iridaceae; genus Iris; species Iris macrosiphon. The sequence goes on along the minus strand of JAYESA010000005.1, from coordinate 8,007,859 downwards.
CCTAGCAGAAGGTGATAACAGTTGTAGCGCCTCTGCTCTCCTCTTTGCAGGAGCACAGCTATTTTTTTCTTCTTTTTCTTTTCTTCGTTTTTCAGAAAAAAATGATTTTCTTTTTCTATATTTGTCTCTTTTTTAGTTTTAATTTTTTTTCTAATCTTTTACATTTTTATGGTTTTCTCCCCCATTTTTTTTTGTTTCTTTTTGTTTTTTTGTTCTTATTGTTCGTAAACTTTTCTTTTTTCCTTCATTTTTTTTGTTTTTCAATTTAAAAAAAAAAGTGTGTAAACTTAAGCAGTGTGGTGTGAGCTAGCAAACTCTAATTGTTGGAGTGTAGTGTCAAAATGTGTCCTCACAACAAAGTTGCTTCCAGTGGGGTAAAAGATTTGCGAGCTAAGTTCAGAAATTATGGAAGGAAGTGTGTTACGAAATAAAAATATATTATATGTCTTCAGAAAAATGTGAGTGATGTATCTTTTATTTTGTGACGTATGACATGACAGTTGACATGGCAATTGGTATATCAAAAATTTAACATTAATAAATTTTAGATGATTAATTTTTTGGATTAAAATTTGTAATATCAGCTGCTACGTTAACTGTTGAAAAATGGTAGCACCTAAATTTTTTTGAAGAGAGAGAGTGTAATTGTACGAAATATATGATTGTGAATATCATATTATGGGAGAGAGTGCTTGTAACTAAGGAGGGGTGGTTTTATCAATGATACTTTAACAAGTTACACTGGTTCAAGTACTACTAACTAAGTTCCATGTGAGGAAGTGAGTTGTTGACTCGTTGCCGGGATGCGCCACGAAAATAGAAGGCCTCGCGGGATGCGTCCCGAGAAGGAGGAGTATACCGGTTTCGACGTCAATGATTCGTTACCGAACAAGCTAGTGATGTTCCTAGTTTGTGGATGATACAACATTATATATAATAAAAAAATATAGATTAGATTAGATACCAAGATGATTTGTAAACCAAAATAACGACTCATAGTTTTGAAGCCATCACAAGTCCATCTACAGTTCTAACTTAAGTTCATATTTGAACACATCACTAATTCTAATTAGAAGAGAAGTTGGTGCACTGAGATTCACACAAGAGTTCCTCTATAGTGACCCACAACTCCACAGAAGCACTGAACCGGGTACAGGTTACAAACTAACAACCCAAATAAATGCAAATACACCAAGAATTAGAAAATCGTTCTTCTCTTTACGTTTGCAGATGCTACACCGAGAAGAACGGGAACAAGAACATAAATACAAAGAAGGAAACTCCTGTTGGGGTGATCAAAACCACCAGTACTCAAGGCAAGATTTGCGCTATACAATGATCTGCCCCCAGGATCCAGCAAGTCCACGCGAGAACTTCTGGAATGCTCTTGGTCACCTTCGGAATACTCGGAAGATCCCTTTGGAAGGATGCTAACTGCTGCCGCAGGTCCTGTTGGTGCTCTCGGTTTTTCTCTCTCTTTCTCAAAATTTTCAACTGTCTAAATGAAAGAGGAGAGCCTCTATTTAAAGAAAATTTCAGCTCCCATGCAGCCTGAGAAAAAAATCAGACCGGATGCGCCGCCTGTGCCACTGTACTGCACAGAGCAGACAGAGCCGTCAGGAGCCAAAATCTGCAGCCGCGTGGCACAGAGAGCCATGAGTCGCTTGCGCCGCCTGTACGCTGTACTGCACAGAGTAGACAGTGCCGCCTACAATGCACCGAGAGAGAGAGAGAGTTGAAGAGAGGCAGATGCACCGAGGAGTCCAAGAGTTCGTATGAGTCCAAGGCCGTTGTTTTCTCTACTACCTTCGTCGGAATAGATATTGAAGTACTTGACTGATGTAAATGTAATAGAAAACATATAGGAGGACTACTATCAGAAGCAAAATGAAGTATTACTTAAACTATGTGCTCACTTAAGACCAATTCTCACTGTGCATTCTCACTGTGCTCATTTCAGACCTATTCTCAAAGGGTGTCCTACTCTAAAGGGAAAAACCCTTGGCCTTCCATGCTTGTAGGCATGGGAGTTATGTTTTAGAAGGCCTATAAAAGAAAAGGCATACATGTAGAAATTTTTAACACCAATCAAAATAAACTCTTCTATTGTCTGCTACTTTATCTTTCCGTCAAGTTCGTTAACGTAGTTTGCAGCACAAAGACTCTCAAGTGGTATCAGAGCCATGTCGTTTGATGCGGACGGGAATCCACTCACACCTCCATCAGTGTCGGCGTCGAGTCTAGCGAGCTGCTCAAGCGTGGCAGGCACCCTGGTGATCCCGAAGGTGTTTCAGGAGTCCGGCAGGACGCAGTATCCGCAACTCACGCGTGCAAACTACGATGAATGGGCCCTGGTGATGCAATGTATGCTGGAGGCAAGAGGTCTCTGGGCGGCGGTGCACACCGGGACGACGGAGCGGGAGCTGGATAGGAAAGCGATGGAGGCTCTCCTACGTTCTGTCCCGCCAGCGATGATCTCATCACTGGCGATCAAGGCGATGGCGCGGGAGGCATGGCAGTCTTTGAAGACGGTGCACGTCGGCAGCAATCGCGTCAAGAAAGCGAAGGCGCAGTCGCTGCGCAAACAGTACGAACAGCTCGCATTCCGGGACGGTGAGGGCGTGGACTCTTTCGCCATGCGTCTCACTACTCTGTCGAGCGCTCTCGCCACACTCGGCGACACGATCTCCGAGGACAAGCTCGTCCTCAAGATGCTGGCGGCGGTTCCCAAGAAGTACAGCCAGATCGCCCTGGCTATCGAGACCCTTTTGGATCTCGATGAACTCACCATTGAGGATCTAACGGGTAGGCTTAAAGCAGCGGAGATCAGGGACGAGATCGAGAGTGGCAACACCTCGGGCAGTAAGTTACTGCTTACAGAGGAGGAGTGGACTGCTCGCAAGAAATAGCAGAGAGGCGGCTCGTCCAGCAGGGGCGCCAGAAATGGCGGCCAGAAGAAGAAGTGGCGCGTTCCGGAGAGGGACTCGGGAGCGCGCGATCCCAAGCCGAGCGGCGAAAGGAGCGGCTCCGGTGCAACTCGCAACGAAAAGTGCCGTTATTGCGGAAAACTGGGCCACTGGGCTCGTGAATGCCGCAAGAAGAAGAAGGACGAGGCCCTTTTCGCGCAGGTGGAGGAGGATGAACCGGCGCTTCTGATGGCACAGGTGTGCACAATCGCCGAAATGCCCTACACCCACATAGAGGCGACCGAGCAAGTGATGCTCAACGAGGAGTGCACCATGGTAAAGCTTGGGGAGTGGGAGGACACCGACAATGTGACCTGGTACTGCGACACGGGAGCGTCTAACCATATGACGGGCGCGAGGGCAGTCTTCTCCGAACTCGACACCGGCGTACGGGGCAGCGTCAAATTTAGCGATGGCTCTGTCGTGGACATCCAAGGCCGCGGCACGATGGTGTTCACAGGCCAAGGAAGAGAACATCGAGCCCTCACAAACGTCTACTACATTCCTCGGTTGCGTAGCAACATCGTCAGCATCGGGCAATTGGACGAGACCGGCTGCTCCACGCTAATCGAGGATGGAATGCTTCGAATATGCGACAAATAGCGCCGCCTCCTTGCTAAGGTATCACGCACTTCAAATCGTCTATATATCCTTCCATTACGGATCGCACAGCCGGTATGCCTCGCGGCACAGTGCTCGGACATGGCGTGGCGCTGGCATGCGCGCTACGGCCATCTACACTTCGACGACCTTCGTCGCCTGAGCAGGAAAAAAATGGTGGACGGGCTTCCGCACATTCATCATGTCGATCAGTTGTACGACAGTTGTCTGGCCGGGAAGTAGCGACGCACTTCATTTCCCCGGCACGCCAACTATCGCGCCGCCGACCCTCTCGACTTGGTGCATGCGGACTTGTGTGGTCCTATCTCACCGGCGACACCTGACGGGAAGCGCTACTTCCTTCTCCTCGTCGACGACTACAACAGGTTCATGTGGATCAAGCTGTTGAGATCCAAGGACGAGGCGAGCGAGGCGATCAAACGCATTCAGGTTGCGGCGGAGGTCAGTCGAAGTGCAAGCTTCGTGTACTACGCACAGACCGTGGCGGCGAGTTCACGTCGAACGATTTCAACGACTACTGCGACCGCCACGGCATCAAGCGCCACCTCACCGCGCCTTACTCGCCTCAGCAAAATGGCATCGTCGAGCACCGGAACCAGACTGTAGTAGCTATGGCCCGAAGCTTGCTCAAGGCGAAGAGCATGCCGGCGGCATTCTGGGGTAGGCGGTGACCACGGCGGTGTACCTGCTAAACATGGTGGCAACAGCCGCAGTGAAGGAAAAGACGCCATATGAGGCGTGGCATGATAAGCACCCCGATGTAAGTTTCTTACGTACTTTCGGTTGCATTGCTCATGTGAAGATAGTGCAGCCAAACTTGAAGAAACTTGACGACCGGAGCAAGAAAATGGTGTTTGTTGGTTACGAGGCGGGGTCCAAGGCTTACAGGGCCTACGATCCAGTCGGTCGTCGCTTGTATGTCACCCGCGATATCATCTTTGACGAGGCGGGGCAGTGGGACTGGACGAATACCAACATCGACGCCAGCCTCGTCGGGATCGGCGAGGCATTCACTGTTGAATTTCCTCACGAGCTTATTCCCGGCACGTTCACTTCGGCCGGGAACGGAGGTCCATCACCAGAGGCTGTGGGCACAGCCACACCCGCATCGATGCAAACACTACCCCCACCCGAGCAGGCGGGAGCCGGTCACGCGTCCCCACCACCGGCCGTGACGCCCGCTTGCACAACCGCGACATCAGCCGCGACGAAGCCAGCGGTTTTGATGCCTGAGACGACGGGTACGGCTCTGATCCGATTCATCTCACCGCCGTCAGGAGCCACGCCCGATCCGCCAAACAAACCGTCGCGCCGATATCGCTATCTGCAAAACATCTACGAAGTTGAGTCGGTGCACCACCACGACTCTGAGGACCTCCTCCTCGCAATGGATGACGAACCCTCTATTTTTTCAGAAGCGGAGCAACACGAGTGCTGGCGCCGAGCGATGCTGGATGAACTCGCATCCATTGAGGAGAACGACACCTGGCGGCTCGTGGACCTGCCCGCTGGTCACCGCCCCATTGGACTCAAATGGGTCTACAAGGCGAAGAAGGATGAGCACGGCGTCGTCATCAAGCACAAAGCCCGGCTCATCGCGAAGGGGTATGTGCAGAGGCACGGGATCGACTACGATGAGGTTTTCGCACCAGTAGCCAGACTTGAGTCCGTCTGGTTGTCACGCCCCGATCTCCCGCAGGCTAATCGGCCGTTCCCGCTAGGCGGGAATCACCCTCGCCAGCGCTCCCGCGGGACAATCGCTTCGACCTATCCGGACGTGATGCCGCACGAGCGTGATCCACGCCCGTACAAGGCCATGAATCATTGGCTGGCGGTAAGAGTTCTAAGCCACAGAGTCGCACAGATTGTCCGAGTGCAGCGGATTTATGAACGCATAGCGATTTGGTAACAGGTTCACTGAGTTGACAATATAGCGGAAGCATTGAAACACAAGTTTGAAGTAAAGCAACTCTTTTATTAATATTAACATGTGTTACAGGCGGCGCATGGCCGAGATTACAAGTCGCTCAAGCCTCTCTCTCTGAAACAGTAAAAGCGTGCCAAGTGGCTACAATTGTGGAATAATTGTACAGGCGATGATCAGGCGATGTTCACAATATTATGTCTTCTATATGTGCTTCTGTTCCGGACGCACCGTTGCTTCGGAGTTTTCTCCACACCTTAGCACGCACGTTGGAGGCATCCGCACCGAACGAGGTTATCCCGCACCCTGCATACAAACTGGTGGATTATCAGTACATTGAATGCACTGGTGGGGAAGCTACTCGCCCGCTCGACAAATCCAAACACGTAATACAGGTTCCGTGCACCAACTATCACGTTGTCTTTCTAGTTGCCTTAGGATCAGTTTCATGCAAGTATTGAATAGCCTAACGTGTAGGGCAGTGCGCCGTGCAACATGAGAGGAAACACGGCGAGACTTACCAACTTACCATCTCCTTCCCTGTCCAGGGCAAACATTGAGGCAAACATTGTGAATTCAAGCACGGGCAAGTATAAACATTCAGGGGCATTCATAATAAAAACCAAGCAATAGCATATGCAACACGAGAGTCGTTATTCCATGATCGTTTAGGTGTTCAGTTACTTTCGATGCGATGCAGTGACTCGCACGCGGATAGCCGCTAAGCAAGGATGACTTATCTATATGAACATGAGTCGCTGGCAAAGCCATTAAGGATACTAGTCTTAAACGAGAATGGTTTGCAACGAAAGTACAGTAGGCGCTACAAGCCATCTCGTTTAGTACAGTAGACTACACAGTATAGTTCAGCCATGGAGCGGATGGTATGCAGCGAAAGAACGGTAGGTGCTGCACACTATCTCGTCCAGTACAGTTGGCTGAAACAATGGAGTTCCATCCGGATCGGAGCGGCCCCAGTGCCCCGGAGACCGTCCGTGGAACTATGCCTCGTTTCCGAGTTGTCCGCGACATGCAGGTCAGGGTCAATCCAATTTCAGGCAACACGAGTACTGTAGAACAGGAGTACAGTAGTACAGTAGAACAGTAGTACAGTGGAACAGTAGTACAGTAGTGCACGAGTACATGAGATGTTTGAATCATGATTCTGTACAGTGATTAACTTGTCTTGATGCATTCCCTGGTTCGGGAATTTGCCTTGGGTGACCTAACGGTCCCGAACACTTGCAGGTTTATTCAGGCACGGATCGACTACGTAGTAGTCTTTCGGGGTTTGGATGAAAACATGGCAACATACAAGCAGACAAGCATGCATTTCTAAGAAACATAAATAGGCACGTTGCTCGGACCCGAAGGTAAGCCGAGAGATGAAGCCGTTAGGGACTTAGCATGCGAGGGTCTGAACATAAGCAGTATTTCAATTTCCATGTTCTAGCATAGGCAATACAAGTTGGGATTATTCCCTTAGCTAGGTGCATTGGATTTATTAGCATGCAGCGGGTGAATCACCTAGCGACTAGCATGAATATTCCATATTTTATGTGTGCTGGCTAAGCAAAGACAAGTTCACCATAGCCACCCACCTTAGCGATGATTCGCCTCGGTAGAGCGATACGTCAAGTGAGCCTCTGAAAGCCTAAGTTACAATCCTGTAGGGAAAAGTCGGGATATCCTTTGCTTCTCCTTTGAGGCAAAGCGGGTCGGGACAGCTGCACTATTGCCGTTTGAAACGGCAGTCCGCTTGAGCGGAACGGGGTGTTACACAGGTTGCTACTGGCGTTTGCCGGTCATGCAGGTTGGGTTGTCCATCACATGGATGTGAAAATGACATTCTTGAACGGGGAGCTCGACGAAGAGGTCTACGTCACGCAGCCACCCAGTTTTGCAGCCGCCGACGAGGAGCAAAAAGTTTTTCGCCTACACAAGGCACTCTACGGCCTGAAGCAAGCACCGAGGGCCTGGAACGCGAAGCTGGACAAGTGCATGTCCACACTCAGATTCAGCCGGAGTCCCTCGGAGCATGCCATCTACGTGCGTGGCCATGGCGAGGCAAGGCTGCTCGTGGGGGTCTACGTCGACGACCTCATCATCACGGGAAACAATACGGGCGAGATCGATAAGTTCAAGCGTGAGATGAGCAGCTCATTTAAGATGAGTGATCTCGGCCTGCTTTCCTTCTACCTTGGCATCAATGTACAGCAGAACGCAGACGGTATCACAGTGAACCAGTCTGCGTACGCAGCCAAGATACTGGAGAAGAGTGGCATGGACAACTGTAACCCTTGCCATGTACCTATGGAGCCACGTTTGAAGCTCAGCAAGGATAGTGCTGCACCGCCGGCAGATGCCACGGAGTACCGGAGCATAGTAGGAAGCTTGCGATACCTCGTGCACACCCGGCCGGACTTGTCATTCGCAGTCGGGTACGTGAGCCGCTTCATGGAGAAGCCAACGACTGAGCACCTAGCGGCGGTCAAACACATACTCCGGTACGTTGCTGGTACGCGGGGTTACGGCTGCCGCTACGAACGAGGAACAGAAGAGCCCCGGCTAGTCGGCTACTGCGACAGCGACATGGCCGGGGATGTTGACGACCGCAAGAGCACAACAGGCGTACTATTCTTCCTCGGCAACAGTGCTATCAGTTGGCAATCACAGAAGCAGAAGGTGGTGGCACTATCATCCTACGAAGCCGAGTATGTCGCAGCAACCACTGCAGCCTACCAAGGCATTTGGCTCGCACGACTGCTGGCGGACATGAAGGGCTACGATATCAGATGTGTAAAACTGTGCATCAACAACAAATCAGCAATCTCCCTCAGCAAAAATCCGGTGTTTCATGATCGCAGCAAACACATCCAAACGAGGTACCACTTCATTCGTGACTGCATCAAGGACGGGACAGCTGAGGTAGAGTATGTCCGAACAGATGAGCAGCTCGCCGACATACTGACCAAGGCCCTGGGCCGGGTCAGGTTCCAGGAGCTTCGCTCCAAGATCGGTATGATCGTCATCAAGTAATCGCAAAAGTTTAGGGAGCGATTATTACTTAAACTATGTGCTCACTTAAGACCAATTCTCACTGTGCATTCTCACTGTGCTCATTTCAGACCTATTCTCAAGGGGTGTCCTACTCTAAAGGGAAAAATCCTTGGCCTTCCATTCTTGTAGGCATGGGAGTTATGTTTTAGTAGGCCTATAAAAGAAAAGGCATACATGTAGAAATTTTTAACACCAATCAAAATAAACTCTTCTATTGTGTGCTACTTTATCTTTCCGGCAAGTTCGTTAACGTAGTTTGCAGCACAAAGACTCTCATGAAGATGCCGATGTCGAATGTAATCCGTCCCCCTTTCAGCTTCAATTCTCCTTTGTTTTCCATGTAGCAATGCTGTTTAAGAAAGATACAAATTAGTTTCATTTAGGATATACGCACAGTAGATAGAATAATTAATCCTCTACTTCATATGTTCATTTCGGCTGTGACTTGTGACTGTGTGAGTAAAACTTAAACCATGCTAATCCATTCCATTACATGTACACCGCAAATAAACAATCAAGTTTTCTTCGAAACTTTTTTGGGATCTTTTCCATTGAAAGTATATCCACAACATGCTAGTACGTAGCTAGTAAACACACATACACAGAAAAAGAAGAAATAACTCAGTACTCACCAAGCTAGTAAACACCACGACGAAGACACGAGTTTGAGGGAGAAAAACTCAAAGAGAAAAACGCAGTTTCTGTGTTGTAGATAGTTAGGTTTGGGGTAAGAGAGAAAGAATAGAAACAATAACATATAGAGAGAAGGGAGGGGGAGGGGGAGGGGGAGGGGGAAGAGCCGTTGGGCTAAGTACGGCCGCGTAACTGCGCAGCAGTACGGGAGAAGACAGTTCCTAGCAGAAGGTGATGACAGTTATAGCGCCTCTGCTCTCCTCTTTGCAGGAGCACAGCTGTTTTTTTCTTCTTTTTCTTTTCTTCGTTTTTCAGAAAAAAATAATTTTCTTTTTCTAAATTTGTCTCTTTTTTATTTTAATTTTTTTTCTAATCTTTTACATTTTTATGGTTTTCTCCCCCATTTTTTTTTTGTTTCTTTTTGTTTTTTTGTTCTTATTGTTCGTATACTTTTCTTTTTTCCTTCATTTTTTTTGTTTTTCAATTTAAAAAAAAAGTGTGAAAACTTAAGCAGTGTGGTGTGAGCTAGCAAACTCTAATTGTTGGAGTGTAGTGTCAAAATGTGTCCTCACAACAAAGTTGCTTCCAGTGGGGTAAAAGATTTGCGAGCTAAGTTCAGAAATTATGGGAGGAAGTGTGTTACGAAATAAAAATATATTATGTCTTCAGAAAAATGTGAGTGATGTATCTTTTATTTTGTTGCGTATGACATGACAATTGACATGGCAATTGGTATATCAAAAATTTAACATTAATAAATTTTAGATGATTAATTTTTTGGATTAAAATTTGTAATATCAGCTGCTACGTTAACTGTTAAAAAATGGTAGCACCTAAATTTTTTTGAAGAGAGAGAGAGTGTAATTGTACGAAATATATGATTTGAATATCATATTATGGGAGAGAGTGCTTGTAACTAAGGAGGGGTGGTTTTATCAATGATACTTTAACAAGTTACACTGGTTCAAGTACTACTAACTAAGTTCCATGTGAGGAAGTGAGTTGTTGACTCGTTGCCGGGATGCGCCACGAAAATGAGAAGGCCTCGCGGGATGCGTCCCGAGAAGGAGGAGTATACCGGTTTCGACGTCAATGATTCGTTACCGAACAAGCTAGTGATGTTCCTAGTTTGTGGATGATACAACATTATATATAATAAAAAAATATAGATTAGATTAGATACCAAGATGATTTGTAAACCAAAATAACGACTCATAGTTTTGAAACCATCACAAGTCCATCTACAGTTCTAACTTAAGTTCATATTTGAACACATCACTAATCCTAATTAGAATAGAAGTTGGTGCACTGAGATTCACACAAGAGTTCTTCTATAGTGACACACAACTCCACAGAAGCACTGAACCGGGTACAGGTTACAAACTAACAACCCAAAAAAATGCAAATATACCAAGAATCAGAAAATCGTTCTTCTCTTTACGTTTGCAGATGCTACACCGAGAAGAACGGGAACAAGAACATAAATACAAAGAAGGAAACTCCTGTTGGGGTGATCAAAACCATCAGTACTCAAGGCAAGATTTGCGCTATACAACGATCTGCCCCCAGGATCCAGAAAGTCCACGCGAGAACTTCTGGAACGCTCTTGGTAACCTTCGGAATACTCGGAAGATCCCTTTGGAAGGATGCTAACTGCTGCCGCAGGTCCTGCTGGTGCTCTCGGTTTTTCTCTCTCTTTCTCAAAATTTTCAACTGTCTAAATGAAAGAGGAGAGCCTCTATTTAAAGAAAATTTCAGCTCCCATGCAGCCTGAGAAAAAAATCAGACCGCATGCGCCGCCTGTGCCGCTGTACTGCACAGAGCAGACAGAGCCGTCAAGCGCCAAAATCTGCAGCCGCGTGGCACAGAGAGCCATGAGTCGCTTGTGCCGCCTGTACGCTGTACTGCACAGAGTAGATAGTGCCGCCTACAATGCACCGAGAGAGAGAGAGAGAGTTGAAGAGAGGCAGATGCACCGAGGAGTCCAAGAGTTCGTATGAGTCCAAGACCGTGTTTTTCTCTACTACCTTCGTCGGAATAGATATTGAAGTACTTGACTGATGTAAATGTAATAGAAAACATATAGGAGGACTACTATCAGAAGCACAATGAAGTATTACTTAAACTATGTGCTCACTTAAGACCAATTCTCACTGTGCATTCTCACTGTGCTCATTTCAGACCTATTCTCAAGGGGTGTCCTACTCTAAAGGGAAAAACCCTTGGCCTTCCATGCTTGTAGGCATGGGAGTTATGTTTTAGTAGGCCTATAAAAGAAAAGGCATACATGTAGAAATTTTTAACACCAATCAAAATAAACTCTTCTATTGTCTGCTACTTTATATTTCCGGCAAGTTCGTTAACGTAGTTTGCAGCACAAAGACTCTCAAGTGGTATCAGAGCCATGTCATTTTATGCGGACGGGAATCCACTCACACCTTCATCAGTGTCGGCGTCGAGTCCAGCGAGCGGCTCGAGCGTTTACCCTGGTGATCCCGAGCAGGCACCCTGGTGATCCCGAAGGTGTTTCAGGAATCCGGCGGGACGCAGTATCCGCAACTCACGCGTGCAAACTACGATGAATGGGCCCTAGTGATGCAATGTATGTTGGAGGCAAGAGGTCTCTGGGCGGCGGTGCACACCGGGACGACGGAGCGGGAGATGGATAGGAAAGCGATGGAGGCTCTCCTACGTTCTGTCCCGCCAGCGATGATCTCATCACTGGCGATCAAGGCGACGGCGCGGGAGGCATGGCAGTCTTTGAAGACGGTGCATGTCGGTAGCAATCGCGTCAAGAAAGCGAAGGCGCAGTCGCTGCGCAAACAGTACGAACAGCTCGCATTCCGGGACGGTGAGGGCGTGGACTCTTTCGCCATGCGTCTCACTACTCTGTCGAGCGCTCTCGCCGCACTCGGCGACACGATCTCCGAGGACAAGCTCGTCCTCAAGATGCTGGCGGCGGTTCCCAAGAAGTACAGCCAGATCGCCCTGGCTATCGAGACCCTTTTGGATCTCGATGAACTCACCATTGAGGATCTAACAGGTAGGCTTAAAGCAGCGGAGATCAGGGACGAGATCGAGAGTGGCAACACCTCGGGCGGTAAGTTACTGCTTACAGAGGAGGAGTGGACTGCTCGCAAGAAACAGCAGAGAGGCGGCTCGTCCAGCATGGGCGCCAGAAACGACGGCCAGAAGAAGAAGTGGCGCGTTCCGGAGAGGGACTCGGAAGCGCGCGATCCCAAGCCGAGCGGCGAAAGGAGCGGCTCCGGTGCAACTCGCGACAAAAAGTGCCGTTATTGCGGAAAACTGGGCCACTGGGCTCGTGAATGCCGCAAGAAGAAGAAGGACGAGGCCCTTTTCGCGCAGGTGGAGGAGGACGAACCGGCGCTTCTGATGTCACAAGTGTGCACAATCGCCGAAATGCCCTACACCCACGCAGAGGCGACTTAGCAGGTGATGCTCAACGAGGAGTGCACCATGGTAAAGCTTGGGGAGCTGAAGGACACCGACAATGTGACCTGGTACTGCGACACGGGAGCGTCTAACCATATGACGGGCGCGAGGGCAGTCTTCTCCGAACTCGACACCGACGTACGGGGCAGCGTCAAATTTGGCGATGGCTCTGTCGTGGACATCCAAGGCCGGGGCACGGTGGTGTTCACAGGCCAAGGAAGAGAACATCGAGCCCTCACAAACGTCTACTACATTCCCCGGTTGCGTAGCAACATCGTCAGCATCGGGCAATTGGACGAGACCGGCTGCTCCACGGTAATCGAGGATGGAATGCTTCGAATCCGCGATAAACAGCGCCGCCTCCTTGCTAAGGTATCACGCACTTCAAATCGTCTATATATCTTTCCATTACGGATCGCACAGCCGGTATGCCTCGCGGCACAGTGTTCGGACATGGCATGGCGCTGGCATGCGCGCTACGGCCATCTACACTTCGACGCCCTTCGTCGCCTGAGCAGGAAAAAAATGGTGGACAGGCTTTCGCACATTGATCATGTCGATCAGTTGTGCGACAGTTGTCTGGCCGGGAAGCAGCGACGCACTTCATTTCCCCGGCACGCCAACTATCGCGCCACCGACCCTCTCGACTTGGTACATGCGGACTTGTGTGGTCCTATCTCACCGGCGATACCTGGCGGGAAGCGCTACTTCCTTCTCCTCGTCGACGACTACAACAGGTTCATGTGGATCAAGCTGTTGAGATCCAAGGACGAGGCGAACGAGGCGATCAAACGCATTCAGGTTACGGCAGAGGTCAGTCGATGTGCAAGCTTCGTGTACTACGCACAGACCGTGGCGGCGAGTTCACGTCGAACGATTTCAACGACTACTGCTAGCGCCACGGCATCAAGCGCCACCTCACTGCGCCTTACTCGCCTCAGCAAAATGGCATAGTTGAGCGCCGGAACCAGACTGTAGTAGCTATGGCCCGAAGCTTGCTCAAGGCGAAGAGCATGCCGGCGGCATTCTGGGGCGAGGCGGTGACCACGGCGGTGTACCTGCTAAACATGGCACCAATAGCCGCAGTGAAGGAAAAGACGCCATATGAGGCGTGGCATGATAAGCACCCCGATGTAAGTTTCTTACGTACTTTCGGTTGCATTGCTCATGTGAAGATAGTGCAGCCAAACTTGAAGAAACTTGACGATCGGAGCAAGAAAATGGTGTTTGTTGGTTACGAGGCAGGGTCCAAGGCTTACAGGGCCTACGATCCAGTCGGTCGTAGCTTGTATGTCACCCGCGACATCATCTTTGACGAGGCGGGGCAGTGGGACTGGACGAATACCAACATCGACGCCAGCCTCGTCGGGATCGGCGAGGCATTCACTGTTGAATTTCCCCACGAACTTATTCCCGGCACGTTCACTTCGGCCGGGAACGGAGGTCCATCGCCAGAGGCTGTGGGCACAGCCACACCCGTATCGACGCAAATGCTGCCCCCACCCGAGCAGGCGGGAGCCGGTCACGTGTCCCCACCACCGGTCGTGATGCCCGCTCGCACAACCGCGACATCATCCGCGACGAAGCCAGCGGTTTCGACGCCTGAGACGACGGGTACGGCTCTGATCCGATTCATCTCACCGCCGTCAGGAGCCATGCCCGATCCGCCAAACGAACCGTCGTGCCGATACCGCTATCTGCAAGACATCTATGAAGTTGAGTCAGTGCACCACTACGACTCTGAGGACCTCCTCCTCGCAATGGATGACGAACCCTCTGTTTTTTCAGAAGCGGAGCAACACGAGTGCTGGCGCCGAGCGATGCTGGATGAACTCGCATCCATTGAGGAGAACGACACCTGGTGGCTCATGGACCTACCCGCTGGTCACCGCCCCATTGGACTCAAATGGGTCTACAAGGCGAAGAAGGATGAGCACGGCGTCGTCATCAAGCACAAAGCCCGGCTCATCGCGAAGGGGTATGTGCAGAGGCACGGGATCGACTACGATGAGGTTTTCGCACCAGTAGCCAGACTTGAGTCCGTCAGGTTGTCACGCCCCGATCTCCCGCAGGCTAATCGGCCGTCCCCACTAGGCGGGAATCACCCTCGCCAGCGCTCCCGTGGGACAATCGCTTCGACCTATCCGGACGTGATGCCGCACGAGCACAGATTGTCCGAGTGCAGCGGAGTCATGAACGCATAGCGATTTGGTAACAGGTTCACTGAGTTGACAATATAGCGGAAGCATTGAAACACAAGTTTGAAGTAAAATAACTCTTTTATTAATATTAACATGTGTTACAGGCGGCGCATGGCCGAGATTACAAGTCGCTCAAGCCTCTCTCTGAAACAGTAAAAGCGTGCCAAGTATTAGTTTTTGGAAATATCAAGTTTTAATAGATCAAAACCATGAAAAACTAAAGAACACCCAAAACTTGAAATGTATATCTACTCCAACCAAGCCATCAAAATCGAAAATGCTAAGTACTAAACTTGTAGAGAAGTTCATGAAGCGCAATATAAGCAAGTAAAAATGCTAGGAAGCTATAAAAATAGAAATAAACAAGTTCTTCATTATTGGCAAGTTGTATTTGCCTAAACCCACAACACTACTTTCACTACCAGGGGGGTCTAGGGTCGGCCGGGGCTCTCGGTTTGCTCTTGGTCGAAAGGGGAGAGGGAAAGGAGATGAAGAAGAAAAGAAAGAGAAAAAGTGAGAAAGTAAAGAAGAGAGAGAAATAAATGGCTATATATAAATGATGGGGTGAGTCACTGTAATCCCCCTGATTTTCAAAAATTGATAATTTGGAATTTTTCCAATTTACTGTAATTTTTTGATATTTTCTGGAATTAAAATCAAAGGTATTTTGTAATTAAAGGATTTTTAAATATTATTAATTATTGTTAAAATATCATGGAATTAATATTTTATGGTGTAAAATGAAAAACTAGACATAGAGTAATTTTCCGGGAATTTATTGGACCCCGGAAGTATTTTTAAAACCCTAAAATCTATTTTGTAATTAAACCGGGTTTTAAATAAACCAACCCAAATTAAAAACCAAACCAAACCGAACTGAGACCCAACCCAGGCCCAACCCTTAACGGGTCGGATCCGGGTCAGATCCGACCCGCTAAGCACCCGGCCCGGCCCGCAACTTCTCCTCTCCCAGCCGTTCACCCTCGCCGCTCCGACTGCCGCCGTTCCGGTTCCTCTCCCCGAACGGCCGCCGCCTCACCTCCATAACCGCCGGCGACCGCCTAACCTTCCCCTCCCCTAACCGGATGGCCTCCTTCTCTCCCTCTCGACCGCCTATATAAACCCCCTTCTTCTCCTTCTCCGGCCCGCACCACCCCTAACTCCACCACCTCCGTCCTCCGACCCGACGAACCCGCCTGCGCATCTCCCGTGCCGCCAGCGCCGCCGTGCTCCCGCCTCACCGCGACGCCGCCCCTGCCCAGCATGCCGCCTCCCCGCCAGTCGCCTCCGCCCCTACAGCACCCCGAGCAGCAACAGCATAGGGCCAGAGCGCCGCCCTGAGCCGGCCGCAGCCGCCTGCGACGACGCCGACGAGCCCGACCGCCTCCGCCGTGCCCTCCGGCCAGCCCTCGGCGCAGTCTCCTCCCCGACGAGCTCCTCCGACGGCCAGACCCAAACCCTAACCCTAGAACCGAACAGAGACACAGGACACGTGTCGGACACGAGTCGGACACGAGGTTTTCTATTTTCGGAGTCCTGTTCAGGTACGTGTATCTCCCTGCTCGTTTATCCGATTTTGATTCCGTCTGTTGTGTTGCGTAGCCTGTATGACCCCCTCGGTGCCCGTGCAAGCCGCTCGATGCATCGCGTCCTGTGGCGATCGCGAACCGCGATCCAAAAACAGGAAAACCAACGCCCTGTTTCACCCCGGAACTGAGAACGCCCCGCCAAACGGGACGACTTGGTCGCTTGCGGTCTTCACAGATACGTGCGTGTCATTGATACGGACGTGCAGAATTTCCCAGAAGTTGATTCGGATGTGCGTGCACACCGAAATCAGTGCGTATCCGCGGACAACGTTCCGTATCCGACTTTTCTGTTTGTCGCTGTAACTTAGTGTACACACGTCGGATCGAGACGAAACTTGCGCCATCGGACTCATAGTAATACGCTGGTCCTGTGAGCCAAGTTTGGTTCGATTCTGAGAACGTTGACAAAATTGTGTGTCGTGGGCCCCACAGGCTCCACCCGACGGGCGATTTTGAGAACGGCTCATCGGAATCCAATTCGGAAAGTTCCGTTGGGTTTGTATCATCGTTCCTGACCTGTTGACACTAAGTTGGACAGATTTAGAGACCTTTGACCCTGACGCATTTTTCGGTGCAAAGTGGGCCACATGTGGACCCCGCCTTGACCCAAAAATGTCATTTTTGCCCTTGTCTCCAAATTGGACTCAAGGACAGGCGTTTCTAGCTGATTAATATTTTATGGATCTGATGGTGATATCTATTTCAGCAACCGGAGTACTGCCTAAAATCCCAGCTGAAGCCAGAGCTACAATTGGAGCCGGAAACCCAGGCAAGTGTACCTTGCCAATCTCTGCAGTTTTTGCTACTTATTTTCTTGATATATATACTTGTTGTACATGTTTCAACCTAGGACCGTGTGACTTACTTTGCGTCCGATTATAGTCCGGTGCCAACCCCGTACGCGGAGTTGTGTAAAATCACATAGACATGGATTTTGTGACCCTTTGCATTCTCGTACTTGCATTATCAAGTACATCATAACCCATGACACTTGACACTATTCATGATACAGAATCGTCCTGAGATATTCATGGTGATTCTGTATAGGATACAGTTTTCATGACTTATTCCTTTGCTTAGATATTATATGACTGGATGTATTAGTTATGATCCTGTATGGCATGGACATGAGACGTCGTGGACATGAGATGTATGATTACATTGGGTGGGGAGAGTCACACAAAACTACAGGTTGATTATATATTATGACAGTGTCGTAGTCTCCCTTTGAACTAGATAGCTGCTGGTGTCGTAGTCTCCCTTTGAGCTAGACAACCTCATGATATCACTGCTACCGGCTCTCCGACACAGAGCTTGTAGTGGTTTCAGCCTGAGTTCTAGTACTGCTCTCATCTTGTATTTCACTTAGCCTGGTTATATAGTTTACCCTATTGCTTCATTTACTATTTCACTGCATTTATTATTGGCATGAGTTATTTTTGTACCTTGCTATGTCCCCTGAGGACCTGGATCCGGATTATGTCCCCAGGATTAGTAGACGAGTTCGATCCAGAGATATACAGGACAGGTGCATTAGCAGGAGCAGAAGCAGGAACAGAAGCAGGCACTGGGGCAGTATCAGATCCAGTGGACGAGTGATCTCTTCGGGTATCTTCTGAGTATATACTTTGTCCATACTCAGTATTGTTGTTGATATCTTTCTGTATCTGGAACAATTGTAACAGACTTGTATCGGGTTGTTCCCCGATTTTTTTATTTCTTGTAACTGGATATTATTTATTTCTTTTGCAGATATTGCTATCTTTATTCTGTGGATGAGATTAGTAAACCCTGACTATTGTAATACACCTTAAGTATGCCCCGATGGATCCATTAAATTGGGTTTGTCCATCGGTGCGTGCTGCTAGCCATTATCACGTGTCCAGTCCCCGATATTTTGGGACTGGGGCGTGACAGTCACTATACAAAATTCAAAAATTGCGTAAAAATAGCCCAAAAAATCTAGAAAAATGCACAAGAAGAAATATACAGCAAATATACAGCAATGATATATGTATACTGGATACGAATATGAAAATAGTGAGACGAGTCTCACAACTCTTACATCCTTAGAAAAATTCTGTCCTCGAAATTTTAATAAGGCACAGGGTCTAGCATAAAAATTTCAGGAAAGCAGGCAATAAAATAAGCAAAAAAAGAAGAGTATTTAGATGTCTCAATCATGCTAGTCCTTGATCTTTTTCAATATTGACTATATCTCTAAATCTTAACTTGATACCTGCCTTCATCCTCGATCACTCATGTCCTTCTGATTTGATCATTGTGTCCGCTATCTTTCAGGGACACTGTTCCTGGTCATTCTGATCATCTAGCCCGAGTTCCTCCAATAGCAGGACAGCCCCCAGCCGACCAACAGTTTCTTGAAGTTCAGCCTCAGCCTTCTAAAGCAGAGTCCAGGATGACTCAAAATATGGAACAACAGGTCCAGCCAGAACTGCCAGTTGTACCAGCAGCGTCAATCATGTCGATGCCACAGGATACAAAAGGTAATACCTAGGCCTTGATGGGGATCATCAGACAGTTACTAGTATCTCAAGAGCGTCAGGGTGATGCTCTCACTCAGTCAATGCAGGAGGCCTTGGAAAGAGACGGACATCGTGCCAACTACTCAGCAAGCAACTTCAAGTGCCTCCAACCCTCGTATTTCTATGGTGCCGAGAATGCGATTGCATCGGACACTTGGCTTCAGGACACTGAAGCTATTCTAGACGCAGTTGGAGTTCCGGCTAGAGAGCAAATGTCAGTGGTTTGGCTGTAGTTATTAGATTTGGCCCGAGACTGGTGGACATCACAGATGATTTCTTTGGCAACGCCCGTCCCCTGGGCTGTATTCAGTAAAAAGTTTCAGATCATATACTTTGATGCAGTATCGCGTTATGATCTACAACAAAGGTTTAACAACTTGAAGCAAATTGGCAGGACTGTCGACGGCTACGCGACATAGTTCTGCAGACTCAGTCGGTTTGCTCCCACCTTGGTGACAACCGAACTGGATGGAGCAAGCATGTTCCAGCGGGGACTTCATCTGGATATCATATTGGCAGTGGAACAGCATGAGTTCCAGACTTTTGATGCTATGTTAAGAGCAGCGGGGAGGCATAGGTATACCTCCCAGAGAATCGTGGATAGGACTGGGTGTCATAAGAGAACCCATGCTTTAGGCATTCTTATACCCAGTTTTCAGCACCAGCCCCGGCAGTTAGGGCTTTAACTATTAGATCCCTGAGGAGGCTAGTGTTGACAGCCTCAATGCAGCAAACAGTCCCAACCCAAAATCAGCAGCAAAGGACATATTCTTCAATAGGATGTTCACATTGTGGAAAACCAGGACGTGATTTTAGAGTGCCGCAGAGCTCAAGGGTTGTGCTTAGCCTATGGAGCACCAGGCCACAAAGTGGGATCTTGCCTAGACCGAGCCAGTTCATCATCATCTTCCTCGGCATGACGATAGTATAGGGCTATAGTGTCGGCTAAGCAGAACCAGGGTCAGAGGCTTTTGTCGACCCAATATCAAGTATTCCAGCAGCAGAGGCCACAACAGTATGTGCAGGTCCAAGCCCAAGTATAAGCCAAACAAGGAGGTCAATAGCAGAGAGGACCAGCATAGAGAGGACGAGGCCAGGATATGGCACTCACCGTGGAGGCTTCAGGTGAGGTGGTGACAAGTACCATTCTCGTCAACTCTCATTTAGCTTCAGTATTGTTTGATTCTGGTGCATCACATTCTTTTATGTTTGTACGATTTGCGACACGAGTGGGATTAGCATCTGAATCATTCTCAGTAATATATATATATATATATATATATATATATACACACAAATATATATATATATATATATATATATATATATATATATATATATACACACACAAACCGCGTTTAGGGATTTCTGCCCTAAGCGTTGCCTGCACACCGCGCCTGGGCGCGTGGGCTTCCTCCCCTCTCTCTCTCTCTCTCTCTCTCTCTCTCTCTCTTGTTTTAGTTTAGCTCTCTCTCATTTTCCCTTGTTACGGTGCTCCTTCCCCCGGGCCCTCCTTCATGGTCTGTCCTCTTATGCGCGCCTCCTTTGCGGAGGTGGTGGCCGACGCACCTCCTACGGCCGCCACTACCCTCCCCTTTTCCCCTCTCCCCTCCCTTCCCGACCTCGTTCGTGCCCCATCTTCTCCTTTCAGGGGTCCCCGGCCACTACCTTCGCTCTGATTGGGGATTTTTCCCATGCTCGGCCGTCGGTCGACCTTGTCCGCCGAGAACTGGGGTCTCCTTTCTTCTCGGGTCTGGTGTCGGTTGGGGTATTAGATTTGCGTCATCTGCTTATTAGACCTTCGCTAGAGGTCGACTACCTTCGTCTACATCTGAAGGATGTTTGGTACGTGGCTGGTGCTCCGATGAGGTGGTTTCGCTGGACCCCAGAGTTTGCTGGTTAGGGAATCCCTCCTTGCCGTGGTGTGGATTGTCCTACTGGACGTTCCTTCTCACCTCTCAGACAAAGACTCTATTTTTGATATGGCGCGCTACATTAGTTCTCCCCTAATAATCAATAGGGCCACAGAAGCTCATACTCGTCCTAGCAGAGCCAGAGTGCTGGTTGAAGTGGACATTAGAAAAGCAGGTGAGAATCGTGTCATAATTTTTCTCCCCCAAGGTTGTATCTACTGGAAAGCAGTCATTTATGAGAGTAAAGCAGAGTATTGCACTAGCTGCTTTCACCAAGGACATTCGCTTTCTGGATGTAAAAAATACAACACTGAACAAAATAGGAAAATGAAGGAGGTGGCTATAATGCAGAAGGAAGGAAGAAGGAAAAAAGATGGGGCTTCATCATTGGAGTTCGCTAACAAGTCCATTCTGCTTACTACTGTGGTTGAGGAGCAGCTCTTGAGTCCTTCCTCGAAGTTCGCTAACAAGTCCATTCCTCTTACTACTGTGGCTGAGGAGAAGCTCTAGAGTCCTAGGCTGGTTTCCAACTCTGACCATAAAATTTCTGTTAAGGCGGGCAGGATGGAAATTGAGGTTGTGCCTGAGCTCCCGATTAAAATTGTTGGGGAGGAGCAAAGCCCCAACAATATGCAGGAGGTTATTAATGCTTGCTGCGAGGAAAGTATTACCACTAAAATCCAGGAAGGAAGTTTGGCGACATTCATTGCCAGGGAGGAACTAATGACAGTAGAGGGAGATGATCAAAATGCTTCAGGTTGCACTAAAGCTCCAGGATCAGCTTCAGCAGATATAGCTAAAAAAATGAATATAGAAATCATATTGGCCAACTCGTGGGAAACATTGGAAGGGCTTGATGATGACGACCCAAATTCGTGTGATGCACTGGAAGGGCATGATGAAGATAAAGTTAGCAAAGAACCTCCAGACCCACACATTGTAGAGAACCATTTACCTTGGCAATGAGAATTTCCCAGTGATACCATCAGGCACAATCAAAACAAGGCTCCGCAAGGCACCCATCAAAGGAACATTAACATCTCTTCGTCCTCGTTGAGATCGGCAGCAACACCTCCCTCCCACAACAAAACATTATGTTAAGATTTATGATTTGGAACATTAGGGGTATAGCAGGTAAACAGTCTATTAAAAGGTTAAAGGTTTTGATTAGGATGCACCATGTGTTGATCCTAGCCATTATAGAACCTAAAGTTTCGAATGAGTATATAGAGTACTACATAATAAAGTTGGGTTTTGAGAAGGCATTGTTCAACTACAAAGATACATGGATATTCTTTGGTAAAGACATCTCCTTTCAGAAAATTGCAGATGTAGAGCAGGCTTTGTCGGTCGAGGTGGACCACCTTTGTATGGCTAAGAAGTTCATTTTGTCGGTTGTGCATGGTGGTCCTACAAAAAAATATCGTCGGGAGCTCTGGGACTCCCTACTCCAAGTTGAAATCGACTTTCAAGATTATCCTTGGATGGTCGGAGGGGACTTCAACGCAATCACTCATCCGGACGAGAGATCAGGGGGGGGACACTCCAAGTGCGGGATCAATCTTTGAGTTTAATCATTTTATTTTTGAAGCGTACCTGATCCACACTTCTTTCTCGGGAAACAAATTCACTTGGTCGAACATGAAAGAGGGGACTCAGAATCAACTATCTCGTTTGGATAGAATCATGACCAATCAGCAATGGATTGACATAATTTATAGCTCTTCCATCATTCACCTTAATCTATTAGAATCTGACCATTCTCATTTACTTATTGAGATGGAAGCTTGTAAACCGACATTTCAAAAGACATTCAAGTTCCTGCATTTATGGGTTGAGCACGAAGGTTTCTTACCCACTGTTGAGATTGCTTGGAGGCAGGGTCAGGCTCGGAACCCACTGGTGAGGATGGAAGAGAAACTCCAGGCAACCCGTAAGGCCCTCTCGGCTTGGAGTAGGGAAACTTTTGGAGACTTCTTTCAGGCGGCTAGGGAGGCGGAGGTGTCACGCCCCAGTCCCAAACTACCGAGGGATCGGACGCGTGATAATGGCCAGCAGTACGCACCGATGGACCAACTCAATATAATGGATCCATCAGGGCATACTTAAGCTGTAAAACAAGTCTACGACAATCATGGCACAACTAATCTCATCCACACAAGATATAAAATATGATCCACATAATAAATGAGGAATGTAAATCATCAGCAAGTTTCACAAAGTACTTCGGGGAACAACCCGATAAAAATCAAGTACAATGGTTCTACAGACCAGAAAAGAAAAGACTGAAATAATAAATAAAAACTGAGCATGAACATGGATGCTCAAGAGAAGTCTTCAACTAAGACCTCGTCCTCAGATGGTGGTACAGCTCCTGGATCGGCTCCTCCTGCTGCAGTCCCGTAAACCTCGGGGTAAACCTGTTCTGCAAAATCTGGGGACAAAATCCATATCCAGGTCCTCAGGGGACATAGCAAGGTACAGGAAATAAAACAAGCCAGAATATAAACAGTGCAGCAATAATGAGATAAGCAGGGTAAGTATGTAACATCTGTATAATGCAAGAGAGAATATCAATAGTACTCAGGTTGAACCTCTACAAGCTCTGTGTAGGGGAGCCTGTAGCAGGGGTATCATGGGGTGGTCTAGCTCAGCGGGAGACTGAGTAGCCGACATAATAATATCAACCTGTAGCCTGTGAATCTATCCAGCAATAGATGGTACAATAAGGGAATACTAAAATAACCAGCTAAGTGATATGCAAGATAAGAGCAACACTAGAACTCAGGCTGAAGCATACTACAAGCTCTGTGTAGGGGAGCCGGTAGCAGCAGTAAATATGAGTAATGGGCCAAGCTCGGCTATAGAGTCTTGTGCCTCACGGTAATAGGGGTGTATATATATAATCAGCCTGTAGTCTGTGTGTCTCTCCCCACCCAATGTAACCACACAAATCATGAACATAACGTCTCACGTCCATGTCCGCGGGGTCATAACTAATGCACAAGTCATAATGTATCTAGAATGTAGTATCTCTACAAGTCCTGCAACCTATACAGGATCACCACGAATATCTCGGGAAGAACCTGTCTCATGATCAGTGTCCAGTGTCCTGGGTCAAGTGTACTTGGTATGACCAGTACGAGAAGATAAAGTGTCACGTATGTCCATATCTAGATGACATTTACCCAACACCGCGTACGATGTTGGCACCCGACTGATAATCGGACGCTAAGTATGTCAAACGGTCCTAGGTTGAGCATGCACAGTAATATATATATAGCAAGGAAAATAAATAACTAAGCTGCAGAGTTTGGCAAGGTACACTTGCCTGATGTCCGAATATCAACTGTCGTCCTGGGATCTGTGGAACCGGTAGGGGCTACTCCAGATGCTGTAATAATTATCATCAACAGTCTCAGAAGGTATCAAACTGCTAGAAATGCCTGTCCTTACGTCCAATTTGGACACAGGGGCAAAATGGTCATTTCCGGACCAAAGCGGGTTCCACTTGTGGGCCACTTTGCACCGAAAAGCGTGCCAGGGTCAAAGGTCTCCAAATTAGTCAAACTCAGTGCCTACAAGTCAGGAACGATGATACGAACCCAACGGAACTTCCAGAATTGGATTCCGATGAGCCGGTCACAAAATCACCCGTCAAGTGGAGCCTGTGGGGCCCACGATACGTGATTTTGTCAACGTTCTCAGAATCGAACCAAACTTGGCTCACAGGACCAGCGTATTACTACGGATCCGATGGCGCAAGTTTCGTCTCGATCCGACGTGTATACACGAAGTTACAGCGTGTTCCAGGATCAACGGATACGGGGTGTCGTCGGCGGATACGCGTTGATTCCGGGGTGCACGCACCTCCGAATCGACTTCTGCGAAAACCCACACGACCGTATCAACGTCGCGCACAGTTTGGTAGAGACCGCGTGCGACCAAGTCGTCCCGATTGGCGGGGCGGACTCAGTTCCGAGGTGAAACAGGGCGTTGTTTTTCCTGTTTTTGGATCGCGGTGTACGATCGCTACAGGACGCGATGCACCGAGCGAATTGCACGGGCACCGAGAGGGGTATACAGTCTACGCAAAGCAACTGACGGAATTGAAAACGGAGTCGCGAGTAGGGAGGAATCAGTACCTGAACAGGGCTCCGTGAATGCTGAAATCTGCGTGTCCGTGAGTACGGTTCGTTGTGTCCGATTCGAACTGTCCTGACGGAGTTGCTGCGGTCAGTGGGAGCCGGCGTCGGGTGTCCTGGCGGCGGGTCGAGGGCTGAGGAAGGTCGGGTCGTGCGGCTTGGCGAAGTTGGGGAGATCGTGGTGTTGCCTGTGAGGTTCAGTCGAGCGTGGCGCGGAAGGAGATCCGGCCAGGCTGTCGAGCTGACGGCGGGGAGATGTCGAGATGGGAAGGAGAGTTGATGGTGATGCTGGAGGTGGTTGCCTCCGGCGGAGTTCTAGGGATATGGCTCCGGCAGCCTGCTCCGGGCTCGCTGAGAAGAAGAACAGGGAGGGGGAAAGAACTAGGGCAGCGGCAAGGGGAGGAGACGGCGCTGTGGAGTCGGGCGGCTGGGCTAGGGTTTCTGGGAAGAAGGAGGATGGCGTCGCCGACAGGGAGCAGCCGGCGGAGACCTAGGGTTCAGGGGAGGAGCGGTGGAAGGTGGATGGCAGGGAGGCCGGCGTCGGAGAAGATGACGGAGCGAGGGGGAAGCAGGAGGATGAGGTCGACGCGCCGGAGGGGACGCGCTGGGAGGAAGGTGGCCGGGGTCGGGGTTGCCTGGGAGGAGGAGGAGCTCGAGCGGCGGCGCGGATCTCGAGAAAGGCGGCGGCTAGGGTTCAGAAGCTGGACACGGATGTCGAGGCAGCCTCTTTTATAGGCTGCTACAGGAACTCCGGCAGCTAGGGTTTCTCCCTGCGGGTCGGGTTGGTGGGTTTGGGTTTGGTTTACAATCCAATTGCTTTTGGTCCTCGATACGTTGCTCCGGTGTCCGATTAATTCACCGAAAAATGCCATGCGTCCGGTTCCCCATCATACACAATAAATTTTTACTTCCAGAATATTTTAACCCCATCTAGCCACACTTAAAATTATTTCTTTAGATCACACTCATCCTGGTTTTAAGTTTCCAAAAATTCCCAAAACGAAATAACTTCATTTACAATTATTCTCAAAAATTTAGGGTGTTTACAATCTTCCCTCCTTAAAAGGATTGCGTCCTCGCAATCAAAGAATAAGTTACTAAAGAAGGGTTATGGAAATACAAGGTGACCTAGTTTACAACTGTCTCCTCGAACAAATGGGGATATCGTTGACGCATACTATCTTCTCGTTCCCAAGTCGATTCGCCTGGTGAATGATGTTTCCATGCTACTCGGACCAGTCTGATCGTCTGTCCCCGTAATGTCTTCTCACTGACGTCAAGGATGCCTACTGGTTGTTCCTCATACCTCAAGCTCGGGCCTACTGCGATCTCTGAATGATCGACTACGTGACTTGGGTCGGTCACGTACCTTCGCAGCTGTGAGACGTGGAATACGTCATGCACTCCCTCTAAGGATGGAGGTAATGCAAGACGATAAGCCACCTCACCAACGCGCTCTAGAATGTCAAATGGCCCAATATACCTTGGGCTCAGCTTGCCTCTGCTCCCGAATCTGATAGTACCCCGAGTGGGCGAAATCCTCAAGAATACGTGATCTCCTTCCTTGAACTCTAGGGGACGTCTGTGTGTATCTGCCCAATGTTTCTGTCTGTCCTGAGCTGCTCGTAGATGATTCTGTATCTGCTTTACCTTCTCCACTGTCTGCGTTACCAATTCTGGACCCAGTAGTTGACGTTCACCAACGTCACTCCAACACACAGGTGATCTGCACTTCCTTCCGTATAAAGCTTCAAATGGCGCCATCTGGATGCTGGCCTGATAACTGTTATTGTAGGAGAACTCTACTAAGTGCAAATGATCTTCCCAAGATCCTCCAAAGTCTAGCATACATGATCGCAACATGTCCTCCAATATCTGAATGGTGCGCTCCGATTGTCCATCTGTCTGCGGGTGGTATGCCGTGCTGAATTTGAGTCTGGTGCCCAGACTCTCTTGCATGCTTCTCCAGAAATGAGATGTAAATCTCGAATCTCGATCCGATACAATACTAACAGGTACTCCATGTAATTTGACGATTCGTCGCATATACATGTCAGCTAGTACCTCAGTGGTCTGTCCAACTCTAAATGGCAAGAAGTGTGCCGATTTAGTGAGTCAATCCACGATCACCCATACTGCGTCTCTTCCGCTGGGGCTCTTCGGAAATCCTGTGACAAAGTCCATCGTGATGTGCTCCCACTTCCATTCCGGTATCGGGAGCGGCTGTAACATCCCTGCGGTCCTCTGATGCTCGGCCTTTACCTGCTGGCAGACTAAGCATCTAGCCACAAACCTTGCGATCTCTCTCTTCATTCCATGCCACCAGTAATACTGTCTCAAGTCCCTGTACATCTTAGTTCCTCCCGGGTGAACAGAGTACATAGAGCTATGTGCTTCCGTCATCAACTCCTGTCTCAATTCTCCGTTTGGAACATACAGGCGGTTTCCAAACCTCAAGGTCCCGTCTTCGTGGATGCGAAGTCCTGTCTGAATACCTGCTTCTGTCCTTTCTTTGAGTCTTCGGAATCTAGCATCGGTGGGCAATGCTTCTTTAATCTTCTCCACGAGTGATGACTGAATCTCAAGGTTAGCCATCAATCCATTCTGTCCTGGTACGATAACCTCTATCTGTAACTCCTGCAAATCTCTCAATAACTCGGGCTGCACCGTCAAGAAATAGGCCGTAGGCTTCCTGCTGAGTGCATCTGCAACAACATTCGCCTTTCCCGGATGATACTGCAGATCGATGTCAAAATCTACCATCAGTTCCAGCCAACGTCTCTGTCTCATGTTAAGCTCCTTCTGAGTATACACATACTTCAGGCTCTTGTGGTCAGTAAAGATTTCTACCCTCTCTCCATAAAGGTAGTGCCTCCATATCTTCAATGCAAATATCACTGCTGCTAGCTCCAGATCATGCGTCGGGTAGTTCTTCTCGTGGTCCTTCAACTGTCTCAACGCATAAGCAATGACCTTGCCATGTTGCATCAAAACACATCCTAGTCCACTGCCTGATGCATCACTGTAAACAACAAAACCTCCTGACCCTGAAGGAAGAGTCAAGACAGGTGCTGTTGTTAATCTTCTCTTCAGTTCTTCAAAAGCCTTCTGGCAGTCTTCTGTCCATATAAACTCCTGATCCTTCCGTGTCAGCTTCGTCATTGGTTCTGCAATCCTTGAGAAATTTTCTACGAACCTTCGGTAATATCCCGCAAGTCCGAGAAAACTTCTCACCTCTGCGACTGATGTGGGTGTAGGCCAAGTCTCTATTGCTGCCACCTTCTCTGGATCTACGGAAAGTCCTTCTCCTGATATGATGTGTCCCAAGAAAGGTACTTTGTCCATACAGAACTCACACTTACTAAGCTTGGCATATAACTTCTCCTGTCTCAAGGTCTCTAACACGATTCTAAGATGTTCCTCGTGCTCTTCAGGGCTCTTGGAATATATGAGGATGTCGTCAATGAATACCACTACGAATTTATCCAAGAACTGATGAAAGACCCTGTTCATTAAGCTCATAAATACTGCTGGTGCGTTGGTTAAACCAAACGGCATCACCAAGAACTCATAATGCCCATACTTCGTCCTGAAAGCTGTCTTCGGGATGTCTTCCTTCCTCACCTTGATCTGATGATAGCCGGATCGAAGGTCAATCTTCGAAAATACCCTTGCACCACTCAATTGATCGAATAGATCATCAATGCGTGGTAAGGGATACCTGTTCTTGATGGTCACGGCATTCAGTGCCCTGTAATCAATGCATAACCGTACTGTTCCATCCTTCTTCGGCACAAATAAGATGGGTGCTCCCCAAGGTGAGACACTGGGGCGAATGAAACCCTTCTCCAAAAGATCATCAACCTGTGCTTTCAACTCAACTAACTCCTTGGGTGCTAGTCGATAAACTGTTGAAGTGATTGGCTCCGCTCCTGGAGTTAAATCGATTGTGAATTCTATTTCCCGATCAGGCGGCAAACCTGGAAGATCGTCGGGAAATACATCTACAAATTCTGATATGACTCTTGGGTAACCTGTCTCCTCTTCTACAGATAATACCCTAAGAGTAGGCTGAACTCCTTGCTCTACTGCTCCTCGGAGAAACTCAAATTCTGGGTGTCCAGGCGGTCTAAATATAACCCGCCCAATTCGGCAATCAAGAGTCGCATGGTACTGACTTAACCAGTCCATACCAAGTACGACGTCATAATCCGGCATAGAAAATATCAGAAACTGTGCTCGCATTTCTCGGCCACATACGACTACAGAACATGATCTACAGACATCACTAACTGGAATAATACCGCCTCCCGTAAGAATCCTCTTCATCTTCGGGAGGGGTGCGGTAGCTACTCTATGGGTGGCTACAAAGCTAGCTGCTATAAATGAATGTGATGCTCCTGAATCAAATAATGCTACTGCAGGTAATGAAGCTACTAAAATAGTACCTGCGATGACCTCGCCTGCTGTAGCCTCCTCCTCAACAGCTAAGGTGAATGCCTGTCCTCGGCCCTGGGCTTGGCCTCGCTGCTGCTGAGCCTGCTGAAATAAAGCTGCCTGCGGTGCTAGGGGTGGTCTCTGCTGATTCCCTCCTGGGGCTGGTGGTCTGACTCCACCAACTCCTGCCTGCTGTGCTCCTATGGCTGGATGCGCTGGTCGTGGTGCAGGCAAAGCTAATCTCGGTGCTCCCTCTCTTCGCTCGGTGCAGTCTCTGGTCTGATGCTGGTTGGACCCGCAAGCTAGGCAGAGTCCCAACTTGCGTCGGCATTCTCTCTCAATGTGTCCTACCTTGCCGCAGTGATGACAAGTAGGAAGGGATATGGCCCTGTGCGCTGCTCTATCTGGCGTACTCCTCTGGAATCGTTTTGCAGAATCTCCATGTGCTGCCTTGGTTGGTGCGGAGGTGTTTGGCCTCTTCAGATTCGATTCCCTTCTAGTGACGCGCTCCATGCGTCGTGCTGCTGCTAGAACATCAGTATAATTTGTAGGTGCCACTGAGCCAATCAATCTTTGGAGTTCAAACTTCAACCCGTCGAAGAACTTTTCCGCTTTCTCCTCCTCTGTCGAAATCAATGTTGGAGCAAAGCGGCTCAGGCGAATAAATTCAGAATTGTATTCTTCTACTGTCATGCTGCCCTGGATGAGGCGGTTGAACTTGTCCCTGAGCTCTGACCTTGCAACTGCCGGGATGTACATCTCTTGGAAGAGTCTGGAGAACTCTTCCCATGTGACTCTGTCCTGTCCAAGTCTCCTTTCTTCTGCTAACCACCAGTGGTGCGCATTATCAGTTAACTGCATTCTGACTGCAGTCATCCATCTCTCTCTTGGAAGTTCAGCGGCTTCCAGCTGATGCTGAATGTTTGTGAGCCACTCATGAACTTCCGTTGGCCCTTCTTTACCAGAAAATGTGCGAGGCTTGAGATGACGGAAGTCGGTGATAGATCCCGTCGATGTTCGCCTCGCTGCTGGATTAGCCTGCTCCAATGCGGATACCAGGCTGGTCCTCAGATACTCGGCCTCCTGCCGATGGGCCTCTTGCTGAATCTGCTGCTGTGCTTGCATCATAGCATACATCATCTGAAACATTTGTTGCCCATCCATGGCTTGTCCTGGTGGGAAAGCTGGCATCTGGGGAGTGAACTGTGGTGGAGGTGGGATGTCATCTCTCCGGAACCTTGGATTAGGCTGACCGGTTTGATCGCTCTGCGATGCTTGTCCTCCACTTCCAGGGGTCACTCCATCTCCATAAGTAATCACAGCGTCGTGTGGTGTCACCAAAGGAATATCATCTCTGTTCCCGGAATCCATTGCTCTGAAATCAAAAGATAAACTATGAGAACGCTCAGAGGAATCAATACAGGATGCAGTTCAAGTAAAAATTTCGAGTTCGATATAGAGTTCAACAAATGGTTAAATGATGGATGAGATCCTATAGTTTATACTATCCTTAGGGCAGGCTGGTCCGGTCCCTAAGTTGAAACTGAACTATTTAGTCGTAGACCTGCATGGGCCACCACAAAAACCATGTCACGCCCCAGTCCCAAACTACCGAGGGATCGGACGCGTGATAATGGCCAGCAGTACGCACCGATGGACCAACTCAATATAATGGATCCATCAGGGCATACTTAAGCTGTAAAACAAGTCTACGACAATCATGGCACAACTAATCTCATCCACACAAGATATAAAATATGATCCACATAATAAATGAGGAATGTAAATCATCAGCAAGTTTCACAAAGTACTTCGGGGAACAACCCGATAAAAATCTAGTACAATGGTTCTACAGACCAGAAAAGAAAAGACTGAAATAATAAATAAAAACTGAACATGAACATGGATGCTCAAGAGAAGTCTTCAACTAAGACCTCGTCCTCAGATGGTGGTACAGCTCCTGGATCGGCTCCTCCTGCTGCAGTCCCGTAAACCTCGGGGTAAACCTGTTCTGCAAAATCTGGGGACAAAATCCATATCCAGGTCCTCAGGGGACATAGCAAGGTACAGGAAATAAAACAAGCCAGAATATAAACAGTGCAGCAATAATGAGATAAGCAGGGTAAGTATGTAACATCTGTATAATGCAAGAGAGAATATCAATAGTACTCAGGTTGAACCTCTACAAGCTCTGTGTAGGGGAGCCTGTAGCAGGGGTATCATGGGGTGGTCTAGCTCAGCGGGAGACTGAGTAGCCGACATAATAATATCAACCTGTAGCCTGTGAATCTATCCAGCAATAGATGGTACAATAAGGGAATACTAAAATAACCAGCTAAGTGATATGCAAGATAAGAGCAACACTAGAACTCAGGCTGAAGCATACTACAAGCTCTGTGTAGGGGAGCCGGTAGCAGCAGTAAATATGAGTAATGGGCCAAGCTCGGCTATAGAGTCTTGTGCCTCACGGTAATAGGGGTGTATATATATAATCAGCCTGTAGTCTGTGTGTCTCTCCCCACCCAATGTAACCACACAAATCATGAACATAACGTCTCACGTCCATGTCCGCGGGGTCATAACTAATGCACAAGTCATAATGTATCTAGAATGTAGTATCTCTACAAGTCCTGCAACCTATACAGGATCACCACGAATATCTCGGGAAGAACCTGTCTCATGATCAGTGTCCAGTGTCCTGGGTCAAGTGTACTTGGTATGACCAGTACGAGAAGATAAAGTGTCACGTATGTCCATATCTAGATGACATTTACCCAACACCGCGTACGATGTTGGCACCCGACTGATAATCGGACGCTAAGTATGTCAAACGGTCCTAGGTTGAGCATGCACAGTAATATATATATAGCAAGGAAAATAAATAACTAAGCTGCAGAGTTTGGCAAGGTACACTTGCCTGATGTCCGAATATCAACTGTCGTCCTGGGATCTGTGGAACCGGTAGGGGCTACTCCAGATGCTGTAATAATTATCATCAACAGTCTCAGAAGGTATCAAACTGCTAGAAATGCCTGTCCTTACGTCCAATTTGGACACAGGGGCAAAATGGTCATTTCCGGACCAAAGCGGGTTCCACTTGTGGGCCACTTTGCACCGAAAAGCGTGCCAGGGTCAAAGGTCTCCAAATTAGTCAAACTCAGTGCCTACAAGTCAGGAACGATGATACGAACCCAACGGAACTTCCAGAATTGGATTCCGATGAGCCGGTCACAAAATCACCCGTCAAGTGGAGCCTGTGGGGCCCACGATACGTGATTTTGTCAACGTTCTCAGAATCGAACCAAACTTGGCTCACAGGACCAGCGTATTACTACGGATCCGATGGCGCAAGTTTCGTCTCGATCCGACGTGTATACACGAAGTTACAGCGTGTTCCAGGATCAACGGATACGGGGTGTCGTCGGCGGATACGCGTTGATTCCGGGGTGCACGCACCTCCGAATCGACTTCTGCGAAAACCCACACGACCGTATCAACGTCGCGCACAGTTTGGTAGAGACCGCGTGCGACCAAGTCGTCCCGATTGGCGGGGCGGACTCAGTTCCGAGGTGAAACAGGGCGTTGTTTTTCCTGTTTTTGGATCGCGGTGTACGATCGCTACAGGACGCGATGCGCCGAGCGAATTGCACGGGCACCGAGAGGGGTATACAGTCTACGCAAAGCAACTGACGGAATTGAAAACGGAGTCGCGAGTAGGGAGGAATCAGTACCTGAACAGGGCTCCGTGAATGCTGAAATCTGCGTGTCCGTGAGTACGGTTCGTTGTGTCCGATTCGAACTGTCCTGACGGAGTTGCTGCGGTCAGTGGGAGCCGGCGTCGGGTGTCCTGGCGGCGGGTCGAGGGCTGAGGAAGGTCGGGTCGTGCGGCTTGGCGAAGTTGGGGAGATCGTGGTGTTGCCTGTGAGGTTCAGTCGAGCGTGGCGCGGAAGGAGATCCGGCCAGGCTGTCGAGCTGACGGCGGGGAGATGTCGAGATGGGAAGGAGAGTTGATGGTGATGCTGGAGGTGGTTGCCTCCGGCGGAGTTCTAGGGATGTGGCTCCGGCAGCCTGCTCCGGGCTCGCTGAGAAGAAGAACAGGGAGGGGGAAAGAACTAGGGCAGCGGCAAGGGGAGGAGACGGCGCTGTGGAGTCGGGCGGCTGGGCTAGGGTTTCTGGGAAGAAGGAGGATGGCGTCGCCGACAGGGAGCAGCCGGCGGAGACCTAGGGTTCAGGGGAGGAGCGGTGGAAGGTGGATGGCAGGGAGGCCGGCGTCGGAGAAGATGACGGAGCGAGGGGGAAGCAGGAGGATGAGGTCGACGCGCCGGAGGGGACGCGCTGGGAGGAAGGTGGCCGGGGTCGGGGTTGCCTGGGAGGAGGAGGAGCTCGAGCGGCGGCGCGGATCTCGAGAAAGGCGGCGGCTAGGGTTCAGAAGCTGGACACGGATGTCGAGGCAGCCTCTTTTATAGGCTGCTACAGGAACTCCGGCAGCTAGGGTTTCTCCCTGCGGGTCGGGTTGGTGGGTTTGGGTTTGGTTTACAATCCAATTGCTTTTGGTCCTCGATACGTTGCTCCGGTGTCCGATTAATTCACCGAAAAATGCCATGCGTCCGGTTCTCCATCATACACAATAAATTTTTACTTCCAGAATATTTTAACCCCATCTAGCCACACTTAAAATTATTTCTTTAGATCACACTCATCCTGGTTTTAAGTTTCCAAAAATTCCCAAAACGAAATAACTTCATTTACAATTATTCTCAAAAATTTAGGGTGTTTACAGGAGGATAAGGCCAATAGTGTTGAAAGAACTTACGACACCCACAAGACTCTAGACAACAGAACCTCTCTCCAGGTTGCTCACGAGGACTTGAAGAAGAAGCTTGCAATTGAAACGGTGTTCTGGAAACAAAAAGCCAGACTTCGATGGGATATGGACGGGGATCAAAACTCAAAATTCTTCCATGCTTGTCTTCAAAATAAGAGAGGGAATTTATTCATTCACAAGATCGAGAACAGAGAAGGGAATATTCTTATAGCTCAGGAAGACATTCAAAAGGAAGCCAAGGAATTTTTCAAAGCCCTGTACACCAAGGAAAAAGTTGTGAGAGATAACAGACTCTTGGAGGCTATACCTCACGTTGTCTCTGAGGAAGAGAACTTTATGTTGCTGTTGTCACGCCCCGATCTCTCGCGGTCCCGATCCGTCTCGGCCGGATATAAATTACCACGTTAGCGCTCCCGTGGGACGTCGATAGTTCCCATCGGGGACGTGATGCCGTGTGAGCCTGGAGTTGCGCTCGTACAAGAAAACATCGTTAAACGTCATGGTTATCATCGAACCGATCAAGTTTGCAGTGGAGGAGCAGTATTACAAGCAATAATCCATCTGAGTATACGAAGCAAAATTCAAGGCACGAGGTTCTCTGAATACAATAACATCGTTCCATACATTATGTCCCTTTATACAGAAAATAGCTCAAACATCTCGATACAACTCAAGGCATCAACCTGATCTTCGGCTCCTGAGGATGAGGATATGCTATCGCTTCTTCGGATGATCAAGTACCTCCGAACAAGCAAACTGGTAGGAGGTCAGCACTTTGGAAAAATTACTGGTGAGTATAAAATCAACGAATAGAAGCAATATACTCTAAGACCAACAATAAGTAATCATGTTATAAAATAATGGATTATTAGTGATCTTACTAGTTTTTACCTACGGCCATTTCATGCTATACAGGATAAGAGTCAGATTATACTTCTTTAAAAAAATCTTCAAAATCACAGTACATATTCAATACAACTAAGCATGCAGTAGGATGTATTCTATCGTGAAATGCGCAACATGTGTTGTGAGCCATATTCTATCGCTTATTGACAATAGCAACATCTAGTGGACTATTCATCATAACATTCATTTAAGCATACAGGTCAAGCAGTTCATGCACGATATACAGATTCATATACTATCTTATGTGCACAATGTGTCTTATGAGCTATATTCATTAACTCTAAGGTAATGCAGGATCTAGAGGACTATTTATTTATTAACGGGCATTATCATTTTAAGTTAAAGATGCAAGTCCAGGAGGTTTCCAAGTTAAACATGCAAGTCCAGAAGCAGTACAAGACAACAAGCGTGAATCAATAATAAACAAATGATGTCCCCCTCTACGGGATTAGCAGTTGGATCTTACAAGCCCATCTCACTAATAAACATACCCTCCCGTAAGTAAGGACTTCTAGCCTCAGGGTATTCCAGTTCTCTCCTAGGCTGAACGATTTTCAGTGCCCTAGGAACCGCTCGAGAGATTATCCTTATGCACAAGTTGTCCAAACCAAATGCATGAATGCAAGTTCTATCAGATAATCTCTAAAATGCACATGTTCATGAACAAGCATACATTCAATCAAGAAATAGAGCCAAAACTCTCAATTCAAGTGCCTAATAGCCACATCCTCCCGTAAGTAAGGACTTCAAGCCTTAGGGTGGACTATTAGTCTCGATGCAACAGTTCAAGTGCCTAATAGCCACACCCTCTCGTAAGTAAGGACTTCAAGCCTCGGGATGGACGATTAGTCTCGATATACCAGTTCAAGTTATTCATACTATTTTATCTCTAGCAGTACGATATAAAGGAAAACATGCAAGCGGAATATATTTGAGCAAGCACGGTAACGATTCTATAAATCTAGCATGCAATTTCTATCTCTTGATTAACAGACGATAAGGAAACATGTTCAAGCATTCTTTTACTCTAGTTACTAGCATGGAAGTATTTCGTTCAATAGCAGTGATCGCGTACTTAGCATGCAATATTTTTTTCTTTTACTTAGCATGGCAGGTTCTACTCTATCATTCTCATGGGAACTTTATCTACTTAGCAACCAACATTATAAAACTCAGATTTATTATTAAGGCATACAAGAATCAGAGAATGAAGTTCTGCCCACTCACCTAGATCAGTCGTCTTCTGGTTCAACAAAGAGCTATTCAAGAAGGTTTTCTTTTTGATTCAGCAAAACGATATCTCTTGTACATAGTGCCAACATGGAGCGGGGCACTACAGTTGCTCCCCATATCAGAAGTTGAGATCTGGAATACGATAATCTCTTTGGATAAAGACAATACGACACGTAACGATGGCTTCCCCGAAGTATTTTTTCATAAATACTGGCACATCATCAAACATGATTTAGTCAAAGCTGTTGCTGCATTCTTTGAGGGCCTTCAATATCCGAAAGATATTGCAAGCACACTACTCGCTCTTATCCCAAAAGTTCCTAATCCCGTATCCTTTGCGGAGTATCATCCTATAAGTCTATGAAATTTTGTTCAAAAAATGATCTCTAAAATTATTGCTATCCGGATGACGAGTTTACTTCCGAAACTGATTTCAAAAGAACAAAGTGAGTTTGTGAGAGGTCGAGAAATAGTTGACAATATTGTGCTTGCGCAGGAACTCATCTCAAACATGATCGGGCCTAACCATGGTAGCAATGTTGCATTAAAACTTGACATGGAGAAGGCCTATGATAGACTCGACTGGTAGGTTTTGATCTGGGTCCTCAGATGATTTGGGTTCTCCGAGCAATGGATCGACATCATCTGGTGCTCTATTGGGAATGTGTGGCTCTCTTCCATTATCAATGGTTGCTCATCATTATTCTTTAAAGCTCAAAGAGGTGTGCGTCAGGGAGACCCTCTTTCCCCGACTCTATTCATTATTGCTATAGAAATTCTTAGTAGGAATCTTATTTTGGAAGGAGAGAAACATCATGTGTAATGCCCCGCTCCTAGCAGGTTACTTATGGAACACTTGTTACTTTGACTCGGTTGAGAATCGAGTCTCGGGGAAACCTTACCGCCAAATCAACATGGACGAAATACAATGAACCCTTCAAATTGATGGGACAACTTCTATTGAAATAAGTCTAATAGTTTTTGTTGGTTGTTTTGCTGCTTGGTTTTGTGTTGCTTTGTGTTTTGTCTTACTTTTGATGACTTAATTTTCATGATTTGATTTTCTTGCTTGTGCATTATTTTTGAATCGTAAGAGAGAGAGATCGAAGGATGCTAACCAAATGTTGTTGCAATTTCAGGACGCATAACAAAGGAATGATCGTTGCATAAGACTTCCCCATCCTCTCGTTCGATTCAATTGGTGAGTGACTTTGGCCCTTCGATAAATTCTTTAGTCTGCAGGCCTTAATAAAATAATCTCTAGTCCACTCAAAATGCCTGTCCCTATGAGTAACAAGATAAGTTAATGAACATATTTCACTTGTTAATAGAAATTTTTACTACTTTTTGCATGATATAAAAATTATGATATTTGAATCATGGAATACACTACAAATCGTTCGAGTTATTGATGGACGTTACTTATCTTATGCTGCACATTAAACCTATTGAAAATCTCTTATGGTTTGAATTGATCGATATTTAACTCATTGAAGAGCCATGGCTCTATCGAAAAGAAGATAGTCCACATAGAAGCTTTTTGTTCAACTGTTGCAATAGAACTGATTAATTGATAGAACATATTCATTGCATTGGTCTTTGGACAACTTGTGCACAAGGTCAGTCTCTCGAGTGGTTTCTGGGGTACTGGGAATCGTTCGGCCTGGTAGAGATAATCGAAACTCCTGAGGATTATAGTCCTCGCGATTAGGGGGTGTCCTGTCTAATAGTTAGTTTGGGTTTGTAGTCCCAGCTGTTATTCATAGGTTTTTCCGTGGACCATCATGTAGTTAGGACTCATGCTAGGTTTACCTTCTTGTATACCTAATACTTTATGCCAAGAATGATTCATAAGTTTATTCATATATACAAATTATGGCTAACTTGTGTGTCTGCTGCAGGGATAACCATTCGACCGTGGGTAAGAATTATCATATACATGGTTCAATTTATCGTTTATGTTTCTTTGCATGAATTGTTAAAAAGAAACTAGACAACCAGAAAGATCACCTAATAATGTCTGCTTCACATACTTACTTAGTATGGATTTCTATATGAGTTTGGCCACGGTCGCTCACCAGTACATGTTGTAGTATTGACCCACGTTAATGGACAAATCTCCAGGTTCTGATAGTGAGAGATTGGCGAGCATTTTGAACCAGTATTAGCGCATCTATCCAGCAGAACCGTGCTCGTGCTGCTTCCTTAGCTTTCCTCCCCTGTGTGCAAACTTCTCTTCTGCTAGTTGTTTTGATTTTTGGTCCTACTACAAGGACATGATGTATGAAAGTTGTGGCTAGTTTTGGGTTTATAAAAAGAGTTGTAAGCTATCTGTGGCATATTTTGTAACTCAGTCAAGCAGGTACTTTGTAATCCAATCTTCAAGTATTCAATAAAAAGTATTTTGTGTTCCTATCAAATGTGTCCAACTTTGGTTTTCTGTATTTTGAATCATGTGCCTATATATATGTATATTTTTATCTAACTTGTGTCTTATACAGGTACTATGCCTGGTGCAAGCGCAACTTAGACTTGTACGATATCGCGCCCAAGCGAGGATGATCGGTTCTGTAGGGACCAAGCGAGGACGATTGGCCCTTAAAGGACCGGAGCATGACATCATGTGCAGAGGTTCTGAACCACTAGTGGGTTCCCATTAGTGACACGACTCTCTTATGCAGACGACATCCTCGTCTTTGCATCTGGCCATAAAACAGCAATGAAGAGGCTCGAGGTTGTTCTTCGACAGTACGAGACATGCACTGGTCATAAGATTAACAAGGCCAAGATCTACTTCTATGTTCATGAATCATTCTCGCAGGAGAAAATATGGAGCTGGCGACATCCACCGGATTTGGGGTTAAGTCTCCACATTTTACTTACCTCGGATGCCCATTGGGTTTTGGTCGGAAGAAAGCTATGATGTTTGACCCTCTTATCTGAAAAATTAGGAAATACATTGATGGATGGCATAACAATCTCCTATCCTTTGGGGGCAAGCTTATTCTTCTCAAGCACGTGCTGAGTTTCGTCCCCATATATACATTGGCCGCGTGCGAGACTCCAAAAAAAGTTATTACCGTCATTGAGAATATCTTTATTAGCTTCTTCTAGGGAAAGAAATATTAGTCCCTGAGACAGATCTTAAGACGGATTGGACAGATGCCATAAACAAAACTCTGAACGAGCTTGTTAGGATGGAATAAGATCTTCTTGAACGAAGATCTAAACCCAAGATGAGAGCCAACAAGATCTTCTTGAACGGAGATCTGAACCTAAGACGAGAGCCAACTCCAGAAACCAACTGGCAAAAAAAAGTGTTGTTCTTTCTTGCAAATGCAGTTACAATTGAGATAGAACAAGAAACAATAAAATAAAAACAACCTTTGTTCTTCCTTGCAAAACTCAATTGCAATCAGACAGAACGAACAAAGAAGAAAAAAGAGAAGAAGACAGAATAAAATTATTCTTGTTGGGGCGGTAAAGGCCATCGTTGCTCAAAGCAAGATTCATCCTCTATCGATAATCTACTCCCAGAAGCCACCAAGTTCACAAGAGAACTTCTGGAACGCTCGTAGTCACCTCTTTGTGTGACTCGAACGGACTCCTATAGACTCCTCTCTCTCAATTTTTTGTATGTATCAACAAGAGGCTAGATGGCTCTTTATATAGAAAAGTATGGATGTTTTCCATTTAAATCAAAAAGAAGAACTTGATTTGATTAACAAACTTGAGAAAGTACAAAGAAGAGTCCTAAGAGACAATCTAAGTACAAGGTTGTTTTGATTTTGGGGGATGACGATGGAGGGTTAGGAGTGTAGGAACTCTCTTTACTCCTTGGACGATCCGATACGGAAGCTCTTCTCTCGTGCTTGAATGTAGGTTCGTAGATAGCCAGCCAACCCGCTGGGGGTGGTCTGGACTCTCTGAAGCAGAAAAATCCGACCGTGGTATGCTCTCTTTAAAGAAGAGAAAAACCAATCTCTAGAATGTTCAAGTTGCTCTTATTTATAGTCATCGTGCTGATGGGCTATGGATGCGGCATATGCCTCTATTTGGTAGCCGCATAAGGCTCCTTCAACAGAATGCGGTTGCAACTGTCGCCGAATACCATGGACCGATTGTCACGTGGTCTTGGTTGAGATATACTGTTGAAAAGATCTTGGGGTTGTTATCAACTTGTTGTGGGTGTGACTTGGTCAGCTGTCACACCCGATCCCAGATTTAGTATTTCTTGAATTTCTAGAATTTAATTTTCCAGATAAAGTATTCCTATTGTATTTCATATGTTGGTTCCTGTCATTTTATTATTGTTTTATTTTTTGTTGTTAAGAGAGACTACACGAGACTAGTAGAATACCCATTAGTATTGTCATAAACCCGGTTTAGGACTCGCATATAGAATGGACACTTATTTTGGTTTATTTTGGGTGAACCTATGACTAAACCCTCTTTTCTCCTCTTTTAGTATATATATGGCTTTTCTCTCTCCTCTCATTCTTCTTCTTTATTTTATTTCCCTCATTCCTCCTCTCCCTCAAGCTCCCCCTAACCCTAACCCAAGGAAAGTTGCTGCGACTTGGGCCGTGAGAGGTAGAGGCATGGAGCCACTCGAGGCAAGTACATCTTGCTAAATGGTGAAGCTTAAATTTTTAGATATATATATATATATATATATATATATATATATATGTTGTTATTTTAAAAATATTTTTGATGGAAAATATTCTTCTTGAGTTGTTGATCATGTTTAGTTCTTAGATTTTTGGATTTTGATGTATAGATTTTTTTGGATCTGAGTTTCAAATTTAGGATTTTTATGTATTCTATGAATTTATCTTGGTTTTGATCTACTAAAACTTAGTGTTTTCAAAAAATAGTTATTCCTTATTTTAGAGCATTTTATTTCGAGCATTTTTGCTTTTTATTCACTTGATTTGGAGTTAGAATAAAAATTTTATGAAGAAAATAAGTTTTTGAATTTTGGAGCTTTTTCCATGGAGTTTGTGCTGTTTTGGGACGAAGGAGTTCTTTGCGGCCAGCTTCATTCGTCCCTTCCAACATAACGCCTATCTTGTTAGGCGCATGAGTGTCTCTGCATATGCATCCCTAAGCTGAATACATAGAGTACTGAACGCATGAGATTTTCCAAGGGCAAGTGTCCATGCGGCCAGAAGCTCATGCGGCCAGAAGCTCATGCGTCCAGAAGCCCATGCAGCCAGTGGGCGCATGCGGCCAGGAATCCTTGTGCACGTTTTGTATTTATTTAATTATGTTCATTTGATATTTCCTTTTAGTAATTAATTTTGTGTACTTCCTTATGTTGATACAAATTTATGTTACCAGACCAGTTTATGTACAAGTTCACGATCCTCACGACACCGTGGAAATATTTGTGTATGAAATATATTTCATTTTGGTATCGGACAATTAAGTGTGAGTATTGTCTAATGTATCGCGAACCGCAGATACGATAATTCATAAAAAGCTCGTACCCGTGATTCATCATTATAGAAAAGTTCTCAAGTGTCCACGACTCGAGAACTTAAAAAAAATTTAGTAATGATTAAACAAGATAAGATTTACCTAGAGAATTTTTGGAGGAAAGAATATTGCGCTACCAGCAACCCCGATCCCCAAGGGCCCCATACGGCATGGACAATCCTGCTAGGCCAGGGCTCCATGACTAACCAAGTTTATGCGTACTGTGGCACATTATAAGAAAAATTTATGTTTACAAGAAAATTTTGTGATTACAAGACAAGTTTATGTTTACAAGAAAAGTTTGTGATATAAGACAAGTTTATGTTTACAAGACCAATTTTTTGATTCACAAGTTTATGTTATGCTTATAAGTTCAGATTCTGTTTGTGATAAGTAACAAGTTATGTTATTGTATGGTTGACTATGCTTTTAAATTTACTAGACAAGCTTACACTTGGCCATCCGGGTTGACTGTAGTGCCGGTGGTAGCAATATTCTTAACAATATATTTCTAGTCATTAGGGCTTAGGATAACCCTAGTTAGTTAATTATAGCAAGTCGTAGGCATGTTTGGCCGTGAATTGGATGTTTGTTTATTTGTATAGCTCGCTCTTCTAGTTTTATTTTCTCCCGATGCATTGTTAGGGTGCTAAGTTCTACTCGGATGAAGGTCTCCAACCCCGGTCCTTATTTGATTTTAGGGTTGTGGTCCCGATCCAGAGTAGTTCCTATGATCTCTTGTCGCTCGTCGTCTTACTTTTATTTTTTTACTTATTATCAATTCTTCCTGTATTATTCTTGAGACAAGTACATTTGTACCGTACAAGTCTTGATCAGCATTTATTCTTATATGTATCTTTCTGCTTATGTTGTGATGTGTTTGGTCTATCACCTCGAGCTCCTTTGTGGTACTTGTTGCTTGGGGTTCTGACCCTACTGGCTTTGCATGGCCAGATTACCCCGAAGAGAACCAGGATCCACTATGCTTCTACCAAGATGGCTTGCACTCGTAGGACTGCGA
Source organism: Iris macrosiphon (assembly GCA_036927795.1). Lineage (NCBI taxonomy): Eukaryota > Viridiplantae > Streptophyta > Magnoliopsida > Asparagales > Iridaceae > Iris > Iris macrosiphon. The sequence goes on along the minus strand of JAYESA010000005.1, from coordinate 7,964,902 downwards.
CCGAAGCTCGCAAGTGGGTTTTTTTTCTTCCATCCCTCGTCTTGATTATTCTATTTTGTGGTGTTTAGCAAGGAGCCGAGTTAGCTCCTTATATTTTTTAGACTACGGTCAATATGATGTATATATTAGACCATTGCTGGTATATTTGATCATGTATAATTATACTCTGCTAGTGCAGTATTTTGTATTCATTAGCTTCATGATCATATATGAAATATAATTTGGGATGCCTATTTACTTGCATGTATGATATACACTTGATAATTATTGTTGATGGATTAAGATAATAGGATTTGTCGGCCTTAGGACCGACGTCATAACATGCTAGAGTTCACCCATATGTCTTCTTGACAACCTTAACACATTGCGGTTTACTTCGGTATTCTGTAAGGTGCGGTTGGCCATGTCAGTTCCCGTATTTACCTAATATTCTGGGAGCGGGGCGTGACATTAGTTGGACACGTAGTCAGTACCAACTGTGCGAATAGTCAACACCAACTGTGCAAAGATCTCTGCAGTTGTAATAGGAAGATCTTGTGAGCTGGAGGCCGCATAGCAACTTGGCCTCATAATGGCGAGGTCGTATGGATCTTGTAGCCGCATACGTGCCCTCGTTTGGGCATTGGTCGACTGGATACTCTGCCTGCTTGTTAGCGAGGCCGCATGGGTCTTGTAGCCGCATACGTGCCCTCGTTTGGGCCTTGGTCGAATGGACACTCTGGCCGCATGATGACGATGCTGCATGGGTCTTGTAGCCGCATACGTAGGACACGTGACATGGCACGTTTGTCGAAGCAATACTGATACATCTTATTATCTTTTTTTGATTCATCATCTTCACGAGTTTTGAAGCGTCTTAGAGTGATGAGTGATGTGTCAGAGCTTCTGACAGACATCGGAGTCTATATCAGGAGGTTTTATGCGGCCTCCCTGCTTTGTGGTCTCTCTGCGACTTCTAGATCTTTGGTTCCCCAGGCCGCACAGAGTATACCATGCGGCTTCTAGATCTTTGGCTGAACTGGCCAAATTTAGCTTCTCTGCAGTTTATTTTGTTCAGGCCACATGTGGCTTCTCTGCGGCTTGGTTGTTTAGGCCGCATGTGGCACTTGCAGACTTTCTTTGGGGGTCTAGATGAGTCCCTTGGCCGCATAGCTTCTGCAGCATGACTAAGGCAAGCTTTGAGGGCATATCTTCTGGCGCATGGACTCGAATTTTCCATGTTCTACAAGACCCCCTTCAAATTTTTAAAAACTTAAAACAAGTTTTGAAATACTTTAAAAAAGAAGCATGGAAGAAAGTTTTGATTTGGTTAAGAAGGCGAATATTCTACTAGAGGTAATATGGACGTAGGAGAACATTGCATTCTCTCAGAACATTCCCCTGAAGAATTTTGGTAGACTTATTATCCATGGCGTACCTAAGACTGGGTACGGGTAATAAGTTGAGATGACTGACACTATCAGGGGTCTAGAATGACGTGATAACAGACTGTTTGGAGAGATTTTTTCTCAGAGGTAACATGGACGTGGCAAACTTGGAATTCCATTGGAGGTATCTTACTCAGAGGTGATGTGGACATGGTAAAGTAAACTTCCGTAGGACTAGAGTTTTTGTGGAAAAATAATTCAGAGGTAATATGGACATGATTGTTTTGAGATAATTCTGCTGTAGAATTTTTGTGGACTCATCATCCTTGGCATACCTAGGGTTTAGTACAGATGATAAGTTAGAACGACTGACACCATCAGAGGTATTATGGACGTGGTGGTAGAAAGTCGATGGGCAAGAATGTTTTCTCAGAGTTATATGGACATGGCAAACTCTTGGGTTATGGAGTTATTACCCATGGCGTACCTTAAGTAATAAGCTGAAATGACTAGCACTAACAATGGTTATGCGAACATGATAGTAGAAAATCGAAGAGCAGAACTTTACTCAGAGGTAACATGGATATGAAAAACTTCTGGAAATATCATACTCAGAGGTAATGTAAACGTGGTAGGATATGACTCTGTGAAAAAAGTGGAGAGACATAGTTCAGAGGTAATATGAGCATGAACTAACTTTTTCTCTGCTGGAGAAAAAAGAAAAGTAGTTCAGAGATAATGTGGACTTGAACTATTTATTTCCATTGCGGATATCCCACTGGGATATTTTTGGTAGACCTTATTACTTATTGCGCATTGGAGAGTGTAAGTAATAAGTTCGAAACAAAATCCTATCAGAGATAATATGGACGTGATAGGTTTTGTGGACCCATTACTTTTTTTGCACTTTGAGTGCAAGCAATAGGTTTGAGATATGCCCTGCCAGAGGTGATATAAACATGATAGTTTTTGTGGACTTAGCACCGCTAGCGTACCTTGGTGAGTACGGGTGATAAGTGGAAATGACAATCGATATCAGAAGTAACGTGGACGTGATGATCGATAGCCTATACCCGAAAGGTTTGGACATGGAAAACTCAGCTGGGAAGAAATAGAGAAGTTTGCTCAGAGGTAAGATGGACATGGAAAACTCTACTTGGGAGGTAGTTCAGTAGTTGTGGACGTGAACTAATGTCCAAGAGAAATCAGGTTACTGAGGGTGGTCTACCTGAGGGTTCTTCCACTGGGAAACTTTAGTAGACCTTATTACCTTTTGCGCACGAGAGTGCAAGTAATAAGTTTGAAATAAAACCCTATCAGAGGTAGTAAGGACGTGATAGGTTTTGGGGACCCATTACTTCTTACGCACCTGAGTGCAAGTAATAGGTTTAAGACAAGCCCCGCCAGAGGTAATATGAACGTGGCAGATTTTGTAGACTTAGCACCGCTGGCGTACCTTGGTAGGTACGGGTGATAAGTGGAAATGATAATCGATATCAGAGGTAACGTGGACGTGATGATCGATAGCCTATACCCAGAAGGTTTGCTCAGAGGTAATATGGACATGACAAACTCGGTCAAAGAGAAATATTAGGACAGTAGTTCAGAGGTAATATGAACGTGAACTAATATCTGAGCAACTCGCTGAGGAATGATTTGCTGAGTGTGGTCTACCCTGAGAGGTAGATAGACCTCTGGATTGCTCCACTGGAAAACTTTTTAGGATCTATTATCTGTTGCGTATTCATGACTCCTGAATACAAATAATAAAATTTACGGTGATTCATGTAAGAGAAGTGCATACGGTGCTTATACGCTTGCTGGAGATAAAAAAACATGTAGGATCTATATATTCTACATTTACTGGAGAATTTTGCCCCTGATTAACAAATCTTCGTTAGGCTTTGCAAGCCTGTATGCACTGTTGAATCAAGAAAACACTGTCCTTGATGTCTTTGATAGAAGGTTGGATCGAGAAAATATTGTCCTTGATGTCCATCTTGTCAGTCATATCTAGAAGTTTATGATTTTGGAACTCTAGCCCTATAGGTTATCATCTTGTTGGACTAATGACGCGTAATAGCATCTTCATATCCTAGCCCTCTGCGAGTGCTGTTATAACGATTTTCGGTTTGTAAAGGAATACGCCGTCATTTACCAAAGTTCAGACCTTCAACTTTTTGGAGGTCATAGCCCATCTTCTGCATAAGACGGAGTCATTGTTGGTTGTAATGATGGAACTGTGGCAGCTCATCATTTGTTGTATTAAATACGACTGATGACTTAGCTTGTGCAGAAAAAGAAGTTCTGTGCACCGGAATACTGCCACGTATACATGAGAGAGTTGGCTTAGTTGTGCGCGTAGGATCACTGTCAAGTGGCATGAATGTTTACCACGCCGAGTACCACTGCTTGCCGCATATATATCGTGCAAAGGAACACTTCATGTTTCCCATAAAGATTTATTACGCAGAGAAGTACTATCGCGTGCGCATGAAGTGTGATACGTCCTTGTGCTGAAGACTTGCTCAGATGCGTACAATGAAATGCTGCCTATCATGCGCCATTACTGATGAATCATGCGAGAATTGGCTTTTGTGCACATGAAGACTTGTTCAGACGCACTGAGCATCCGAAGTCTAAAATTTATGTTTTCTGAGAAAATGATCATGTGGCCCGGCCTGCATTACTTTTCCTTTGACCTGGCCGTTGAAGGTGCTACTTGTTGTGCCAGTTTTTAGCAATGACCTCACCTCTTGGGGTTGTGAGTGATACCAAGCCTGCTACTTGGTTACGAGCCGACGGGATATTGATGACTTCCATGGTTGCCTAGGCTTCCGTCGCTGGAAAGTCGTCGAATTGGAGGGACACTATGTTCGCAATGATCGTCTTATCCTCGAAGGCGAGGGTGAGCTCATTGGCATCAATCAGTTGCTGATACATCTCTTTAACACAGATCAATCTCTGGTTGGATGATGGATGTACCGATGAAAGAGGCAATATTTTGGGTCATCGACCTTGTCAGCCTTATCAGGACATCTGATGTTGGGTAGATGGAGTTTTTTTCCCTTCATCAGTATGTTAAAGATTTCAATGATATCTTCGTCATCGAATGAGAAATTCTGGTTTGTCTTTGGGGCTCCTAATTCCTGAGTCGCACGGTCCTTAGGGAAGACCGATAATTTTGCATTATTTTCGGACTCAGAGGAATTCTACCCCCAGCTTTGGATGCTGCTATGTAATTGTCTGGTTCTTGAGAATCACTATCCTCACGGCATGACGGGTTGGTGTGGATCACCGAGAGATTGCTACTCCCGGCTTACAGAGTTACTATGGGCCCTGAGGGTGGCAGGACCATGTTCGCCTTGATCTCCAGTATTGCCTGGGCCAGTCTGCATTATGGCACTCATGGTGTGCATCATTACCTCAAGAGCATCGATATGTTGGCGATCGCTGAGCACTTCCGCCTTCGTTTCTTGTCACGCCCCAGTCCCAAAATATGTAGGACTAGGAACACGTGAGCATGCCAGCCGTATGTATATGGCAACTCCAATATATGGATACCAAATTTTGTTTTTTTTACTTTTACATTTTTTTACACTTTCGTTCAACCAAACAGGCCCTAACTTGGGTCTAGACCATTGACATTGCCACTATTGAAAAACAAATAATTTATTGTAAGACGCAATTGACTAATATATTAGGAATATTTTAGCAAATGCTCTCATTACAAACATTGAAACTAGCATATACTCCCACTTATTTAAAAAACTAGCAAATAACATCATTCCTTTATATACAACATTTAAAAATTTAAGATATACCCCCACTATTTAACCAAAATTTTGATTTATTTTACTCATAATGGGACATTTACTAGTTTTTTTAAATAAGTGAGAGTATATACTAGTTTTAATATTTTTAGTGAGAGCATTTGCTAAATAAATTCTTATTTCACACAAGTAATTAACATATAATTAGTAAGTGTAAATTTTCTAAAATATAAACTAAATTCTCATAAATGAAAAAAAAATGTTACATCATTGTAATCAGAAACAAATATGAATAATTTTCAAGTAAAATACAGGCATCATGATATGAATAATCTCCATATTCTAGTGAACAATACCCATAATCTAGTGAACACAACATTTTTATCAAGATACATACTTTCAGTGATACAATATCCATATTCTAGTGAAACTACATCATACGAATAATTTCCAGGTAAAACTTGGATAAAACCATAGACAAACATTTTGCTCAAACATTAATCAAAGTTATTAAGGCATTTTTACATTAATAACAAATTCAAAGTACAGATCAAAGTCTTTGATAAAACCACAGACAAATTACAAAGAACAAATTCTTACAAAAGTCTTCGACTTCAATATATTTCTGTACAAATCAAAGTAGCTTGAAAAATGAAAATCAAATTACAATACTAAGTTTGCAAATCTTTGACTTCAATATCCCCATTCCACATTGATCTTTCACTGAAAGAACTGGGAGTCTGTCAAAAAAAATGATCAAATGCCTTTTTCCAAAGCAAAATTAGAACTGTTGGGCTCAGAGTATCAAATGTCTGAAAAGAGAAACAAATGTTACCTGAAAAGAGAGAAACAAATGACAGTATCAATTTTGTTTCGGAATCCCCCTCTATTCTCTAGATATGTTACAGCTGTAGTAGGTTGCTGAGAGTATTTGCTGACTTTTTTTTCTTCCTGTCCCTTTATTTCATTTTATCTACTTCATTTTATCTACTTCCTGGTGATATGGCGACTGCATTCAAGTATCAGATATACTACCAGTAACAAAGTTGAGGATCTTCCATAGGGACTAGCAGCAAGTAGCCCTAGTCATGGTTCAAAGGGACAAATCATCATCGCCATATGTTTCATCTAGACTCGGACGTAGTCACCGTAAACATCAGTCTAAATAAACTAATGCGTTGACTACCTTCAACCATATCACAATAGTGAGAGGGCAGGCCACCAACCATATCATAATAGTTTTTATTTTGTAAATTTCATAACCATATGGCTCGAAGGAATCATATCCCTATTCAGCATGACCAATGGATTCAGGCAACAGCTAACAAAGTTCTTGAGCATTAACCAAATCAACAAACAAAAAACTAATGCAATTACTTTACAAAAGTATATTCTAAAATCAAATGGAAACTCATCAGTTCTAGAAAAACAATGAGAAAACTGAATACTGCCGCCCCATTAGTTCAAACAACAAAATTATCAAGTACTTTTCCAAAACATTGTACTTCCATGCCCATTGTACAAAATTATCAAATCAACAGCCAAAGCATTAGTCCAAAAGAAGAATCAAATCAGGGGAACAACATGGTCAATCCATTCTAGATGGGCAAGAAAATGCCCATTGTCTTCATCAACTTTGAATGTTTACAAAAGATAGCCAAAAACTGCACAGGAATGCTGATACTAAAAAACTGATAATCACTACCTACGTAGAATAGCAAGTTGATAAAATATTAAAATTCCTGCAGCTAACACCATAGCTCAAAAATTCACCAAAAATATAGCAAGTTGATACAATATTAATATTCGACATCATAAAAAATGCTGCTGACCATGCCAACACCACACTTGCATGCTGGGCACAGCAACTTACTTCTAGGTAGATTTCTATTCATGTAAATAGAGGTCTTAGATTTCTATTGTATGATTTCTATTGGATGCAAGACTGATACAGTTCAGCAGCAGCAGAATAAAGGTAAACATAAGTTTAGCAGCATAACATTCAACAGCAGCAGCAAAATAAATGTATAACAAAAACACAAAGAAGAAAAGTTCAGCATTCTTAGCTCAATCACAAAGCCACTGGAATAAAATGCTGCTGATACTCAGTGATACGCACTGATACTCACAGGAACAAACTGCACAGGAAAAAAATGCTCCTGATACTCAAGGATACGCACCGAGTCTCACAGAAACAAAACTGCACAGGAATAAAATGCTGCACAAGAACAAAACTGCAAAGGAACCAACATAGCCCAAACATAGCCAGAAATCCATGCGCGGCGCACTGCACGCAGCCAGATTTCTGTGCACGACGCACTGCGCGCGGCATTGTTCATCGTCCCTGTCAGGACAGGTCCGAGGACATAGTTCCAAAATTTGTTTTGGCCATAAAATCTTCATTTTAACTCCAAATGAAGTGATCCAAAAGCCAAAATGTACGAAATGAAAAGCTCCATCACATAGAATAACTAGTTTTCGGAAACAAGTTTAATAGATCGAAACCAATAAAAACTCATGGGACCTATGAAAAACCGAAGTTAGAAATGTAGATCTACTCTAATCCATCAATCCCACAAAATAAACCATGAGCCAAATTAAACCGAAGAATGGGTCTAGTCTCCATGACATGCAACCTAATTATCATACAAGAAAGAAATAATACGTTCCAAATACGTATACCGGGAACGGGGAGTGACACATACTCATCATTGTCCAAATCGAAGCTAATACGTTGTTCACAAATGTGAGAGGGGAAGCCACCAACCTAGAAGCTTGTATTCCTCGTGGGACTAAAAGCAAATACGGTGACTACCTCCGGCCATTTCACAAAAGTGAAAGGGGAAGGGACATACTCCATATGGCTCTAAGGAATCATATCCTTGATCGTCGCCACATGTAGTGATTTAGATTCACATTTTTCTCAACCAAATGATCATTGCCTAAATCTAGAAGCTAACATGTTGAGTTGTTGACTACCTGCTACAAAAAAAAAGTGAAAGTGGAAACCATCAACCTTAGCAATCTCTCTTGCATTTCCAAGTGAGGCCTGCATCAAAGAAGTGCACACAATACACAAAGTAGCAATCAATCAAGAGTAATATTAAATTAAAAAAATCCTTGGTGAGTTATCAATTGGGTCAAAAACATGTTCAAGTACCTAAAGTGTGAGAGTTTTCAATTGGGTCAAAAAGTATGAATGAGATCATACACTACCCCCCTTAATTTTAATGGTCAGAGAATGAAGACTCATTAATCAACTTCTCAGTTATTGAGTAATATACTCAAACATACTATTGTAAGGAAAACATAAACATATATATATATATATATATATATATAGAGAGAGAGAGAGAGAGAGAGAGAGAGAGAGAGAAGAGAGAGAGAGAGAGAGAGACTCACCAGATTATAGGAAAATAAAGGGCCTATTCTTGTACATGTCAGAATACCAGTATGGTCTATTCATAACAACAAAAACATGATATTCAAAAGAGAAATAAATATAGTATGATACTAATTGAAACATAATGATATTGATAAAAATAATATTATATTGGATAACGAAAAAACATGTAAACTGCAAATCCAATATGATATTAGCAAAACAAAGAATAATATCAATGTATAAAAATAAACAACACTTATGACATTATTTAAATGAGAAAATATTTGAACAATGCGTAAAATTGACAAGGGCCCAATTAAGATCACAATCTCTCTTCTTTGACAAGAAAATTTGAAATAGCCTAATCTTGGATGACTATAACAGAGTGGTTTTATTTTCTTTGCCTCCAATATAGCATCTTATGCTTAACATTAATTATTCTTTTTTGCGTAAAAATTTAATCCCATATACATTTATAATAAGACAGCAAGGAAACATGCTACATGGAAGGTGCAAGCCTGAGCATCATAAGAAAATTATTGAAGCAACAACTATGGTTGTTGCTTCTTAGTGGATACCACTGTTTAATTATTTCTGTAATGTGTGATTTATGTTTGAAATTTGTTTCTTGTACAAACTTTAAAAAGTGCTACTCGCAGGTGACACACAAGCAAGGTGTGATTTTTAATTTAACATGCATGTTTCTTTCTCCATTGATTTTTTCTTTCTTTCCAAGGAATAACTACCAGATCTAGAGTTTTTTAACCAAATATATTTTTCATCAAATATTTACCAAATATATTTTTCATCAAATAAAACTAACGGCAGAAATCGACAGGGATTTTTTCAACAAAATAGGAAGATTTTTTTCACAAAATTGACAGTGAATTTGTTTCTTCTCACACATCAAATATTTACCAAATAGGAAGATTTTTTCACCAAAATATTGCAAAGACGTAGATCTACTACATAGATCTAGTAGATCTACAAAGAAAATAGCAGAAATCAACAGTGAGACGTAGAAAAACGACAGAAAACTCGGAAAAAAACCATTGCCTTGCTTACATTGCTGTAGGAATGGCGGGGGAGACTTTTGGAAGGGGTGACCGTGAGCGTGTCGAACAGATGAGAGTTCCCAGCCAAACTTTTCCTTCCTCTTCACCACTTGAAGTTTGGAGAGTTCCGAAAATGTTGGTATACTTTAAGCAGGTAATACATTTTTTAATATTAATTACATATGAATGTAGCAGAGTTTCTAGCTCACAGAGGCTGCTCCTATCCAGTTTCCACTAATTATTTCAAGAATTTATACCATTAAAGTTCTACAAGGGGTCACATAAATGTTAAGAAAAGAAAAATGGTAGTGATAAAATCGGACCTTAAGCACAACAATATAAAAACTACTTTTCTTTATGATAAGAGCGCGGCTATTCAACTCTTCGCTCTGGTTTCGACAAGTAATGTATTAGTTTGTTCTCATTCGTAAAAACATAAAATCAGTAATGTAACTAATTTATCACTCCGGAAAAAGCATATCTACATGTTTTATCGGTTCAAGAAGGTGACATGTTTTTTTTTTCTTTTCAAATAGCTCTTCTTTTCAAATAGCTCCATTTTGTATTAGTTATGTTAAAATATTTTTGATTATTGCAAGATAACAATAGAATAGAAACGTAACAATTAAACAAGCTTAATTAGTCTTAGAAAAAATAGAGTTCAGTGTGCATCTGGACAAACAAAACATCTAGTTCTTTTTGGGGATAAGCCATTTTATTGTTAATCAGTCACACCACATAATAAGGGGCAGTCTTTGCTCAATCACCACTACCTTAAGGAAGGTCTGTGATAGTCCACTTGTCAACGAGAGAGAGGTATTTTTCTGCAACAATTCTAAATTTTGAATCAAATATGCTGTTTAAACATCTAGTTTTTTTTCAGAGGCAGAATAAAATGTCTAAATCATCTATTTTGTTCCACAAGACATAATGCTGAGCAAAATATTATAGCACACACAAATCATTTGGTTCTAACAGAGACAAAAAAAAACAAAAAACAAATATCAGTAGTTGAAGAAGCATCTACCAAGTCTCTCGTACAAGTGTTTGTCCAATATTACAAAAAAAATTACTTGTACTTGTACATTGCAGAATCACTTCCCCTCACAAAACAATCTCCTGTTATTTTCAGATCATTAATTCTCTCTTATAATGAGTTTTTTTTTTTAAAGAAGCAACTTTGAAAACAGCTACAATTAAGGAAATCCAAACTTGACATCTCTGGACTATCAGTACTCGAAACAATAAACTTCAAACTGAAAAATGAACAGAAGGTCTTCAAATGCAATTGCCATTAACAAGAAGGATCACAATTCTTTAGCATGCACCTACAATTTAGTCATGTTTGTGGTTTGTAATAATTACTGAGGGCTTGGATTAGCTCTACTATTTCTTTTCTTTTTTAAACGGACAGTTACCGTAAGTAAATTTGGTTGGGTACAAATCAGGACCTCCTGTCCTGGTTAAGTATTTATCTTTGTCATAAAAGAAAAAGGAAAAAAAATGATTGTATATGGACAACCCATCTACCTTCTTGTAGTTCTTCTTCCTCTACCATCTGATTTTGCAAATGTAAGTTTCTTTCTTAATTCTTACCTCCATAGCTTCGCCCCACACTGCCACATCTATCACACAGAGTGTATCGGCCTTCCTAACATGGGTGGCAGAACGAATTTTCAAAAAACAGTCTAAATGAACAATAGATCTGATTTTTATGTGATGATCTAGGATTGCCAATATGAATAGTTTGGGAGCGTGACTTCGTAAGAGTGAAATTCAAGTTTACTTGTAGATTAAAGAGGATACATATAGCAAACAATGGCATCAAAGAGGAATCAGAGGATACATATATGAGTTCAGCAAAACGGAGAAAGATATCAAAATACAAAGGTGTCCACAACACTCAAAAACCAAAACAAGCAGTGTTTGAGAAGTTGTTCACATCCACATTTTAAAACATAGATGCAGAGAGTGAGTTAGAAATGTATTTCACATATAGTACCCCATGATAGATAACTTTGAAAGAAAAAATAGTAAAATGTACGGGACATTGTGAATTTATCGGCACACTCTAGCACGTTGATCTACAAATGATAATAATTGTTTTAACCATCGTATACAACATCATTTTAAACAAGCAGTGTTCGAGAACTATCGTATACAACATCGACAAATGATAATAATTGCATTGTGCCGATAGGAAATTTTATCGGCACACTCTAGCACGTTGATCTACATCACGATCAAATTATAGTGTCAACATTGTTTTAACCATAGTTCTCTTTTTCTTTGCTAAATTGACCGTAAAGGAGAACGACAATCTCAGTATCGGACGGTATGTGTGTTTTTGAGTATCGCATTGGAAATGTCAAAACCGATACTATATGGCCGATACATATAAGTATCGGACGAGACTATGAACTTTGCTACAGAGTACCCTATCGGTTCTGGATCCCAGAACTAGGGTAACAGATTAGTGGTACGTTTCAACATAATGTGATATTAGTTCATGCAATGATAATTTAGTTAAGAGGCAACTGATACAAAAGATGTAGGCTTAGAAGTTAGAAGATGATGGAATGTCAATGAGTACCATTAAGAAGAGCTAATATAGAAGACTATTAACAATTTCCCTCTTTATCGATTCCTAATAGTGGCACCATTGGTGTCCCATAATAGGAGAGGGATAGGCCAGTTTCCCGGCATTATGTCAAGCTGCCCAAACTAGAGGAATTGAACCACTTAACTAGTTACAAGTTGCAACTCAGATCTCTACATCATGAAAATAAAGAAAAATTAGTTGTTTCTAAAAAAATAAACTTATGTGACTTAAATGGGATATAACATAAGTATAGGTGCAAATCAGTAGTCTTTAACAACCAAAAATACATGTCTGAATCGTTGACTAGCATAAACTTTGCAAGCATATCAAACATCATAACTAACAGATGACGATAAAGAAAACATAAGCTTACAACACTGTAAGAGCTTGCATCAGGCCAATAACAACTGGAATAGTCCCCGACAATTTGTTTCCCTGCAAGGATCTGATACTAAAAGTATTAGGACTCGAGCAAGAATTGGGCATAGTAAAAAGAACTATATAATAGATTTGAAAGCATTAATATATATATATATATATATATATATATATATATATATATATATATATATATATATATATATATATATATATGAAACCTCTAATTTAGCAACCTGCAGAAAACCAATGTTTGCTTATTCTGAAACCATGAAGAAGCTTTAAAAGTACTCAAATCTCCACCAATAACTACTTTACGCAAAAAGTCTCGTGTTATCCAATGATGTACACGACATTTACCTATTGCATCATCCAAGTTTGTAATTTTAACCAAGACGAAAATCAGTTCTGCTACATCCAGTCTTCCAGGTGTGGTGTGCGACTGAAATAGCTTATGTTTGATAGCTTGTACAACTAGACCACTTAATGGATATGTTAGAGAATGACTAATATATTACTGACACTGCTAGTTTACCCAAGATGAAATCATCTCTCTTATACAAGACAATCTACCAGATTCCTTCTCATGTTGATGCATGTTGAGTCAAGTTCAGAAAACAACGATCATAGTAGGCTAGTAGTTGTAGCAAAATTGGATATGCAATATGTCAATGGATGTGTCTCATGCCTCAACAATAAACATCACAACGAATATGAAATAAACAAGCGGGATTAATGCATATAATTCAAGGAGAAAGTTAGATACCAGGTATATTTTGAGCATAGGTCGATATATAGATAGATGGAGACATCTTACCTTTGCAAGCATGGACCTTTAAGACGTCCAACCTCCCTTTTGCGCTAGGAGGACGAATTCTTATCTGGACAATATAAGGGCGGATGTAATAAAAACTTTAAGCATATAACATCAATGAAGAAAATATGGTGGAGATTTACCTCTTGGATGACCTTGACTACTGAACAAAAACGTAAAAAAAACACATCACAGATCATGGCCAAATATGCAACCGGTATTGGCAGAACAAGTCAGGGGAAAACTTCCTTGTCCAAAAACACACATCACAGCACAGCACAGCACAACAAATAATTGTTACATGCAAGCCTATCCTGTCTCCTAGGCTTTTAATAGTTAACTGTTTCAGCACATATTGTTCCTCACCATGTCGTCGTGTAACTGTGTTGGTTCAACCAAGCATTGTTAGCAATCATTTTCTTCTCAAACTAATTGTTATCTGCATCACTTATATTCAGTTGATAATCATAATGTGTCGTACACGAAGAAAAGTAGATACTAAAGGAACCTAAGTTACTTTCAGGTTCTGTATCTGAAATATGGGATAGGTTTGAGCCAAAATAAGTGCATAATATACTGGAAGAAAAGTACCATCTTGCTCGAGATATAATACGAAAAAACACAAATGAGCTACGGATAAAAACATATCAATAGAACCACATCGTTTTCATATCACAAAATAAAAGCAAAGATCATGACAACAGACTAATTTTGTTCCTAACAACCGATAACATTAAGGGGACAAGATCACGTTCCTTAGCAAAATCAGAGAGCTGCTCCATCAAGCTTCTTTTTTTGCTCCATCATGCTTCTTTTTTTTGAACTTTATCCTTGTGCTTCTTCTTCTGAAATGAAATCCGTATATATATTGAGGGTCACAAGAAAAAAAGAATAAGAAAATATATATTGAGGGGAAAGGTAATATCAAAATAGAAATGAATGCAAAGATTATATACCTCCACACCAGAGATGAGTTGGAGATTGTTTTTCAGATTATTTTCTAGCGTTGCAATAAGACGATTGCAGGCATTGACTGAGGCGGTCGAACTAATCTTGTGCAGGTTTGGAGTAGCCTCTTTTAATGCCTTCGTTTGATTTGATTCAACAAATATTAACTACTAATATAGAAAACAAAAGTACTGAAAAAATATAATCAAGACTCACTTTGTTTGCTATCTCGCAGGATTCCTGTGGCGAGGAGAGAATGTCAGAGCATAACACGGAGAAATTCAGTGCTACTTCTAGCATAATAGGAATTCTTTCCACATCTAATGTTGCAAGATGTCTTGCATTCTCCTATCATCATCATCATCATCATCAGTCATCATCAGTTGGATGGCATATGTTAATTAATTAGTTGACAGATGTTAATTAATTTTAGAAACACATATGCTTTGAACAAATTAAAAAATAAATAAAACAAGCTAGGGTATCACCATCATTAATTAATTTTAGAAACACATATGCTTTGAACAAATTAAAAAAAAAAAAAAACAGAATAGGGTTTACCCAAGCGAATGTATAGGAGTCCTTCGCACGATCTGCATAATACTTCAAGTTGTCATCCCGTTTGGCCTCGGAGATGTATCTGTAAGAATCTCCCTCCTGAAGGTAATACATGACGAGTGGCTCCAAATATTTGTCGTTTGGAGAGTCATCTTTGCGTCTGAGTTCCCAGTGTGCTCTTATGAGCATGTCGTTTGGGGTGATGACGCTTCTGCATGCGCTCTCCAATCCGAGATAGAGGTACAGAAGGTAGATGCGGATGACTGCCTTTTCCGAGTCTGTCTTTGCTTCCAATATTTTCAGTTCGACCTCACGTACTCTTTTCCGGTGGAAGTCCGCCAGTTTTTTGGCACCGGAAAAGAAAGTCCTGCGCTCTGACAATGTCAGCTCGGCACCGTTGATGGAATACACTAAATTTCTCATGTATTCCATCATCTTGCTGTAATCTCCCAACTTACTGCACAGCTTCGCCAAAGAATGATAATTTTCACGAGAGAGATCTGTCATTTTTCTTTTTCTTTTTCTTTTTCTTTTTCTTCTCTTTTTCGCCCTCCTAAGATTCTTCTCTCTTTTTTCTTTTTTCTTTTTTTTCACTCTTCTCTCTTCTAAGATTTTCCGTAGCACTCCCAAAATATGAGCTGCGTCTGTTGGGAGTTTATTTATAGAAAATCCAGACCGTGTCTGTGTCCCTGTTCGAGTCCGGGTCCGGATCAATTCCATGTGGGCAGGTGTGGATGAGCCCGGCTCCTCCTATAATAATTAGAGCTTGAGCTCATGGTCGAGAGAGCCTGAGCCAAGCTCGGCTCCCTTGTTGCTGTCCAATTAAAAAGTCGAGGTCTGCTTGTTTAAATTAACAAAACATCACGATGTGCTTCAATTGTAGACAGGGTTAGTAATTGTTTTTAATTTAAAGGAGATAAAGATAAAAATAAATCAAGATAAAAGAGAGAGAAAGATAACTTATATTTTGAAAATAAGAGAGGAAAAGATAGGTATTTCATATTTATCTTTATTCTGTTTATATTTAAGAATATCTCCTCTTTATAGATAAGATGGAGAAAGGCAGGTATTTTAAGAAAGTTTTGTTTTATCATTGTGTTATATATATCTATACTACTTTATAATGAAAAAGGTTGAGCTTCATGGTAAAACTTTTCATTCCAAATGTACTTCGCATCTATGTACTAATTTAAATTCTTTATTAAAGTTAAAATGAACAACTAGATAATTATGGGAGTTGTCCTTTTGTGTTTTTAAATACTATTAAAATAATATATATAATAACATAATGATACTAATATAATAATAAATTTAGAATAATTAATGCAGTTGTTCTTTTAGTCTTCCTAAGTAGTTTTAATAAATATTAGAATAATTACAATAACTATTTTTTGGTCTTTATAATAATGATCTATAAAATACGTCCAACGCACTTGCATATATACTAGTATATATAAACTGGATATGAGTCATAGGCTCATATTTTTACATGAGTCAATATGGCCAATAGAAATAGAGTGTACTATTGCACATTGGTGCACATGAGATGTAGAAGTTCATTTCTATTGGTCCACATGTGCATGGCTCATGTAAAAATATGAGTCGTTTACCCATAAGGAGATAAAAAGGTTCCGCACATGAAGACTGCACATCTCCCTCCCGCTTCCGTGCATCCCCTTCCTGATCCCCCTCCTCTCTCCACCCGCTCGCCCCCCTCTTCCCCCCTTCCCTCCTCCGCCGCTGATGCCCCCCTCCTCCTACCCCGACATCCCCTCCCAGCCTTCCTCTTCTCCTCCCCTCCCGCTCTGGCTCTGGGTTCTGGATCCTAATTCGGAACCTCCTGGAGCCGGCATTCGGTGGCACCACGACATTCGACGGCCTACCAGCAAGTTTCGACCGTCTCTAGTGATGGATGTGTCACACCCCGATCTCCTGCAGGAATCGGCCGTTCCCGCCGGACACGAATTACCGCGCCAGCGCTCCCGCGAAACGATCTTTTTCATTGGGACATGATACCGTGCGAGCCTGGGATTGCGCCCACAAGGAAACATCTTTAAAGTTTTGGCTATCATCGAATCGATCGAGTACGCAGTAGAGGGACAGTGTTGTAAAAAATAATCCATCTGAATAAACGAGGCAAAGATCGAGACACGATATTTTCTGAATACAATGGCATCGTTCCAAACATTATGTCCCTCTATACAAAAGCAGCTCAAAGCAATCGATACGACTCAAGGCATCGAAACCAGATTTTCGGGTCCTAGGGATAAGGCACGGCTATCGCTTTCTCGGACGATCCAGCACTTGCGAACAAGCAAACTGTTGGTGGGTCAGCACTTTGGAGAAAGTACTGGTGAGTCTAAAAACAACGAACAGAAGCAACACCCCTTGAAACCCACAGTAAGTAAGCATGTGGCAAAATATTACATTACTAGTGATCTTTCTAGTTTTACCTATGTTCGTTTCATACAGTACAAGAACGGAGTCATATTACTTCATTTTGGAAACTTCTTTGAAATCAGAGTTCATATTCTATATACAAGCAAGCAGGCAAGACAAGCAGTTCATATACGATAAGCAGATTCATTTACTATCTCTGGTGCGCAACGTGCCTCGTGAGTCATATTCATTTCTATAAAGACTCTAGCATATGCATTTAGTGGACTATCTTATTAGCATCTCTCGCTTAGCATCTCTATCTTTCTCTTATTAGCTAACATCTTATCGTGTGAACGAGATAGAAGCATATACGAAAATAAGACTTCTCTATGAAAGCATTAAATATAAGAGAGCATGTTCTATAGCATGCATATCACTTATTCAGTGATTCTTACCCTTTCGTCGAGCGGTTATCCCTGCTGCAGACATACAAGTTAGCAATAATTCGCATAAACATATATGTATAAGGTTATTTTTTCTCTGTCTGTCTCTGCATCAAAAAGTTAGGTATGCAATAAGGCTAAATCCTAGCATGCGACCTAACTATATGATGGTCCATGAGTCTCCTTTCTTAAGATTAGAAGCGGTATTATCACGGCCCAACACTGCACTAATGTATACCCGCTCATATACTTAGCTGCTTTGACTCGTGAACTAGCTATCTAATAGACATGAATACCCCTTGATCGCGAGGACTTCTTTGCCTCAGGGTATTCCTCTGATCCCCCAGGACAAACGATCCCCAGTGCCCCAAAAAATCGTTCGTGGGATGATCCTTATACACAAGTTGTCTAAGACTAATGCATGAATGCAGCTCTATCAGATAAACTCTATATGTATGTAGCAGTTCAATAACAATCATCTAGTCAATCTCTTCTCTCTATCTCTATCTATGTCTCTATCTTCGTCTCAGTGTGGACATGCCACCATTTCTATATCTTATACAGACTGGCTGCCATTTCTCTGATACCGTTCAAGCATTTCAATAACTTCTATGAAAACATATAACAATCTCTATTTAAGCAAGCAAGCATGGAAACAGTTCTCTATCTCTTTTAATTAAGCATGCAGTTCTACTCTTTCTTTCTTTAGCATGGCAATGGTTCAATCGATAGCGGTATCCGTGTATCTAAGCATGTAACATTTCTATCTTTAGCTAGCATGGCAATGGTTCTATATCTTTTATATAAGCATTCAAGTTATCTAGTTAGGTAAGCAGATTCGTTTCAATGACAAGCTATACGAGCAAGTTTTATCATTCTTCTTATAAAACTATCTTCTTAGAATAAGCATTCAAAAACTCAGATTTATTATTAAGGCGTGCAAGAATCAGAGAATGAAGTTCTTCCCACTCACTTAGATCAATCATCTTGTGTTTCGATCGGAAACTCTCCGAGAAGGCTTTCGCTTAAGCCAGCAAAGCGATATCTCTTGTACATAGTGCCTACGCTGAGCGGAGCACTACATACTTACCAACCAAGAAAGAGTTTTGTCCTCGAAACTCAAGGAAAAACTTTCGATATCCAGAGCAGCGATAGTCCTCATCCCTCACCATTCTCAATCGAAAACTCTAGCAATAAAAAACTATCACTCAAGCAAACAGAAATCAGAAGCCATAACTCTCAAGCAATAAATCAAATCCAGAAAAAATTTGTGCACATCTTTGAGAATATCTATGGAATTATTATATAGAAAGTTCTACTCAATAACGATATCAATGTACAAGGAATCGTCATCTAAGAATAGCAGTGAAATGGGCGTAAGGCCAGAGGATCGAGGTACTCTGATACCATTATGTCATGCCCCGATCTCCCACAGGAATCAGCCGTCCCCGCGGGCATGAATCACTACGCCAGCGTTCCCGCGGGATGATCGTTTTCATCGGGACGTGATGTCTTGGTAGCTTGGGGTTGCGCCCACACAAGGCAACATCGCTAAAGGTTTGGCTATCATCAAATCGATCAAATACGCAAAGGAGGGATAATATTGCAAATAGTAATCCATCTGAATAAACGAGGCAAAGATCGAGGCACAATTTCTCTGAATACAATGGCACCATTCCATACATTATGTCCCTCTATACAAAATCAGCTCAAAGCAATCAATACGGCTCAAGGAATCAAAACCAAATTTTCGGGTCCTGGGGATGAGGTACGTCTATCGCTTTCTCGGATGATCCAGCACCTGCGAAAAAGTAAACTGTTAGTGGGTCAGCACTTTAGAGAAAGTACTGGTGAGTCTACAATCAATGAATAGAAGCAACACCCCCTAAAACACACAGTAAGTATGCATGTGGAAAAATATTATATTACTAGTGATCATTCTAGTTTTACCTCTGTTCGTTTCATGCAGTACATGAACGGAGTCATATTACTTCTATTTGGAAACATTTTTGAAATCAGAGTTTATATTCGATATACAGGCAAGACAAGCAGTTCATATGCGATAAGCAAATTCATTTACTATCTCTGGTGCGCAACGTGTCTCGTGAGTCATATTCATTTCTAGAAAGACTCTAGCATATGCAACTAGTGGACTATCTTCTTAGCATCTCTCTCTTAGCATCTCTATCTTTCTCTTATTAGCTAACATCTTATCGTATGAACGAGATAGAATCATATACAAAAACAAGACTTTCCTGTGAAAGCATTCAATATAAGAGAGCATGTTCGATAGCATACATATCACTTATTCAGTGATTCTTACCCTTTCGTTGAGCGGTTATCCCTGCAGCAGACATACAAGTTAGCAACAATTTTTATAAATATATATATAAGGTTCTCTTTTTTTTTGTCCGTCTCTACACCAAACAGTTAGGTATGCAAGAAGGCTGAATCCTAGCATGCGACCTAACTATATGATGGTCCATGAGTCTACTTCCTCAAGATTAGAAGCGGTGTTATCACGGCCCAGCACTGCACTAATGTATACTCGCTCATATACTTAGCTGCTTTGACTCGTGAACCAGCTATCTAATAGACATGAATACCCCATGATCGCGATAACTTCTTTACCTTAGGGTATTCCTCTGAACCCCCTAGGGCGAACGATCCCCAGTGCCCTAGAAAACCGCTCGTGAGATGATCCTTGTGCACAAGTTGTCTAAGACTAATGCATGAATGCAGCTCTATTAGATAAACTCTATATGTATACAACAGTTCAATAACAAGCATCTAGTTAATCTCTTCTCTCTATCTATATCTTTGTATCTTTTTCTGTCTCCGTCTCAGTGCAGACATGTCACCACTTCTATCTCTTATGTAGACTGGCTGCCATTTCTTTGATACCGTTCAAGCATTTCAATAACTTCTATGAAAATATATAACAATTTCTATTTAAGCAAGCAAGCATGAAAATAGTTCTTTATCTCTTTTAATTAAGCATACAGTTCTACTCTTTCTTTCTTTAGCATGGCAATGGTTCAATCGATAGCGGTGTTCGTGTATCTAAGCATGCAACATTTCTATCTTTAACTAGTATGGCAATAGTTCTATCTCTTTTAGACAAACATTCAAGTTCTCTAGTTAGGCAAGCATATTCGTTTCAATAAGAAGCTATACGAGCAGGTTCTATCATTCTTCTTATGAAACTATACTAGCAGGTTCTATCATTCTTCTTATGAAACTATTTTCTTAGAATAAGCATTCAAAAACTCGGATTCATTATTAAGTTGTGCAAGAATCAGATAATGAAGTTTTGCCCACTTACTTAGATCAATCATCTTGTATTTCGATCAAAAACTCTCCAAGAAGGCTTCCACTCGAGCCAGCAAAGCGATATCTCTTGTACATAGTGCCTATGTGGAGCGGGACACTACAAGATGGACGACGATGACTCAACAATGCGGGAAAGGTGTTAAAACCTATTCCTCGTCACCTGCGCCTATGTCACACCCCAGAACCAAAATACTGGAGAACGGGGGTGGATAACGACCAGCTACGTATACTCAGAGCATACCAGTACCCCGAATATACAGTAAAGCTGTAAGACATGGGAGGTTAACACTATAATCCATCAGTCAATACTAGGTCAAGCGGTCCTAAGTGTCTCAATCACAAGCAAACAATAATAAACAAGGAATATGATCATCAGGAGCAAAATAGTAAAGCGTCCCAAACCAAATATACATAGGTGATCATGAAGCTAGTAATACAAAATAAAGAACTAGCAGAGTATAAGTAATACATGATCAACTCATAGTCTAGAATAAGCTAATCATGTCATCGCCCTTAGGCTAGAAGTCAAGTCCAAAATATGAGCTAAACACGTGCTCGGTGGCTAAACGTCGCAAAAGAATATACAGTACGGGATCTAGTGGGCGAACAAGTAGAAACCCACTCAAGTAGTTTGGTACTCCGGGTGGTCACCATCCAACAGGAGATACGGAGTATCCATTGGATCCGCTACGAGATCTAGCCATACAAAACCAGTGGGGTCAGACCCCTAATAGCAAGTACCACAAAGAAAGGCCAAAAACTATGAACTAAAACCAATACTATCTTAACACAACAACATATAAGACAGAAGCAAAATCACTATATGATCTCAAACTGGTTATACTATTTTGTTTTCTTTCATAAATTTCTTTGTAATCAGAGATTAAAAATTGGAACATTATGGATTGATACACGGTGAGGTTGAATATCATAACACGTCTATGTAGGTTGAATTTGGATAAACAAAATGTTGTACGACATCAATTTGGATTGATACACGGTAAGGTTGAATATCATAACACAAAATTTTGGAAAGGGTACGAGCTCCTTGTAAGGTTGTTACAACAACAAAAATAGAGTTTTATTTTAATTTTTTGGGATCGGCTTTGTGAGTCATCTAATTTTTCAAGGAGGAAGTGATGCCTCCTACTGTTAAGGAGGAAGAGATACCACCTACTGTATCTCAGACGGGGAGTTCCAGTCACCCAGCACCTATAGCGGAGATTGATCACATAGACGCTATTTATGCGCAGTATCTGAGGGACTGGTATGTGCCCCAGCATATTGGATATCCTCGAGATTGATACTGTGATGTTTCATATACTTTTATTGTGGTTATTGTGTGATTGTGATACTTATATATTATGCCCATTGTGTGACTGTGATACTTATATATTATGTATTTTGTGTGACTGTGATACTTTTATTTTGTGTGTATTGTGTGACTGTGATATTTTATATACTTTTTGTGTTATTTCGTACGCAAAAAATTCAATGGAGGGTTGCTCCAGGTCTGTCTATAATATTTGTGCGTATTGTATGACTGTGATTCTTTTTATTCATATTAAATGATGTTAATTTACCGGTGTTGAGTGTTCCACCGAAGGGGTCGGCGAACCCAGAGAATTCAACGGAGGGTTGCTCCGAGTCTATTTTTAATTAGAAATTTATAAATTGCAGGAATAATAGTTTGAAAACAATTCAGTATTCATTTTTTTATTTTTTCTATAAAATTAGCAACGTATTTAGCAACGTTTATACACGTCGCTAAATACGTCGCTAATTAGCGACATTAATAGACGTCGCTAATGACGTCGCTAAACATGTCGCTAAATACGTCGATGTACGTCGCAATATGCTGACATGGCAGTACTACCAGGTCATTAAAGACGTTGTTGTCATGTCGCTATATAAGTCGCTAATTAGCGACGTTTAGCGAGGTTTGTTTACGTCGCTAATTAGTGACGCTGCGTCGATAAACGTCGCTAATTTAGCGACACATTTAATTCGCTAAAAAACGTCGGTATAGCGACGTTTAGCGACGTTTTTCCTTTCAGCGACGTGCTGAGTTCCGACTTCTGTAAAACATTGCTAATTACGTCGCTAAACGTGATTAGCGACATTTTTTTGTTATTTAGCGACATTTTTTGACGTCGTTAATTTGACTTTTTTGGTAGTGGATTATGTATGACTATTACTCTTATTAGTTCTTCATTTTGTTTTACTAGCTTCATGATCATCTATGTATATTTGCTTTGGAACGCTTTACTATCTTGCTTCTGATGATCATATATCTTGTATATTGTGAATTCCTGCTTGTGATTGAGACACTAGGATTTCTTGACCTAGGTTGACTGATGGCTTGTAGTATTAACCCCCTATGTCTATTTACAGTCGTGACTGTATCTCGGGGTACTGGAGTACTCTGGTATACGTAGCTGGCTTTGTCTGCCCCCACTCTCTAGCATTCTGGTTCTGGAGTATGACAAATGCTAGGTACCAAGTAGCCATTGTACCATCCCGCTCGAAACGAATGGCTATCAAAATATTCTGTCTGGATCGGCCCCGGTGCCCCGGCGTACCGTCCGCAGGAACCACAAAATTCCTTGTGCACAAGTTGTCCGTGACCTTGGAAACTCCAGTCTTCCAAATCACATATCATAATCTTGCTCAAATATTTATCCATGTTCATAAACTCAAATCTTTATCCATGTTCACAAACACATTGGCTCCCAGAGCCGCCTGATCTTGTCCTAAACGAATGTTGCTCCCCGAGCTGTTTGATCATAACTCTTGCTTAACTTGTCATGTTGCAGTCCCCTAGCTCGAGAACTGCCTTGGCGACCTAACGGTCCCGAATACTTTCATGTCCAGACTTGCATGGAATGACTATTTGATAGTCTTCCGGCCAAATAAGTGAATCATGTTCTGTGTCGCGTTCCAGGCCGTAGCACGAATCTACGAGACAAGCATGGCATACACAAAGGTGAAGTACTCTACCTGATCATATAAAAGCCTACTTGAAACATAAGCAATACGACTAGCACGAGCGTGAAGGTGTGGTGCGAGAGTTTAACTATGATTCCAAGTTCATTTCTTTCTACACAATTAATACAAGATGAGATTATTTTCTTAGCTAGGTGCGTTCACTTCTTTTATTAGCATGCACCAATAGTGTTTTCTAGCGACTAGCATGTATCGTCCATATTTTATGTGTGCAGGCCAAGCAAAGGCAGGTTCATCGGAGCCACCCACCTTGGCAATGATTCGCATCGACCGGGCGAGACTCTGAGCGAGCCTTTAAAAAATCTAAGTCTGAACTTCTGAAGGGCCAAGTCCGAATTCTTTTGTATCAAGTGAGTCATCTCACTGCGCTAGGCAGGACGGGTTGTCGCAGTTGCGCCGTTTGAATCGGCTCTCCGCGCTAATCGGAGCGGGTCGTTAAAGTCCACCCCAACTACAATTCTGGATCCGCCCCTATGTTGACGAGAACTATCATTTAAAGGCAAATAAAATTTGGTGTTCTCTAAAAAAAATTAAGGTTTTCTCTCTCATATGACGAGTGAATATTTTGCAGTGCACTAAAATTTGTCATGTGATTCTTTCCCTTATGGGGGCGTTTGGTACGCGGAATACTATATAGATGAAATTCTATATTCCAAGAAATCAAATTTCAAGTAATTAAATTCCCTAGAGAAATTATATTCCCATGTTTGGTGACTATATAAATAATTTTGAAAAAAAAGGATAAAAAAAAAAATTTAGCAAATGCCCCAATTACAAATATAGAAACTAGCATATACTTTCACTTATTTTAAAAACTAGCAAATGCTCACATTCCTTTGTATACAATATTTAAAATTTTAAGATATACCCCACTATTTAATCAAAATTTTGATTATTTTATTAATAATGGGGACATTTGCTAGTTTTTTTTAAATAACTTGGGGTATATGCTAGTATCTAAATTTGTAGTGGGAGTATTTGCTAAAATATTCCTAAAAAATTGAAAGTAAAAAAATTAAAAAAGATTAAAATTTTGATAAAAAATAAAAAAATTAAAAATTAAAAAAACAAAAAAACCAAATATAACGAAAAAAAAAAACCAAAAAAGCACAAAAAAAACACAAGAAGCAAGGAAAAATGGAAAAACAAAATTTTTAAAAAAAGCAAGAAACGAAAAACGAAAAAAATGAAAAAATTAAAAAAGATCAAAAACGACCAAAAAAAAAAAAGGTAAAGACAAAAAAAATGATAAAAACGAAAAAGAGGAACGAAGAAAAAAAAATCAAAAAACGATAAATGATAAAAAAAGAGAGAAAATAAAAAATAAAAAAATTGATAAAATAATCAAAAACGAAAAACTGATAAAAGTGATCAAATCCGAATTTTTTTATTTATTTATAAAAACGATCAAATACGTTCGAAAAACGAAAAATTGAGAAGTAGAGAGGGTAGAGAAGTAGAGAGGTTTGTAAGAGGTTGTAAGTATTTGGTAGTGTTTTATTAATTTGTCTACCTTAACATTATTGTTATTATATGCATTGCATTCTTAGTGTTTTATTAATTTGTCTGCCACCTCATATATATATATATATATATATATATATATATATATATATATATATATATATATATAAAAGAGGATTAAAAGATCCGGGAGTCGGGATCTCTGCTCTCGTGCACCATCGGATCCAAAAATTCGTGTGGGGGCCATGTGTGGGACTTCCGTGATCCAACGGTTGAAAATGACGGGGTTTCTGTGGGATGCCGGATCCGCTCTCTGTACACTTTTCTAACATGTTTGTATGGTTTCTTTAGATGAGAAATGTTGTATTCAGTAGACTTTTGTACTACTTGTTACAGTGAAACAATTATGCACTGTTTTGGGGACTCCTGACAGAAGTATTTGGCCAGAAGGGATGGACCTTCCACGATCAATCAATTTGAGGTAGAAGGCAATATTTTCAATTGTATTATGAGGGACTTTGTTTCCATCTTGGTGTATTTATATTTGATAAAAATATTTGCTACATCATATTTTGTGCATCATAGCTGCCACGTCTTGAATCAATACTCGTGTTCTGTGTTAGATGGTTGAGATGTGAGAAGTGAAAGTGAATCAAATGTGTAAAATGACTTGTGAGTATTCTATTGTATTTTGATTAATAAAGTGGTAAATAATTTCTTTTTTTTTTTTTAAAGTGGCTTGTGGAGCCTTCTTTAAGCAATGTTGCTATTGGACAAAATGCAAATTGCTGGATGGAATAAGTGGTTGTGGCTATGAAGATTTTGGTTCTCAGGAAGTAAATAACAACATTAATTTCATTTCTATAACTAGCAAAAGCCATGGGAGAACCAAAAGGCTTCCTTTCGTCATTAAGGGCAAATTGTCTCAGATACTGTCTGAGACTGAAAACAAAGTAAATAGCAACAATGTAAATAGCAACCGGACATAGTTTAACCACACACACCAAAAAATCGATACTTCGCCAAATCTAGAGCAAGAGCTTCTAGCTCCAGGAATATTTGTCTCCACGTATGTTCACGGATCACTCAGAAATATGAGAAAGCCCATAGGTTCACAGATCACTCTTCAGAAAAATGAAAAAGAAAGAGAAAAATAATAGAATTTTAGTAATCAGTATAAATCAAAATAAAAATTTATCGAAAGAATTTATATTTTACCTGATCATCACACTAAACAACATATCACTCAGGACCGAAAAGCTTTTGTTTACCACGAATGTAGAAACAATAAGCCATAGCGACGCGAACAATCTGCCTCCTTTAGTCTGAAAGGCTTTGTCTCCGTACCCAACTGTTGTCACAGACAAAATTGAGAAGTAGAACGAGTCCGTCCAACCATCATTCGCACCTTTTTCAAGACCATATATGCCCGCTATACCAATGAAAATCAAACCAAATATCCCCAAAGCTGCTAGTATAAACTGCATAACACAAAAGACAATACAAATTTATTTAATTAATTTCAAATTAACACAATATCATAAGAGTTATATATAAGTGTTGAATAGAGACAATACCACCACATGTAGGCTTACCTTATATCTCTTTCGTATTCGCATGTTACTGCCTATGAAAAGGAAGTTGCAAAGACTTTGATGACGAAGCCATGGAAGGACGACTTGCTCGAGGTACAGATCTATAGCTTGGGACAAGGTCTTTAATACAAGACATGGTCCAAGCACAATAAACAAACAAACGAACAACTTTGTTTCTTTAGTTTTTGGAGTTATATCTCCATATCCGACCGTAGTTAAAGTAACAGTTGTCAAGTAGCAAGCATCCGTTATACTATGCTTCGGCCTCATTGAGTCATCCGAACTAAAAAAACTGATGTGAAGAAATGTGAACAGGCACAAATATACTGCAACATAAATGATAATCCAAAAAACCAGATTATAGCAAACAGTCCGTTGGTATAAGGGATCTTGGACGACTTGGATTTGTTTGATTTCCTGGTCACCTCCGGTTTGGGGTTCACCTTTTTCTTCTTCGATTTCGTGTTCACGTACTACGGTTGGTTTGATTTCCTGGTCACCTCCGGTTTCGACAACGGGTTTGATTTCCTGTTCACCTCCGACTCTGGCATCAGCTTTGGTTTCGTCTTGGATTTCGACTGTGACTTGGCCTTTGCCTTTGCCTTTGTCTCCTCTTTCCTGGTCACCTCCGGTTTCGACATCGGGTTTGATTTCCTGTTCACCTCCGACTCTGGCATCAGCTTTGGTTTCGTCTTGGATTTCGACTGTGACTTTGCCTTTGCCTTTGCCTTTGCCTTTGTCTCCTCTTTCCAACGCGGAAACTACCTCTCCAAGTTCACTCATCTTAACAAATGTTACACAAAATAAATTGAAAGAGAGAAGGTAGAGTTTTTAGTTTCAAGTGATGTATATGTAGAAAATACAGAAAGACTATGATGACGAGAAATTGAAAAACCAACATGCTAGTACATAGCTAGTAAACACACAGACACAGGGAAAGAAGAAGAAGCACAGAGCTCACCTTAGCTAGTAAAGTACACCACCACCACAAGGACTCGACAGGAGTTTGAGCCGGGAGAAAAACGCACGTCTCTGTGTAGATAGTTAGGGTTTAAGCTATAAGGAAGGAAGGAAGGAGAGAAGGTAATATATAGAGAGGGGGGAGGGGGAGAGCCGTTGGGCTGAGAACGAGCAGTACCGCGTGGCTGTACGTACCTGCTGCATGTCTACACTGCTAGCTAGTGAAACCCAGGCATGCAGGCATGCTTTAGCTTTAGTACCGTACGTACGGGATCGAAGGAAGGAAGTAATAGAATTGCTCTCCTTACTTCTTATATTTCATCTGTGCATGCATGCAGGGTCTGCGGATCCGGGTCGGACGCGCGGTCGGAGGAGGACCCACCCGACCCGCGGAGTAACAATTTAGTTTAATTTAATTTGAGACCATCTCTCTCTCTCTCTCAGGCCAGGAGTTTGGGAGTATTGTATTTAGGCCGGAATATGGTTAAATTTGAAATAATAATAATAATAAATCCATCAACATTCATGAAAGGAAAGAAAAACAAATGTTCATGAGGGAGTTGGATTTACATCCTACCTATCTTAATTAAATTTTTTTCTCGAAATTAGAATCGACCAACCCATAAATCATAAGGTGACGTCGCTAACTTCACCTCCACTCAATACACAGTTCCCAAGCTTGTCTCACTATTATCTCGAAGCTCTACCCCTTTGTAACTATTATTCGATGGGTTATATTACATCGTCAAGTTTTGGATAATCACCTAGCCACGAGAAAGAGAAAGCCGCAAGGACGCGTCCCGAAAAGGAAGAGTATACCGATGGTTGCGATATCAATAATCCGATATTGTACATGCTACCGACTTTTCTAGTTTGTGGATAATTCAACATTATATATAGTAAATATATATATTATATATCAAGATGATTTGTAATAGCTTTGAAGCCATCACAAGTCCATATATAGTTCTAGCTTAGTTCTTATTTGAACACATGACTAATCCTAATTAGGAATTTTCTAGTTTTTTCAACAATATTTTTTTAAGTGCAATGGATGTTTCTAGTAACTAATAACCAACAAGATTGCTTGTTGGGGGGATTGTTTTTGTTAGACTAAATCTATGGACATATGAAAAATTAAACATAACCAATATCATATACGAACAAAACAAATGATCATTATCTGCTGTAAAATTAATAAAAAAAAATTTCTTATACAAAAGTACTTTTTATTTTTGCCAGGAAAAGATTGTATAAAAAGAGAAGTCATCTGTTATTACTGGCACGGTCATAGAAGACAGGTAACAGACATAGAAGACAGGCGATAGGAGGGTGTCTTCGTCTTTCAAGCCAAAAAGTTCTCGCTGCATAAAAGTTAAAACGGAAAGAAACGACGAAAAGGGTTAGTATGTAAACAAAAGTGCAATGACTAAAAGTAAGTTTGAAATTGTATTCTCCTCCTCCTTTATATGGACCCAAACCAATAGGGCTGCAAAAAGATTTGATTGGCAGTGATGAAAACTGCATTATACAACCAGAAAGACGGCATGCTTTCCCCACGACTCTCTCCATCTACATTTGACTGACCTCTCCAACCGTACAGAGAAACAAAGGAATAAAAAGTAATATAATTCTATTTTGGGGGGTTTTGTTAACTTAACCCCTTCTGTTTAGTAATTTATTAATATTAGTTGCGATCAATACCTTAACAACTTTATTAGGATAGTCTACTAGTTAATCATGGGGAGCCAGTTGCAGGGCTTGAACATGTAAAAGCTTCTGAAAATGAATATTAAAGAAAGTTATTCAGAAAATTTACTGTAGGAAATTTAATTTATATTAAATTAATGTAAACGAAATAAGTTTATTTAAATTAAAAATAAAGATACAGTCCGCCAACTCAGTTGACAGAAAACACTACACTACGCAGCGAACACGTGTACAAAAATAAATTAAATGTGGACCCCACTGTCCAATTTTCGTTAACATTGTTGGCCGGCCAACAATGCTGACGAAAATTGGGCAGTAGGACCCAAGGGTTGGGTTGGGATGGTTTGGTTTGGTTTGATTTATTAGTTTTTTTTAGTTAGTTATGTTTTGGTTTTTTTTATTTAGTTTTTTTCGATTTAGTTTAGTTTTGAAAATTGGTTTAAGAAAATCTACTTTAATGAAATAAAATTAAAATAAATTAATTGTAAAGAAAAATCTAGAAAAAAAATTTAAAAAAAAAGAAACGGTTAGGGTTTTTTAGAAAATTTTAAAGAAAAAAAATTCCATTGCAGTGTTTGATAAGAAAAAAAAAACTAAATAAAGAAAAAAAAACTAGTATTTTTTTTTTGTCCTCTAATTTTCTGTTTATTTAATGGTTTAGTTTTTTTTATATTAAAAAAAAAGACTAAGTAAAGAAGAAAGACAAATAATAGGTTGGGGAATGATTTGGTTTTTATTTGGGTTTGAAATTGGGTCTGGGTCTATGGATTTGTGTTGGTTTAGTAGTTGATTTATGTCCAATGGCTATTTCACAACCGGTCTTTCAACGGCTCTTATTTTTTCAACATTCATATCCAACGTTCGTCTAACGATCGTTTCAAAGTTACCTATTAAACGTAGTATTTGTTTGATATTAGCATATCAAACATTGCAAACAAAAATTTTATTTCTTTCCATGCGAAGTTTCTTTCTTTCCACACAGGAGAAGATCAGTTCAATATACAATATTTGAAGTCCATTTTCTTGTTGCCATGGATCGAAGTATAACAATACTATGCTCGCTTGGTGGTGTACTAAATGGGTTAGCTTATGAAGAAGGTTTAGTTGAAGTTCTTTTAATTGATCGAAATATTTCGTTTGATAATTTACGTAATCTAATAATTGAAAATTTTTCTATTGACTATGATTTTTTATTGATACATATTTATCTATCTAATCGTATAAATTTAGTTAGTGAGGAAGCATAAAAATTTATTCTTGAAGTTAATATACAATCACCGTATATTAATATTTTTGTGACTCCACCACCACCACCACCACCACCACCACCACCAAGAATTAGTAGTGCTCCTAGTTCTTCTCACCAAGTTATTTCATTTACTGAAGAAGAACATAGAGTAGATGATGGTAATACCGACGATAAAAATAGTGATAGTTTAATAGAAAATATAGATGATGTACTTAATGATAATGTTGATAGTTTAAACAATTTATTCATTGGAAGAGAATTTATGAATCTGCATGCATTTAGAAGTTTTATTAGTGATATAGTAATTGCAAAAAGAATTTGTTGCAAGGCTACTAGAAATAATGCCAGTGTAATTGTATATAAATGTAAAGTTTCTAGTTGTAGTTGGAGAGTGTACGCTAAAGTCATTGGCAACGGCAAAATATTCGTCATTAGTACGCTAGAAAATGTACATTCTTGTTTAGGTGGACTTGCAATGAAAAATCATCCATTAGCGACAACTATATGGGTTAAGAATAAGATTATTGATAAAATTTGTGATAATCAGTCTTATAGTCCATCGCATGTTATAAATGATATCTATAGGGAACACTGAATACATATTAAGCTTAGAAAGCTAGAGAAATTGTTCTATCAGAAATAAATGGTAGTTATATTGATGCATATAGTAGTCTTGAAGAGTATGCTTTTACAATCATTGAGACAAATCCAGGTAGCAGATGTTATATAAAGACTATAGAAAATAATAAGTTTCAAAGAATTTTTATTTGTTTCAAGGCATGCATTGATGGCTTTTTAAGGGGATGTTTACCTGTGATTACTACTGATGCTACATTTCTTTCCTCTAAATTTTAACGTATTTTATTTATTGCGTGTGCTCATGATCCTAACTATCAATTATATCAAATTGCTTATATTGTTGCTGAGAGCGAAAACACGGATTCTTGGACTTGGTTTTTAAACGGTTTAAAAACATCTTTTGAAGGTAGTTTTAATGCGTGTGATACAATTTATTTTATATCAGATAAACAGAAAGGATTAATAAATGACATGCGTGCTATTTTTCCAGAATTATCTCATTTTTATTGTATTTAATATTTTAAATAAAATTTAAAACAAGTACGTAGACTGTCTTATTTTTAACGTAAATTAGATTACCTTGCAAGATGTTGTAATAAGACATATGCGAATATTTGCTTTGAAACAATTAAGACTGAAAATATCAATATTTACAATTGGCTTGTTGGAGTAAACGATATTAAACTCGTCTTTTATCACACTGGATAACAGCTTATTCTCCTTGTCCTAGATTAGATATTAACACGTCGAACCTTGCTGAATGCTTCAATAACTGAGTTAAAAACGTACGCGATAAACCAATAACAACACTACTTGATAGTATTCGAGCCAAAATTATAACAAAAAAATTATAAGCTGGTACGGACTGTATGTTACCTATTTTATGACAAAAAATTATAAGATAATGGTCATAATGGCTTTATAAAATAATAATACAGATATTTTATCTCGTTATACTTTAGTGTATCAAATTCATCCCGGTATAAAGAGATAACCGCGTGTTCACAGTGTACTGGATCTGCTGTATCCGTAGTCCACCGTAAATCTGACGAAAAGACACCAACGTCGGTATTAATGCGGGAGACTGGCCTACCAATATGAAAGTGCTCATAGGACCAAACCTAGAAAACATGAGCATATGATATAAGTGCACATATTTTCAATGTAAATAGAATTAAGTAAAACCTTTTATATGATATAAGTGCACATATTTTTATACCTGTATTAATGTCGTGCAACAACTTAAATTTACCCTTGTTGCATTCATGTCTTCAAATTGTACAAAATCTGTCATAGAACTATATAAATATGTCAACACTGACGCTCCCCAAGTTTGGCACGTAGGTGCGGCCAGGTCTACAAAAAAATGTAGAAAAAGTAAATCAACTAAATTTGATGAGTCTAGAAACAACATTTTGCTTAATAAACCTAGCAACTAGGCTCTGGTGCAAACAATGACCTGAACAAATGATGAAGAAATGATATGCATTAAATTAAATTAAAAATATATTACGTAAATAATAACATAAGTTGTGAAAAAAATTATACTTACCCGATCCCCATCCACTGAGATAACTTGATCACCAATACGATCTAGGTGCAAAAAGTTGTGATTGAGCAACGTAAATGTCACAAGATTTTTACTAGGTTTATTACGCGACACCTCCACACATAGGTACTTCGTAATCATAGTGTCGGCAGAAATTGATTTATCAAATATTATAGGTTCACCCATAATAGGTAAATCTAAGATATTTGCCACATCTGCTAAAATAATATAAATATGCCAACATTGACACTTCTCAAGCGTGGCGCGTAGGTACGGCCAGGTCTACCAAAAAAGGTAGAAAACGTAAATCAACAAAATATGATGACTCTGGAAACAACATCCTGCTTAATAAACATAGCAAGTAGGCTCTGGTGCAAGCAATGACCTGAACAAATGCTGAAGAAATGATATGCGTTAAATTAAATTAAAAATATATTACGTAAACTATAACATAAGTTATGAAAAAAATTATACTTACCCGATCCTCATCCACTGAGATAACTTGATCACCAATATGATCTAGATACAAAAAGTTATGACAGAGCCACGTAAATGTCACAAGGATTTTACTAGGTTTATTACGCGGCACCTCCACACCTAGGTACTTCGTAATCATAATATCAGCAGAAATTGATTTATCAAATATTATAGGTTCACCCGTAATAGGTAAACCTAAAATATTTGCCACATCTGCTAGAATAATACTCATCTCTCCAAATGGTAGCTGGAAGGTATTTCGTCCGGGCCACCAACGCTCAACTAAACTGAAGATTAAGTATCTATCGTGTTGCATAAAATATATCTTGTCAACATAATAAAAGCCAAATATTTTCAACAGTGCCACCTGGTGGTCGCTCAACCTCCAATACCCAAGTCTGCTATCGTAAAGCCACGAGACATGCTCTCGGCACTGTTCATCATTAGTATAATCGTATTTCTATATATAAAAAATATAGACGATGTTATTAGTAGACATGTACAAAATATCATTCATATTGATTTACACAATTAAATTTTATTGTACCTTCTCATAAAAGACCAAACTAGATAAATGTTTCACACGTTGCTGGATTATTAAATTCGTAGTAGGCCCTCCAGGAATACATCCATCATTTTGGCTGCCCATTTATACAATTATGGTTGTCAAAACACATATTTTGGCTGCCCATCGTTTTGCACGTTACATAACTTAAATTCACTAAATAAACACTAGTATCCTAATATTTAAAAAATAAAAACTAACATAAAATTATTGCATATAAAAATGAGAGTATGAATGAAGGAGAATAGAATAGAGACCTTCAATAATAAGGATTGTGTGTGCTCATAAAGACTGTTGTGTCCACTTACAAAGGAGAGAAAATAAAGGCTGCTCGAATTGCTGCTATGTGCTCTCAAGGAATGATGTGTCTTACTTCTTAGTGCACTATGTTCTTCTTCCTTCTCCTCTTCTTATAACTCACACCTCCCACCAACTTTTTTTCTTTATTTCATTACGCCTCTCCTTTACTTCCTCCCTCCACAAGACATGTCTCTTCTTCTTTTTTTCTTTACTCTCTCATGTCTCTTCTTCTTTTTTCTTGTCAAGTCTCTTCTTTTTTTTTTTTGTCAAGTCTCTTGTCTTTCAGTATTTTTGTTATGTAGTCTTTCTTGTCTCTTCCTCGTTAAATTAAACCGAAGAATATTACCCCCTTCTACGTTAAACCATACCAAAATAATAGCCATTTGACATAAACCAAAACCAACTCCTGAACCAACATCAATTCATAGACCCAGATAAAATTTTAGACCCAAATAAAAATCAAACCAAACCAAAATTCAAATTTCAAACCCAAATAAAAATCAAACCAAATTTCAAAACTAAACAAAAAAAAATTAAAATCCAAAATAAAACTAAATAGAAAAAAACTAAATAGAAAAAAAACCAAAATATAACTAATTAAAAACTAATAAAATAAACCAAATCAAACCAACCAAACCAAACCAAACCACCCCAACCCAACCCGCGGGCCCCACTGCCCAATTTTTGCCAACAGTACAAAAACATAATTAATTAAAAAACTAATAAAATAAACCAAATCAAACCAAATCAAACCAAATCAACCAAACCAAACCACCCCAACCCAACCCACGGGCCCCACTGCCAAATTATTGCCAACACTGTTGGCAAAAATTAGACATTGGGGGTCTGCATTTGGCTTTTTCTGTATCCGTGTTCGCTGCGTTGTATTTTCCGTCAACTAAGTTGGTGGACTGTGTCTTTATTTTTAATTTAAGTAAACTTGTTTCGTTTGTATTAATTTAATATAAATTAATTTTCCTACAGTAAATTTTCTAAAAGTTATTGGGTCTTAACTCTACGATATAATGTATAAAACTATAATATTATTTTTTATTCCATGGCTCGATCTACCGATTGAGCGCCACTCACTACTAGAAAAAGCGGGATTAGCGACGTACTTTAGCAACTCCTAGTAAAAACGTCGCTAAATTAACGACTCCATAAAAAACGTCGCTAGACGTCGGTAAATGGCGATATTTAGCGACGTTTAGCGACTTTTATTAAGATTTAAAAAGATTAGTCGCTACAAGTTTGATTAAGGTCGCTAAACTTCGCTAATTTGTATAATTTAGCGACGTTTAGCGTCGTAATTAGCGACATACATATTAAAAATATTTAGCAACGTATTTAGCGACGTCGTCGACATCGCTAAATTTTTATTTAGCGACGTTTTTTTATGACGTCGCTACACGTCGCTAAATTTTTTTTAATTAGGGCTCAGTTTTCTTTTCCCCATCTGCGAAAATTTCGAAAGTTTTCAAAACCTTTCGATTTCCCCTACCCCCCTCTCCGGCGACCGGCTCTCCACGGCTGCGGCTACTCCGGCATCCCCTCCTCCTCCTCCTCGAGCTCTAGGTAAACCCTCTCTCTCTCTCTCTCTCATGTGACACACGACACACACACAGAGATGCAGACACACACACACAGACGCAGATTAGGGTTAGGGTTAGGTTTAGGGTTAGGGTTAGGGTTAGGGTTAGGTTTTTTGACCTAGGGTTAGGGTTAGGGTTAGGTTTAGGGTTTTTGATCAGGGGTTAGGGTTAGGTTTAGGGTTAGGGTTAGGGTTAAGGTTAGGTTTTTTGACCTGGGGTTAGGGTTAGGGTTAGGTTTAGGGTTTTTTATCAGGATTGATTCCTATACATTCATAAACCAAACATTATCAATTTTTACTGTTCAATATCAATTTCTTAATACTTCCCTATGTTAATTTTTAAGTATTAGAAATTGCAACACATGCTAGAAATTATTGTCTAGGTTGATTGAACGATCAACATCTTTAAAATATGTTTAGTTGTCATATTCACTTATATGTAGCATATGTATATTGGTTAATTTTACTATTTAGTGGTTAGGTGTTATTGTTAGAACTGTTTGTTTCTAACTTTTACATCTTATTGGTTTGAAATGATTAGTATATAAGGCTCATAATATTTACTAAGGCATACTAGCTGAGCTAAGAAGAAAGGTCTTTGACCCAAGTAAATTCTATTGAGAATTACTCCAGGTCAATTTTATACTTGTGCTTGGAGCTCGAAATACCAAGGAAACTCTAACAAAAATTCTAAGAATTTTAATATATATTGAGAATTACTCCAGGTATGGTTAAAAAATGGGCAAGGGCCAATTAGAATTTGTGGAGCTCTTCAAGTTGCATTCCGATCGTCAAAAAACAAAGTGGTAGAATACTGACTGGACTTCCACCAGCACACTTTCATAGAATTTTTTGAAGTTGTAAAGCTTCATTGGAAGCTCTTATTGAAGAGTTGTAATTCGTCTACAAATCAATACAAGTTTTCCTTTCATGCTAATTTATTGGAAAATAACACTCTTGCTGATTTGTTTCTCTACTCTATATCGATTGTCCTATGAACTAGTGGCTCTTTCTCCTTTTTTTTTAATGAAAAAGAAGTTCGAGTATTTTACCTATGATAAAAAATTCACTAGTAGGATATAACAGAAATAAAAAATAATGTTTTCATCCTGCTTGTTAATCTTCACAAATACATTCTAGCCTAAGGTGCCACATGTATTTGGGATTAATATTATCTTTAGAATCTCTTAAACATGATTGATTAATGTTAAATACATTATTTTACAATACAAACATACAGATGATTTATTAATGTCCATAATCACCTTTCTCAAAACTGAAAGGGATAAATATTCATCATCATTCGTATTCTCATCTCTATCATCAACACTACCAATATATTTGTATCTGTTGGTTGACTAGATACATCTTATAGTGCTTTAAGGATATGTCTTAAGTAATATCTGCTATCAATTATATTCTTTGTTTTCATCTATCTTACCAGATGGCACCCAAGAGAGCGACACCTCCTACTGTTAAGGAGGAAGTGATGCCTCCTACTATTAAGGAGGAAGAGATACCACCTGCTATATCTCAGACGGGGAGTTCCAGTCACCCAGCACCTATAGCGGCTGTATCTCAGACGGGGAGTTCCAGTCACCCAGGACCCATAGCGGAGCTTGATAACATAAACGCTGTTTATGCGCAGTATTTGAGGGACTGGTATCTGCCCCGTTTTGGATATCCTCGAGATTGATACTGTGATATTTCTTATACTTATATATTATGCATTTTGTGTTACTGTGATACTCTGATACTTATATATTATGTATTTTGTGACGCTGTTTATGCCTATTTTGTGTGACTGTGATACTGTGATACTTTTATGACTGTGATACTTTTATTGTCTGTCTATAATATTTGTGTGTATTAATTGTATGACTGTGATACTTTTATTCATATTAAATGTTGTTGGTCCGGTGTTGAGTGTTCCACCGAAGGGGTCGACGAACCCATAGAATTCAACGGAGGGTTGCTCCGGGTCTATTTTTAATTAGAAATTTATAAATTGCAAGAATAATAGTTTGGAACAATTCAGTTTTTTTTGTAAAATTAGCGACGTAATTAGTGACGTTTAGCGACGTCTAGCGACATTTTTCTACGTCGCTAAACAAGTCGCTAATTAGCGACGTCATTAGTCGTCGCTAATGACGTTGCTAAACGTCGCTAAATACGTCGTTGTACGTCGCAAACTGCTGACATGGCAGTACTGCCAGGTCATTAAAGACGTCGCTGTTACGTCGCTATATAAGTCTCTAATTAGCGACGTTTAGCGAAATTTAATTACGTCGCTAATTAGTGACTCAGAGTCGCTAAACGTCGCTAAGTTAGCGACACGTCTAAGTCGCTAAAAAACGTCGGTATAGCGACGTTTAGTGACATTTTTTCTTTCAGCGACGTAATTATTACCGACTTATGTAAAACGTCGCTAATTACGTCGCTAAACGTGATTAGCGACGTTTTTTTGTCATTTAACGACGTTTTTGGGCGTCGCTAATTTGACTTTTTCTGGTAGTGACTCAACGGGGACACTTGTCTCTTTTTGCTTACCACAAGGGACCATACATCAACTTAATTACTTGAACATGCATGGCTCCGGGGGAGGCAGGCTCGGCCTGCGCCTAGGACCTCCTCCTCCTCCTTTTGGGCCTCCAAAGTTTTTTAATAGCAGCAATTTTTTTGGGTCCATTAGAAAGAAGACACAGCTTTGTCTGGCCTACAGGGGAAAAACGAAGAAGTTGAAACTAACAAACAAAGGACTGGCCAATTGCCAAATAAAACCTAAAAAAATTAATGTGGGTCATCCATGATGCCTCCATCTCCAGATTCCCAGGGTCGTCCCTCGTCCAGGGCAGCCAGGGCGATCGCCCAGAGCCCCATGGACCAGGAGGGTCCAAAAAAAAATTTAGTTTAAATATATAAATAATTTTGTACCGAAAATAGAACTAGTATGTACAATGGGAATAATTTATCACAAAGTAATTATGGTGTAGGGGTTATTATGTTAGACTTCCACACAAGAGCTTCCTAGTTCAAATCTTGGTAGTTGATTATTTTTTTAATTTACTTTTTTTTCATATTTTTTTATACATCAACTTAACTTCTTGAGCAGGCCTCATTTTGAAAGTTCGCCTCAGACCCCCATAAGCTTAGGTCCGTCCCTGCAGACTCCTCTGTCTGTCCCAAAATTTTCTCCCAACGAAAAAACTTCTCCCGTAGTTGCAGGTATTTCTCTAATTCTCTTCTTTAATTTCTAACATCTTTTTTTTTCTCTTGTGAAGTTTATATAAATGTGAGTATTTGTTTGAATATTTTATAAGTCTCGCTTTCTCTAAATCTCTAAATAATAATTTTTGATAACTTATTCATCTCTGATCTCTCTCTAATTTTTTTTGCTTCATCCGGATTTTGGGACACGACGTGACGGTCGAATATGAAATCTGAAGAGTTTTGTTTACGTACGTCGGCAAGCAGATGCAGAGTCGCTTGGTCCTTGCTTGAGAGGTTGGAACAATATATTGGTATTTTTTCCTTTGGACTATAAAAGATAG
This sequence comes from Iris macrosiphon, assembly GCA_036927795.1. Classification (NCBI taxonomy): domain Eukaryota; kingdom Viridiplantae; phylum Streptophyta; class Magnoliopsida; order Asparagales; family Iridaceae; genus Iris; species Iris macrosiphon. The sequence continues at coordinate 7,925,271 of JAYESA010000005.1, read as the reverse complement.
TCTCACATTGGCTACACCACCAAGTGAATATATGAATATAATGCTTTGCTTGTGTTGAGGTATGCACATAGGGTATGGTGAGGCACATGGGTGCTATGTGGGGGTATTTTATTAGGATGAAGAAGGAATAACTCCTTAATGAAAGTATTTATATTTTTTGTCATTCTCTTGGAATTCATTTCAGAGAAGCTAAGCCCCAAAGGGGCTTAGCGACTCGGACTCAGACTCGGACTCGGTCTCGGGCTCAGGCTTGGGCTCAAGGGCGCAAAGTAGCACTTTGTTGGCACACTTAGAATGTTAGCATTGGTGCATGCACTCTCATGTGCGAGCTGCATGGGCTGACCGCATACACGGTCGTATGGGCGGGTCGCATGTGCGACCGCAAGGGCTGCAGCGTGCGCTGCGGCATGGGCTGCGACTTGTGTTGCTGCTGATGCGGATATATTTGAACTGTTATGGAAAGATATGGTATGTTATTCAGATCCATTTTTTGTGGAATTTGAAATTAATTCATGCCTATCTTTTAGGGATTCGTTATTAATCTGTTCCAATCTTTCTGTAACTGTTGGACGGCTAGGGTTTTTAACCTCTCTCTATAAATATTCTCTTCGTGCCTCTTTGAGGACTTACTTCAAAATAGAGGAGATGAAGAGATTTTTAGCATCCGCCATTACAGTCTAGAAAGTTCATACGAGTCCAAGCAAGGAGATGACAGCGAGCGCTCCAGAAGTTCTACGTGAATTTGCTGGTTCCTGAGAGCAGATCGTGTGGGGCAAATATTATTTTGAGCAACAGTGATTTTCATTATCCCAGCAAGCAGAGTTTATTCTTCTTCTTCCACTTCTCTTTTGCAAGTTGTAAACTCTGTTCTATCCGTTTGCAACTGCGATTGCAAGAAAGAACAAGAAGATAGTTTTCTCTGATTCTTAAGTTATCTTATTTCAAGTTGTAATCAGATCCTATATATAATCTTCTGGTTGGATCAAGAGATATCAGGAAGGGGACACTTGTGTGAACTCATAATCTCGACTTCAACTTCTGGTTCTATCATCTTTGATTAAGCCTCGGGATTAACAATTATAAAGTAAGATCTGAGTAAGATGGAGAACCGATCAAACCTTCTCGATACTAGATTTCACAAGCTTGAGAAGTTTGATGGCGAACACTACAATATTTGAAAGAGTAAGTTCTCTCTAAATCTTTGTCTTGTCAAAGTTGCTTATATGTTGGTTTATCCAGAACCTACCCTCCTTTAAGATGGAGGAGAACTTGAAGTTGGTGTGGTGCAGGACCCGCACAACAAGTGGAAAGAAGACAATAAGCTCTACAGGCTATTGATCCTCAATGCAATGGAGGACTCGATGGCAGAGTCTTACAGCAAGAAGGAGAAGGCAAAAGATGTCTGGAAAGCTCTTGAGAAGCATTACAGAACTGATGAAAAGATGTCTAAAATCTATCTCGTTAAAAGGTTTTTTACTTTGTAATTTGAAGATGAGAAGGTAATGCTACCGCAAGTCAAGGAACTTCGAAAGATGCAACAGAAGCTGGAGGAAGAGGGCATGAAGCAGGAAGATAAGTTCATGGTGGGGGATATCGTCACAAAGCTTCCTCCAGGCTGGACCAAGTTCAAGACTGACATGTACCGTAAGAAGATGGAGATCCAGATCGAAGATCTTCTTCACTGGATTCACATTGAATATGAGGCCAGGGGATAACTGAAGTTGGATTTCCTGCCCAAACAGTTGGCAAAGTCCAACTTGGTGCATGCTGTTGATTCCAAGGGAAAGCAGAAGGCTTCTCACAACAAGAAAAAGAAAGAGTTCAACCATCTGAAGGTGAAGTCGGGTTCATTCAAGCCAAAGCCCAAGTTTGAAGTGACTTTCTTCAATTATGGAAAGAAGGGCCACTACCGGAGTAACGGCAGATCTAAGCCCAAATAAACAGAGCAAGGTGAGCCTAACAAGGTTGCTATGATTGTGCAGGTTATTACGACTGGTGTCAACTTTAACTGGTGGGTGTACACTAGTGCATCATGTCATGTTTGCTCAAAAAAGGAGTTGTTCACTACCTACAAGCCTATATTTGAGAAGGTTATGGTGGCGAACCAGGCAAAAGCTACTCGGGATCGAAATGGTGGTACTGAACCTGACTTTGGGGAAGTCGCTGATACTTTAGGATATGAAGCATGTACCAATGATAGCCAAGAATCTGGTCTCAGTAAGTCAGCTCTGCAATGCATGCTTGAGGATGGATATTAATGTTGGACAGATGGTGATGTCTTACAAAGGAACATACTTAGAAAAAGCTTTATGTATCGAAGGGATGTTCAAACTTCAACTTATAACCCCTGCTACAATGATAAATGCAGTCGCTTTTTCTGATTATTCTTTTGAGTTATGGCACAATAGACTATGACATATTCGTTGTAAAAGAATAAACAAGATATCTATTCTAGGGATTATCTCCAAATATGGGGGTAAGGAGGTAGAGAAGTGCGAGGTCTGTGCACAGAGAAAGAATACCAAAAAGACGTTTAAGTGTGTTAACCAAAGCACAGATCTTCTAGAGTTGGTGCACTCAGATATCTGTGACTTCAAACAGTTCTCCACAAAGGCCAAGATGAAATATTTTATTACATTCATCGACGACTACTTGACGTATGCGTTCATCTATCTGCTCAAGTCAAAGGACAAAGCATTCGATAAGTTCAAGGAGTTCAGGGCTGAAGATGAACGTCAGATAGAGCAATAACTCAAGAGACTTAGAATTGATCAAGCCTAAGAGTACAGGTTTATTAAATTCGCATCGTTTGGCAAATAACATAGAATTGCCAATGAGACGACTGCTCTATATTCTCCTCAATCAAATGATGTAGCTGAGATAAAGAACAAAAAGTTGAAAAAAATCATGAACTCAATATTGTTAATTGAGGGTCTTCCAAACTTCTTCTGGGAAGAAGCTGCATTGACGGCTACATTTATCATAAACAGAGTGTCGTACACAACATCCAATGTCACTCTCATGAACTCTGGTTCAAAGTCAGACCCAACTTGAATTTCATTCGAGTATGGGGGTGTCTGGCATATGTGAAGCTCCCAGACTTGAAGATTCAGAAAGTGGATACGATGACAACGAAGACCATCTTCTTGGGTTATGCTGAGAAGAGTGATGGCCGGAGGTTTCTTGATATAGAATCAAATTATATCATTAAAAAAAATATTATTATTGCGGATATTCCAGAGAATATTGTGGGTGCATAGGAGGCTGAAGCTTCCAAAGAAGATGTAGTACATGAAGAAGTTGTTATTCCAGAGACAACGTTTGAACCAGAACTCGCAGAACTAAGAACCAAGCGGGTGAGAAGACAGAAGGAATTCGAAAAAGATTTTGTCACCTATCATGTGGAAGCAGATACGCTTACCTATGATGAGATAGTGAATACCAGAGATGTTATCTTCTGGAAGGAGGCTATCAATGATGAGTATGACTCAATAACCTCGAACAACACTTGCGTGTTGGTCGATCTACCTAAAAGAGAAAAATCTATCGGATGCAAGTGGATCTTCAAAAATAAGATGAAGGCCGATGGAACTGTTGACAAGTTCAAGACAAGACTGGTTGTTAAGAGATTTTCTCAGAAGCAGGGGATTGACTACTTTGACACATATGCTCCAGTAGCACGGATAACAACTATCAGGATGTTGATTGATCTAAGTACAATACACAAGCTAGTCATTCATCAGATGGATATTAAGACAGCATTCCTGAATGGAGAATTGACCAAAGAGATTTACATGCAACAACCAGAAGGATTGGTCATCAAAGGGCTTAAAGACAAAGTCTGCAGTTGGTAAAATCATTATACAGTTTGAAGCAAGCTCCAAAGATATGGCAAGAGAAGTTTGATAAAGTCATAAGATCAAATGGCTACAGGATCATTGAAACGTACAAGTGTATTATACTAAGTTTACTAAAATAAGAGGAGTCATTGTTTGTCTATAAGTGGACGACATGCTAATCCTGATCTAGCACGTGTCACTGAGATAAAGAAGTTTCTCTCATCTAAGTTCAGTATGAAGGACTTAAGTAAAGTTAAATTATCCTGGGGATAAAGATCATCCGGATAAATACTGGAGTGGTGCTGTCACAGTCTTATTATATCGAGAAAATGCTCACGCGCTATGAATATCAGGATCTTCTAAGGATCGATACTCCGTACAGGTGTGACAAGAAGCTGAAGCCAAATCCAAGAAAAAATATTAGGCAGCTGGAGTACTCAAGCGTCATCGGGAGTCTGATGTATACAACAACTACCACTAGGCCTGATATAGCTTTCGCTATAGGAATGTTGAGTCGATTCACTAGCAACCCAGGTATGAAGCACTAGAAGGATGTGAAGAGAGTGATGAGATATCTCAGGAGAACTCAGAAGTATACACTGTACTACAGAGGGTATCCGAAAGTAGTGGAAGGCTTTAGTGATGCAAGATGGTGTTCAGAAGTAGAGAGAGAAAGGTCCACAGGTGGATACGTCTTTTCCATGGATGGTGCTGCTATATCGTGGAAGTCGAAGAAGCAGACTATGCTCTCTCTTTCCTCGATGGAATCTGAGTTTTATGCGCTGGATGCTGCAGCAGATAAAGTAGAGTAGCTTCGGGAGCTCATGTATGATCTTTCATTGGTTGGTATACAGATTTCGGTGGTACCGATATACTGCGACAACCAAGCGACTGCAATGGTGGCATCAAATGACCTCTTCAATGGTAAGAAGAGGACTGTGTTATTGAGGCACAGGGAAGTGAATGATCTGATAAAGACTTGAGTCATTATTGTAATTGATGTTCGAAGTCAGAAAAACCTGGCAGACCCGTTCACCAAGGGTCTCAAGCGCTAGCTGGTCGAGGACACAACAATCAAAATGGGCTTGAAGATATTCTGATATTGTGTCTATGTAATTTTACTATAAAGTTTTATGCTATTAGTTCAAAGAGAAATCTACCATGCATCTAGATTTTGGTTAAAAAAAGGACCATTGACTGGAAGAATATCAGGAACAGTAGATAGTCATTTGACACATTGTGGGGTTATGGACCGAGAACTAATGTTGTCTACTTCTTGTTCTTTATGAAGAATAATTTCCTATGGAATGATAGCTTTGACGTCTTAATGAGTTCTCGAACAGAGTGAAAGTCTGGTGTACTTTACAGGAAGCACGTAGTTTCATCACACTACAAGAGACTTGTATCCCATGCTACAGTGGTGTGACACCACAGAGGTAAAAGATATAAATTCTCGACATTAAGTCATGTCACAGAGGAGTAGTACTGCGCGTAGGCAGGTGGCCTAATATTATAGAATGAAGAGTGGTAGACAGTACTACAAAGAGGTCGATGACCTAATGTTACAGTGGTGTGACACCACAGAGGTAAAAGATGTAAATCCTCTCTGAAAAGTCATGTCACAGCGGCGTAACACCGCAAGGAAGTGCAAGACTTTGTGTGGGTAGTTTGGCACTACAAAGAGGGAGTGAACCTCATGCTACAGTGGATGAGACCACATGAGAGAGTAAACCTCGGCAGAAGGCCATGTCATAGAGGCGTAGCACGACAAGGAAGCACAATGCTTCATGCCAAGGACACTTTAAGAACTCACCTATAGTGTATGGAAAAAGATACAAGCCGTCTCTTGAGGGAAAACTTGTAGACAACCAACATATATACACCGAAACTAGGCATGCACATGACCTTCAATGTGCAACCAAAAGCATAGTTGATGTCATTGTGCGAGTGAAAAGAATTGCAACTATGGTACAGAATTCAAGACTTAGTCCATTCTTGTATCATATTATTATTTTGACCCATACAGGAAGATTCAAGTCAAAGCAACATATATCCTAATACATGATGGGTAGTCACTTTGAGGAATGCTCAACCCATATATTGAGATATATAGCTTATTGTTGGTATTTTTGCCTTTGGACTATAAAAGATAGTCCCATATTGGCTACACCACTAAGTCGATATCTCAATATAATGCTTTGCTTGTATTGAGGTGTGCACATGGGGTATGGTGAGGCACATGGGTGCCATGTGGGGATATTTTATTAGGATGAATAAGGATTAACTCCTTAATGAAAGCATTTATGCTTTTTGTCATTCTCCTAGAATTTATTCCGTAGGAGCTAAGCCCCAAAGAGGCTTAGTGACTCAGACTCGAACTTGGACTCAATCTCGGCTCGGGCTCGGGCTCGGGCTTAAGGGAACAAAGTGGTACTTTATTAGAGCACTTTGCACTTAGCACGTCAGCATCAGCGCAGGCACTTCTGCGTATTTGATGTGCTCTCATGCACGAGCTTTATGGGTGGGCCGCATGGACGGGTCATATGTGCGGTCGCATGCACGGTCCAAGAGCGGGTCGCATGCGTGGTCGCATGGGCAGGCCGCATAGACTATCGCATGCGTTGTTGCTGCTGCAGATATATTTGAACGGTCATGGAAAGATATGGTCTATTATTCATATCTATTTTTTGTGGTATTTAAAATTAATTCATGACTATCTTTTAGGAATTTATAATTAATTTGTTCCTATCTTTCCGTAACTGTTGGGTGGCTAGGATTTTTATCCTCTCTCTATAAATACTCTCTTCATGCCTCTTTGAGGACTTACTTTAAAATAGAGAAGACAAAGAGAGTTGCAGCAGCTGCCATTACAGTCCAGAAAGTTTGTGTGAGTCCAAGCAAGGAGGTGACGCGAGCATTCCAGAAGTTTTACGTGAACTTGCTAGTTCCTGGGAGCAGATCGTATGACATAAATCTTGCTTTGAGCAACTGTGATCTCCATCACCCCAGCAAGCAGAGTTTATTCTTCTTCTTCCTCTTCTCTTTTGTAAGTTGTAAACTCTGTGCTGTCTGTTTGCAACTGTGATTGCAAGAAAGATCGAGAAAATAGTTTTCTCTGATTCTTAAGTTATCTTGTTTTAATTTGTAATCAAATCCTATATATAATCTTCTTATTGGATCAAGAGATATTAGGAAGGAAACTCTTGTGTGAACTCCTAATCTCGACTTTAACTTCTGGTTCTACCATCTTTGATTAAGCCTCGGGACTAACACAATACTCTCTTGTTTGCTTTCATTTTGATTCGGTCTTGTCAAAAAGTTCTTCCATGTCAAACAATACTAATCAAATAATCAACCAAGAAGCTAATTTTGAAATGGAAGGAAAGCTTGAAACAAAATGGCAATGACGTTAAAATGGGTATTTTGATGATACTCCATAATTTTCTATATAAAAATTAAGATATAATTTTCTAATACATAATTTTATTTGATTTTTATTTAAGCAAAAATCTATATTAAGTAGGTACATGTGCACATTATGAACCATGAAATATTTCCTGAAATTCTGAACTTCACCGTCAGCAAGAAGAAATTTGATTTAAAAATGAAGATATGAATTTCTAATACATAATTTGATTTTATTTGTATTTAAGCAGGGATTTGATTTGTATTTAGTAACACGCTAATGTGATATTTTTGCCAATGAAAATAAGAAATTTTCAACTTCTCTGTCAGCAAAAAGAAAATTTTTTAATTGAAATTTTCTTCTTTTTAGAAATGAACATATCATATAAGCGAGCTTCCAAGATTTAATTCTTCGCCATTCATATCTAAATTTTTATTCAAAGGTTAATTATCAATTATATTCTCCATACATAAAATTTGTTATAAATTATGTGTATTCAAGTACGAATTATACTCTTTTTTGGATTTATTGGATTTGCTAGATTTATAAAAAATATATATAGAGGAATGATGGCCTCATTTATGAGACTTGTCTAGGACCTCCAAAATGCTGGAGACAACCATGTGCTTGAGTATTGAGGTATTTTATATACAAATTTACTTTTGATTCATGAAAAAAAATTGTCGATATAGTCTCATAAAGAATGTAAATTGTCAAATGCTGGAGACAACCATCTGCCCCTAAAAGTGGTTATGTTAGTATTCTTCCCGCTTGTTCAAATACTTGGCTATAATTTAGGGGATTCTGTTGAAAACATGTGTGCTCTGATACCACGTATTGGGCACGTCATGGAAGCATTTTACTAACCCGCCTGAGATGACCAAACTAATCTACGAACACCAAGCACAGATGAAGACAAGTATATGGCAGCGACTACGTCACCTGAAAAAATCTCAATCTTTATAACTCAGATAAAATTACAAGATTGTAAAAAACTAATGTTGAAACCCTTTGCCCTAATAGGTTCAACCCCCTCACCACACTCAAGAAGAAAAGTATAAGATTATAATTAAAATCACTCACAAACCCGTAGTAATCTCCCTAACTGAAGTTGATGACTCCTCGATTAAATCTCCTTCTTTCTTTTGTCTTGGATGGCGAAGTCCTTAGAGCAAAGCACAGATTTTCTCTTAGATTTCCTGTGGACGAGCACCTCGAATCTCTAACTTGTGCTCCTACTTTGTGCCTCCACCCTCCTCCCTATTTATAGGATGAGAAACATATTTTAGGGTTAAGAAACCTAAAAAATAGCCAACCATAAGATCCAGTCGTCCATTAGCATCCAACGGTCCAAAATATAACATAAAATTTTAAAACCCGAGCAGCCACCGCCGACACCAAACTCGGACCTAGTTTGGTTCGATCCTGATAGAATGGTTCTGAAAATACCACACCGAGTTCAGCCCGAACTCGGCCAGGGACCGAGTTTGGACCGAACTCTGCCCTCTTCAGTAGACTTGATTTCCAACAATCTCTTCCTCCAGTCTGATGAGAGGTGTTGGCTCCATGGCTCCTCAACTGGACTCCATGCATGTCACCCCAAGACAAAAATCTTGCTCCCCCATGACACGATTTCCCATCCACCGAGTTTCTTTGCATCATCCATCATCTCCAGCTCCTCGACCATCACGTCGATGCTAGCTGCCATGCGTAGCACTTTCTGTACTAATGAGATCCTGCCGATATTGATGACATGGCCAAGATCGAAGTTCCTGACGATTAGCCTCACCATGAGTCTTGGCTGCATGTCCCCGACTTCCGTCTTCTACCGGAATATGTTAACATTCCGATGAGCTTCTTCACCCTTGGCTGGCCCAACCAAGGGGACGGTACGATTCTCCCGAGATTCGAACTCCTAAACCTTTCCACATTCGTGTCCGAACCTGAAGCTCCCCTATATACATGCATCCTCGAACAGAATATCACATACTGTGCATGTCGTCGATAACCCACAGCTTTCCCTGAACTGTGTGAATGATGATGCTCCTGCCTCAGATTGAGTTTGTTGTAAATCTTGATCTTCTCCATGGCCTCGAACTGCTGAAATCAATGTCGCACCGTATAAACTTTTGGCAAACCACCAGTCGCCAAAACCGGATCCGTAGAACAACCCCCACCTAGAGATCGACCAGTTGTCATGGGACCGACAGACTGACACTCAATCTTTGACTCATCACCATTCTTCACTTTGTCTCAACAAACTGAATCCTCTGTATCCCTCAAAGTATCTCAAAGCCCCTCCAAGACAAGTTTTCGATGATCCACCTCCTATCGAATACCCCTCGAGCCTCCATCTGGTGTCTGTGGCCTGTCTGTACACCTCAATGTCTTAAGCCTGTACATGCCATAACACAAATCTCCTCTAGCCAGCTGCTGGAAACCCTTCGTAAGCATCCAATCTTTATCCCCAAATAAACTGTGACAGCCATCATAAGCCAGCCTCCCTACCGAAACTAAGTTGTAGTGCAAACTCGGTACATGTCGCACATCCTTGAGAACGGGCTTCTCACCAAGCTATATTATCAAGTGCACATCACCGATGCCTACAACTACAGTCGTCCCCTTATTGCCCATCTCCACACATCCAAACCTGCCACTGTGGTATGACGTAAAGATCCTCCTATATAGAGCGGCGTGATACTATGCCCCCGTATCCATGACGCAGTCGTCATCATGACATATGCCACAAGGTTCCTCTGCATCGGTTGTTGCAATAATAAGATCTTCCACAGCCGTGAGATCCTCCTGATCATCCTTGCCTTTGGCCTTCTTAGATTTGAGCTTCACGCAATTCCTCTTGCTATGACCTATTTTGCCACAGTGATAGCATCCCTCCTTGCGATCCACAGTCACAAGATTCCGAGAACTCTCTCTTGTCCTCGCCTGTGACTTGGGTCTTTCCTTCCCGTAGGAAGCCACCAGAGCAGACTCCTGCGACGGTTCTACTTGCTTATGCCAGATCTTCTCGTTCAACAAGCTTCTTTTGACTGCCTCCATCGTGACAACTCCATCAGGAGCGGAGTTGCTTACCGACACCACCAACGTCTTCCAGCTTTCCGACAGAGAACCTAAAAGCAGAAGGGCCTAAAGCTCATCCTCAATAACCATCTTCATCGCAGACAGCTGATTGATGATGCATTGAACCTTGTTCAGATGTTGTGTCACCGATGCACCCTCCGTGTACTTCAAGTTGACGAGTTGGTGGATTAGAAATGCCTTGTTGCCTACCGTCTTCCTTTCGTAGAATGAATGCAGCTTCTCCAATAATGCTTTTGCAGAATTTTCTATGGACACGTGGTAAAATATCGAGTCGTCCAGCCATTGGCGGATAAATCCAACAACCTTTCGATCCAGTCGTTTCCAATCATCATCATATTTGTTCGTCGACTTTGTGCTATCGCCCTCCAACGAACCATGCAAGTCCTTGCACTAGAGTAGATCCTCTATCCTTGGCTTCCAAATCGCACAGTTTTTTCTGTGAGGGTGATCATATGAGTGTTCATCTGCTCCGTAAACATAGTTGTACCTTCCCTCTCGAGAAGAACCTGGCTCTGATACTACGTATTGAAAACACGTTTGCTCTGATACCACATATTGGGAACATCGCGAAGCATTTTGCCAACCTACCTGAGATAACCAAACCAATCTACGAACACCAAACACAGATGAAGACAAGTATATGGCGGTGACTATGTCACCTGGACAAATTCCAACCTTTATAACTCAGATAAAATTACAAGATTACAAAAGAGTAATATTGAAACCTTTTGTCCTAATAGGTTAAACGTCCTCACCACACTCAAGAAAAAAATAAGAAGATTACAATTAAAATCAATAACCAACTCGTAGCAATCTTCCTAACCGAAGTTGATGACTCATTAATTAGATCTCCTTCTTCCTTCTGTCTTGGATAGCGAAGTCCTAAGAGAAAAGCACAGACTTTCTCTTAGATTTTCTGTGGATGAGTATCCCGAATCTCCAACTTGTGCTCCTACTTTGTGCCTCCACCCTCCTCCATGTTTATAGGATGAGAAACCTATTTTATGGGTTAGAAAACCCTAAAAATAGTCAACCATAAGATTCAGCCGTTCACTAGCATCCAACGGTCCAAAATATAACATAAAAACTCTAAAACTCGAGCAGCCACCGCCGACACCAAACTCGGACCGAGTTCGATTCGATCCTGACAGAATGGTTCTGAAAATACCATACGGAGTTCGATCTGAACTCAGCCAGGGACCGAGTTCGGACCGAACTCTGCTTCCCTTCAGCAGACTTGATTCCCAACAGATTCTTGTAAGGTTCAAATAAGATATTTGAATTAGATATTAAACCAAAAATATGCCCACTAATGCAAGAGCTGGGAATTAAGGTAAATAAATAAAAAAAAGCTAAGATAATGCAAGAGCTGGGAATTAGATATTAAACCAAAATTATTTTGTTTTATTCCCTTAAGTTTAGGTAACATGAAAATGATTCTAGTCTCTAGTAGCTGAGTTATGTTAGAAAAAATAAAATATTAAAGTATAAACCTGTTGGCTTTCAAAACTAACTTAGAAAAATGAATAATCTATATATATATATATATATATATATATATATAATTGTTTCTAGGTTACAATTGGAAAGAAGTTAGGGAGATCAAGTACTGATTTTCCAATTAAGAGAGACACAAGCAAGGCCAGCCTTTTTTCCTTTATTGAGAAATGTTTCTCTTGGTTCAATTTTCACTAGTTAAATTTTTTCAATTATTCCAATTAGGTCAGAATTTATGTTCATGATCCCTTAAATACCGAAATTATGTAATAATTTTTCTAAGGCAGTTTCAATCCTGGTCAATTGTTGACCCATGACTTGAATAAACACATTAGTATAATTATTCTGCCTTAAAGCCTTTTGTAATTCGGTAATAACTGCTTCTTTGCTGTCAATTATTTTGACAAATGAAACAGCATCTATTTTATCTGTCATATTTTTGACAGTAAGTTTAATTGAGTCATTTGGTGGGTACATTGATCTAGTTGTACCACTACTGGATCCTGTATCGGTATTCCAGATTTTATAATATTCTTCTGACACATTTATTTGTGTTACTTCTGTGTCCACATATTTTTGGACAAACCAATCAACGAAAGGTATTATCTTTCTTTTCTTTTCAAGATGATTATAATATTCATCTTTGAATTTATATCTCTGTTTAGTGGAATAGGTTTTCTCAAACCATGCCACAAATTCGTTGTTCTTATAGTACATTCTATTGAGAATGTCCCGAATTTCTTGAGGAACTTTAAATCCCATTAAATAGAAGTAAATTCCATTTCCGACATTGTCGGAGAGCTTATTTTGCTTTTTTCTTTATACAAGGGATGTGCTATTGCATCATCAGTTATTTTAATTTTATTAACTTCTTCTTTATTGGAAGAAGTTGATCCTATTGTAGAAGGTAGAGTTATTCTTCCTGATATTAATAAACGAGATATATCATTAGGAGTGAATCTCACTTCTACCTCACCATCATTAGTTTGGATTATTTGGTCAATATCTGTGTTTACTATTGGTTGTGGTAACACAGCTTGACTTAAAATCCATTCTTTTGGGAAATTGATTTTATCCCATCTAATTATTCTGTTAGTTGCTATGTTTGATGTTAACAAATTTGTTTCGATCAAAGTAGTTTTACCAGGTGTAGTAATATGCCTTGCATTCAGGGCAATAGTATTCATTACCTTATAATGAATTCTATAAATTATTTCTATAGTCTCAGATCCTGGTAGGAAGTTATAACCATAAGTTTTCAAATTTAAGATTACAGATTCATATAAATGATTGTCTGTCATTGACAGAGTCAAATTTGGATAAACATTAAAGTAAACTGGACCATGGCAGAGACTAGTCTGCATTACTCCCATTAGAGATTGGCTCCAGTCTAAACATCTTGCATCTCTAAGAGATGTCATTATTGATGCATTTAACCCTGGTAAAGTCAAGGGTTTAAACGCAACTTGTATTAGTCCAATATGGACATAATTATAGGCATCATGAACATGCCCAATATCCTCATCGCTTATTAGCTGAAAAGAATATTCTGTGTTATTCACATATACAGTTCTTTCCATTGTTTTTATGGAAATAGATGATTTAAAGTCAAAAGTACCAATTTGGTAAAAAAATTTTGGCTTTACCTTTGGAATTGTCCATTTATTTAATTCCTCTAATTCGGAGGGATACTCAACATTTTGAGCATTCTTAACAGACTTTCCCTTATTAAGGGCTTTCTTATTAAAGCCAATTGCTAACTCTTTACTCATTAGAGTTGTGAGATTCTACTTCCTTAACTCACATGTTCTTATGACTTGTTATTATGCTAAGTTATCACTCTGTTAATGGAAATTATTATGATAATTCTATTATTCTAGTTAACTACTTCAAGTTTCAGACTTATCTAACGATAGTAAAGACCTAGCACGGCTGTCAACGATTTACGCCATCAACTGCCCTCTCGGCATAACAAGGCTACGCGACTTTGATGCCGTTCCACTAGGTAGAAGACACATCGCTTTGACAAACCCTAACTCTATTGCAGTTAACCACAGCAACATCTTTAACAATAATAATAACCATAACAGAGTAATATCTTAAACACAATCACTAAATCATAAGTCTACATGCTTGCAAGGAAGTAGAAGTACCTCAGCCTTGAGCCAACATGGCTCTGATACCAAACAGAAGCAGGATCGTTAAGAGGATGGGAAGCTAAACGCTTGAAAGGAATTTTATTGATAGTAGAATATTACAGAGGTACACTCAAAGCACACTGAATAAAAGAGCAGAGTAACAACACACTAGCATAAAACGTACATAGCAGAGAGGTCTTGGCCTCTATTTATAATACATAAGAGTCGGTATCGACCGACTTAATAACTGACAGGTGCGAGTGGAGAAACCGGCAGTTGCAGGTAAGATTCCCTTCCTATCAGCAACGCGAGTGCCCGTCGCTATTTCCTTTCCACTTTATTTGCCTTTACTTCTCCTCCGTCCATGTAGCAGCAATTATGCTGAAAAGCAAAGTGGATGGGACCCACCATTGTCGGAAAATAATTAAAGAGATTCTCTTTTTAAAAAGTAAATGAACAGTAGTTGCCACCTGTATTCTTGGCAACAGTGCCTTCTTAGTGCATGCTGGCATCACTGCTTTCGTCATCAGATGGAGTAGTGACTCTCCTGTGCATCTTTTTCAAGAAGGTTTCTGAGTCATCTTCTTCATGTTCCGATTTTGTGGAACTAACAGACATAGTATCTGTTTCAAATATTGAATCAAATTGAGTCTGCATGTATTTCAAGCATTTTTTCTTCAATTCTTCCTCAGTAATTCGAGGATTCTGTCTCCTCAGAGACTTCTTCAGCTTCTTTAAAGGACTATCATCCATGATTTCCTTTTTAAGCTTAGCTTCAACAAGGATCTCATTTTCCTTGATAGATTTTTGTACATATTGTACCTTTTCTTTCTCATCCAACCTGTTCCACCATTTAATCAGAAATTTTTTGGCTAGAACAGGGAAATTAAGAGCATTAAATTCATACTTAATTATCCATTTAAAAATATATGGAATTTCGAAATGGATAAAAAAGTACATAGTGCTCTCCCCCTCTAAAAGTTGATCTGTATTCTGGCAGAGAGGATAGGATTGAGCCCAAGTTGCAAATAATTCTTGCAATGATGGTGGAAGAATTTCTAGTGTGGCTCCAAATTGTAACCACCATCGAATGAACCAAGCTGGTATGTCCTGTTTAAGGATTTCAGGACAAATTCGAATAAATCAAGAGTGTTTCTGCTTGCTATTGTTAAAATAAAACACTTTGGTAAATGCATCAATATAATCCCAGTAAGAATAAGGCATATTAATATTTTTCTCTTTATGAACTAATAATTTAGTTCGATTCGGGTGTAGTCCCCATGATTGAGGTGTAATGATGTGTCTTATGATTATTTTACTATAATTCACATCACTTCTAAAGTCATTGGCCTTCTGATTGAAATGCTCAATTTCAACAGATTTTGTTGTAAGCAAAATTCCTTCATAGACATTTCTATCTTTTTCCTGTACTGGAAACATATTATTTTCCAGATATTTTTCTTTAACTCTCCAGGGATCATCCATCATTGGGATGTCAGATTTCTCCAGTTGAAGTATCTCTTCTGTGTAATTGTTCTGAGTAAAAATTATTTCAATTTCAACTGCTTGCTTGTAGGAAGAAACATTGGTTTCTTCAAAGTCTTGAACTTCCTTATTTGAAGATTTTCCTTTACCAAGAACAATTTTCTTGGTTTTTTGATATCTCGTCTTATTGGAGCTCGAGGCCATGGGTCTAGGAACCCATGGTTGTTTCCCTTTACTTCTTTGACTCATTGTCCTACAAAAATTCACGAGTCAAGAAATCAGGAAGTGAATTGTCAGTTCCTTTAATATATTCAATATCAAAATCAAATATTGCTAATTCAGCTTGCCATCGGGCGAATATCTGTTTTGATGCTAGATTTTTAACATCTTTTTCTAAAACAGTTTTAGCAGAACTACAATCAATTCTTAATAAGAATTTTTTATTAAGTAAATCATCTTGGAATTTATGAATACATTGAATAATGGAAAGAATTTCTTTCTTAATAGTTGAATATTTTAGTTGAGTATCATTCCATTTTCCTGAATGATATCTCACTAACTCTTCTTTATTGGTATATGGGTTTAATTGTTTTAGTATTCTCCCATAACCAATGTCACTTGCGTCAGTTTCAACTATTTTATACCATTCAGCATTGGCTAAATATAAATAAGGTAAATTTTTAACCTTTTGTTTTATCAATTTTACTGCTTCAGTATGACTATTAGTCCAAGGAGCAGGATTCTTCTTTAATCTTTGATACAAAAATTTTGTATCAGCAGCGATATTCTTATAAAACTCAGAGACATAATTTAATGCTCCCAGGAATCGCTGTAACTGCTTATTGTCAGTTATTTTATCAGGAAATTTGGAAGCAAATTCAATACTTCTATCAATTGGAATGATAGTGTTGTTTACAATATTATGTCCCAAAAATCTTATTTCTTGCTGGAACAATTTCATTTTTGGGGCTGAAATTACCAAGCCATTTTTTATGACTAGGTGCTTAAACACATTAAGGTGTTTGAAATGTTCTTCTATTGTATTAGAGAAGATTAATATATCATCAATATATGATAGTATAAAACTGGAATGTTGAATGAATATTTCATTCATTATATTTTGAAATTCTGAAGGTGCATTCTTCAGACCAAATGGCATAACATTCCATTCATAATGGCCAAAGGGAACAGTAAAAGCAGTCTTATACCGATCCTTTTTATTTATTTGTATTTGCCAATAACCTAATTTCAGGTCAAATTTTGAGAAAATTCTTGCTTTACATACTCTATTGAGTAAATCCCTTTTATTAGGGATTGGATATCTAATCCATTTCAAAACCTTATTTGAAGGTTTATAGTTAATAACAAGTCTAGGGACTCCTCTTTCCCTTTCAGCATTATTATTAACATAAAATACTGTACAACTCCATGGGGAGTAAGACTTGCGAATCAATTTCTTATTTAATAAGTCTTGAATTTCTTTCTTGCATAATTCAAGATATTCTTGATTCATCTGACAAGGTCTTGCCTTGGTAGGAATATCCTTTTCATTAAAGGATTCTTCGTATGGAAGAGAAATAATATGTTGTTTCCTATCCCAAAAAGTATTTGGGATATTACTACAAGTGTGTAGTTTAAAGTCTTCTTCGACTTGTTGAATTCTTTTTTGAACTTTCAATTGTTGTAACTGCTGGGTTATAGTAACCTGAGCAAGTTCTTCCTTTAAGAAATTAATTTGATTTTCTTTCAAATTAACTTCATTAAGGATTTTAACAATTGGGTTTGTTATAAATTCAAAAGTTATTCTTTTGCCTTTATAACAGGTAGTAATTCCTTCCTTAGTAATCTCATTGATAGGCATGAGTTTTTCTAGGAAAGGAGTTCCTAGAAAAAAATGCTGAGATATTTCCTTTACAACTATTAGGTGTACAGGAATGCAAACCCCATCCTTACAGATATTCACATCAGTAATTTTGTAAGGGGTAGTTAGTGCTTTATTATTAGCAGCACTAAGTGTTTGGGTAGTTCGTTCGCAATATTTTATTGGAACTACTCCCTCCTTGACACAATTAAGGTCTGCACCACTATCAACAAGTGCAATCAAATTAGTTAAGTAATACTCATTATTAATGAGCATATTTATTTTAATATACCATTTATGGGTAATAAATAAATTCATTTTTTGTAGAAAATTATTTTCTCTATCTTCTGAATTTATCTGTCCAGATTGAACAGACTGATTCTCCCCCTCTTGTTCTTGTGAACAAGAAGAACTATCAGAAGATTCATCAATTTTGGTCGGTGTTCGAGATAAATTATCTCGTTCAAGCTTATCCAGTCTTTTCTGGATGTACTGATCTCGAGATTTTAGATTTTTAATCTCAATTTTTAAAGTTTTTATTTCAGATTGGAGTTCCTGCATAGTAACAGGTTTAACTTGTCTACTTCTATATCGAGATATTACCTCGGCCATATTGTAAGCTTCAGGAGTAGTAGTCTGAATAGGAGTATTATCCTTATTCAATTCTTCTCCAATTGCTTCTATAATTTTATTTTTTATTTCTGTACTGATATTATCAGTTAACAAGGCTTCTATAATGTCCTTTTTCTCATTGAGAGTCAAAGTATTTATAGACAACCCATTCATTTCTACTATAAATTTGTAGTAGTTAATATCTTTTTCTGTAACGCATTCGTTACATTGGCAATTTTCATCACATTCATTTTCTGATGGACTATTAGTCTCATCATTTGATTCATCATTGGATGAACTATCTTCATAATCAGAATTGATCATTAATTTATAAAGAGTTTTTCTTAACCCTTCATCTTCGATTTCTTCTAATTTCTTTTTAGTGTAGCATTTATTTGCATAGTGGCCTAATTTACCACATTTATAACATTTAATAATATTTTTCTTAGAAGATTTCTTCTTCTTACTGTCCTTATTAACAGTAGTATTCTGCTTCTTTGATGGATATTTTTTTCTTTTATAAGGTCTCTTATAGTCCTTATAATCCTTTATTTTCTTCTTCCCCTTTGTAGGAAGAGGTTTGAAAGTATCCATAGCAAACTGGTCACAGAATTCTCCCAGTTGTCTTTTCTTAGAAATTCGCTGAGATTTCAATTGATTTCGTAGCTTTAAATCATTACATAAAGCTAGACCTTCTTCAATACACTTATTTATTAAATTTCCATAAGTGTAATTAGAGTAAGGTATAACACCATTATTTTGGTTTCTCAATCCTTGCCTTATTCTTTCTGCAAAGAGATTAGGAAGTCCATCAATAAATTTTGACTTCCAGTGAGCATTATTGGCGTCACCGAGTAACATTACTCTACTTAAGAAAGTATCTTTATACCATCTAAAGTGAGTAAGTGTTGGACATCTAAGATTTTGAAGAAGAGTTCTCACTCTTTCTCTATGATCAGATATACCTCCTGTAAAGTGTTCCAGGATGGTAATAATTAAAGTATAAACCGCATCAGTTTTAGTTGTCTGAGTACTAGTCTCAGAATTGGTTTCAATTTTTACAGCACTTAAAATTTCTTGTCTTTGTGAGTCGGTTAGACAATTATTCCACCAACCCCTTAAAGTGCCAGTAAAACCACAAGTTATAAACTGTGCAATTTCTTTGTCATTATTTCCAGTAGCTTTAGCTACATTGGAATACATCATCATTCGATGTAATTGGTCATAAATTTGTTTCTCGGTAAGACCATCTATGTTCCATTCATAGATCTCTCCCCCACAATAATGATTTTGAATAATAGTATCATTTTCTTCAAATAACACATCTGTGGGAGTGGGTCTTTGGTAATAATATTTCATTAGATTCGGTTTTCCATATTTAACCGCTTGAATTTTAGAATCATTCTTAGATTCAACAAATGATTTCTGAAGGTCATCAATTTCTTGTGGACGAATTTCATCCTCAATTAGATCTTCAATTTGTTGATCTTCTTCTGATATTTCAGAAGCATTGGAGGATTGACCATTAATCACTTGAATACTTTTATTAAGATCATTAATTGCAACTTTATTTTTATCAGTATTATGACTGATAATAGCAAATTTTTGCTTAGCTTGAGCTATTAGCTCTTGTAATTCTCTTTCTTCGGAATTAATAGTTTGAAGATTACTCTTTTTAAACTGAGCTATTAGCTCTTTAATATCTTCTTTTGTAACTTCTGGTGTTTTAGACATTTTAAACCCTTTAACCTCAGGAGGAGGTTTCAAAGAGATATTAGAAGTCTCTTTAAAAGGGTTTTTCCCAGAAGAGTCTATTTGCTTCATTTTATCAAGTTTATGTAATAATTTTTCTAAGGCAGTTTCTTAGGTCAGAATTTATGTTCATGATCCCTTAAATACCGAAATTATGTATGTAAGCATATATGTCATATTTAGTTTTATGGAGTATGGACACAAGGTGTTAGGATAACTATATAAACTTTTGAATAGTCAAAAGAAATTAGTTCTGATGTTCCATATACTTTTAGAAATGCTAAAATAATATATATATAAATATATCACATTTTTGCATGTATCATATGTGTGGACACACTGACACTAAGAAGTTCGGTAACATATATTAAAGTTTAATATCAACTTATGCGATTATATAGGCTTATAGATTTATTACTCTTAAAAGCGGTTGTTGTAAAAAGTTATAAAAATGGAAACCCTACACATTCACCAATACATCTATATATTATATTATATAATGTCAAAACTTAGATTTTACCGTAAAATTTTTTATTCCACAAATACCCTTACATATCTATATATTCTAGTAAAAGATATCGATTCTTCTAGGGGTAGTTAGGTACTTACACGTATAATATTTTTTAGTCTTTCTAAATAAGCATGTAACATACTAATGATGCTAATGATGAACCGTTCAAAAAAATCATGAGGCATTCCTAAAAAAAAATTTAATTAAGATATTAATGAATGAAGAATGCTAATGGTTATAGCAAATTTAATTAAGAGGCTACTGAATGCATGCAATAGCTAATGAATGCTATTTTAGGAAAAGCTCAATTAGCACAGTACATGATGCACCATTCAAAAATTCATGATGTATTTCTAAAATATAATATTTAATTAAGATGTTAATAGTGCTAATGATGTATGCCTAAGAATAACAAATTTACTTAAGATGCTAATGAATGTGTGCATCATGGTAATGAATACTATTTTAGGAAAAGTTCAATTTGTACCATTCAAAAAAAAACCATGAGTACCGTATCCATTCAATTTCTTTATCAGCATGCAACAAATTAACGATGCTAATGAATGAACGTACAATTATTTATTTCTTTTACTTTATAAAATTATAATGGTATAAATACCAATTATTTACAAATATCTCATTTTCTTTATTAAAAAAAATCACAAATTTTTTTATTGCAAATATTTTACTTTGGAAAAAAGAAAAAAAATTAAAAATTGTTATAAGGAAAATATTTTTTCAAATAAATATAAATAAATTATTATGAAATATTTTCTAAAAAATTATTATACAATAAATTATTACGAAATACACGTGCTGCAAAGCACGTGCATAATTTCTTGTGTGTGTGTGTGTGTGTGTGTGTGTATATAAGCCGCAGTGGTGATCAATGACATTCCTTACCTAGAATGTTAGAGGGGCCAATTTGATTGGCCGGTGGAAGGAGATTAAAGAGATAGGGTGAAGACATAAGTGTTCGGTTATAGAAAGTAAGATAAAATTAGAGGAGCGAATCACACAAAGAATCCCGTCCAGGTGGGAGTCAGTACATAACCTCAGTTTATGCGGCATGGCATGTATCTGGATTCTGTGGGACACTCGTACGTGGAAGGGGCGGGTACATTTTTTATCCGAGCAATTGATTGTTGTGGAGTTCACTAATGCGGGGGGGGGGGGGTCTAGAAATGGCTTTCGGGGCTGTATATGGTCATAATGATCGCCGAAAACATTTTCAATTATGGCAAGACATTATTAAAGTTACGGCGGAGATAGATGACAAGCTCCTATTTTCTATTTATGGTGACTTTAATGCCATGGCTGCCACCAATGAGAAAAGAGGAGGAAGGCCAGTTCCTGATGATATTCTAGCTGATTTTCAAAACTGTCAACTCATGTTTGGGCTTAGATGCTTATCGCGAGAGGGTCACATATGGTCATAAAATAATAGTTCGACGCATTATTGAGTCATCTGCCAACTGGATCGAGCATTATGCAACAACAAATGGATGCAGGTATTCTCTCTTGTTCGTGCAAAGGGACTACATCTTGGCACCAGCGACCATACTCCAATCCTAATCAATTTGGCTGATAGTACTATATGGGGAAGACGTCCATTTAGGTTCTGCAACTCATGGCCGAAAATAGATGGGTACCATGCTGCAGTAACAAAAGGATGGGAGGCTCACGTACTAGGTAATCCATAATTTGATTAACGCAAAAATTGAAGGTAGTAAAAAGGGAGATCCAAAATTGGAACATTAGTAGGTCGGTCGAGAACCTTGAGGAGAAGGAGCGGACATTACATGAAGTACAAAATAAACTGCAGATTAATCCCATGGATCCAGAATTGGCAATGGAGGAGGCTCAATTACAGGAGGAGGATTCATGAGCTTCGATTCCAGGAGGAACTTCAACTACAACAAAGAGAAAAATGCATATAGTTGACCGAGGGTTATCGCTGTTCAAAATTCTTCTATTCCACTATTCGAGCACGATAGCAAGGCAACAAAGTGGCCACTATCATAGACTCAGAAGGGAGGATGATCACGGGTGTGGCCTAGATTCATGAAGATGCAGTTAAGAACTATCATGCTTTATATAATCAGACAGATTATACCTCTACTTTCCCAGACATTGTTTGAAAGTGTCTCATCATGAAGGAGGGGAACGCAGTACTCCGTAAGAGAGTTACCACGGAAGAGATCGAGAAGATAGTGAAAATGGTGGATCTGAACAAAACACCAGAACCAGATGGTTTTGGTGCAGCACTCTTCAGGAAACATTGGGAGCAAATTAAGGATCTTCTCCATGAGGTTATATATGATTTCTTTGAAACAGGAAAGTTACTAAAAGAAGTTAATCATGCATTCCTAACGCTGATACCGAAGAAGGAGGGAGCAACGGAACTGGAAGACTTCAGGCCGATAGCTTGCTGTAATTTTTTTATAAAATTATTACCCAAATAATGTATTCATGGATGGAGGATATTATGCAGGGTCTTATATCGCCAAATTAGACCAGCTTCATAAAAGGATAATCAATAGCTAAAAACTGTCTGTTGGCCCATGAACTGCTCAGAGAATTTAACAAGCCGAGGGGGAGGGGAAAGGGTGCATCAAGCTCAATTTGAGAAAGGCATATGATATGGTGAACATGAAGTTTATCAGTGCAATATTGCTAAGCATGGGTTTGGAGAGCTGGTGGGTTAATCGGGTTTAGGAGTATATTTCTACTCCGACCTTCAACATATTAATCAACGGGCAACCGTATGGATATTTTGGGAGTAGCAGAGGGTTACGACAAGGTGACCCTTTATCCCCATACTTGTTCACAATGGTGATGTAATATTACACGTGCATGATGGATGTGGCCTCCCATAGACATCAGATTACACCACTTTTCCATAGAGTTACGACCACATTAACTCACCTCATATATGCCAATGATTTACTAGTATTTGTCACTACCATATTTCTAGAATAGGGACTTTATTGTCATTTACCATATTTATTTATTATGTTAATAATTGCATGATATTTAATATATATTATATTGTGTTCATTGATTAGATGGGTTAATGGACTAGACCTAAAAATCCATTAGATAAACCCCTATCCTATTTAATTAGCATTTAGTGAAATCCCTCACATGAATTTTTAAACTCCCTCATTAAATAGTTCTTCATGACAAGTCATGGAGGGAAAAATAGACTTTATGCATTAGAAACCCTAATCCTAATCCTATGGCTGATCCATATAACTAGAGGGAGCATCCCTCAAAGCCCCACCCTTCATGAATAAACCCTAAAAAATAGCCTCCAAGAAAAACTATTCTTTCCTCCACAAATTTTAGAATTTTTAGCCCCAAATCCCTCATTCTTCCCTCATTCAAGGAGACCTAGAAGCTTGGGCACAAGAAGACTTGGAGAAGAGGAAGCTACATTGGGAATCCATCTTCCAATAGGTAAAAATCTGGAAAACCCTCATAATTCTGTTTTAATTAATTGTTTGGCCATTAGCAGCCCACCCATTGATGTAGGGATGACTATTAAGGGAGAGAATGAGTCTTTTTTGGTTGCATGGTGATTCTTCATGGTGTCATAGGTGTATTTGGGGGTTTTATGATCCAATGATATATTTTTTCCTTATTTTCGTAACCCTAATTATTATATATATGTATACATTTATATTTATGGAATATACGTAGATGTTTAATTGTAATTTAGGAATTTATGCATGAGTATTCATGGGGTATCATGCGTAACCCATATTTTGCACACTAGGTGCTTGATGAAATATTTAATAGGGTGTATGCCTACTAATACGATCTAATTTATATATATATATATATATATATATATGTGTGTGTATGTGTGTGTGTGTGTGTGTGTACATATACGTATCATGTCATATATGTATTTGAGGGGTACATGGGAGCCGGGTTCACTGAGATACTGTATCTGTGTACTGTGCAGTCGAGTTCTTCAGTGTGCATTAGGTATTTGAGGGGTGTGTGTGTGTGTGTGTATGTGTGTGTGTGTGTGTGTGTGTGTGTAGAGAGTGTCACTGATACAGTAAATTATGTATCACTGTGTGGAGTGTCGGGTCCCTGAGTGTGTAAGGAAACCTGGTGTAGGTATGTGTTATGCATTAGTGGAGTGTATGTGAGCTTACTGTGTGCATTATACATATGTGGTTGTGTGAGTGAGCAGGTTCAGCTTATAGCTAGGAACTCTAGTTAGTCGAGTGAGTGTATGTTAGCTTGTTGTGTGCGAGAGCTACTGCACATGGAAGCAAGGGGAACTCAGGGTGACCAACTGCTTGAGTGAGCAGTGCAGAGGGTGCAGTGTAGTTCTATGCACAAAGAATCATCAATGCAATAGTGTATGGGATACTTGGTGTCAGTTGGGTTAGTGAGTATCAGTGTCAACATTTGGGGGGTTTGAGATATCGAGTTTACTGTGCACTGTGTGACACTGTGTTAGAGTTTTTGGTTCACTGTGAGTATCAGTGTATCAGGATCTAGTGTATTAGTTAGTTGGTTAGTGTATCAGTTTCTAGTGTGTGTAGGTGATTGTGTTTGAGTGTATGCGTGTTGTGAGTAAGTAGTGAGAGCATCAGTGCTCATTTAATAGGGAGGCTCAGTACAATGGCAGTAAAAAGGGACTCGAGGCTACAGCAAGGAAGAGGGCTGCTCGAGAAAGAGTGCTCGAGCACACTGCTCAGTGTAGCAGTACAACACAACTCCCTGCAGCAGAGATGCACAGCATGTGCAAGGGGCTTCAGCAACTATAACAGGGAGTATCAGCACTTAGCATCAGCAACTCAGGGAGTACCACTGAAATATAGTCCAGGCATTGTGTAGTGAGGGCTCGGGCAAGTGAGGCAGTGTATTGATCAGTGCCTAAAGGGAAGTTACTGCTTCTCTGAGGTATTGTGTAGTTCACTCCAGTGCAGCCTTCGGACCATTGCACACCAGAGAGTATCAGACCATCAGTAGGAACACTGTGTTCAGCAAGTATCCAGTTCAGTCACTTTGCTGAGCACAATATTAGTAGGTACCAGTTTCAGTTGGTACCAATGTATCCATATTTCTGTGTAGATTCAGTTGTTCAGTTTGTCTTGAGTTTGGGTATGTGGTTCAATTCCAGTTTTGAGGTATTAGATTAGTTAGTTAGGTTTTTAGTGTGTAGTATTGTGGAGGTGTGGCTATGTGTCACTAAGGTATTTTTAGTATGGACGTGAAAACTAATAGCAGTAGGTAGAGTTTGCGTCAGTTGTGAATATGGGTTTTAGTTGGTAGTGTATAGATATTAGCTTGATTAATTAGGAAGTATGAAATATGTTAGTTAGTTAGTTAGTTATATGTGGATGATAGGTTACCTAGCCTGTTATGATTTGGGTATCAAGATATTAGTTGGTATCTTAAGTTATGATATCAAGATGAGTATTAGAGTTGGATATTGGGTAAGGTATTAGTATAGGATTGTGATACTAAATAGATAACCAGGGTATTTATATGTATATAACTCTATATCTAAATTAAATGATACATGGTATCTATATTAGCTATTTTAATTTGTATTAGCTAGAATAACTTGGGTATTAACTATTGAAATATAGTATTGACTAGTATAGCTTGGTTTTATAGTGTATCGACCTGGTGTCTTAGTGTTAGCAACCTAGAATTAGTCGATTTAACTTAGAAATTGCCTTGTGACCTAGAATTGCATCAATTAAACTTATTTTTATTTTTGAACTTTGTATTGATGTAACGTACCATATAGATAGGTTATTATGATCCCATCTTGGACATCTATCCTCATACCTTACTCAGGACCACATGTGAGTACATTCTCTGACAATTTTCATTATGTTGATTATTTTTATGATTCTAGTTATAGAGTATACTTGATTCTAACACTGTGGATACACGGGTTAGTATCATAGATACCTGTCATAAGGAGTCGTGATTGGAATCTATCGTGCTAGCCTAACCATTTACATGTCTCATAGCCTGTTATATATGATTAGCCTGTCTATTGCTCGCATCATAGCTAACCATATGGTTAGCCTAGCCTCACATGTATCATAGCCAATCATATATAACAAGCCTGATCTCGTCCCAAGCTGATCACATAGTAAACTGATATTTCACAACACTTAGCTAAAAATTATATTATTTTATCCCAGTTTACTCACTTCCAGCATTCACATATATTTGTTCACTGCTAGTTTGTACTATTGATAATTATATATCTTTCCAGTATTCCTTATTTCCAGTATTTTTTCATCTTGTATTTTCTTACACTGCCTTATAGTTTTTGTCAATATAAATAAAATTGCTGTTTAGTACTTCTGCTTCGCTCCAATCCTGATTGGATAACATTTTGCAGAGGACCTTAAGGACTTATGTCCTACTCATTATGGCCCAGGAGTAGAGGGAGACTACGTACAGGAGATTCTAGAGGAGTCACTCTCCTTAGAGGAGACACCACCTGCAGTCATTTAGACAGTTCATTTTATGTATTAAATTATTCTAAACTTGAGACTTGGTTTGTATTAACTATTTATGTTGGACAACTAGACTCTAGATTACTGTTGTATTTTGAGTTGTTGTGCTTGACTTATGTCAGTACCTCTTTATATCTTATCGTGCCATTTACTTCCTATAGTTATTGTGATTGAGTATGTTATGAATTGTTAATCAATGCATTATTCATTATCCTCCTTATGGAGTTAAGATCATCGACAATTTATCTTGTAAGTTATGTTTAGTTGCATTTGAGACCTAGACAGCGTTCTACCATCGATGCTGCGGTGTAGGCTGGACGTACCCACAGCTCACGTCTAAATTCTGGGAGCGGGTCGTGACAGTATTCATGAAGATGACTGACAGGTTAGTGGATGCGCTAAAAAGGGTGCTAAAGGAGTTCGAGAATATGTCTAGGATAAGGCTCAATAGAGAGAAATTACGCATCTTCTTTAACTCATATTTCCCAAATTAGGAGCAATGGGCACACAGGCTGGAAATCGAGGAGGAAGTTCTTCTGGTTAGATACCTCGGGTTACTACTATCAATTACATATGCGAAGGATGCTAATTGTACGAGTCTAGTGCAATATGTACAACGACGACTTGAGGGATGGCAGTCATAACTCCTTTTATTTGGAGTGCGAATAGATCTCATTCGGTCCACTATTTGCATGATCGCGGCATACTGGTTACAGGCTATTATCATTCCGATGACTACAGTACAGAAGATTGAGAAGTTGTGTGCCAATTATATATGGAAGGGAGGCATGCATGCCATAGAATGGAAGTAGTTATGTAAAGCAAAACTTGAAGGCGGTACATGACTGTATTCACTTCAAATACTGCGGGAAGTAGCGGTTATAAGGCTTGCCTAAAGATTTATTGAAGGAAGGTCAATGTGGTCGCAATGGATGATGAGCAGATATGTGGGGGACTCCAAATTTTGGAAAATGGGGATAAATAATAATCATTTTATTACCTTTAAAATGATATTGAAGCAACATGATTGACTTAAGCAGTGTACGACATGCAGGATCTGCAATAGGCAGGCAACAAAGCTATGGCAAGACCCATGGCTCCATAAAACAAGCTTGGTTAAAAGGCTAGGAAAGCCAACGTACGAACTTATTGGGAACGATGGATGGGTGAGTGATTACATAGAAGATGGCGGGTGGAACATCACAGACTAGCACATTTGAAATTGGTATAAGGAGGACATTGAAACTATTCCAATAGACAGTGAAGGAACTGCCAATTATTGGGTATGGGATGGCTTTGGTAATGGCAAGTTCAACCATCAGTTGGCATACGAACAGGTTCGACAGCAGTTCCCCAAGGTAGATTGGGCAACATTGGTATGGATGAAGGGAGTTACAGCAAAAATGGAGTTATGTGTGTATAAAGCTATACGGGATCGACTGCTTACGAATGAGAGATTAGTTAAATTTGGGATACAAATTCCTAATGCAGTTTGTGCGCTGTGCAATAATGAGACGGACATCTTCTTCAAGTGTGCATATTCACAGGCTTTGTGGTAACATTACATGACACAAATCTCGATTACCAATCAGAATCTAGTCGGCCTATACGAGGCCTGTGAGGAGCTTAAATTTTTGGAAAACAAAGGGGGCATGATATATAGGAAGGCCCGACTCAGATTGCTATCGATAGTCTGGCATGTATGGAGGAAGCATAATCGCAGAATCTTCGATGGAAAAATCTCGACGATGTCGGGAATCATTTATCGCATTGACTATGACATTAAATGTATGGAAGGTAAAATATAAAGAGGGGAATACATATTCCCAGGTATGTATAATGTCTGATGATTGGATTAATCAATAAAGTACATTTTCTAATATATATATATATATATATATATATATATATATATATATATATATATATATATATACAATCTTTGATACTACTTTAAATATCAGCGCTTATACAATATAATATAGTAACTTACCAGTTAGCGAAGTTGGTTTTCACTTCTGAATATAAAATGCTTCTGTAGGAAGTTTTGATTGGAAATTATATATGTAGACTTGAGATAATAGTTGTGATATTTAAAAGCTTTTCAAGTCATACATAGAGAAAATAATAATTCCCTTACTTAGTATAATAAATGACTTTATAAAGTAATTATTTTAAGGAATACACATGCTATCCTCAGATGTAAATAGGACAAAATCAATAAAAAAAAGGCATGATTAAAGGAGTTTTAAGGGAAAACCCAAAATAGGATATATATATATATATATATATATATATATATATATATATATATATATATATATATATATATATATATATATATATTAAATGGGTTTTCAAGCATTAATATATAGCATATGGCTGCGATTTATGACATAAATCTTCATATATTAGCGTCACATGAATATCATGAAGTGTGAGGGAAAAAGGATATACACAAAAAATGTTGAATAAAAATTGAAGTATCATTTCAAGTTGGTACACCGGAAACAATGTTAAATTGTGAATTAGTAGAAATATTGACTACATAAAGTTTATTTGAATCTTTACTTGATTTCATTAACCTCTCTACACTAAGAAATAAAAATGTAGTTTTGTATATAGAAATACCTATATGTGTGGTTCCGGTTTTGACCTAACAAGTTTGGAAATTATGAAATTTTAAAATAAAAAGATTTTTGAAATTGAAATGATCAATGTCTTGCTAGTATGATGCTTCTAAAAGTATTTATGTATACAAATACTAGTACATGTAAATTTCATGATTATAGTTTGAACTATGAGTTCTTCCTATTATTTCTATGATTAGCTCTTTTGTTAAATTCTTGAAAACAGAGAAATTGCTATAACTATGGTAAGAAATCTTCGGTAAGCAATTTCATTCTTGAACTTTATTCATAATTGTTAGATTAATTGTGTGTGTTTACCGGTATGACATGTTCCACCGAAGGGGTCAGCGAAACCGAAAACTTCAATGGAGGGTTGTTCCGTGTCTATTTTATAAATTGTGAAAATTCTCCGAGTCAAGAATACAAAGTAGACATTGCCGCTATGATGTAATATCTTGTCGAACAGTATCCTTGCAAAGCGTATTATCAATGACATACGAGACGAGATACAAATCAAAATCATTAATTCAAACTAAATGGTGTGAATAGATAGGATTTGTTTGTGAAACTATAGAGTTGCATTGGAGTGTGAGAGAACATTTAGATCACATCAACGAACTCTTTGCAATAAACAATTATTGAAAACTGATCAATAATTATAGATATTTGCATAGCCAAGCGATGGTTCGAGGTGAGGCCTAGCTCACTACACTTGATAAAATTCTTGATCACAACTCAAATTATAAAGTAGAGAAATAAAATATCGCTCTACCAGTTTCTATAAAAATTGGTCACCATTGACTTACAATTTTATAAGAATATTGTTAACATGTACCCTAAAGACACATGTTAAAGATAATTAATACATAATACTTTACTATAAAACTGAAGGTCTTTAAAAAATAATATTGGAGTAGTTGCCTCTCAAAAATAGAAATAATGACGACTCATAAAGCTTGGATGTGGATCCCCTAAATTGATATAGGTAATATCTCCAGCTTGTTCTTTTGAGATTGTAGACATTCGAGATATTATTGTCTGCTGAGTTATTTAAATTGAGCCTGAACTGAGCGGAGCGATCATGAGACTGTCCAATGAGCATAAAGAGTTTGGAGTATGTAGGATGTATTTTGGAGTATGTAGGATGTATTTTATAGTTCCTGTACCAGAATCATTGGAATATTAAAATTAAGGATGAGGCCAGTATTGATAGCTAGGTCTATTTTGGTAGTTGTTGTTTATTTCCTGGGCACGTCTCTAAAAATAATTGACAACATGGATATCCACAAGGAGGTGTTTACTATAGGTGATGCATGGCATTCTCAGAAGAACACTACTTTTGTTAGTAGAAGAACACTGCTTTGTCAGTCTCATAGTAGGTGACGCATGACATTTTCAGAGACCCATACAAACTTAGGAGGTGTTTATTTTTTAATAACTATATGTGTGGCTGTTTATTTTTTTATCGTTTTAAAGTGCATTGTAAATGTCTATTTTGTTCTAAAATACGATGACATTATTTTGAATGCAAGTTCAATTGTACAAATGAAGAACATAAGTTTACAGTCAAATACTATTATCAACACAACATAAAACTATTTAATCCTCAAGTTCAGCTTCAAATAACAATAAAATTAAAAATTATTTAAGGGTAAAGTAAAAAAAATATCTCCTTCAATTTGCGTCGTTAGCAAAATAAGACTCGATAGAAAAATATAGTAATTAAACCCTCCCGCAATATATGACTCGATCAAAATGTCCCATTCCGTTTACAAACCATAAGATTTGACTGTTAATGACTGTTTTAAAAATAAAAAATATCCAAAATATCCTCCCTCTCTTTTCCATTCACCCCCTCCCCTCCCTCCACCGTCGCGGTGGTGGCAGCCCCCCCTCCTCTCCGTGCGGCCACACTCCTCCTTCCCGCCCCCTCCCTCCTCCCCACGCGGCCACACGGCCATCCGTCCCCTTCTCCTCCCCCGCATGGCCACCCTCATCCTCCCCTTCTCCTTTTCGCGGCCACCCTTGTCACGCCCCAGTACCGGAATACGGAGACAGACATGGCCAGCTACCTCCTACAAGGTACTATACATCGTACGACGATCACGGCTGTATAAGACAAGGGGGTGCATGATACAATCAAGTCTCATATGGTCAAGAACTTCTATGTCTCAATCATTCAAACAAGAAACAGTAAGCATGGAGCATATATGATAAGCAATAAGGCATCCCAAATATTTTCTCAAAATATTCTGGAGTCCAACTATGCAAAATAAGAAGCTGAAAAAGTAGCAAAAGTACATGACAGTGATTCAGCTGTAGTCTGATTTAATAAAATCATGTAAAAAAACTAATTTCCAAATGAGCCGGCTAACAGGTG
The DNA here is from genome assembly GCA_036927795.1 of Iris macrosiphon. Classification (NCBI taxonomy): domain Eukaryota; kingdom Viridiplantae; phylum Streptophyta; class Magnoliopsida; order Asparagales; family Iridaceae; genus Iris; species Iris macrosiphon. The sequence continues at coordinate 7,893,549 of JAYESA010000005.1, read as the reverse complement.
CCGTGGCAAAATGCCTAAAAGAAGTAAATGTGCAAGACGAGCAGGAAAGAAAAAAAAATCGCTCGCTATCCCCTGCGACCATATTCCTGATGCGCGCCATGAGTTGGAGAAAAGAACGTTGGATCCTCATGTGCTGGCTCAAGACCTAGCCATGCAAAACCAGTGGGGCTAGACCCCAAATAACAAGTACCACAAAGGAAGCACAAAATAGACAAATAATAATATCCAAGAAAAATAATATAATATTACATAGGTTCAGTGTCATAACATAGGTCCGTAGTATATCCTAGCCCTAAGGCTCAACCCTACAACCAAAAAAGGACAAGAGTTGAACCCTCACACTATGATAGTCTATTTTTCTAGGCTACTAGCTAAAATAATACAATCACAAACAATTCTATTTCTTATATCGGCCAATCATTTGTTCGGCTTGCTATTTTGTAGAGTCTCAGATTATCTCAAAATAATGCATAATAAATATCCTCAGATCACGCCGGTACCGAACATGAGCTAACCAAACCAATATAATAAAATAAGCACTTGCAGGATGCACCAGTCCCCCGTAGGGCCACTGCGCTAAAAATACGGTATTAGCGGTTCCAGTGTTCCTATATTGAAATGGTGGCTCGGTATAATAATAAGTTAGATACTACACTCCACTAAGGCAGATGATATACAGTATTTATAGTAGCCAATCCACAACGTACTTTGAATGAATCTCTGTGGGAAGGTTCGTTGGCATGATCTCGGAATACCGTTTCCTCCAATGTTACTACCACTTTTTGTTACCTAATTAGCCCTAGTTTGTATTTGAAATCTCAAGAGGTGGTCACATGAGGATTTTCATTAAGATGTCGCACAAGATACAAGCACGCTAGATACGAATCTATGGAAGTCAAATCTGGATTCACCCGAGCGTGTATGCAACATTTATAAAACCAAAAATTCTAGCCACAATTTGGTAGTTTGACTCTTATTATGCCCGTGCTGGGAAAATAATATTTATATTTATAATATCACGCATTTAGAAATTTGGACGCATCTTGATGCACAACCCAAATATAATCACTTAACACGTGACACGATGTGTCATACCTCGGCGCACATAAAAACATGAATAATTATCAGACAATAGTAGTATCAGCACGAATACAGTATTCGAGTCTAATTACTAATTATACATTGGGTCACATGAATCAAGAAAATATTTGATCAAACAAGCAGGGCCGTATGGGTCTCTAGGCCGCATAACAATCCTGGCCGCATGAGAATTCAGGCCGCATGACAATCCTAGCCGCATGGAGTCAGGGCTAAGGTCTACTCCTCAGGATAAGTGATGAAGCAACAAAAAATAAATAAAGTATCAGTGAATAAATAAAGTGTCAGTGATGTGATATAAAGTGTGATGTGACATAAAGTGTGCCAGAAAGAAAAGATAAAACCATAAAAAGACACACCAAGGATGCGCCAAAGTTTAGAGTCATGCGTCCAAGGAAAGGTGGTCGCATGCTCTTCTTACCACATAAGTTAGATGTCGCATGGAGTTCGATGCCGCATGGATGGTCCTTTGGACTTAGCAAATTTCTTATTCGTTCAGCGAGTGAATGTACAAAGTGTTCAAGGATAATTATGTAGATCAACAGTCATGCATCCAAGAAGATTGACGTATGCTGTCAGTATACGGCAAGAGTTCAGCCGCATAACCCTCTCGGACTGCATAGAACTCTCAGCCGCATAGCTCGCTGGCCGTATGAAGACTTCGTCTTCTCCAATAGCAGGTTTGGTCATGGAAAAAATTCCAAAAATTAAAATCTTATTTTCTTTATAAAAATCTCATTTATGTCCAAATCAGGTGAACCAAAAGTCAAAATGCTTTAAATCGAAAGATCTAACATTTAGCAAAAACCGGTTTTCAAAGATACAAGTTTAATAGATCAAAACCAAGATAAACTAATAAAATCTAATAAAACCTAATTAGAAATATAGATCTATACTAATCCATACATAAAAACAGAAAACTACAAGAACTAAAAATGCTTAGAAACTCATAATAAACATAATTGAACAATAATATGAAGGATTTCTCCATTTCTCATGTAAGGTGTACTTGCCTATGAAAGGGGGGGGGAGAGAAAGATAAAGAAAGAGGAAGAAATAAAGAAGTGAAGAGAGAGAATAAAATATTGGTTTATATATGCTAGAATTTAAGGGTTGAACCAAAGACTCTCATGAGTTGAAACAACCCACAAAATAAACCATGAACCAGGTTAAACCAAAAATTGGGTCTAGTCTTCATGCACATGCAACCATGCTAAAATAAAAATACGTTCTAAATACGTATATCAGGAACGGGGAATGAAAATCCTCCTCCCCTCCTCCTTTTCGCCCCCTCCCTCCTCCCCGTGTGGCCACCTGCCCCCTCCCCCCCACCCCACCCACCGGAGAGAGGGGGGAAGAGAATGGAGGGAGGGGTAAAATCATCTTTTCAGGCGTATTTTAACGTCTGTTAACGGCAGAATTTAAAATGGGTGCAAACTGAGCCAAAATAAAAATGCGAGAGTTTTTTAAAACCAGGGGTCTTTAAATGCAAAAATGCAAATCAAATAAATTTTTTTAAAACCAGGGTTCTTTAAAAAAATTTACAAAAAATATATTTACTACTAATTTTTAACCCAAATGCCGATTTTTAGCACCGAAATTCCTTCTCGGATGGATTGAGTTGGTGGTTGTAATGCTACAATCGACTGCGCAAAAAAGATAGTTGCGTTTTGTCTACCTAAAAAAAATCGAATCCCTTCTACTTGTATGGTTCGATACCGGGATCATCAATGGTGATATTGCTGGAAATCAAGTCTGCTGAAGGGGGACAGAGTTCAGTCTGAACTCAGTCCCTGGCCGAGTTCAGGCCAAACTTGGTGTGGTGTTCCAGATCCTTCGAACCGAACTCGGTTCGAGTTCTGTGTCGGCAGCGGCTGTCACACCCTCGTCCCGTAAGGGTCGATCGTCCTCGCTTGGTCCCTTCGGAATAGATCATCCTCACTTTGGTGCAATGGCGTACAAGCCTAAGTTGCGCTTACACCAAGCATAGTACCTGCACAAGACACAAGTTAGACAAAAATATACATATATGGAGTCACAGAATTTAAAATGCAGAGAACCAAAGTTGAACATATTTGATAGGAACACAAAATACTTTCTTTATTGAATACTTGAAGATTGGATTATAAAGTATTTGCTTGGCTGAGTTACAAAATATGCCATAGATGACTACATCCCTTTTTACAAATCAAAACTAGCCACAACACCCACACATCATATCCTTTTAGTAGGACCAAAATAAAATACCTAGCAGAAGAAGAGCTTGCACACTGGAGAGGAAAGCTAAGAAGGCAGCACGAGCACGGTTCCGCTGGATGGATGCGCAAACACTGTTTTAAAATGCTCGCCAAGCTTTTGCTACCAGAACCTGAAGATTTTGCCCACAAACGTGGGTCAGTACTACAACATGTACTGGCAAGCGATCCTGGCCAAACTTACCTAGAAATCCACACTAAGTAAATATGTGAAGCTACCATTTTAGGTGATCTTTCTAGTTGTCTAGTTCTTTTTTAACAATTCATGCAACAAAAAAAATATAAACGATAAATTGAACCATGCATATGATAATTCTTACCCATGGCCGAACAGTTATTCCTGTAGAAGACACACAAGTTAGCCATAATTTGCATATATGAATAAACTTATGAATCAATCTTGGCATCAGGTGTTAGGTATGCAAGAAGGTAAACCTAGCATGCGCCCTAACTACATGATGGTCCCCTCCACGGAATTAGCAGTTGGGTCGTACAAGCCTATCTCACTAATAGACCTATATCCTCCCATAATTAAGGACTTCAAGCCTCAGGGTATCTAGATCTCTCCCAGGTCGAACGATCACCAGTTTCCCAGGAATCGCTCGAGAGATAAATCTTGTGCACAAGTTATCTTGACCAAATGCATGAATACAAGTTTCTATCAGATAATATGCTCTCATGCAACTGATGAACAATGAACAAGTAAGTCTATCTATTTTTCTCATTTTCTAGATCAAGTCAAGAGGTTTCCAGCAGTATTTCTCAATATACAACATACGAGGGGTAGATAAGCGTTCATGATGTAACTAGTAAGGTAGCAGTTCTATACTTGAAGCATGCAATAATGTTTTTTTATCTTATCTTGTTAGTGAGGCAACATTTATAAGTGAACTAGAGATTTTTATTAAGATGTGCAGACTAAAGGATTCATCGAAGGGTGTAAGTCACTCACCGATTGAATCAAATGAGAGAATGGGGAAGCCTTATCCAATGATCACTCCTTGGTTATGCGTCCTAAAATTGCAATAATACTTAGTTAGCATCCTTCGATCTCTTTCCCTTACGATTCAAAAAAAATGTGCAAGCGAGAAAAGCGAATTATGAAAACCAAGTCATCAAAATTAAGACAAAACATAAAGCAACACAAAATCAAGCAGAAAACACAACCAACGAAAACTCTTGGACTCAATTCAATAGAAGTCGTTCCATCAGTTTGAATGGTTCATTGTATTTTGTCCATGTTGATTTAGCGGTAAGATTTTTTCGAGACTTGATTCTCAACCTAGTCAAAGTAACAAGTATTCCATAAGTAACCCGCTAGGAGCGGGGCATTACATAATATCTCACTGAGAAGAAGTTTTTTCCTCGAAACTTAAGAGATCAAGGAGTCTAAGATCAAGGCATCAAGAGGTCAAAGGAATCTGACTCACCAATATCGTGTCCACTTGCATCACGTTCAATATTCAACTGATAAACTCTAGGCCTTCTCGTATGACAAATTTGTCTATTAGCTTAAACTTGAGCTAGCACAAAATTTTGATTATTATTCTGACCAGTGTTGTTATTACGGTACGGTGGCAAAACCCTCTTGTTTCGACAGTTGAAAGCCAGATGCCCTTTTTGTCCACAGTTAAAACACTCATTGTTTGCAGAATAACAAACATCTATGGTGTGGCCCTATTTACCACAGTAATTACACTCTGGACCAGGGCACTGCTCGCTTGTTACCTTTTTTTCCCCATTATGGTATCTTTTAGCAGAAGAATTTCGAGGAGCCGGTGCCTTTTTCGGAGTACTTCATGGTATGAACTGCTCATTCTGCACTGCTGGCTCAAAAGCTTGGATGTACAATTTACACTTTCGATTCATAACATCCTTTCTCATGTTGTCATTTAGGCCTCTTATGAACTGATATGTTCGGGCCCCCTCATTAGGAATCATTGAGCTAGCAAACTTAGCAAGCTTGGAGAATTCTGACTCATAGTCCTAAACGGACATGCTCCCTTGCTTAAGTTTAGTAAACTCATCTTCTTTAATCTGCTTGACAGCTGGCGGAAGATATTATGCAAGGAATGCATCTTAAAATATCTCCCAAGAGATTCTACCATCCTGATGCTTTATGGCCAGATCCAAATTCTTGATCTGCCACTAGTAGTGTGCACGTGACCACAACTGCATGGCTACACACACCACCCTCTTGTTCGCATGTATCGAAGAAAACTTAAACAAGCCCTCCAACTTTGTGATCCAGTCCATCACCTTATCTGGCACAGTTCTGCCTTCGAACTCCGGAGGGTTCAACTTCAGAACGTCAGCACCCCTAAAGGTAGACTTCCTTGCCTCTCATCGAGGCTTATTAGTTTCTGCTAAGCCTCCTCCCTGAGGCACAGTCACGGGTTTCATTGGTGTCGTGGTGGTTCTCGATGCATCACTGTGGGCTACGAGTGTTGTCACTATTTGAGTCAGAGAGTCAAGATGTTTTTATTGTACCAAGGCTCTAGCATCAGCCTATTGTTGTTGAGCTTTGAACCGTTCCTGTTGGGCCTCATGTCGATCATTCTAATTTTTTAACATCGCAATCAGCCTATCGACTTGGTTATCGCTCACGCTTGCTGCGCACGATATCCCTTGATTACCTGTTATAGTCATCTTGCTGCAAAAGAAAGTAGCTTGTGTTAGTCTCATAATATATTATGGAATTATTGCATGGGACGTTGGGTTTTCACACTATCAAGATTGGGACATTAACACCTTCGATTTACTTATATAGATTCGCAACCATTTTTGAAATTTAAGACTTTTAAAATAGCTTAAATACTTATATCATTTTTGAAAATGATATTTGAAGAAGCCAAGGACATAAAACCGTGCTCTGATACCATATGTCACACCCCGGTCCCATAAGGGCCGATCGTCCTCGCTTGGTCCTACGGAATCGATCATCCTCGCTTGGGTGTGATGCCATGCAAGCCTAAGTTGCGTTTGCACCAGACATAGTACCTACACAAGACATAAGTTAGACAAAAATATACAAATATAGAGGCACATAATTTAAAATATAGAGAACCAAAGTTGAACACATTTGATAGAAACATAAAATACTTTCTTTATTAAATATTTGAAGATTGGATTACAAAGTACTTGCTTGGCTGATGTAAACCTCCTCGACCAAATTTAGGTCTACATGGCTTAGATAGAGAGACTAGGATTAGTTTGAAGCCAATTAGAATTAGAAAACAGTAATTTAGATTATTTTGCAATATTTGTATCACTTAGTGCACCTTACCGTTGCTTCGATATTTGGAGCACTACACTAGCTTCTGCCTCCCAACAAATTTTACACACTTTTTCTATACGTGCCATCTTTCCATTCTGACCTTTGTGTAATTCATAAATACCATCCCTTGTGCTTTATTTTAGTCGCACAATATTCGTTACAAATATCCATTCTTAAATTCAAATAAATTCAACTTTGCATCTTTGTCCGTTCCAATCAAAATTGGAGACATAACCTTGATCCGTTTTGTCCAACCCAATTATTGACAATATTCTATTCTAAGTCTACTACATCCATGACACTTTTGTCCCACCCAATTTTAACCCTATGTATTCCCAATTAATTAAAGAGCACCGTTTGTACTAATTTTAATTAAATTGGTGTAAGGATCTATCCTCACCCAAAATTAGACCCAACACCAACTCAAACCCCCACTCACACCCTCATGGTTCATACCAAACACCATACACCCTTTTTAGCGACTACATCACACCAAACATAGTATTTTCCCTCATTTAATCTAAATTCTCATTTTTGTGAAATTTTTTAATTGCTGAGGACTTTTATGCAAAAGTGCAATGGAGTGTCACTATCCTATTGGTCAAGGCCAATAAAGAAAACCTCATCCCCCTCTTTGACCGGTCTAATCCCTCTCTCTCTCTCCCTTTTTGTTTGTACACTTTCCTCTATGTTAAATCTTTGCCCTCCATTCAACCCAACACCATCTTCACCCTCCAATTTCCTTCATGTAGCAACATCCCCCTTTCCCAATGGCAAAACCCCATACCTTGGAGGCAACCGGCCCTAATCCCTAGGCTAGCACCCATCTTCTTTCTCCTCATGCAAAATTCTTCCCCATTATTTTCTACATCATTAAACCACCATCCTCCTTCATCAAACCAAAACTAACCTAACCCTAAACTTCATCTCTCACCCCCGGCCGTCGACCTCGCAGGAGAAGCCGACTCACTCCTCCACCGATAGCAGCATGAGCACAGCCGCTCACCACCACCACTCCACGACATCTCTCCTCCTGACTTCACCATCGACCTTGACTCCCCATGCCGCACCTCCATCCCGTCATCACCGCCTCCTTCTTTCCTCGTCATACCCGACTTTACTCATCCTGCGGTCACCTTCTCTGATCGAACAACCTCCATCCGCCTAAGTCTTCTCCGACTACAGCAGCCCCGCCTGGATCAGCACCACCACCCTCTTCTCTTCATATCCGTCAACATCATCATCTACACCTTACACCGTCACCTCCGACCACAGCTCCACCACCATGACCTCCTTCCATCTCCAGTGGACCCACGCCGTCGGACCACCTCGTCATCCCCATCACCACGATTATCACCATCACCCTCCCTGACTCCACGATACCTCGACCACCCCGTTCACAGTCCTTCATCCCCTCCACCACTTCATCATCACCACCGAGTCGATCCCTCCCGGGCAGAACCACCGCCACCGACGACCTTCACCATCATCATCATCATCGTCATCATCATCATCATCACCACCATCGTCGACATCTCCATCGACCCGATGTTCTCGTCGGAACAGCCCCGTCGACCCGAGCAACGTCGACCCCGACTCGACCTTCCCACGACCACGCGGCCACCCTCGTCGGAGCCCGAGCACCCTCTCCGGTCAGCGTCACCCTACACGTTTACGTGCCCATCAAGGTTCGTAGCTTACCTTCTTTTGTGATTTCATGTGTGCATGTGTGAATGGTACTAGGGATAGCATGCTATTTCATGGGAATTAGTTGTTAGTGTTTACCCCTTAGAAATTGGTTGTTAATTATGGGTGTAAAATATTTATATATGTTAAGTATGACCTAGGTGTATTAAAATAATTATAAGTATTGGGTAATACTATATAATATACTAAGGTGATATATATTTATGTATTAAACGTATTTTGGACTCACTGCCTTATGTGTACCCTCACCTACTAGCTAGACCATGTATTAGTGCTACACGAGATTTAGAGATTTGGATATTGTGTTAGTGTTAGTTATTAGTCTTGTTGTGCATAGTATTCGAGGACATGACACCTGTATATTTAGACACGCACACTTGACCCTGCTAGTTGACCAGCCATGACCCCCTGCGTCAGTTCCTGAGTGCAGTGTAGTTATAATTTTTGTGCGTACTAGTGTAATGACTAATGATTGTATTATATTATATTATATTATATTATATTATATTATAGAGTCGCTGGACCTTTCGGACGAGACTTTGGGAGCAGGTTATTAGCACTCGTAGCTTGAGGACCCAGGCAAGTATACCTTGCCTTGTTGTACTGTTTAAACTCATATATTATTTAGTTGCATATTTTATTATTTTAATATTATATAACTGCGCGTCCAAGAATAACTTGGGTGCAACGACGGTGGCGTCGTATTTTATCTTTATTCTATGTTATGCATGTTGACCTAGTTTTATGAGACCACCACATTATCATGAGACATTCTTATATTTCATTGACCATGACAAATTTCTTACACGGGTTGTGAGTCTCATATAGGACACGGACTTGCGTATTCGGTTGGCTACCTGTACGTGTAGGTCGTACGACGGATAGGGTATAACTGCTAATAGTGATGCATGTTAGAAGACTTAGCAGTTATTAGTAGTCCAGGAACATAGACTATTGTAGTACGATGGTCCGATCCTTATCCTTGTTTGGTTGTAGGGTTGGGCTATTATTCTAACGATAGGCTATGAACCAAAGTTACGACGCCGATACCTGCACTCCATCTTAACGTAGTAGCTAAAACGTGTTGTGGATACAACATGCAAAGAGCATGGGGCGGGGAGGACGACTAGTAGGTGTATAGGACACCCACCTCCTTTATACAGATACCGTGTTCTTTGGAGCGATACAGACGTATATATTCATGCAGATACCTCGTTCTTTAGAGTGTTGGACGTTACTTGTGATTTTGCAGATACCATACTCTAGAGAATGTTTGACGTTATTACTTATCCAAATACCACGCTCCTTGGAGCTGGACGTTATTATATTGCAGAGTGCCCTTATTATGGGGGCATATGTGGCATATACTATCCAGTCACGACGATTGGTGAATTATGTCAGCATATGTCTAGCCTATACTTCCCATATGCACTAAGTTATCCTCAAATTGCATTTCACTTAGCTGGTTAGTTCACCCTCGAGTTTTTACAGTACTTACTTTATGGCATATATTTTTGTATCTTGTTACATCCCTCTGAGGACCTAGTTCCCTTCCAGGTTATTTGTGCAGTTTGCAGGATTCTTGATCTAGTGGAGTGTGGACATCGTTGCAGGTATCTTTATATTTTTAACTATTATAGTCATGTACTACTTTCTATTTTTTATTCTGCTTTTATAGCATAGTGTTTATAGGCCTATGTTGTCATTTTGGCCTATTCGAACGGATGTATTATTCGGCTGCAGACTGATGATGCGTATCATTTTTTCTTGAGATTTATTTACCATGGATTAAGATTTAGTTTACTTGTTGTATGTTATAAATAGATTATTAACTGGATCACTTGACCGTGGACATCGTAAGTGCCCTTCGTCGGGTCCATTAAATTGGAAAGCCCTACGGAGTCGTACAAGCTGGCCATTGCCACGTGTCTGGTCCCATATATTTTGGGACTGGGGCATGACAGCTGAGTTATAAAATATGCCATAGATGGCTACATCCCTTTTTACAAACCTAAAACCAGCCACAACGTCCACAGATCATATTATTTTAGTATGACCAAAATAAAATACTACCAGAATAAGTCAAATTAGCGAAGTAAAGAAACATCGCTAAATGATCAATAAACGTCGCTAAATAATTTTAGCGACATAATTAGCAATATTTTATTGAAGTTGCCTTTAAGCTAGTCGCTGACAGGAAAAATATCGCCAAATGTCGCTATGCCGACGTTTTCTACCGACATAAATGCGTCGCTAGATTAGCGACGTTTAGGGACACAACGTCACTAAATTAACGACGTGTATATTTGTCGCTTTATGTCACAAATTAGTGACGTACGTAGTGACATTTATAGCGACGTTACTATGACCTAGCAATACTGCCATGTTAGCAAGTTGCGACGGACAGCGACTTTGTTTAGCGATATTTTTAGCGACATTTTTAGCGACATAATTAGCGACATATTTAGCGACGTGTAGTAATGTCGCTAAATATCGCTAAGCGTCGCTAAAAATATCACTAATGATACAGTAAAAAATAAAAAAATGAATACTGAATTGTTTCCAAACTATACTTCCTGCAGTTTATTAATTCATAATCTGTACAAATAGACCCGGAGTAACCCTCCGTTGAATTTACTTGGTTCGTCGACCCCCTTAGGTTCAACACTCAACACCGATAAATTAACATATATTTAATATGAATAATATAATAAAATTTGAAGAAAACAAAATATTAAAATTAAAAACCGAATCAGGAGAAAATATTGTCGTAAAGAATACAGCAAATATCCATAAAACTGAGTCTCGTCCTAAAGAATACAAAGAATACAGCAAATTAAAATCCTCGTACTAAAGAATACATAACATAATGTCTGAAACACAAACTATCAATAATAAAATGGTCCTAACTAGGACTACTGCGGATCTGCATGAGGATGACCACCGGCGCGCATGAAGGATAAGAACAGATCATACTACTCCCGTAAAATCGATACCAATGTCGATGGAGAAGGCAGTGGCGTCGGTGGAGTCTGTGTCAATGTAGGCGCACCAGGAGGACGTATCCGCTCCAACTCTGCGAGTCGCTGGTTATAAGAATCCATGGTAGATAACAGCCTCGTACTACTATGAACCATTGAATCATGCATCATCGTCAGTCTCTCACCCAAGGATAGCTGTGATGCCTGCAGCTCTGTCATGCTGCGCTCTGTCGAGGCTCTAAGATAAGCTGTCAAATCCCGGAGCTCCATGATGCTGCGCTCGAGCAAATCAAATTGTGCGATAAGCGTTGCATCGTCTGCCTGCGGCTGGGACCGGGGCTGCTCCTCCATCCATTGCAGCAACTCGTCTCAGAGAGACTCAATCTAACGGTCAACGGTCTCCTCGACTCGGGCCGATGACTGCGAGGGCTGTGGGGAATACGCACTTGTCGGGGAGGCCCTAGATGACTGCGTCGCAACCAGGGTGCCATAGGATCCCGTACCATAGTACGTACCCCTCTGGAGACCACCAGCAGCGGTCACCCATAGCTCGTCCGCCGAGGGAGCTGGAGCGGACTGCGAGAAAGTACCAGCCTCTCTAGTTGTAGGTGCACTAGCAGTCGTCCACTCACGCAGCCAAAGATACTCGGCCTAGAAAAGTTTGGATACTCGATAATTTCCTAAGTTATATTAAAATTAACAAAAATTAAAGTAATACTTACATAGGTCTGCGAGGCCCTCTCATTAATGAGATTTTTATCCTTTCGATGGGTGGCCAGGAAGACGGTCACCATGTTTGCATCCTTACCCCTTTGTACATGTTAAAAATATATTATTTAGTAATAAAATTAAATATTTTTTCCTACTACCATTTTATCGTACTTACATTAAAATAATATATCTTAAATAAAAAATATGCCAAACGACGGAAATATTTCGTCATCGGAATTGAGCCACCACACCACTTTGCAGCATTCTGCCTAGCCGCCTTGGCCTTCTCAGACCTTTTCTTGTACCTCGGATCGTCGAATCTAGCCCTCATCGCAGTCCACTGCTCAGGCGTGATCCAACCTTAGATCAGTTTTTCAGCACGATCATGAGCCTTCTGGTCATCCAGAGCATCACGGATAAGCTTGGCGACAACGGCAAAAAATATCCGCTCGATCAACTCGGCCCGGTACGGAGGATAGAATTATGTTTGCTACAATAAATAATTTAGTAAGTGAGCATCACGAATAAGTTATATAATATGCATAAATTAGAGAATTTATATAATATACTTTGACCATGAAGTGCACAAACCAGAATGCCTTCATCTTCTCCAGAGCTTTAGAGTAGTTGATCCAAGGGCCACCATAGTTGTTCCTCAGAAAGAGGCCCAGGCGTCTCTGAACCGACGATAGACGATATCTATACATAGATAATTATTTTGATCGAAAAAGTCAATATATGATGAATAAAGAAATACATGATATATATGATGCTAAACCATTTAATTGACTTACTTTGTACCATCGGCGCAAATCTCTGTCCTCGTCTCCTCCGGAGGTGCGCATGGAGGATCTAACTGATGTTGGGACAACGTCGACACGATCTCCTCCATATGCTCATCAGTCTCTATGGTTCTGTCAGTAGGAGAAACGCTGGACGAGGGAGTACTATCAGGCCTGGAACTACTCATCCCAGGAGTGATGCTAAGTAACGTCGTCGCAGTCGGAGATGTGACTGATCGATATACTGGAGTACTGGGCGACGATGATCCAAAACCAATAGTAGGCAGTACCGGAGGAGCACTTTGTCTACCTCGGGACCTGCCGAACCCTCCGTGTCATCCTGTCATACCTGATAATAATATATGATGAATAAAGAAATACACAAATATATCGTACATTCTACAGTCAAAATGGTATGCATATCGCACAGCATTCATAGAATTCTACAGTAAATAACTAGTGGTATCACAAGTCTAAATGGATAATACATTCTACAGTCAAAATATAATACATATATTCGTCAAAATAGTACATTATACAGTCAAAATATAGTTATATTCTGCAGGCAAAATATTTTATTTTCAATCATCTTCAGAAAATTTATCTTGTTCACCTTTCTCGTCCTCCTCTTCCTCTTCCTCCTTCTCGTCTTCACTTTCATCTACTTCGTCTTCGTCTTTGCCTTCCTCTTCGGATATTTCTATATTTCTATATTATTACTCGTGTAATGAGTAACTTCCGTTGAGTCCACATCTACAATATTTGTTACAAGAGGTAGCCCGTCCTCCTGATAACCTATTTCGTTAATGTCAAAGGTATTTCTAGCTTTAGTCTTGCATACTACCCACCAATCCGACCTCGCTGTCCCCCGTCTAGGATAAGTTATGAAGTACACGAGCTGATCCTGACTTGATAGGATAAATGGTTCGTAGCCTTGATATCTACGCTTGTAGTTTATATCCACAAGGCCATGCTTGTCAATTTTTAACCTTGATCTTGAATCGGATCGAACCATTCGCACTTGAATAGCATGATATTAGCAGGTTATGTGCCATAATTATATGTCAACTCCACAATCTCTCGTAAGATGCCAAAAATATTATTGCATGGATCGACGTCTTTGTAGTTCGAAGATTTGATACACAAACAACTATTTTTTATGGAATAAAGATCCAGAAAGCTGTCTCTGATAGGAGCATTTGTTGACTTGAACCTAAACCCATTCACACAGAAACTTGGCCATATTTTAACGGCAGTAATTGGTTCCTTGGCTAGAGTTCTAATAGATTCAGTCTCGGGTGTTATTAGACGATTGACCTAAATACCAAAGTAGCGATAGTAAGTTATTTATTTTGCAAGTACAGAATTAAAAAGTAATTACCAAGCTCCTTACATATGTACTCAACCAAGAAGGAAAATGGCATCTCATTTCTTGTTCTACTTCTTCGTCTGTTATGTAGGGTCTAACCGACCTCAACTCATCATTATATGTGCTAAAAAATAACGAAGCAACCGCTGATTAGTAGCATAATAGTAGCTTATACTATTACATTAAGATGATGTAAACGTGGACGTATTTATTACTTACCCCTCTAGCTTCTCCACTTCATCCTCGTCATAATTGAGTAATATATACAACTGAGCAGCCCTTAGCTCATCGTCATTCAAATATCTCTTCTTCATTTTTCTCGAAGGCTTTTTGGACGCATTGAATAAGTTGAGTATTACATCATTAGATTCCTGATATCCATCGCCATTTCTTGGAGCTCTCTTTCTATTAGTAGCAACATAAGGTTTAAAATACGTCGAGCAAAAGTTTGTAATCTCCTCGAGAATATAAGCTTCACAAATAGAGCCCTCAACCCATACCTTGTTCTTCACCTTTCTCTTCAGGTGATTCAGATGCTGCTCGAAGGGGTACATCTACCGATAACCGACAGGACCACCAACACGTGCCTCATAGGAAAGTTGAATTGGCAAATGCTCCATAGAGTCAAAGAATCCAGGAGGAAACACCTTCTCGAGCTTACATAGTGTTACCGCAATGTCCTTCTCTTGCTTTTCTAGACGATCGACGAGCAACTTAGTAGAACAAAGATCTCTGAAGAATATACTGAGCTCTGTCAATGGATTCCAAACGATTTGCGGTAAGAATTCCCAAAATGTAATCGAAATTAACCTCTCCATGAATACGTGACAATCGTGGCTCTTTATACCCGCCAGTTTATTCTTCTTGAGGTCGACGCATCTTCTCAAGTTTGATACGTACCCGTCTGAAAACTTTAGACCCTGAATCCACCTACAAAGTATCCTTTTACCCTCTTTCTCCAGTGAGAAAACTGACATAGGCTGCTTTAACTTTCCATTTCCTTCCTCTATCAAATGCAATGCAGGACGTCTATATATTTCTTTTAAGTTCAACATGGCCTTCGGATTGTCTTTCATCTTCCTCTTTACCTCCATTACAGTATTAATTATGTTATCAAACACATTCTTCTCGATATGCATGATATCAAGGTTATGTTTGATCAGATTGATGCTCCAATATGCATATCCGAGAATATACTCCTCTTCGTCCAGTTATGGGTGCGACCAAATCCGTCACACTTGTACTCCTTAGCAGGCTCTTCGATAGCACTTGGTAAATATTTTATCTCTTCCCATATCGTGTATCTGGGCCACCTTGGCGGTGGATTGGCCTTCTCCACAACGCCTGTATGAAAAGTATTCGTGTTCCTTCGGTACGGATAATCCTTCGGCAGAAATTATCGATGACAATCGAAGAAGCACGGTTTGCCTCCTTATTTCGAATGGAAAGCGTTAGTACGGTCCATGCAAAATGAACATGAGAGATGGATAAGAGTGCTCCATCTCGATAACATTTTATAGGCCAAAAAGTCGTTGATGGTCCACAGTCATTGATAGTCCACATAAGTGCTGCCCTCATCTGAAAATTCTGCTTTCTAGAAATATCGTACATGTTGTCACCTACTTTCTACAGCTGATTCAACTCATCTTTCAAAGGCTGCAAATACACATCGATGTTCCTATTCGAATTATTTGGACCTGGGATAATAATGGTTAGGAATATATACGGAGTCTTCATGCACATCCAAGGCGGTAGATTGTACAGAGTAACAATCACAGGCCAACATGAATACTGGGAGCCTGAAAGTCCAAATGAGGTAAAATCGTCAAAGGAGAGCCCCAATCTGACATTACGCGAATCCGAAGCAAAATCTGGATACTCTCGATCAAAGTGCTTCCATGCTTCTCCATCGGATGGATGATCCAATACTCCTTCGATCTGTTTCCGCCAGTGCCAACTCATGTTTTCTGCAGTCTCCTTAACCATAAACAACCTCTGCAACCGCGGTGTTAAAGGCAAGTAGTTCATCGAATTGGTAGACTTTCTTGCACAGACAAACTTTCCTCTACCAATGGCCTTGTAGCGATTAGCACCACAGAATCTGTACGCATCTTCATCATTGTCGTCTTTGTAGTACAACATGCACCCGTTGCGATATGCATCAATTTTCTCGTATTCCATCCAGACCGATCTCACCATCCTCTTAGATCGGTAGAAGTCTTTAGGCAACTTTGCACCCTAGGGCAAGATCTCTATAATCAAATCGATCAGTCGATTATAGCATTCTTGTAACATATTAAAATCAGACTTGATGCTCAACAATCTTGTAACCACCTCCAACGGTGAATGATCCTCACAACCAGGATATAATAGAGTCATTGCATTCTCCAACAACTCCATAAACTTTGCAGCATCGACATTCGGTGCCTTCTCAGCAGCATTATGATTATCCGGATTAAAACTAGGCCCCGCCGCATCAAAAGCCATGTTCACCCACCCATCGTCGTAAGCAGCGTGGTCATGGACATCCATATATGGCTCCACATAAGGCTATGACTCTGATGCTTGAGACACAAGTTCTTCGTGTATGGTCCACTGATAGTAATTCGGCGTGAATCCCTTCGAGTATAAATGATATGTGACTTCCACTTCTGGATGATATTTCAAGTTGCGATATCTCACACACGGACACTTAATTTTTGTACCGTCCATGTACTGAGGGAACGCCTTGGCGAACTGCAGGAACTGCTGTACACCCTCAATGAATTTATCTCGCATACCGTACATGTCATCAGGATGATGGTTGTACATCCATGAACGATAACACATATAGTAATTCATATCTATTTCTAGATACTTCTGCAAAAATAATAGTATGTGTCCTATAAATCGTTAAATACAGTATGATTCTCTGGAGGAAGGTAAGAACTGCTCTAACTTGATACACAATGCCCTATATATGTGTGTGTGTGCATATGGTTGTTTGAGTGATTGAGTTAGCTCAGATCACTAGGGAGAGCAGTTCATAGTTTTCAGTTTGCATTATTTGGTTACACTGAAGCCCAGTATTAATGGGTACTCAAATTAGATGGTTATAAATATAGGGTGGAGTATAAAAAGGGCAAGAAAAACCAGGCTGCTGACAGTCTTTCCAGAATAAGTATTCTAGAATTGCAAGCCATAATAATAGTCATTCCTACCTGGATACAACAATTCTAGACCCAGATGGCCAGCTCAGAGTATTATCAAAAGAAATTAGACAAGTGGAGGAAATAAAAGTTAAATAGCAGTAAATATTCACTAAGAGATAGAATATTATATTACAAGAGAAGGTTGCTGATAGATCCCCAATCCTCCTTTGTTCTCACTATGTTGCAGGAACATCATGACATGCCTACTGGTGGCCATTCAGGGTATTTGAAAACATTACAAAGGCTAAGGAAAATTTATTATTGTAAGGGAATGAAGAGGAGAGTGAAGGAGTATGTCCAAGACTGTGCAGTATGTCAGAAGAATAAGTATGAGACAATTGCACTATCAGGCCTTTTGCAACCTCTACCTATTCCTGAGAAAGTGTGGGAGGATATCTCCATGGAGTTTATAAAGTGTCTCCCTATAGCCATCAAAAAACTACTATAATGGTTATGGTTGATAGGTTAACAAAATACATTCATTTGTTCTCTCTTACACACTCTTACACTGCTGAGAATGTAGCCCAAGTTATGATGGATGGGGTTGTTAAGTTGCATGGATTTTCTAGAACCATTGTCTCTGACAGAGACCCAATCTTCCTCTTTACTAAATAAAGAAACCCTAATTCCCCAAATTTCTTCTTGTTCTACTCTCAATCTCCTTAATTCTTCTGTTTCTAATGGCAAATTCAAGTATAGCAACTTCAGTTCAAGGCTTGTTAGGTCGAGGACCTACCAGTCCGCACGTGTGTGTGTGTGTGTGTGTGTTCGAGTTAGGGTTAGGGTTAGTATGTGTTATGTCGTGTCAGGTCATATTGTGTTGTGTCTCATTAGATAGAGAGACAAAAAAAGGAGACAGAGAGACGAGCTCACCGAGTGAGGAAGAGGGGAGCTGGAGAGAGAAGAACGCGGGAGGGAGAAGGAGCCACCTGAGGGAGGAGGACGCCCGAGGGAGGAGGGGAGCCAAGGAGCTGACGGAGGAGGGATTTCAAATTTGGGAGAATCAAAGAAAATGGGGGGAAGAGAAACTCTCAGCCCTAAATAAAATAAATTAGCGACGTTTAGCGACGCTAACTTATGACGTCGCTAATAGAAATATTTAGCGACGTTATCGACGTCGCTAAAGATGTCGCTAAATATGTAAAAGATTAACGTCGCTAAATAGGTCGCTAAACGTTGCTAAATTATATAACTCAGCGACGTTTAGCGACCTTAAATAAACTTATAGCGACTATTCTTTAAAAAAATGAATTACAGTCGCTAAACGTCGCTATATGTCGCCAAACAGCGACTTATAGCGATGTTATTATTTGGAGTCGCTGATATCTTTAATATTAGCAATGTTTTACCTTGACGTCGCTAAAATGTCGCTAATCCCGCAATTTTTAGTAGTGAAATATCTAGCAGAAGAAAATCTTGCATACATAAGAGGAAAGCTAAGTAATCAGCACGAGCACGATTTCGCTGGATGGATGCGCTAACACTGGTTCAAAATGCTCGTCAAGCTCTCACTACTAGAACCTGGAGATTTTCCCATAATGGGTCAGTACTACAATATGTATAGGATCTCATCCACAATTGACTAGGACTCATCTTCCTTACAATCTGTTCTATCTAAATAATCGCATCATGCTTGATTCCAGTGCTTCCCTAATAGTTCCTTGAGTATAGTCTTCCCCTAGAACATAGAAACCCCTGTTGTTAGAATAATAATTAGGGTAATAATCCTACCAAGAATATAACTAGACTGTTTACACTTCACTAAGTTTAGAATATCTAGTGAACCCTAGCATTCCTTATCTATAGATTAGATGACCATTATCCCTTGAGATAATTATGAAGGACTTGAGAGTGGTGTAGACACTACTAGATTTAATTAAAAATTTAACCATATTGTTTGACCCTAGTATTGAGGGACCACTAGGAATCTAAGGCTGAATATTAGGACCAAACCTAACCTTTTTAGTGAGATAGTATTATAGAACTATACATCTAGCCTCTTGTCTTGATATTAGCATACAGTACCCTAGGAAGCCAAGAGGAATAAAATAACATTTCTCTAGATCATACCTCGAACACAGAGATTAGCAAACCACCTTCCCCTTAGAAAACTATTTATCAAGAGTCTTTCTATTTAAATTCAAATCTTGTTCCTTGAAAACCTAGCACTCGCTATTTGTACGACGACTAATTATGTTCTACATTTTTTTCAACTCGTGCCACCTAACCCTTCAATTCTTAATATTAACCCTTTTGTTTTATGAGCACTATGATTAAGACACTAAGATGACCATTACCTATGGAGTTTTATAATAGGATACCCTAATAAGTACCAATATCTTTTCTCATATAACCTAATAGGAGTTTTTACTTTATCCTTAAGACGGTATAATATTAGTTAATTATTTTAAGTTGGGTAGTATGCCTCACAACATAGTATCACATAGTCCTATTGACCCATTGATGAAGTATAATGGAATGACACCAACTATAGACTTGCATAAGAAGATAGTATTTATTCAGATAGTAAAACTTAGAGGTCTATACCCCTATTTGATCGACTAACAACTTAGACAAGGAGTTAGTATGATAACTATAGAGACTGTAGAGTCTTATCTTCTTTAACTTGAATTATTTTGTAATTTCTCTCATCATAAATCTAGCGTACTTATATTTTCTGTACTACCTTGACTTATGCCGCTATTATAGCCTAGTTTTGCAAGCTTACTCTTTTTATCGAGCTTGATCATGACATATGTGTTAGTGGGTATACACACTAATATATTTTAGAATCAGTGTATTATGGTCTGATCAACCCTAGTGCGCTTGGTTTGGCCCTCGCATGACTACTTACGTGGATTGAGTTAAAATTGACTTAGCTTCTTAGACGAATGTACTTGCCCTCTAGACATGTCTGAGCGTATCGTATCGGTTACATAATTATACTGATACGAGCATACGAATAAAAAATTACCAAATAGGATTTTAATCCACAACTGCCTTGACAATTCCCATTTGAATTCTTTAAACGCCTTGACCTCCATACTTCTATACTATTACCTCCCCCTTGAACTCTTTATTATTGTTTTTCGTCTTCCCTTATTTTGGAAAGACGAAATCTCGTGCTTGGTATAAGTTTGATACACTGATAGTACCAGATATACCCTATATGCTAATCACATGACTTGGTGACTCTCTTTTATAATTGATTAAGGACATATCATAGGTAATATATTTGGTGTTAAAACTTTGAGGATTAAATAACATAATTAAATAATTTGACGAATATTTTCTTAGATGTATAGCCTTAGGTGATAGATGGATAAATTCTAAGTTGGGTAGAAACCGCATTGTTAAAAACTTTAGGTGAATTCTTTTAGATTATGATTAGGTGAGATTGGATAGAGAGAAACCATACCTTATTTTAATTTTGAGGACAAAATTATTTTAAGTTGGGTAGATTGTAAACCTTCTCACCCAAAATTAGGCCTACTTGGCTTAGAAAGAGAAACTAGGGCTAGTTTGAACCCAAATAGAAATAGAACACGATATTTACTTTAAATAAATAATAATTGTATCACTTAGCGCACATAACCGTTGCTTCGATAATTGGAGCACTACACTAGCCATTTCCTTCCTATAAATTTCATACTCTTGCCCTAGACATGACCGCCTTCTATTCTGACCTCGGTGTAACTTATAATCATACTCTTTTGTGCTATATTTTAGTCGCACAATATTCGTCGTAGACGTTATTATTTAATTCTAAATAAAATTAACTTTGTATCCTTGTGCGTTCCAATCAAAATTGGAGACACAATCTTGACCCATTTTGTGCAACCCAATTAATGATAATATTCTACTCTGAGCCCTCTACGTCCATGATACTTGTGTCCCACCTAATTTTATTCTCATGTACTTCTAATTAATTCAAGAACACCTTATGCATTAATTTTAATTAATTTAATCCAATTTCTATTTTTGTGTAATTTTCCCAATTGTTGGACATTTTTATGCAAAAATGCATTAAGCTGTCCATACCATTGGACAATACATGAAGAAACCCATTTTTCCCTTCATCATTTGGTCATATAAATTTTCTCTACGAATTTTTGGAATGTGCAACGCGCAACATCGCCCCTCATTTAACCCTATCCTTGCATTTAAATAATACAAATTATAGCCCTCCCAAACATCCCCATGTAAGGCCAAGCCCATCCCAAGAAGATGTTGACCAAGCCCAATCCCCTAAGTCAACCCCAAAACCCTAGTTTCACATATATAAATATATAATTTTATTCCTTTTCTTTTCCTTTTTCTATTTTCAACCAAAACCTAATACCATCATCATCCCCATCCATCATGTACACCCTTCCCCGGCCAACCGCCGGAGCCAACCGCCGGAGTCCATTACCCCGAACTCGCCAGAGCTTGCCGGAGTTGACACAGCAGCCCGACCACTGTCCTTCGTCCTCCTCCTCAGCCTGACCCGACCGGCCACTGCCATTGACGATCGAAGTAACCACCACACCATCAGAAATGCCACCATCACTCGACCTCTTCTCTCTTCCCTGTCCTCTTCCTCCTCGCCGGAGTCGACTACATCATCATCACCTCCCACTAACACCACCACCTCGTCCTGAACTCCCCAGTCGACCACCTCCCCTGGCCGAACTCCGGCAGACCTCAACATCACCCCCTCCATCATAATCATCATCTCCATTAATCATCACCTCACCATCAACCCTATCATCACCTCATCTCATCACAATCATCATCATCATCAACCCATCATCATCATCATCATCATCATCATCATCATCATCATCATCACCCCATCATCATCATCATCATCATCATCATCATCATCATCATCATCTCCAACCCTAATCACTAACACCTTAACCCTAATCATCCATCCAATCATCTCATCCTCGTCATCACCATCACCCCTATCATCATCCTCGTCATCACCATCACCCCATCATCATCCATATTATCACCATTATCATCATTTCCATCATCATTACCATCATCCTCACCATTGTAATCATTATCACCTTAACCCTAATTAACATCATCATCCTCAATATCGATATCATTGTCGTCATCATGTACCCGTCAACCTTGCCAGATAACCCGCAGCAGTCACCCCCGATTTTTGTGCCTGTGCACGCTGACCCTGAGGACATTGGATTATTTTATACGACTTCCGGAGTAGGTTATTGGGACTACATAGCTTTCTTGCCAGGCAAGTATACCTTGCCAAATTGTTTACATTACTTTGCATGCTATTTATATTTCTGTATATTCATTGCATGTATAGTTTCGTTTAGTCATTACTACATATTAGATATGTTGACACACACTTGACACCTAGTATCATGAGAGGACAATCATTAGGTGTATGGGCCTTAACCACTCTTGTAAACCGTAGTATCTAGCTCGCACTACGGTAGTGTGTTGCGCTGGTCGCTACCCCCGCGGTATATCGATTTCTGGAGTCACGCTGGTTGCTACCCCCGCGGTATGTCGATTTCTGATGTTCTAGACGGGTGTGTGAGTTGTGAGATTTAGATCGAGTAGCCTACCCTTGCCCATACGTCGAAAAGTTGTCCTCATTTAAATTTATATAGATTTTATTGTACAGCGTACTTATATATTTTCAAACATTATGCATGTTTACTGTATTCAATTGGCTTGCTTCTATGTATCTTGTTATGTCCCTATGAGGACCTGGTCCCTTGCTTGGTATAGATGACCAGGAGTACCCACAGGACCCGGACCTGACGCATAACTTTCTACCGAGGAGATCTTACCCACTGAGCATCATTGATTATCTATAGCGATGGATACTTTAGCTGACATTCTTATATCATCACTTTATTTTAATTAGTGATTTTACTCTTCTCTCTCATTTTAGTTTTATTATAGTCATTGTTAGTGGATTTGTCTTCACCCGACTATCATTTATAGATTATTCAGACTCTTTATTCTAGTTTAGTTATATTCCTTTTTGTGACTTGTTGTATGGATAAGATTAGTATTTCTGTGACTTGTGATAATATAGATACCACATGTGAGTTTTATTCATATTACAGCATACGTATGTATTATGGTATCCATATATTAGAGTTGCCATATACATACGGCTGGCATGCTTACGTGTTCCTAGTCCTACGTATTTTGGGACTGGGGCGTGACAAACTGACCCTGTCCATTGGTCCTTGTGGGTTGGACGCATGGGTCAGTCTTGTACAACTTTTCGTCAGAGGCTCGCGTAACAGTTAGCGATGCCTGTCGACGGTCGGTCGTATGAGCAGTTGCTTGAGCTCGACGGGATCGTACTGTCCTAGACTTCTTCAGCTTAGCAATCGCAAGCGCGTAGTATGAAGAGTCCAGATTTGGATTTTCACCATTCTCAGTGGGTCACATATGATCTGCGTCGCATGAGATATGGTCAAAAACTGATGTTCTGTTGCTATTAGGACCGCGTGTGGTCGTCTTTCTACGGCTGTGAGTTGATTCCTCAAGGACAGTCCTATGCGGCCTCCTCCTTGGCCGCATAGAGGCTAGATCAGTACCAGAACTTTTGGCATCATAGTGTTTTCCTCTGCCAGATTCTGGGTACTGAACAGTTTCTGCATTAGCCCAAGATGCGGCATAGACGTGGATCTTCTGGGTGTTCATTCAACGACCGTCATTGGCAACAGAGTGAGAGGCTGGAAGCGTCTGCTCCCCAGCTGGGTGGAACGCAACAGGCTTGCCCACCCACGTTCTGCGGGTCTTCTTGGGCTTGGCTATCCTTGGCGAAGGATTAACACTTTTCTCGGAGAGCATGTCCTTGAACGCTTGTTGGTCGAAGCGGACCACCAACATCTTTTGCGTCGAGCCAAGCTTGGCCATATCGAATTGTGTCACTGACTTCTCAATAGTGGAGAAGGATGTCCCCAGCAGAGTCGCCACCGTGTTTGCTATTTTAAATCAAAAAGAGAACTGGAAGAACTAAGAAAAAGTATAGAGAAGTCATAGAAGACAATCTAAGTACGAAGTTATTTTTTGGGGAGTGACAATGGAGGGTTATGAGTGTAACAACTCTATTTACTTCATGGACGATCCGATACAGAATCTATTCTCTCTTGCTTGAGTATAAATCTGCAGATAGCCAGCCAGCCTCTTGCATGGGGGTAGTACCCTGTTATTTATAGTTGTTTTGTGGCCGTATGCTATGAATGTCGTATGCGCCCCTGTTTGATGGCCGCATAGGGTTCTTTAACAAAACACGGTTACAACTGAGGATGCATATCACGGTGAAGCTGCCATGTGAGCTTAGTTAGGATTTACTATTGTTGAGATCTCAGGGGTTATTTCAGCCCATTGTATGCATGAGTTGGTCATTTTGGACAAGTAGTCCGAATCAACAACACAAAGATCTCTTTAGTTGTAATGAAAAGATCTTATTAGTTAAAACATATTAGGCCAGAGACGCATGGGACGCATGGAGTCTGGAACGCATTGGGCCAGAAACGCATGGAACGCATGAAATCTGAAACGCATTGGCCTAGAGACGCATGGACCGCATGGAGTTTGGGACGCATTGGGCCAGAGACGCATAAACCGCATAGAGTCTGGAATGCATTGGTCCAAAGATAGATGGACTGCATGGAGTCTGGAACGTATTGGACCAGAGATGCATGGACCGCATGGTGTCTGGAACGCATTGTGCCAGAAACGCATAATTTTTTGTCGTCTTCTACATTCATAGCATTTGAACAGCTGTATACTGCCAAAAGTAATTATGACAAAGCCGTCAGTCCCGATTCTAATTCTCAGTGCAAGATTCGAGGCAGTCGGGATGACTATCTATTTTGTCGGAGTCATAAATGCTTTGATGTGACTGTAGGAATAATGCGTCAAAGGGCGGCATGCGTCTCGGAATATCATGTATCCGAGGGTGTTATGCGTCCACCACTGTTATACGTCTCTTGCTTATTTGTTGACTGTAAACTGAGCGCATAAAGAGATTTTTTATGCTTCTAAAGTGTGAGCCCGGGGTTGCGCTTGCACAAGTCAACATCGTTAAAGTTGTAGCTAAAATCAAACCGAACATGTACGCAGCGGAGGGACAATATTACAAATAAGGGTCCATCTGAGTATACGAAGCAGAGCTCAAGGCATGAGGTTCTCTGAATATAATAGAATCGTTCCATATATTATGTCCCTCTGTACAAAAGCAACTCAAAATATCTCGATACGGCAAACTGTTGGTGGATTAAAATTTTGGGAAGTACTGGTCAGTATAAAATCAATGAACAGAAGCAACATACTCTAAGACCAACACTAAGTTAGCATGTGATAAAATATTATATTACTAGTGATCTTTCTAGTTTTACCTAGATTTATTCCATGCAGTACAGGAGCAGAGTTATATTATATTTCTTTAAAAACATATTTGAAAACATTATTCCATATTCGATTCGATTAAGCACACAAGAAAAGCATATTCTTATACTATCATGGTGTGCGCAGCGTATCTCGTGAGCTATACTCAAAGACTCTAGGGATAGTACAATATCTAGTGGACTATCCTTCTATCATGAAAATAAGATGAACTATATATATGATGTCGATCCCCAAGAAAATCAGGATTAGTAGCGGTAATATAGCTAACTAATGACTCATTTATCTGATGATATTAGTAGCTATGACTCATGGTTGCTCTTCACTAAAATATAGCAGCCTGGACCAAGGTTCAGCTCTGCACTAATAGAAATTGTTCGACCGATACGAATGCACGAAACACTATCAGATAAACTCTATGATGCACATGATCAAGAATAAGCAGGCTATATATATATATATATATACTCTTCCATCTCTGAGCAGTACAAAACAATAAGCAAAACGATATATCACTTATTTAGTAATTCTTATCCCTTGCCGAACGATTATCCCTACAGCAGACAAACAAGTTAGAAACAATCTATATAAACACATATGTTCTATTTCCTGTCCGTATCTGCATCAAACAGTTAGGTATGCAAGAAGGCTATCCTAGCATGCGCCTTAACTACCTGATATGCAGTTATCTCTCATGCCTACTTTCTACTCTACTCTTTCTATCAGAAGCACCAACTCCCATCTAATAGCCATACCCTCAGGTGAACTATTAGTCTTACCCCGTCATCTGCCTCCATCCACCATTCCAATAGCCACACCCCCGAGATTCCGAAGGACGGCACATCACGGTGCACTATTAGTCTCCAACTAGTCATTTGTCTCCATCCCCTACAAGCCCCTCGATAACAAGCATATCATACGATAACATAATATGATGATGCACATGCATGATGACTCTATTAACAAGCATGATAATGGTTCCATAAATTTAGCACGTGATTTATATCTCTTATTCCAGTACGATAAGGAAGTAGGCAAATAATCTCTATTTAAGCAAGCATAGAAGCAGTTCTTTATCTCTTTTAGCTAAGCATGCAGTTATATTCTTGTTTAATATATGATAGAACATATGAATATTCTTTTACTTTTGTTTATTAGCCTGGTAGCGGTTCGTTCGGTAGTGGTGTCCGTGTAACTATGCATGCAATATTTCTTTCTTGAATTAGCATAGCAATGGTTCTATCTCTTTTGTACAAGCATACAAGTTATCTATTAAACATGAAGGTTCTTGATCTATTATTCTCAAGTAAATATTGACCTTCTTAGCGAACAAGCAATACAAAAACTCAGAATTATTATTAAATCGTGCAAGAATCAGAGAATGAAGTTATGCCCACTCACCTAGATTAGTCATTCTCTGGTTCAACAAGGAGCTCTTAACGAACGTATCCTTTTTGAGTAATCAAACCATTATCTCTTGTATATAGTGCCAATACGGAGCAAGGTACTACAATTACTGTGCTATATGTAGAATATTTTGCTATGCAATAAAATGATTAGGAAGACTATGCAAAATATATTATGCCATGTTACATGTCTCGTTCTTGTGTTGTCTTATACTGCATCAATTAATAACTTAGTATTAGATGTCGCTTGATCACGAACAACTTGTGCACAAGACCTTAGTTCCTGCGGATGATCGCTGGAGCACAGACACCGATCCAATCCGGAAGGAACTTTATGTTAGTCTCGTGTGCTGGACAGGATGGCTTGTAGTGCCTCATGTACTTTCGTTGCATACCATCCTCGTCAATAACTATAACTCGTCCCCTGCGGCAACCTTTTATACTTGTTCAAGGGTTTATAAATGGTGTTCAATATCAATAAAGAAAACTTTTACTTGTTTTAATATTATATTATAATATCTGCGTACTCTGAATACTTGCTAGTTATATCAAAATACCTTGGCCTTGTGCATAGTGCAACCTAGGCACGCACGACATCACGTCCAGGGGACGACTATCGATTCCACGGAATTGGAGTATGACATATTGCTATCAGAGCATGGCTTCAAGTTCCTTGAATCTCGTGTCAGAAAATTTTATTTAACCATCAGTTTTCTATGCGAACTCTTAAACTCGTTGGGCCCAAATGAGATGTGTTCCATATAGTGAGTCCATAATACATTATGAGACTGATGCAAGTTACTTCTTTTGATGGAATAACTCAAGCGCAAGCATTAGCTCTAGCATGGGAAGAGGTACAAGCACCTGAAAGTAGTTCTGGCATGTTGGGAAGTTCCATAAGCCAGCGAGCTATGTCCCATGTCAACCAGATTGAGTGGATGATGCGTATGCTTGAGGTGAGCTAGCAGAGGGATGAGGCTCATTATGAGCGAGCCAAAAAGCAGACGAAAGAGCGTCAGAGTAAGTTTAAAAGCAATATTGAAGCTCGATTTACAGTCAAATAGAAGCAGGTAGATGCCCTGCAGTAGATCGTTCAGACAATAGCCTCCAACTATTCCGCAACAACAACAGCAGCACCGGTGGAGCGACTCACGCCCAAAGTCAAAATGCCCCAAACTCTAAAGAATAAGGATGTAACTACCTTCGACTTTGTCAACTTCAAAAGGTCTGCAACACATCATTTAAAGGGACTGAAGATCCGATCGTGGCACTAGATTGGCTGGCAGAGCTTGAAGATCACTTTAAACTACTTGAGGAGAAGTGCGTTGCGTGTGCCCAACTGCAGCTTAGATTGAATACGCACGATTGGTGGGACGTGAATCGTAGATATCTCTCCGCGGAAGATAAAGACGAGATGATCGTATGGGCTACCTTCCGTAGCGTGTTTGAAGAGGAGTTCAAACCCTCTCTCGTTCATCGGTAAAAGGAGAATGAGTTCGTGCAGCTTCGACAAGGCAACATGATAGTAAAGCAGTACTCCGCTAAATTCAATCGTCTTGCCAAGTTTGCAAGCTCCTATCTACTTGATACGGTGAGTCATGCAAGATGTTTTGAAGGTGGCCTACGACCTGCCATCCATGCGCACATGGTCATTCCCCAATATTAGACGATATAGAAAGTTCTCAACTATACCCTTTCCCTCAAACCGCAGTATCATTCAGTTGATGCTGGCGCTGTGCATACTTTCAATCACAAGCACCCTAGCAACGCAGGAGAAAATATCGCTTCAAATCATTCAAATAATGATGGTCAACAGAGAGAAAATACAGGGCAAACATGTTTCTTCTATAATAAGCCAGGGCACACTATCAACGAATGTTGCAAAAGCATGGATTATGCCTTGCTTGTGGTGATTCATGTCACGCCCCGGTCCCGTAGGGCCGTTCGTCCCCGCTTTGGTCCCTACGAAACCGATCGTCCTCGCACGGGCGTGATGCCGTGCAAGCCTAAAGTGCGCTTGCACAAGGCCAAAGCTTTGATACAAGGGCAAGTAAGCTATTCCATACTGAAGCAGCGGCACAATATTGCAGAAAAGTAAAGAACACAATGGCATATGAAAACAGGCTCTTTTATTGATAATTGAAATTGTTACAAGCGGCGCATGGCCGAGGTTACCATTCGCTCAGGCACTCTGTCTCTCGATTATAATAACACCGTTCCATACATTATGTCCCTCTATACAAAAGCAGCTCAAAGCAGGCACAACTCGATGCGGCTCCAGGCATCGACTCCAGATTTTTGGCTCCTTGGAATGAGGCGCGGCTATCGCTTCCTCGCACGAACAGGCACCTGAGAACAAGCAGACTGTTGGTGGGTCAGCACTTTATGCAAGTACTGGTGAGATAAAACAACTGAACAGAAGCTACACCCCCTGAGACCCACACTAAGTAATCATGTGGCAAAATATTGCATTACTAGTGATCTTGCTACTTTTTACCTAAGTTCATTTCATGCAGTTCAGAACTATAGTCAGATTACATCTTTTGAAAACCCAAGTTGGAAACCAATTTTGCATATTCTATACTCAAGCATACGAATCCGGACAGTGCTCTATCGTGCAGTGCGCAGCATGAAAGGTGCAACATAATCTATCTCTTTAGGGGCAAAGTTTATCTAGCAGACTGACCATTTCAAAACAAGCCAAGCATATCAAGTAGACTATCATTCACTCAAGCAATAAGGCAACACATCTATATGATTTTGGTCCCCGAGAAACTCAGGATTGGCAGCGGTAATCCAGCTATCCAGTGACTCACATACTGGTTCTATTAGCAGCTGTGACCAAGGTTCAGCTTTGCACTAATAGCCATTGTCCAACCGATGCAAGTGCATGAAGCGCTATCAGATAACTCACGATGCATATTGAATGATCAAGCAGGCTATAGATAAACTCATAATATTTCTTACCCACGGACGAACGGTTATCCCTGCAGCAGACAAACAAGTTAGCAATAATTTGCATAACATAAAGCATACAGTTCTCTAGTTTCCTGTTCGTCCCTACATCAAACAGTTAGGTATGCAAGAAGGCTAGCCTAGCATGCGCCTTAACTACATGATGGTCCCCTCAACGGGATTAGCAGTTGGGACGTATAAGCCCATCTCACTAATAGACGGTCTACCCTCCCGTAAGTAAGGACGTTCAAGCCTCAGGGTATCTAGATCTCTCCTAGGCCGGACGATCCCAGTGCCCCAGGAACGCCCGAGAGATAACCTTGTGCACAAGTTATCCTGACCAAATGCGATGCATGCTCCTATCCATACCAGACGATGCACATAATCAGAACAAGCAAGCACACACATCTATCAAGTCCAGATAGCCGAAGCTCACACTCTCGATACACATTGCCTAATAGCCACACCCCCCCCCCCCGTAAGTAAGGTGTGTTAAGCCTCAGGGTGGACTATTAGTCTAGATCACAAGTTCACGCCATTCTCCAAGTTCCATCTCATGACAAGCAATCCATGTTCAAGCAAAGCTAACTCATTAAATAAGTAACAAGCAAGAACAGTTCTTATTACTCTAGCATGCAAATTCTATCTCTTGTGGACAAGCATTTAAGTATTCCAGTCTAGCATACGATATAAGTGCAAGCAATCCTCTTTACTCTTTGTTATTAGCATGGCAAGGTTCTATCTCATTTAGACAAGCATTTCCAGTTCTCTTATTAGGCAGGCAAGCAGATTCATTTTAATGACAAGCTATGTGAGTTCTCTCTTATTAGCATACTGAGTCGGTTATATCATTCTTATGAAACAATCTTCTTTAGCAACAAGCATTCAAAAACTCAGATTCATTATTAAGTCGTGCAAGAATCAGAGAATGCAGTTCTGCCCACTCATATTGATTAATCGGTCGGGAACTCTCCGAGAAGACTTTCGTTCGAGCAAGCAAGGCGGTCTCACTTATACATAGTGCCTACGCGGAGCGGGGCACTACATACTTACCCACCAACAAAGAGTTTCATCCTCAAAACTCAAGGAGAAACTCACGATAACATAGAGCAGCGATAGTCCTCATCCCTCACCATCCTTAATCAAACTCAGCAAATCCAGAAATCATAAATCACATCTCAAGCAAATGAAAACAAATCCAGAAAACTTTTTGTGCGTATCTTTGAAAATATCTATGGACTTATTGTATGGAATGTTCATTGCAACACAATCACAACTCAGAGTCGGAGGCAACGGAATGGGCAAAGAATCGAGTCGCTTTGATACCATTATGTCACGCCCCGGTCCCGTAGGGCCGTTCGTCTTCGCTTTGGTCCCTACGGAACCGATCGTCCTTGCACGGGCGTGATGCCGTGCAAGCCTAAAGTGCGCTTGCACAAGGCCAAAGCTTTGATACAAGGGCAAGTAAGCTATTCCATACTGAAGCAGCGGCACAATATTGCAGAAAAGTAAAGAACACAATGGCATATAAAAACAGGCTCTTTTATTGATAATCGAAATTGTTACAAGCGGCGCATGGCCGAGGTTACAATTCGCTCAGGCACTCTGTCTCTCGATTACAATAACACCATTCCATACATTATGTCCCTCTATACAAAAGCAGCTCAAAGCAGGCACAACTCGATGCGGCTCCAGGCATCGACTCCAGATTTTTGGCTCCTTGGGATGAGGCGCGGCTATCGCTTCCTCGCACGAACAGGCACCTGAGAACAAGCAGACTATTGGTGGGTCAGCACTTTATGCAAGTACTGGTGAGATAAAACAACTGAACAGAAGCTACACCCCCTGAGACCCACACTAAGTAATCATGTGGCAAAATATTGCATTACTAGTGATCTTGCTACTTTTTACCTAAGTTCATTTCATGCAGTTCAGAACTATAGTCAGATTACAACTTTTGAAAACCCAAGTTGGAAACCAATTTTGCATATTCTATACTCAAGCATACGAATCCGGACAGTGCTCTATCGTGCAGTGCGCAGCATGAAAGGTGCAACATAATCTATCTCTTTAGGGGCAAAGTTTATCTAGCAGACTGACCATTTCAAAACAAGCCAAGCATATCAAGTAGACTATCATTCACTCAAGCAATAAGGCAACACATCTATATAATTTTGGTCCCCGAGAAACTCAGGATTGGCAGCGGTAATCCAGCTATCCAATGACTCACATACTGGTTCTATTAGCAGCTGTGACCAAGGTTCAGCTTTGCACTAATAGCCATTGTCCAACCGATGCAAGTGCATGAAGCGCTATCAGATAACTCACGATGCATATTGAATGATCAAGCAGGCTATAGATAAACTTATAATATTTCTTACCCACGGTCGAACGGTTATCCCTGTAGCAGACACACAAGTTAGCAATAATTTGCATAACATAAAGCATACAGTTCTCTAGTTTCCTGTTCGTCCCTGCATCAAACAGTTAGGTATGCAAGAAGGCTAGCCTAGCATGCGCCCTAACTACATGATGGTCCCCTCAACGGGATTAGCAGTTGGGACGTACATGCCCATCTCACTAATAGACGGTCTACCCTCCCGTAAGTAAGGACGTTCAAGCCTCAGGGTATCTAGATCTCTCCTAGGCCGGACGATCCCAGTGCCCCAGGAACGCCCGAGAGATTACCTTGTGCACAAGTT
This sequence comes from Iris macrosiphon, assembly GCA_036927795.1. Taxonomy (NCBI): domain Eukaryota; kingdom Viridiplantae; phylum Streptophyta; class Magnoliopsida; order Asparagales; family Iridaceae; genus Iris; species Iris macrosiphon. Next base: position 7,860,715 of record JAYESA010000005.1, on the reverse strand, counting down.
TTCCTGACCAAATGCGATGCATGCTCCTATCCATACTAGACGATGCACATAATCAGAACAAGCAAGCACACACATCTATCAAGTCCAGATAGCCGAAGCTCACACTCTCGATACACATTGCCTAATAGCCACACCCCCCCGTAAGTAAGGTATGTTAAGCCTCAGGGTGGACTATTAGTCTAGATCACAAGTTCACGCCATTCTCCAAGTTCCATCTTATGACAAGCAATCCATGTTCAAGCAAAGCTAACTCATTAAATAAGTAACAAGCAAGAACAGTTCTTATTACTCTAGCATGCAAATTCTATCTCTTGTGGACAAGCATTTAAGTATTCCAATCTAGCATACGATATAAGTGCAAGCAATCCTCTTTACTCTTTGTTATTAGCATGGCAAGGTTCTATCTCATTTAGACAAGCATTTCCAGTTCTCTTATTAGGCAGGCAGGCAGATTCATTTTAATGACAAGCTATGTGAGTTCTCTCTTATTAGCATACTGAGTCGGTTCTATCATTCTTATGAAACAATCTTCTTTAGCAACAAGCATTCAAAAACTCAGATTCATTATTAAGTCATGCAAGAATCAGAGAATGCAGTTCTGCCCACTTACATTGATTAATCGGTCGGGAACTCTCCGAGAAGACTTCCGTTCGACCAAGCAAGGCGGTCTCACTTGTACATAGTGCCTACGCGGAGCGGGGCACTACAATCCAAACCACGAATTCTGTGACTGTCCGCGCCTCTCTGATCGTCGACCTCAACATCCAAACCCTGCTACAGCGACTCAAGCAAATTGAGCCATACCACAACAAGAACGTCGTCAAACTCAAGGCTGGGTGTAAACTTTGATTCTGGAAGAGGCCCTTGCTTCGGACACCATTATTTCAGGTTATATTGCTTTTGAATAACATACAAGCTCATGTGCTATTTGATTCTGGTGTTACGCATAGCTCTATATCTACGAATTTTGCCGTGGAAAACAAGATTAAAATGACACCGTTATACCTAGACCTTATTGTTAGCACCCTATCGGGCACATGGATACATGTTCGTTCAGTATGTCAGGGCGGTCATGTCTGTATTGCAGGGAGAAAACTGCCAATTAATGTGTTAGTCCAAGATGTTCGAGATTAAGACATCATCCTGGGGATGGATTGGCTCGGCCCTTGCTCGACTACTATCGAATGTGCGGAGAAACGGGTCATTTTCCGTCTACCTGGAGAGGCCAAATTCTACTACTCGAGTGGTTCAGCAACATAAGCGTAAAAGTCCTGCATGATAATTTTTGCGATGTCTGCTCTATGGATGCTACACTCTTGATACGAGGGATAATTAGCGTCGATTCGGGAAACTCGATAGGATTGTGCAAACGTTGAGTCTTCTTCCATTGTGGCAGAATTTTTGATGTGTTTCCGGATGAACTACCTGGCATGCCACCCGACCGAGAAATCGAGTTCATCATCGATACCTTCCTAAATACCCGACTGATTTCCAAAGCCCCGTACCGAATGGCCCCTGCAGAACTAAAGAAGTTAAAGTGCGCCAGCTAAAAGAACTGCTTGAACGTAGATACATCCGTCCGAGCGTGTCTCCTTGGGGCGCGCCTGTACTATTTGTGAAGAAGAAGGATGGGACATTGCGGCTCTGCATAGACTATCGGGAGCTAAATAAGGTCACCATTGGGAACAAGTATTCCCTGTCCATTATCTACATGGGACGTTGGTGTTTTCAAAGATATAACTACGCTCGGGCTACCACCAATTGAAGATCAAGCCAAAGGACATACCGAAGTCAGCATTTTGTACCTGTTATGGCCATTATGAGTTTTCTGTTATGTCGTTCGGACTGATGAATGCTCATGTCGCATTCATGGATTTGATGAACCGTGTGTTCCGACCATTCCTTGATAAGTTTGTGATAGTTTTCATAGACTACATCTTAGTGTACTCGAAGAATGAAGAAGAACACGAAGGACACCTGCGGATGGTGCTTCAAACTCTTCGAGACAATAAGTTGTTCACGAAGATGAGTAAGTATGAATTTTATTTGGATAATATATCTTTCCTCGGGCATATCATTTCTGCGGAGGGTGTCTCAGTCGATCCAAAGAATAGAAGAGACCTGAGTAGGCTAGCGATATTCGAAGTTTTCTTGGTCTAACGGGCTACTACAGAAAATTTGTCAAGGATTTTTTAAAGATTGCTTCGCCTCTGACTCATCTCACTTGGAAGGTAGTAATGTTCACATGGTCAGACGACTGTGAAGCTTCATTCATATAACTATAGTGACGCTTTGTCTCACCACCGATTCTTACACTTCCAGACAGGTCCGCTGATTTTTAGATTTATAGTGATGCTTCAGGAAAAGGTTTGGGATGTGTCCTTATGTCGAGAGGAAATGTGATAGCCTATGCATCGAGGAAGTTAAAGCCTTACGAGAAGAACTATCCGACATGACCTGGAACTAGCAACAATAGTGTTTGCATTGAAGTTATGACGGCATTACCTTTATGGCGTACCGTGTGAAATTTTCACAGATCATGAAAGCCTCAAGTATCTCTATACTCAGAAGGATCTGAATTTACGGCAATGATGTTGGCTCGAACTCCTTAGCGACTTCGACATGCTGATCAGATGTACACTGGACAAGGATAATGTTGTAGCTGATGCACTAAGCCGAGTATTCGTAGAGAGCTTATCTATCGATGACAATCTGCGAAAGAATTTAGAAAGTTTGGGTATTATACTTTGAATTAGATACAAAGGGGCACAGTCGGCTCAATTATGCCTCAAATCGGACCTATTAGAGAAAGTCAAGTCCGCTCAGAAGGATGACATATTCTTAGAGAAGATGCGCAAGCTTATCTCAGCAGGAAAGGCGACCGACTTTGCGGTGAGCGTGGATAAAATGATGCGGGTGAAGGGAAGATTATGTGTTCCTAATGAAGCAAACCTCAGAAAAAAGATACTGATCGAAGCCCACTATGCGAGTTACACTTCACATACAGGAAGCACGAAGATGTATCGAGACCTCCGTATGATATTTTGGTGGCACAAGCAAAACGAGGGACATGGCAATGTTTGTGTCGCAATGCATAGCTTGTCAGCGAGTAAAGCCGAGCACCCGAAGCCGGGCAGGAAGATACAGAACCTTGCTAAACCTGAGTGGAAATGGGAACACATAACCATAGATTGTATTGTTGGTTTGTCAAAGATGCAATGAGAAATTGATGATATCTGGGTCATCGTCGATCGACTCATCAAGTCAGCTCACTTTCTTCTGATCAAAGTTGCTTGGAGTATCAACTGTCTGGCACAAATCTGCCTCGATGAGATCGTTCGACTCCACGGTGTGCCCGTATCCATTGTCTCCGACTGAGATAGACGATTCTTATCGTACTTCTAAGAGAGCTTTTAGTCAGAATGGGGACGAAGTTGAAGTTCAGCTCCGTCTACCATCCACAGACCGATACCAGACAAAGCGGGTAAACCAAATCCTCGAAGAGATACTATGGCTCTACGCCTTGGACTTGAAGTCAAGTTGGGAAATGCAACTACCGTTAGCCGAAGTTGCATACAATAATAGCTATCCATTGAGGTGTATGAGGGGTTATTTGGGAAAAAGTGTAGATCGCCTATCTGTTGGGATAAATTTGGTGAATGACAAATACTTGGCCCTAAACTCGTCAAGCAAACCGTCCAAAAGATTCGTTTGATCCACGAGAGTTTGAAGGTAGTACAAAGCCATCAGAAGAGTTACTCAAACGCGCATCATCGACCTTTTGAGTTCTTATAAGGCGATCATGTATTTCTCAAAGTCTCGCCCATGCGAGGAGTCACCAGATTTGGAGCAAAAGAGAAGCTAAGTCCAAGATTCTTCGGCCAGTTCGAAATACTCAAGCGAGTCACCCCAGTCACATATCAGATTTCCCTGCACCATCATTATCAGAGGTACATGATATCTTCCACATTTCACAACTTAGAAAGTATATGTACGATCCGAGTCATGTGGTAGATTTTGGTCAACTAGACTTGAAGGCGGACTTGTCATATGTTGAGCAAGCTATACGGATCTTGGATCATAAGAAGAACCTGCTTGGAGATCTTGGATCATAAGAAGAACCTGCTTGGAAGTCATTCAGTTCGTCTCATTTGCGTGCTTTGGAGAAATTACTCGATTGAAGAGTCTGTAGTGCCCCGCTCCGCGTATGCACTATGTACAAGAGATATCGCTTTGCTGGCTTGAGCGAAAGCCTTCAAAGAGTTCCCGATCGAAACACAAGACGATTGATCTACGTGAGTGGCTAGAACTTCATTCTATGATTCTTGCATGCCTTAATAATGAATCTGAGTTTTTGAATGCTTGTTTGCTTAAGAAGATAGTTTCATAAGAAGAAGAATAGAACCTGCCTCTGCATGCTTAATAAGAGAATTCATATATCTTATTATTGAAACAAATCTGCTTGCCTAACTAGAGAAATTGAAATGCTTGTCTAAAGAGATAGAGATAGAACTATTGCTATGCTAATAAGAGATAGAAATTTGTATGTTTAGCTACACGGACACCGCTATCGATCGAACTGCTACCATGCTAATAAATAAGAGTAAAAAAAGTTCATATGTTTACTTCGTATATGCTAAAAGAAATAGTAGAACTGCATGCTTAGCTAAAGAGATAGAGAATTGTTTTCATGCTTGCTTGTTAAATAGAGTTTTGCTATATGTTTCTAATAGAAGTTATCGAAACGCTTGAACGAAATCAGAGAATGTGGCAGCCAGTATGCAATAGAGATAGAAATGGCAGCCTTACCGCACATTGACAAGAGACAAAGAAAGATGAGATTGAACATGTGCTTGTTATAGAACTGATGCATCCATATAGAGTTTATCTGATAGAGCTGCATTCATGCATTGGTCTTAGACAACTTGTGCACAAGGGAAGATCCCATGAACGATTTTCTGGGACACTGGGGACCGTTCTCCCTGGAGGAGATTAGAGGAATACCAGAGGCAAAGAAGTTCTCGCGATCAGGGGGTATTCATGTCCATTATATAGCTAGTTCACGTGTCAAAGAAACTATGTATTATGAGCGAGTATACATAGTGCAGTGCTAGAACGTGATAACACCACTGCTAATCATGAGGAAGGAGACTCATGGACCATCATATAGTTAGGGCGCATGCTAGGCTACCCTTCTGGCATACCTAATTGTTTGATGCAGAGACGGACAGGGAAAGAGAGCCTTATTCATATATATATATGCAAATATTTCTAACTCATATGTCTTCTGCAGGAAAAACCGCTTGGCAAAAGCGTAAGAATTACTGAATTTATGATATGCATGCTATCAAATATGTTCTTCTATATTAAATGCTTGTATAGAGAAGTCTTATTTTTGTACATGCTTCGATCTCGTTCACACGATAAGATGTTGCTAATAAGAGAAAGATAGAGATGCTAAGAAAGAGATGCTAAGATGATAGACTACTAGATGCTTGCTAGAGCCTTTAAAGAAATGCATATGATTCACGAGATACGCTGCGCACCAGATATAGTATATGATTATGCTTATAGTATATGAACTGCTTGTCTTGCCTGCTTGCCTTTATATGGAATATGAACTCTGATTTCAAAGATGTTTCCAAAAAGAAATAATATGACTCCGTTCTTGTACTGCATGAAACAAACATAGGTAAAAATAGAAAGATCACTAGTAATGTAATATTTTATAACATGATTACTTAGTGTGGATTTCAGGGGATGAAGCTTTTGTTCGTTGATTTTAGACTCACCAGTATTTTCTCCAAAGTGCTGACCCACAAACAGTTTGCTTGTTCTCAGGTGTTGGACTGTCCCAGGAAGCGATAGCCGTGCCTCATCCTAGGGACCCAAAAATATAGAGTCGATGCCTTGAGACGTATCGAGATTGCTTTGAGATGCTTTTGTATAGAGGGACATAATGTATAGAATGGTGTCATTGTAATCGAGAGAAAGAGAGTGCTTGAGAGAACTGTAACCTCGGTCAAGCGTCGCTTGTAACACTTTTGAATATCAATAAAGAGTTTGTTTTCATATGCCATTGTGTTCCTTACTTTTCTGCAATATATGTACCACTGCTCCTGTCTTGAATAGCTTAATTTCCCTTGTTCAAAGCTTTGGCCTTGTGTAAGCACATTTTAGGCTTGCACGATATCATGCCCGTGCGAGGACGATCGGTTTCGTAGGGATCAAGCAAGGACGAACGACCCCTGCGGGACTGGGGCGTGACAGAGTCGACGTGGGAGCTTGAGTCTGAGATGAAGGAAAAGTTTCCTTCATTGTTTCTTAGTGGTGGATTCTATTCCTAAGTTTCGAGGACAAAACTTTCTATTAGTTTGTTAGGATGTAGTACCCTGTTTTCCCCCATTCGGGGAGCGCGGCTAGGAAATATTTTCGGTATCATTTGATCGAGATAGATTGAATCAAGATCCTTTCCTCGTTATGGGTTTGTTTCTTCAGAATCGATTCCCATTTTCAGTGGACCATATCCCAAGGATGGACTAAGCGGCAGAGTCAAGAGGGACCTCTCCGCTGCAAGTTTATTGCCTAGATTTTGGTGTCGCATTGTTGCTTTCGTGCTTTCGAGTTGGTTTTTGGATTTATATTTTCTAGAACGGTTTTGATAGATTTTATTTCTTTATTTCATTGAGATGCACTTTTATTTCGAGCTTGGAAAGAGGAGAAAAGGTATTGATCGTCTGTTTGTGGCAATGCAGGTGATCGTGCAGTTGGCGTCGTGCGAACGGAGTCTTAAAGCACCTATTTTATTTTTCTCTCCCCAAACAACTTGTGAGTGGCTATACTTCGATAAGTTAACCCTTCTTCCAAGTCTTCACATCTAAAATCTTGCCCTCTTGATTATTCTGATCAAACGATACCATAATAACTAAAATATGTCAAGATAAAAAGGAATATACTTGGATTATTTTATGCTTGTCAATCAACTTGTGAACAGTTACCTTGTTTCATGCCAAGTTCGTTTAGAATATTCTTTCATCATGTTTCAATTCCAGTTAGAGTATATATGTTCTTATATTACCGTGCTATGTGTAGAACATTTTACTATGCAATAAAATGATCAGGAAGACTAAGCAAAACAGATCATGCCATGTTACATGTCTCGTGCTTGTGTTGCCTTGTATTGCATCAATTGATAACTTAGTATTAGATGCCGCTTGATCACGGATAACTTGTGCAGAAGGTCTTAGTTCCTACGGAAGGTCGCTGGGGCACTGGTACCGATCCGATCCGGACAGAACTTTATTTTAGTCTCGTGTACTGGACAGGATGGCTTGTAGCGCCTTGTGTACTTTCATTGCATACCATCCTCGTCAATGAATGTAACTCGTCCATTATGGCATCACGCCAGTGATCCCCTCGTATATTTAAACTGTGCAAGCTAACTATGTCTTCGTGGCAGGGAAGGTCATGGTAAGTTTTATGCAGGTGGTTCAGACAGGCAGGTAAAGTCACCAAGCGGTGGCATATTTATTTCCATAATTTTCATATCCATTGCTTGCTTGTAACTTGAAATAAGGCAAGATAGAAAGACCACTTAATAACTTGCATGCTTCACATAAATAACGTATTGATTGGTATAGTTGGGTCAGCTTGCATTCACCAGTGCATTTTGATGTACTGACCCTCGTTGCAACAGGTTCTTCGTGCCAAGGCGATCATGCATGGAGTTAAGGTAACTTTCCAATCCATTTTGCCTACCGGCGCAACCTATTCGTGCCCTTTTGAAGCGTGATTGAAGTTCCAGGAGCTCGTGCACATATTCTATGCAGCTTCGTGGAAGGCGATAGCTTCGCCCGAAGGTGTCTATAGCTTTTAAAGTTTTAGAAAAATGATTTAATGTACCGGACGGCTATCTCATTTTGTGTCCCATTTTGTAAGCTCGTGCGGCAACCTTTTATACTTGTTTAAAAGTTTGCAAATAGTGTTCAATATTAATAAAATAAACTTTTACTTGTTTCAATATTGCGTTATACTATCTGCGTACTCTGAATACTTGCACGTTATATCAAAATACCTTGGCCTTGTGCATAGTGCAATCTAGGCATGCATGATGTCACGTCCGGGGGACGACTATCGATTCCACGGAATTGGGGCATGACAGATATATGAGTGTACCAACTCTAGAAGATATGTGCTTTGGTTAACCCGTTTGAACGAATTTCTGGTGATCTTTGTCTGCGCACAGACCTCACACTTCTCCACCTCCTTACCCCCACATTTGAGATAAACCCTAGACTAGAGATTTTGTTTATTCTTTTATAATTAACATGTTCTAGTCTATTATATCATAACTCAAGAGAATAACCAGAAGAAGAGAGTGCATTTTTCATTGTAGCAGGAATTACAAGTTGAAGTTTAAATATCCCTTCGGTATAAAATACTTTTTCGAAGTATGTTTCTTTGTATTCACCATCTGTCTAGCATTGATGTCCATCCTCAAGCCTGCATTGTAGAGCAGACTTCCTGAGACCAGGTTCTTGGCTATCATCGGTATGTGCTTCACATCCTGAAGCGTCAGCGACTTTTCCAAAGTCCAATTTAGTACCACTGTTTCAGTCCCAAGTACTTCAGCTTGTGCCTGGTTCGCCACCATAACCTTCTCAGATATAGGCTTGTAGGTGGTGAACAACTCCTTCTTTGAGCGAACATTGTGCCAGTGTCCATCCACCAGTTGGTATCGATAATAGTCATGACAACCTGTGCAATTATAACAACCTTGTTAGGTTCACCTTACTCTGTCGGTTTGGGCTTGGATTTGCAGTCACTCCGGTAGTGGCCCTTCTTGCCATAGTTAAAACAAGTCACTTACGACTTGGGCTTTGGCTTTGGCTTTTTCTTGAACGACCGACTTCACCTTCAGATGGTTGAAATCCCTCTTCTTCTTGTACGAAGCCTTTTGCTCTCCCTTGAGTCGCCAGCATGCACTAGGTTGGCTTTTGCCAACTGCTTGGACAAGAAGTCCAACTTCAGTTGTCCCCTGACCTCATCTTCAATGTGAATCTAGTGAAGAAGATCTTCGAGCTGGATCTCCATCTTCTTACGGTACATGTCAGTCTTGAACTTGATCCAGCCTGGAAGAAGTTTGGTGACAATAGCCCATATCATAAACTTGTCTTCCTATTTTATGCCATCTTCCTCCATCTTATGTTGCATCTTCAGAAGTTTCTTGACTTGCGGCATCATTACCTTCTCGTCTTCAAATTGCAAAGTAAAAAACTTTTCAACGAGATAGATTTTTGACATCTTCTCGTCAGTTTTGTAATGCTTCTCAAGATCTTCCCAGACAACTTTCGCCTTCTCTTTCTTGCTGTAGGACTCTGTCATCGAGTCTTCTATTGCATTAAGGATCAACAACCTAGAGAGGTCATTGTTTTTTTCCACTTGGAGTGCGCATCCTGTGCCACACCAAATTTGATCTCTCCTCCACCTTCAGGGATGGTAGGTTCAGGATCAACCAATACATAAGCAACTTTGACAAGACGAAGATTTAGTGAGTTCTTCCCCTTCCAAATATTGTAGTATTCGCCATCAAACTTCTCAAGCTTGTGAAAGCTGGTATCGAGAAGGTTTGATCGGTTCTCCATCTAACTCGGATCTTGCTTTGAGATTATTAGTCCCGAGGAGGATCTAAGATGATAGAACATGGGCCAATATCAGTGCTTCTAGCAAGACCCAAAAGTTTGCTCACTACTAGAACCCAAGTTATATTCGAGACACAGAGCTTCTGGCAAACAAGTTTGACCTCAGAAGAAATCGATTCCAACTAAACACAAGAACCAAAGGAGAAGTTGGCACACCAGAAACTCGTAAGAGTTTCTCTTCAGATGATGCACAACTCCTAAGAGCAGATTACAAACTTACAGCAAATAAAAAGTAAAATATAAATAAATAGTTTTACTCTTTACGTTCGCAGATGCTACAATGAGACATAATGGTACAAAGAGAAGAAGAAGAAGAAGAAGAAAAGATCAGAATAAGACTCCTGCTGGGGTGATCAAAACCACCGTTGCTCAAGGCAAAATTTGCCCTATCCGCGATCTGCTCCCAGGATCCAACAAGTTCTCGATGAACTTCTGGAATGCTCATGTCACCTCTTTCGCAGACTCCTCGATCTCCTGGACTCCTCGGTACAGCCGCCTCTCTTCAACTCTCTATCTCTCTCTCTCTCTCTCTCTCTCTCTCAAAAATTATGTCTCATGAACTAACTCCAAAAGAGCCACCAAGGAGAGTATTTATAGAGGAACCTGGCCACATGGTCCTTCTCTAGTGCAGCGGCACTTTGTGCCCTTAAGTCCGATTCTGAGTCCTAGTCCGAGTCACAGCTCCTTAAAGGGTTCTCGTCTACGAATCACAATGATACCTCAAACAGGGTCAATTAAAATCCAAGTCATTTTCTAATCCCACTCCAATCAAGCATCGCACTACCATCAAGCATGGTCTATATGATCTACCGACTAGCGTCCAAGTCATATCGTCCAATCCGTTTATGTCAAATATAGTACATACTTACCGTTCCAAGCCTAACACTAAGTCTTGCTGCCCCAATTCTATGGCTTGCTCAAGCAATGCGCTAAAGTTGGTCAGACAAGTTCTTTCACTCAGTATAAGATCGTCTGCCTAATTACTAGGTCAGCTCACAAGGTCATAGGTACAAGTTCAAGCACATGATTCATCGTGCAAATTCGTTGCACGATGCTCTCCCAAATTCCTAAGGTCAAACAATTGCTCATTCGTACAGGATATTCTACCCAAGATCATTTTACTCATATTTTTAAATATCGAGCACAGATCATCCTACATACATCAATATGTTTGTTGCACAGGGTCCAAGTTTGTTCAGTCAAATCCATGATATATCCATGTCATACGTCAAGCCTAGCGATTCACATTGTCTATCTCCTCAAACCCCTGATAGGATCCACCTGTCCATTTCTAAGTCTAGACCACCAAGTCACGATTCAATTCTAAATCTTCGATCTCAATCATAACTCTAAGTCATCCAACATGATTCACTTATCCGTTCAAAAAACCATCAAGTATGTCTTACTTCATGTTCTAGATTAACTCATCCTTAAAACACTTTTGATTCACTTGTATTTCTAAACTTGTATTACCGTGTCAAACCACAAGTCAAGATGATCCTTTGATTTGTCACGCTTTGGTCTCCGACAAGTTCAATCATCCTAAACCAGACGTGACGCATGTGCGAGCAAGGATCTACACTCGTACAAGACAAGAACGTCAAACGTTATGGTTATCTTCGAACGAGCAGACACCTTATCGTTATTCTTCATTCCTCTAAGTTATATATTAATCCACCAAGTTAGGTTCATCTAATAATCATTTATGTCAAGATCATAATTCGTCTAGCCAAATCGTCCAACTTTAATGTTATTGTTCGATCAATCCATAGTCTACTTTTAGCATTCCTCAAACAAGTAAGTTCAAATTCTCAAGCCAAGGTCTAACTACCTTCGTTACGTTCCTTTCATCGAGTTAGTTTGTATAATTATCAGACATATTTTTGTGAGTTCGATTATCCCAGCTGGATGTGAGATCACCATGCCAGCGCTTCCATGGGATAATCATTCTCAGTCAGGCCTGATGTCGAGTACTATCTTTCGAACTGGATTCAAGATCGTTCTTCCAAATCAAGATTAAGTCCGTTATCGCCTATCTTAATCATTGAACCAAAAAATTTCTTAACTTGCATCAATCCATGATATCTATTAACTTATTGATATTGTATCAAGTCTATTGATTTGAACCCATAATATCCATTCTTAAGCTAACTTCTATTGAGCGATATTCAACTCAAGTTTTAATCTGTTTGATTCAATTTGAAATCGTATGCATGATCCACTAAGTTTTCTCGACCAAAATATTGATTCCATTATCTTGAATCCCTATTCGATATAAGCCTTAACACTTGTTCAACTTATTCTCAATCGTTTGAACCAACTATCACACAAGATCTTTAATTCATTTCTTGCTAGGCATTACTTATACTAAGGATTATCACAATCATGTTGTTTGCTGCTAGATTATTTTTTATCCCAAAATTCTCGATTCGCTCAAATATTTCCATGAAGATCAATCCACCACTCAAGGTTCGAGCTATATTCCAAGAATCTTTCAAATCGCTTATATTGCTCCTAAGTTACCACATATACCACTCAGGAATCGAGTTATCCAATTAAATCCTCAATCGTGTTTACATCCTGACTCGTATATCCAATTCATTTCTTAGAACTCCTGTGTGATCCCTAAGTATCTCCTCGGTAATCTTAGTCTCATTTATACCTCTATTGATAGTCATCCAAGTAAACCATATTCTGACTTATACATACCGACACGAATATCTGTTCGAAATATTTCTCAACATCCAAGCACGATCATCTATAGTCGCCAAAGCAATAATATGATAATATTTCTATCGGTTGTCATTCTAAGTCTGACTTATCCTAATCCGAAGGTATCCTAATCTCGCTCGCAAACTAGCTCGCACCAAAGGGACTTGGCAAGCGATACTCAACACAACTTAGCCGAAAGCCTGTGTGCATAGCTAACCGTTCGAACGATATTCTATCTCGCACACTAACCAGCTTGGTAATTATGTATAGGTATTCGAGTTGCACATAACTTGCAAATTTCAAGCACGAGTCTATTCCCCCGAAGTCTGACTCAGGTCGAAACAAGGGTCTTCGTATAATTATTCGATCAAGCAATCATATCAATCATATGTACTTTTTAAAATTATTTAGACTCATTGTATGGAACATCTCGTTAGGACATTGAGAGAGAGAGAGAGAGCGTACGAACATAACCCATGAATGAGCTTTCAAAAACTAAGAAAATCGATAAGAAGTCTAATGACGTAAAGTCGTGCTCTGATACCAATATGTCATGCCCCGATCTCCCATAGATTATCGTCCTTGCTAGGCATAAATCACCATTCCGGTGCTCCCGTAGGATGATCGTTCTTATCTGGACGTGATGTCGTGCGAGCGCAAGTTGTTCCCGCCAAGGCCATGATCCGAACAGACGAAGAAATCGCTAAGCTACAGAGTCACACAGATAGTCCGAATGCAGTAGAATAAGAAATCGTACAGGCGATAGATAACAAGTTCACAGAGTCGTCATAGCAAAATCATTAAATAACACAAGTATGAAAGTAAAACAAGCACTTTATTGATATTGAATCAGTATTATAAGCAGCACTAGGCCGAGATTATAAGTCGCTCAAGCACTCTATCTCGAAACAGTAAAAGCTATGCCAAGTGGCTTACAACTTGGAATGATACATAGGCTATATTCCAATATTATATATTATATTTGTGCTTCAGCTCTGGACGCAACACTCCAAGGCTCCAGAGCGAACTCTACGCCTTAGCGTGCACGAGGGGATTTTCGCACCGAATGAGGTTCTTTCGTACCCTACAAGCAATCTGGTGGGTTATCAGTACATGAATGCACTGGTGGAGAGGCTTCTCGTCCGCTCAAAAAATCAAAACACGTTATATAGGTCCCGTGCACCATTTATTAAGTTATCTTTCTAGTCTTGCCTTTGGATCAATTTTATGACAATAATATGAAGCCTAACTCCTGTGACAGTGTGCCGTACGATATAAGACTAACACGACAAGACTTACCAACTTACCATTCTTTCTTTCCTGTCTAAAGTTAAAACCAAGTTTGTAGTGCCCCGCTCTGTGTTGGCATTATGTACAAGAGATATCGGTATGCTGACTCAAGTAAAAATCTTCTCGGAGAGTTCCCGATCGAAACATAAGATGATTGATCTAACTGAATTGGCAGAACTTCATTCTCTGATTCTTGCATGCCTTAATAAGGAATCTGAGTTTTTAAAATGCTTGTTTGCTTAATAAGATAACGATCGCATGAGAATGAGAGAACGAGAACCTGCATGCTTAACTAGAGAACTTCTATGCTTGTCTAGAAAGAGATAGAGATAGAGATAGAACCATTGCCATGCTAAGTTAAAGAATATAATATTGCATGCTTAGTTACACGAACACCGCTATCGAACGAACCGCTGACATGCTAATAAATAAGAGTAAAAAAATATTCATATATTTCCATCGTATGCTAAAGAAAGAAAGAGTAGGACTGCATACTTAGTTAAAAGAAGTAGAGAACTACTTCCATGCTTGCTTAAATAGAGACTGTTACATTTTTCCATAGAAGATATTGAAATGTTTAAACGGTATCAGAGAGATAGTAGCCAGTCTGCATAGAGATAGAGATGGTGGCCTATCCGCACAAGAGATAGAAGAGAAGAGATTGACTATATATTTTTTTATTGAACTACTGCATAGTAAGAGTTTATATGATAGAGCTGCATTCCATGCATCGGTCTTTAGACAACTTGTGCAGAAGGGTAATCCCACGAACGGTTCTCGGGGCATTGGGGACCTTTCGCCTAGGGGGGATCAGAGGAACACCCTGAGGCAATGAAGTCCTCGCGATCAGGGGGGTGTTCATGTCTATAGAGCAAGGGTTTCTTATGGACCATCATGTAGTTAGATCGTATGCTAGGTTAGCCTTCTTGCATATCTAACTGTTGATACAGAGACGGAAAAGGAATAGAACATATGTTCTTATATATATCATTGCTAACTTGTATGACTGCTGCAAGGATAATCGTTTGGCGAAAGGGTAAGAATGACTGAATAAGTGATATTCATGCTATCGAACATGCTCTCTTATATTAAATGCTTTCATAGAGAAGTCTTATTTTCGTATATGCTTCTATCCCATTCACCCGATAAGATGTTATTTATTAATAAGAGAAAGAGGAAGATACTAAGAAGATAGTCCACTAGATGCATGCTAGAGTCTTTAAAGAATGATATGACTCACGAGACATGCTGCGCACTAGAGTTATTAAATGAACTTGCATATCGTGCATGAACTGCTTGCCTTGCTTGCTTGCTTGTAAATCGACCATGAACTCTGATTTCAAAGATGTTCCAAAAGAAGTAATATGACTCTGTTCTCGTACTGCATGAAACAAACCTAGGTAAAACTAGAAAGATCACTAGTAATATAATATTTTATAATATAATTACTTAGTGTTGGTTTTAGTGAATGTTGCTTCTGTTCGTTGATTTTATACTCACCGATACTTTCTCCAAAGTGCTGACTTACCAACAGATTTCGTGTTCGCAGGTGTTGGATCGTCCGAGAAAGTGATAGTCGTGCCTCATCCCGAAGACCCAAAAATCTAAAGTCTATGCCTTGAGCCGTATCGAGATTGCTTTGAGCTGCTCTTGTATAAAAGAATGTAATGTATGGAATAGTGTCATTGTAATTCAGAGAAAGAGAGCTTGAGCAAAATTGTAATCACGGCCAAGCGTCGCTTGTCACACATCTTGATTTTCAATAAATAGCTTATTTTCTAATGCCATTGTGTTCTTTACTTTTCTGCAATATTATGCCGTTGCTCCCGTCTTGAATATCTTAAATGCCCTTGCTTAAAGCTTTGGCCTTATGCAAGCGCATCTTAGGCTTGCATGGCATCACGCCCAAGCGAAGACGACCGATCCCGAAAGGACCCAAGCGAGGACAAATGGCCCCCTGCAGGATCGGGGCATGACAAAATGGTATCAGAGCAACTCGATTCTTTGTCCATTATGTTGACTTCGACTCAGAGATGTCCCAGATATTGTACTACAATGAACGTTCCATACAATAAGTCCATAGATATTCTCAAAGATGCTAGCAAAAGTTTTATGGATTTGATTTTTTGCTTGAGAGTTATGATTTCGTGCTTGTTAATTTTTAGAGTTTTTGATTGAGGATGGTGAAGGATGAGGACTATCACTGCTCTGGATATCAAAAGTTTTTCCTTGAAGTTTCGAGGACGAAACTTTTTCTTGGTGGGTAAGTATGTAGTGCCCCGTTCTAAGTTGGCACTATGTACAAGAGATATCGGTTTGCTGACTCGAGTGAAAGTCTTCTCGGAGAGTTTTCGATCGAAACACAAGAAGATTGATCTAAGTAAGTAGGCAAAACTTTATTCTCTGATTATTGCACTCCTTAATAATGAATCTGAGTTTTAGCAATGCTTATTTGCTTAATAAGATAACAATCGCATGAGAATAATAGAACGAGAACCTGCATGCTTAACTAGAGAACTTTTATGCTTGTCTAGAAAGAGATAGAGATAGAACCATTGCCATGCTAAGTTAAAGAATAGAATATTGCATGCTTAGTTACACAGACACCGCTATCGAACGAACCGTTGCCATGCTAATAAACAAGAGTAAAAGAATATTCAAATATTTCTATCGTATGCTAAAGAAAGAAAGAGTAGAACTACATGATTAGTTAAAAGAAATAGAGAACTGCTTCTATGCTTGCTTAAATAGAAACTGTTACATGTTTTCATAGAAATTATTGAAATTCTTGAATGGTATCAGAGAGATGGCGGCCAGTCTGCAAAGAGATAGAAATGGTGGCCTGTCCGTACAAGAGATAGAAGAGAAGATATTGACTATATGCTTCTTTATTGAACTGCTGCATAGTAAGAGTTTATATGATAGAGCTGCATTCCATGAATCGGTCTTTAGACAACTTATGCAGAAAGGTAATCCCATGAACGATTCCCGGGGCACTGGGGATCGTTCGTCCTAGGGGGGTCAGAGGAACATCCTGAGGCAATGAAGTCCCCGCGATCAGGGGGGTGTTCATGTCTATAGAGCATTGATTTTTCATGGATCATCATGTAGTTAGGTCGCATGGTAGGTTAGCCTTCTTTCATACCTAATTGTTGATGCAGAGACGGACAGAGCATAGAATATATGTGCTTATGTATATCATTGCTAACTTGCATGTCTGCCGCAAGGATAACCGTTCAGCGAAAGGGTAAGAATCACTGAATAAGTAATATTTATGCTATCGAACATGCTCTCTTATATTAAATGCTTTCATAGAAAAGTCTTGTTTTCGTATATGCTTCTATCTCTTTCACCCGATAAGATGTTATTTGTTGATAAGAGAAAGAGGGAGATGCTAAGAAGATAGTTCACTAGATGCATGCTAGAGTCTTTAGAGATGATATGACTCACGAGACACGCTGTGCACCAGATTTATTAAATGAACTTGCATATCGTGCATGAACTGCTTGCCTTGCCTGCCTGCTTGTAAAACGAACATGAACTCTGATTTCAAAGATATTTCCAAAAGAAGTAATATGACTCCATTCCCGTACTGCATGAAACGAACCTAGGTAAAACTAGAAAGATCACTACTAATGTAATATTTTATAACATAATTACTTAGTGTTGGTTTTAGCGAATGTTGTTTCTGTTCGTCAATTTTATACTCACCGGTACTTCCTCCAAAGTGTTGACCCACCAACAGTTTGCATGTTCGCAGGTATTGGATCGTCAGAGAAAGCGATAGCCGTACCTCATCCCTAGGATCCAAAAATCTAGAGTCGATGCCTTGAGCCGTATCGAGATTGCTTTGAGCTGCTTTTGTATAAAGGGATGTAATGTATGGACCGATGTCATTGTAATCGAGAGAAAGAGAGCTTGAGAAAATTGTAATTACGGCCAAGCGCCGCTTGCAACACATCTTGATTATCAATAAAGAGCTTATTTTCTTATGCCATTGTGTTCTTTACTTTTCTACAATATTGTGCTGCTGCTCCCGACTTGAATAGCTTACTTGCCCTTGTTCATAGCTTTGGCCTTGTGCAAGCGCATCTTAAGCTTTCACGGCATCACGTCCAAGGGAAGACGACCGGTCCCGCAAGGACCCAAGCGAGGACTAACGGCCCCCTTCGGGATCGGGGCATGACAAAGTTAACCCAAGCACGAATATGTATAATGAAACCAAGAATTTACATAAGCAACACAAGTGTCACAAGCGGGTTCATGTTTTGGGTGAACGAGTTACTTAGGTTGCACATATGTGTTATACTCAGATTACTCAGGTTTTTATTCCATAGATTATTCAGATTCTTGTTTCGATGCAATGCAATGACTCGCACGCGAATTATCGCAATCGAGCCAAACTTAGATCTATATGAACATGAGGTCACTGGCTTAGCCATAAAGGACCGATTTATAGTCTCGTGACAGAATGGGGTGCAACGCTTGATACAAGACGAGCAATTCAAGGAGAACAGGTGATACATAAGAGCCATTATACGCCATTCTGCCGATTCAAGCGACTATCATGGGTATATGGCTAGTGCAAGGTAGTATGCTCTACCAAGGTCCGAATATCGAGTATTGTCCTTCCCCAACTATGGCGTCGCATACCATAACCGTAGTTGGCACGTAATACACCATTATTCCTCCTAGGCCGGTACGATCCCTGTGCCCCGGTGATCGTCCGAGGAATCAAGCAATTACCTCGTGCACGACTTGTCTGTGAACATTTTGAGTTATTATCTTTTCTCAGTACAGTTCAAGAAAATTCAATTCAGTACAAGCCATTAGGATTATGGGATGGATTGGCGGCGCTTCTTGTAGCGCGAGTAGTGAGCCCTACTACACGTTCCCGCCATACCCGTCTATATTCTTCTTTACTTTCATTCTTGCTTACCACATTATTCAATCTTGTATTATGCGGTTCCCGGTACAAAAAATTTTCTTGGTGACCTTATGGTCCCAAAGTCTTTCCATGTTTGCATTACTTACCTTAGGTGACGACTATTTTGATAGTCTTCCTGGCTCGAGTGAGTGCACAATAATTATGTGAAGTGCATTGGTTCCTGGTATGATCTTTATGACGAGCATTGAAATGGTGCAAAGACATATACTACAGCGCATTGGGAGAACTCTTTTCGAATAACGAAACGCATATGAAGTTTCTATCTTTCTAGCAGCATATTATATTTCCATGTTCTAAGCAAGTAGTACAAGATGAAATTATTTCCTTAGTTAGGTGCGTTGTATTCTTATTAGCATGCAAGGGATGATTCTTCTAGCGACTAGCATATAGCGTCCATATTTTTAAGTATGCAGGCCAAGTAAAGACAGGTTCATCATAGCCACCCACCTTAACGATGATTCGTCTCGGTCGAGCGATACTCCGAGCGCGCCTTTGAAAGTCTAAGTCTGAACTCCTGAAGGGCCAAGTCTGAATTCCTTTGCATCAAGCAAGTCTTCTTGCTGAGCAAGGCGGGTCGGGTCATCGCACTTGCGTCGTTTGAATCGGCTATCCGCAAGAGCAAAACTGGTACCCATGTGCTTCACCACACCCCATGTGACACCTCAACACAAGCAAAATAAATATTGAGATATCCACTTGGTGGTGTAGCCAATATGGGACTATCTTTCATAGTCCAAAGACAAAAACACCAACAATGAAACTATAGTATAGCCAATGTTAAAAAAGAATGCAATGGTTTACGCTAGCCGTTGCAGAACGTTGCACAACGGGTTATTAGCCGCCAACCGAGTTGGCGAGGCACAACGGCTATTTTTAGCTTTAAAAGTATACTATCAGCCAGCTCACGCCAACTCTGTTGGAGACAATTTTTTTCCAAACCCCGCCCGCCAACTCCCAATCAGCCGCCAACGGAGTTGGCGGCCTCCCCCTTCAGCTCCAACCCGCCAACTCAATTGGCGAGTTGTTCTCTCCTTTGCAATTTTTCATAAATCTTCCCTTTAGCCGCAATTGAGAAAATTTTTGTCCCTTTGGATGAAAAAATCCGTAATATAAAACCCTAGTCCTCTCTCTATGTATGTGTGTTCATATCATTGTTTTATTGGAAGCCGCTTTTATATGCTAAAAGTATACATAAATGTCTCGCAAGTCATAAAAGAAATGTAAAGCGAATTTTCCTGTGTTAATATTTGGTTGACGGACGCATTAGTGGATTATTATATTTTGTTTTCATGCTTAACTTCCTGGCAGGGAGGTTGGTTCATGCAGCTTCCGCTTGTATTTGTAATGGAAGTTAAGCATGAAGTTTCTAACTAGCTAGGTCATATCTTCTGTATGCGTTTTGGCCCTCTTCGCAACCTCGAACCCCACACACACACTACTGGAATGTGTGCCAAAAGTGACATAGTTGACTTTGTTTACTATTCATAATTAACTACTATGTTGTATATTTATCAGCAATTAATTAGTTTTATAATAATATTTTAGTTTTTTTTTTAGATGTACGATGACCGACAATTATGACTGTGTATACTGCATTGCATACCTTCTAGCCCACCGTTCTTATCTCCCATCATTTTTCATAAATGGTGGCTCGATCCACCGATCTTTTGTCGTCCCGCCAGGACTCTTATGTCTCATCCCGATAACCACAAAAGTCGTTCAAGTTCGACATAATATCTTAGTAATTAAGATAGCTAGTAAATTATTAAAAATACTTGATTTTTATATTAATATCATCTCTACTGTCAAATTGAGCCGTCTAAACTGTATGTAAATATTTCACCAACTATTTTTTTAAATAACTAATTATTTAACATAATATTATTTATTTACAACAAAACAATTCTAACTCAAGTGGTTAAGATGTGAGTTATTTTTCTTGGTTATTTGAGTTCGATTTATAGGAATAACAATATTTATAATAATTTTATATTTATTTTTTAAATAAATTTTTACGCACGTACAATGCACGTGCACATTACTAGTAGTAATTAAGATCGTTAATTAATAAAGTTATAATATTCATGAATAATTAATATTTTCACTCAAAGGAAGATAAACACAAATCATTACACTGTTATATTTAACGGTATTAAGAATAGGGATTGAAATACTGTGGAAACAATATCAACATTCACTTGGAAAATATCAAATCACAACCTTAAATCAAGAGCCAAGTAGGGCCAAACACAAACTTAGGAGGTGTTTGTATTTTAATAACTATATGTGTGGTTGTTGTTGTTTTTATCGCTTTAAATGTCTATTTTGTTCTAAAATACGATAACATTATTTTAAACATAAGTTCAATTGTACAAATGAAAAACATAAGTTTACACTCAAATATTTTTATCAACACAACATAAAAATATTTAATCCTCAAGTTCAACTTCAAATAACAATAAAATTAGAAATTATTTAATAATTTAATAACTAAATTGTTTTGCAAAATATATATTTACTGTTAATTTTTAAGCCAAATGTCGATTTTTTGCACCGAAATTCTCTCTCGAGATGAATTGATTTGATGCTTGTAATGGGACGATCGACTGCGTAGAAAAAATAGTTGTGTTTTGTCTACCTAGAAAAAAAAATTGAACCCTCCTACTTGTATGATTCGACGTCGGGATCATCAATAGTGATATAAACAATGACATTTGTTGAGATGGATTAAACTATATGTAATGAATCCTCCATTGTCCATCGATAACAATCTGTCCGTCCCTGACCAAACACAAAAACATAGCCGGTATCTTCACATAACAAATTGTTATGTTTTTTCTGTGTGATATTTGTAGTGGAGATATTCACTGTTAAAATATGATGGTAAAATAATGTTTTGTATTATTGTATTGTTAAATTTTAAAATAAAATCATTGTACAGCATTATTGCAAATAAATAATAGATAACATTGCATAATAATAATATATAATATGATATATAAATATTATAGTAAATTTGAGTACAAGTTTATAAATATACAAATTTGACTAGTATATAATCCCATTAGAAAAAAGTCTTTTTTATTTTTATGTTTGCAAGCGTCTGAGATGGTTACTGTCACCGTCCCTCTACAAAAAAAGAAATTGATCTTCTTCCTCTTTTTGGCTTTTCTTTTTTGTTTTACTAAAATAATGTAAATAAAAAAAGCAGTACATTATTCGCATGCCGCCATAGCTGAGAGGAGATCGGTTACTGTCAAATGTCATGTCACTGTATCACTCTCAGATCGGTTACACAAAATGGAAGGAGTTCTCTCTCATTGTTTACTCACACTATCTTGTCAAACCTTAAAAAAATAATATTGGAGTAGTTGTCTCTCAAAAAATAGAAATTATGACTGACTCGTATGTGGATCCCCTCAACAACGAATAAAAAAGTGTAATGAATTCATGCATTCTCAGAAGAACACTATTTTAGTAAAAGAACACTGCTTGTCAGTCTCAGAGTAGGTGACTCATGACATTTGTAGTCTCATAGCTCATAAATACAAAAATAAACAAAGCACTACTTTCGTCAGTAGAAGAACACTACTGTCAGAGCTCGAAGACAGCTAACGCATATTGTCTGTAGCTGTAGATACATACAATAGGTGATAGATCCCCACAATATTATATCATATAGCTTAATTTGTTGTGTCAGCACACAGAAATTTTGACTGGAGCACATGTTTCTATTGTCCCCTTCGTGAATTATTTCTCTCCTCCTATGTTCAACTATTAGGTTTACATAGCATCAGAGTCCAACTGTCAATGGATTAGAGTTAGGATTAAAAATACTATGAGTTCATATTCGGATTCAAATTAAAATATTTGAATCCAATTAAAATTTGGATTGGACCCAGATTCATGTGTCGAATTTTTCAAAGAATCTGAAATTTGAAAGAGATAATTATGTTAGAGACTCTTGGTTTGAAGTCTGCATCGTATCACTACTTACATTAATTCTTTCACAGAAAATTAAATGTGCTTTTTCCTTTGCTCGAATTCGCAACCTCTTGAAAAAATATGTCTCACTCTAACCACTTGAGCTCGAGGTCCTTGACATATATATATATATATATATATATATATATATATATATATATATATATATATATATATATATATATATATATATATATATACTTCTTAAATAAATAGATTTAAATCCTAAATTTTTCCACCCAAAATTTTTAACTCCTTATCCTAAATTTCTTTTCAGTTTGTAGTTATAATGATTGAGACTTGACTGCTATTTGATTATGCGTTTAATATTTTATATATATATATATATATATATATATATATATATATATATATATATATATATATAGTTTCATACTTCTTAAATAAATAGGTTTAAATCCTAAATTTTTCTGCCCAAATTTTTTAACTCCTTATCCTAAATCTCTTTTCAGTTTGTAGTTGTAATGATTGAGACTTGACTGCTATTTGATTATGTGTTTAATATTACTCTAGTTTAAAATTATTTTTAATATCTTATTAGAGTCCGATAAATCGATGGACCCGACACAACCCAAGTCCAATTCGATCCTCCGAACTTGGTCATGCGCTACATATGTTGAATCGGAGGTCGGATCGGACTTGGATTCGGACTAGGCTTATGATTCATCGGGTTAGATTCGGGTTTAGCTCAAACCCGACCCAACCCGACCCAACCCAACCCAACCCAACCCGTCCGAGTTGCACCCCTAATTCTAAAGAAGTTATTTAAAACTAAAACACAGCATGACTACACAGTAAGTATTGAACTCAAGATATATCTACTTATAATTAAAAATCGGATCGGAGATCGACTAAGTAAAATACTGGGTCGGATCAAATTGTTTCAACCAGTTGGTTCGCCAGTAGTTCAACCTAAGTGGTTCAAATTCAATCTCTTCTAGATACTGTTTTTTTACAAAAATATTCATTTACAATTAAATTTTGAAAAAAAAAAGTAGGTCAACATTGTCCCGACCTGAAAAAAACTTCTAGATCAGTGTCAACCGGTTGAACCGACCGGGCCGGTCCGATTTTTATATCACTACTTATAACCTCATCAATTTATAACCAATTGGTTCAGCCAGTAGTTCAAACTAAGTGGTTCAAATTCAATCTCTTATAGATACTTTTTTTTCACAAAATTATTCATTTACAATAAAATTTTGAAAAAAAAATAGTAGGTCAACACTATCCCGGTCCAAAAAATACCAGTTCACAGGTCAACCAGCTGAACCAGTCGGTCCAGTCTGACTTTTATAACACTACTTATAACCTCATCAATTTATAACCAGTTGGTTCAGCCAGTAGTTCAACCTAAGTGGTTATAATTCAATCTCTTCTAGATACTTTTTTTTTACAAAATTATTCATTTACAATTAAATTTTGAAAAAAAAAATCAGTCAACACTGTCTCGGCCCGAAAAAACTACCAGTTAACGGGTCAACCGGTTGAACCGGTCGGTCCGATCCAAAATTTCTAACACTACTTGTAACCTCATCAATTAATAACCAGTTCAGCCTGTAATTCAACCTAAGTGGTTCAAATTCAATCTCTTCTAGATACTTTTTTTTTTACAAAATTATTCATTTACAATTAAGTTTTGAAAAAAAAAAAACAAACGGTCAACACTATTCCGGTCCGAAAAAACTACCAGTTTACAGATCAATCGGTTGAACCATCCGGTCCGGTCCGATTTTTGTTACACTACTTATAACCTCATCAATTTATAATTAAACTACCATTTGGTTGCTATGTTTGTAAAACGTCATTTAGTAAATAATAGGAAAAAAAATTAAAGATTGTACAGAAGCAAGTAGAAACTCAGAGATGTTGTTGTCTACCTTTAGTATACGGTATGTTTAGTCATACTAAAATAGCTTATTGGTTGTTGCATCATGCCATCACAAGATACCAACTTCACTTTATTCAGTTACCGACAAATTGGAAAAATGAAGAATCTTGAGTTTCAAATTTATATTTAAATTAACAGAAATTTTAAGTTATCCTTTACTTTATTTATCATATTTTACTCTGTATTTCATTATTTTTTTTATAATGTAAGAACTCTTTCACTTTTGACAGAAATCGTCACTTTTGACAGAAATCGTCTAAAATTGACCATTATACAAAGCTTTTGAAAGACTACTCCAAATTTTACATACGGTCGACAGATGAAGATATTGTTTCATGATATCCAGTGACATGGATATTAGAAGCTAGTATTTTACCTTTTGGTTTTCAACATACCATTTTTTGTAGCCTTTGTCAGATTCAGTAGAGGGGTTGGTCTTGTCCATGATGTAAGTGAGTTTCAGTAAGGAAAATGCCAGCATTAAAGGATCCTTGGACAAAATAAGAAAAGGAAAAGGAACAGACTTGATGTCTGATGATTCAATTTTTTAACTCATTATATGGACATTGGGTGTAGAAAAGGCCGACGACAAGAGTTATACGATGGAGGTGTTGAACGAAGGCAATTTTTTTTAAAAAAAAAACAACAACTTTGACTTCTCTTCTAGATACATTTTTTTTACAAAATTATTTATTTACAATTAAATTTTGAAAAAAATAATAGACGGTTAATACTATTTCGGTCCGAAAAAACTATCAGTTTATGGATCAACCGGTTGAACCGTCCGATCCGGTCGAATTTTTGTAACGATACTTATAACCTCATCAATTTATAATTAAACTACCATTTGGTTGCTATGTTATTTTAAAATGTCATTTGGTAAATAATAGGAAAAAAAATTTTAATTGTACAGAAGCAAGTAAAAACTTAGAGATGTTGTTGTCCACCTTTAGTATATGGTATGTTTGGTCATACTAAAATAGCTTATTGTTGATTGCATCCATGTCATGACAAGTACCGACTTCACTTTATTCAGTTACCGACAAATTGGAAAAATGAAGAATCTTGAGTTTCAAATTTATATTTAAATTAACAAAAAATTTGAGTTATCCTTCGCTTTATTTACCATATTTTACTGTACATTCTACTATTTATTTACAGAAAATTTATTGTATAGATAATAAATTTATATTAATTAAATATAGTTGCCCAAATTTTCGCCAAACCGGTTGGCGAAAATATGATTTTTGATTTTTTTTTTGGTTTTTTTATTTGGTTTTTTTGTTTAGGGTTTATTTGGTTTTTTTTTTTAATTGTTTTTTTTTTTTTTGTAGGTTTATTTTCTAGGTATGTTAATAGTAACTCTGTCATAGGTATGTTAATAGTAACTCTGTCATAGCAACATTCATATCGTAACGTTCATATTTTAACGTACAATTTTTTACAACGGCTAATTTTTTTTTTATTTCTATAAATTCCTTCTGCTATTCATTTATCACTCAATCCACTTACTCTTTCAAACACAATATACTTCTACTTTCAAACAGAAGCTCAATCACTATGTATTTAGAAGCTCATTCTCATGTGATGGATCAAAGTTTAACAATATTATGTTCGGTTGGAGGTGTGCTTAATGGGTTAGTTTATGAAGGAGGTTTAACTGAATTTTTTTTTAATTGATCAAAATATTTCGTTTGATAGTTTACGTAAACAAATTGTTCATCAATGTTCTATTGATTATGAATTTATATTAGTAATTATTTAACTAAATAAAGTTAGTTAGTGAACAAGCATGAAAATTTATTCTACAAGTTAATGTACAAGCAACGTACATTAATATTTATGTAACGTTACCACCACCTAGAAATAATATTGTAAGCAGTATACGAGCTTCTAATGAAGTTAATACTGCTCCTAGTTTTTCTCGTCAAGTTATTTCATTTACTGAACAATAACATATAGTAAATGATGGTAATAACGACAATGAAAACAGTGATGATTTAATTAAAAATTTAGATGATAAATTTGATGGCAATGTTGATAGTGTTAGCATTTCAGGATTAACCATTGGAAGAAAATTTGATAATCGTTCTGAATTTAGATGTTTTATTAGTGATATAGCAATTGCACATGCTACTTTAAACAATACTAGTGGGATTATATATAAATGTAACGATTCAAGTTGTAATTGGAGAGTATACGCTAAAGCAAGTGGTAAAGGTGAAAGTTTTGTTATAACAACGCTAGAAAATATACATTCTTGTTTAGGGGAACTTGTAACAGGTTCTCATCCATTAGCTACTACTGTATGGATTAAAAATAAGATTATTGATAGAATTCGACATAATCAGTCGTATAGTCCATCGCATATTGTAAATGATATATTTAGAGAACACGTAATATATATTAAATATTGTAAAGCTTGGAAAGCTAGGAAACTTGCTCTATTCGAAATAAATGGTAGTTATATTGATGCATATAGTAGTCTTGAAGAGTATGATTTTAGAATTATTGAGACAAATTCAGGTAGCCAATGTTTTATACAGACTACAGAAGACAATAGATTTAAAAGAATTTTTATTTATTTTAAGGCATGCATTGATGAATTTTTAAGGGGGTGTTTACCTGTGATTATTACTAATGCTACTTTTTTTCTTCTAGATATCAATGTATTTTATTTATTGCTTTTGCTCATGGTCCAAATTATCAATTATATCCAATTGCTTATGCTGTTGCTGAGAGTGAAAATACTGATTCTTGGACTTGGTTTTTAAACGGTTTGAGAACATCGTTTGAAAAATATTTTGATGCATGTAATATAATTTCTTTTATATTAGATAAACAAAAAGGATTGATAAGGGCTATGCATGATATATTTCCAGAATCGTCTCATTTTTTTGTATTCAACATTTTAAACAAAATTTGAAAAAACTCTTCAAATTTCCACATTTTCAACATAGTTTAGACTATCTTGCTAGATGCTATAATGAAACAGATGCGTTTGGAAAAAAATAAAATCTGAAAATATAGATGTTTACAACTGGCTCGTTGGAGTAAATAATAAAACTCGTATTTTTTCACACTGGATAACAACGTATTCTTCTTGTCCCAGATTAGGTATTCACACGTCGAATCTTGCTGAATGCTTCAATAACTGGGTAAAAAAATTTACGTGATAAACTAATAACGACACTACTTGATGGAATTCGAGCCAAAATTATAACACTTCAGGACAAGAACAGACAAAAAGCTGAAAATTTTCAAACTGATCATTGTCCTAAGATGTTACAAACTATGGCTCTTATCATAAAAGAAAAATACCGGTTGCAAAAGTTGAATATAGTTAGATATTTGTTTGAAATATTACATTGTAAAACAAATAGAACATATGTTGTAGACTTAGATGAAAAATCTTGTTCATGTTTAAAGTGGTATCATACTTTGCTTCCATGTATACATGCATGTTATGCGTGTAAGACTAAAAATATTAGCATCGAGAGTTTTTATCCAGGTATTTTCTCTAAGAAAGCATTAAGAAGCATATATGAGTTGCACCTGGAGCCAATTCCAGTCCCCTACAACCTCCAAAATACATTGGTTAGATGATACATTAGAGTACCAGATGTACGACGCAAGGCGGGAAGACCAAAGAAGAACCGGATCAAAGCGAATGATCAAGCTTCAAGAGATCTTCGATGTAGTAACTGCAATAGTTTAGGACACAATAGAAGGAGATGTACAAAGTAACCAAGAGAATAAAGGCATTGCTGATAGTTTCAAATAGTTTCATTTTATGAGAACAATATATAATTTTATTGAAATGAACAAAGTTACATTCAAATAAAGTTTGTATTGATATAACAATTTTATCGACCTCTCTTGGCTAATTCTCGATAGTTCGGACGATCAATCTCTCTTAGATTGAGTCGGTCCCTCTTTTCTCATGTATTCTCTGGGGCCGCATCATCACCACCTCCTTGACTGTCCTCCACTTGAGATAACATCGGTACTGATGAGTTGTCAAGATATGTGAATAGGTGGTAACGCCGGGGGCTAATAGGCTATCCCACTGAAAATCTCCTTCGGGGGCCCACTGAGAAGTGCCCGCATCGGCCGTCGCCGAAGAAGTGCCCCACCTAGGCCAATGGAAAGTGCTCGCACCAGCCCATTGAGAAGTGCCCACACTATCCCACTGAATAGTGCTCGCACCGGCCGTCGCCTTAGAAGTACCCCAGTCTGGCCAATGAGTAGTGCCCGCACTAGCCCACTGAGAAGTGCTCGTATCGGCCGTTGCCTGAGAAGGGATATCGTCATCTTGCAGTGGCAGACTATCATCTTGATACCAAACTGAGGTATACTTCCTAGGGGGCGTGCTTGTCGTTGTGCAACAATACCTTGAGGATAATCTCTTGGAATAAGTAAGGGAGGGTTCGGAGGAGTCGATCCTCGTTGCATAGAAGCCAAAAATTTGCCAACCGCTGTACGCAACGAGTCCCCCACTGGATGATTTTGGTATGCGGTATTTAAATCTGGAAGCTGAATTATTGAATAGAATTCAATAGAGGACATAAATAAGTACTACGGAGATAGATATTTTCATATAAAAATAACGTACCATCCCTTCTACATAATCATAATAGCAGCGGAGGCTATAATAATCTATGGCTCGATGTTGGAATCGAAACTCTTGGAATTGGTAGGCTCTGTTGCTGATAAGAGGAGCTCCCCACCAAGATCTATATGCATCATCACCATAGGCTGCACCATTACAAATTATGACCATATGATTTCTTATAATTTTTGTAGTAAATTTTGTTAAACTTTTGGAACAACTTACCATCATCAATAGAGGACATCATTTGAGACAAATGTCCCACCTTTTATGTCTCAAATCTAGAATTCCACCCAGGAATCAATCTGTGTGCTCTGGTAGTTGCATTACCTTTACCACGACTGAAACATGGTAGCTCGTCAGGAATGTGTTGTATCATCCAGAACTGTCGCATAACACGATCAGCTGGATGATACATGACGTTTTCGTGGAATATTATGAAAAATCTATGTAGACTCAATCCATAGGCCGTTGTTTGTAACTCAAGAGGATTCTGTCCCAGCCGGTACGGTAAAAAAATTACCTATTTCATGTCAACAATATTATAAGACACTACAAAATTGTAAAACATATTGACTGTATGAAATACAAAAATATTTATAAGACACTATAAAAAATTTACCTCGTTAAACCTAAGTAAATCGAAATGGCCTCTATATACTGCGATATTCTTGTGAGCACATCGATTTAGATCAGCTGCAGCCATCATCCAGCGTAAAGCTGATGGAAAGACACCATCTTTGGTATCAATACGAGAGATTGGCCTACCGATACTTAAGTGCTCGTAGGACCAAACCTAGAAAAATATATCATGTAAGTGTACATATTTCTTTAGTAAATGAATTTATATGAAAAATTTATACCTGTAATAATGTCATATATCCATTCAAATTTTTCTGTCTTTTATCAGTTAAAGTAAAATGCACAAAATTTGACATACAGTTGTACATATATGCCAAAACAGAAGCTCCCCATGCATGACAGGTAGGTTATGTCAGATTTTTCAGAAAAGGTAAAAAACGTAAATTTGCCCTAAATTCGGAGTTTGGAAATAAAATTTCGTTGATTAGACCTAGTAAGTAGGCCCTAGTACAAGCAGTAACCTGAACATATAATAAAAAAGTATATCAGTTAAGCTAAATAAAAATATATATTACATAAATAATAACATTAAATGTTATACTTACTCGTTCCGCATCCACTAAGATTTCTTCCTCACCAATATGATCTAAGTGCATAAAGTTGTGGCGAAGCCATGAAAGCATCATAAAACTTTTACCATATATGGTAGGCGGCTCCACGCCTAAATACTTCCTTATCACAGTTTTGGCGTAAAATATTTTATCATTTTCAAATATTATAGGTTCACCCGTAATAAGTAATCCTAAGATATTTGCCATATCTACTAGCAAAATTATTATTTCTCCGAACGCTAACTGAAAGGTATTTCTTTCTGGCCACCACCGCTCAACTAAACTGAAGATCAAGTCTCGGTCGTGACGTAGAAAATGTATCTGATCAATATGATCAAAACAAAATACGTTCACCATACCATGTTGTTCTTCAGTCAACATCCAGTACACAACGTCGTCCTCATAACGACATGCGACATGCTCTCGTACTCGAAACGTATCAGGATAATCGTATTGCTATATATGACATATATAAAAGATGTTATTATTCGACATGTAAAAAAATATAAATTATATTTACTAAAATAATTTAATTTTAATATACCTGTCCAGAAAATACGAGACTAGAAATGTGCGATTCACGTAGCTGGATAATCGTATCTGTGGTAGGCCCTCCTGGAATACGTCCATCATTTTGGGTACCCATCTGCAATATTTTCTACTTAGTGTTAAAATATGTAATCAAATATTTAGTGTTAGTATGACTACTATCACGAACATTACAATTATAATAGTTAAAATAGTAACTACAATTACATAATTATAATTATAATTAAAAAATTGTAAACTTGTTCTCCTTATGTTCTCTTCTCTTCTCTTCTTCTCTGCTTACTACCTCATGCGCTTCTCTGCTATTTTCTTCTTCCTCCTGCTCTTCTCTTCTCTGCTTTTCTTCACTTGCTGCAACGATTGCTTCCTCCCTCTCCTTATAATACACAACACCCACCTAAATATTTAACCAACTACCAATATTTAAGGACATCATTAAAACTCACACCTACATATTCAAACAAACCAACCAATCCTACATTTTAAACCAACCCACCAACCCTACATATTAAACCAACCTATCAACCCATCAACCGTAGACCAACCAACCCCACCCGAACCCACCTGACCCACACGAACCCACCCAAACCCACCCGAACCGAGAAGGCCCTATTTTCGCCAACTGAATTGGCGAAAATTTGGGCAACCAAATTTTTGCCAACTCGGTTGGCAAAAATTTGACTTTCCCGCCCATAAAGTTGGTTTTTCGCTAACTTGTCTGCAAAATTTTGTCATCCGAGTTGGCGATATGTATCAAAATTTCAAAAAATTTCAAACTTCTATCGTTATATTTAATTAATATAAATTTATTATCGGTACAGTAAATTTTTGATTTTTTTATAAGTAAAAATCCTTCTACTTTTGACAGAAATCGTCTAAAACTGACCATTATAGAAAGCTTTGGAAAGACTACTCCAAATTTTACGTACGGTCGATAGATGAAGATATTGTTTCATGATATCCAGTGACATGGATATTAGAAGCTAGCATTTCACCTTTTGGTTTTCAACATACCATTTTTTATAGCCTTTGTCAGATTCAGTAGAGGAGTCGGTCTTGTCCATGATGTAAGTGAGTTTCAGTAAGGAGAATGCCAGCATTAAAGGCACCCTTGGACAAAATAAGAATAGGAAAAGGAACAGACTTGATGTCTGATGATTCAATTTTTTGACTCATTATGTGGACATTGGGTGTAGAAAAGGGCGACGACAAGAGTTATACGATGGATGTGTTGAACAAAAGCAATTTTTAAAAAAAAAAAAAAGCAGCAACTTTGACTTCTCTTCTAGATTTGTTTTTTACAAAATTATTTATTTACAATTAAATTTTGAAAAAAAATAGACTGTCAACAATGTTCCGGTCCGAAAAAACTACCAGTTCAAGGGTCAAGTTGAACCGTCGAGTCTGGTCTGATTTTTGTAACACTACTTATAACGTCATCAATTTATAATTAAACTACCATTTGTTTGCTATGTTTGTAAAAAGTCATTTAGTAAATAATAGGGAAAAATTAACAAAAAATTTATTGTACCGATAATAATTTTATATTAATTAAGTATAACGATAGAAGTTTAAAAAAATTTAAAATTCTGATACATATTGCCAACCGAGATGGCAAAAATTAGGAGTGCTCGATTTTCGCCAACCCAGTTGACAAAAATTCGACGAAAACCGACGTGGCAAAATTTTTATTATGAACTGTTGGATTTTCATCAACCGAGTTGGCAAAAATTTGGTTGCAGTTGCTGAAAATGTGCTCGGTTGTTTTTTGTCTGTTTTTTGGTTTTTTTTTCGTTTTTTTGGGGTTTGTTTCGATTTGTTTTTTTAGGTTTTTTTCTGTTGATTTTTTTAAAACAAACAAACGGGGGAGCCAACTCGGTTTTTTTTTCTGCTTTGTTTGTTTTTATTTATTATTTTTAAAAAATTTCTTTTGTTTAGTTTTATTTAGGTTTAGTTATTTGTTGTAGCAATAATATTTTTAAATAAATTAGAAAAAATAAAATTTAACATCCAAAATAAAATATGTTATCCTTGATCAACCAAAAATTATAAAAAAAAAATCTGCCGTAAGAATATTACGTTTGCCGTCGAGCAGACTTCGAGCGGCCATAACTATTTGTTTTATAATCGTTTTTCGTCAAACCATAGGTCGATTTGTATGTTTTCGACGAGAGTAACACAATTCGTGTAGAAAGAATTTTCATCCGAAGCAAGATGCACATGTTACAGTCAAAAATATAAAATTAAAAATTTTAAAGTATCGTAAATTTTGACTGAGAGATCGAAACAAGGTCCATTTTGCGCCAAAATGACCGTATCGAAAAGTACTACGATATAAACTGTTTTACCGTTTGACGAACTTTCAAAAAATTTAGAATTACAAAAAAATAATGTTTCGACCTCCAAAATTTACTTTCAGTAATTTTATTTTTAATTTTTTTATTATCTATACTAATATGAATGATAATCAGTTTGTTATTTGTTTTAGTTATCTATACTAATTTTTGAAGGTCAAAAATTTAAGAAACCAAATTAGTATTGTTTTTTCAAATTTTTGTTAAATTGTTTCATTTTAGTTAATTTGTTTAAAAATATTTAATGTACAACAAATTTTCTGATTAGTATTGTACTACAAATTTTCTGACAAAATATTTTCTGTACAAAAAATTTTAAAAAAACAAACTAGTATTATCAAAAATTTTAAAAAACCAACACAAAAAAAATCAACAAAAAAAAAACCTAGAAAACAAACCAAACAAAAAAAAAACAAAAAAAACCATTGTTAGATTTTAAATTTGACAAATATAAAAAAAACCAGTTGGCAAAAAATTGGCAAATATAAAAAATTTTATTAAACTTCTATCGAGTACAAAAAAACCAACAAAAAAAAAATTATATTTGCCAACCAAGTTGTTTGTTTTAAAAAAATCGTTTGTTTGTTTTGAAAAAACCAACACAAAAAAACCTAAAAAACAAACCAAAACAATACCAAAAAAAAACAAAAAAAACCAAAAAAAAAAAAACCAAAAAAAACCAACCGAACAACTCGGTTGGCGAAAATCCAACCGTCATAATAAATTTTTTGCCACGTCGGATTCCACGTCGGTTTTCGTCGAATTTTCGCCAACTGGGTTGGCAAAAATCGAGCACTCATAATTTTTGCCATCTCGGTTGGCGATATGTATCGAAATTTTAAATTTTTTTAAACTTCTATCATTATACTTAATTAATATAAAATTATTATCGGTACAGTAAACTTTATGAAAGATTAAAGATTATACACAAGCAAGTAAAAACTTAGAGATGTTATTGTCCACCTTTAGTATATGGTATGTTTGGTCATACTAAAATAGCTTATTGTTGGTTGCATCCATGCCATGACAAGTACCAACTTCACTTTATTCAGTTACCGACAAATTGGAAAATTGAAGAATCTTGAGTTTCAAATTTATATTTAAATTAACATAAATTTTGAGTTTTCACTTTATTTATCATATTTTACTGTACATCTCACTATTTTTTATAATGTAAGAACTCTCCCACTTTTGACAGAAATCGTCTAAAACTGACCATTATAGAAAGCTTTGGAAAGACTACTCCAAATTTTACGTATGGTCGACAGATGAATGATATTGTTTCATGATATCCAGTGACATGGATATTAGAAGCTAGCATTTCACCTTTTGGTTTTCAACATACCATTTTTGTAGCCTTTGTCAAATTCAGTAGAGAGGTCGATCTTGTCCATGATGTAAGTGAGTTTGAGTAAGGAAAATGCCAGCATTAAAGACACCCTTGGACAAAATAAGAATAGGAAAAGGAACAGACTTGATGTCTGATGATTCAATTTTTTGACTCATTATGTGGACATTGGGTGTAGAAAAGGGCGACGACAAGAGTTATTCGATGGAGGTGTTGAACGAAGGCAATTTTTTTAAAAAAAGCAGTAACTTTGACTCATTATAATGATAATTTTTTTTTTTTAAAAAGCAAATTTTTTTTTAAAAAGCAGCAACTTTTAAAACAACTACAATTATGAAAATATAAAATTTAAACGATATTTTTGGACTGTAGTTTTATAACTAAATAAACGTCAGTAACGACGGACTAAAACTATTAAGTCAGTCACTATTTTTTTCTTTTCAACAGTTTGAGGTCTATGATTTTTCTAGTAACAGAATTCAAAAAAATCTCAATTCATCCACATCAAAGCTATTTAAACATGTCCATCCTCTATATAAAACTAAAATATATCTGAAAATAAAATTTTATATAAACATCAACAATCATCAAATATGAAAGAACCTCAATCAAAATCATATTAACTAATAAATGTATCGATTTTACGTTGCACTATTCTATCAAAAACAAGCTCAGAGTGACTTAGTTCTCATCATGAACAAAAAATGAACAAAAAAAGAATAATGTTATTGCTAGCTTACAATCTCAAGTGCATTACAATAAAATAGAATTTTAAAATCTCACAAACTAAACTGAATATTTTGACCAATTTTATTTCTGGCTTCCTAACTCAAGTTCCACATTGTTTTTCCAAATTTCAGTAAATAAAGCTGAATGTGGTTTATGATTGTTATCTTGGATTTGAGCAAAGTGTACTCTATTGAAGAATGTAACCAATTTTTACCTGAAAATGATTTTATGTCGAGGACATTCCATTGCAGATATTTTCCAAGTTTGGTCCAAGTTCATTATCGACAGATTCCCAATCCCATTGTCTAGCTTCTTCGAACACTGTCACGCCCCAGTCCCCAAATACCTATGACCAGGAATATGCGACACGCCAGCTACGCATTCGAACAGACTCTGGTCAGACTCGAATACGTATAAGCTATATAATAAAGGGCACTATCTAAAAATCTCGCAAATGTAAACATTTATGTCCCAATCCACAATTTACAGCAATATACTAGAAGGAGATACATGTGCTAAAGTCGGCCGTCCAATAACACACAAACTCGAATAGACTCGAGAAGAGATGAGTCTACAAAAACTAGGCTACAACAGCAGATGAATAATCAATATAAATAAAGTAACCATAATGTCGGTAGAAATGATATGAGTACCTAGTACAATGCCTGCAAGACATGCAACTCCATCAGCAACTCCAAATGCTCTGTGATCGCCTATGCTGCAAAACTAGCAGGGGACCAGGTCCTCAGAGGGACGTAACAAGGTACAAAAATACAACATGCCAAAGTACAACAGAAAATACAAGTGCAACGACGGTGTAGTCTAGCATAACCAACTAAGTGAGACACAGTTTTGAAGACAATATTCGACGTGTGGGCTATCCAAAATAAAACCGTAGCACCGAACACAGAGACACACGGGGCCTACCATAGCTCCGAGCACAGAGTCACACGGGTGATACTACTACTCCGGATACAGGAACACTACATCAACAGGACATACATATATAAAGCGCGTGCAGAGGAGCCCAAACGTCTAGTAACTGTCTTCCCCATCCCAAGCTGTCAACGATGGTACGCTAAAACTGAACCTCTATCTAACAGTCTTGTCACACAGAAATAACTCAACAGACGCGACCCTAAGGTCATCCCAGTCTTCCGTCATGATGTCAGTATCAGGATACAGGAAATCTGGCACGATAACAATATATGAATGTGTCCTGGGGTGACGATATACTCAGGTACGTACATCGAGGTGTTACAAATATCTAACATTTGTTACAAGACGTTACGACGAACGTCTGCACCCGGTTGTGATCCGGACGTGAAGTAACGATCGTAAACAAACACACGCACAATGTATATAATGAAATAATTAATATCTGTAACTAAAATACAGGGTGGCAAGGTACACTTGCCTGCGTCCGGCTGTTGATGACGGGGATCCGGTACCACGTCCGAGTCCGCGGGTCCCGTAGTACCTAGAGACGAGATACAAACTCAATCAATAAACTATCACAACGCTGAAATAAGGTGTGACACACATCTAATTATATGCTCAGACTCAGCTACAACTCATAGAGATACGACGCTAGAGGGTTAACCAGGGTTGACTCAGGGTATATTACATCTAATCTAGTTAATCATTCGTACAATATTATCAAACCAAACCTCGATCTCACTACATTCATCACGACATTCAGTAGTTTAAACCTTGATCAAATCCTCGATTTTACCCCGGGTCTTCACCAACATTATCATGTACTTTGACATATCTCAATCTCAAATAATTAATCAATATTCTCAGTCCTTAATCTCTGACACATGATTCGATATTATACCTATTTCACAATTAATCACCTGCTCCCAATGTCCATCCACATTTTAATACCATATTATTATTCAGCAATAGTTTAAAACAGCTCAATCAACAATAACCCATACGCGTATAATAAGATAGGATAACACCCTAATGTCTCGTATGTCACTTAAAAACCCAAAGTAGTCATTCACATAATTCTATGGTTCAATAATAACCAATGCTTGATATCTCAACCTCATTCCATATCAATTAAACCTGCTCCTTATTAAATTCATTATTATTCATGGAACAAGTTTACACTAAACCCCAAGATTCACATCTAGCATTCGTAAATCCTAAATATCAACATAGCATTTAACCATCGATTGCTTATATTTAAATTATAATAACTCTAAAATCTCAATGCACTCAAAACCCTAAAACTCAACATATATCACATGTTTAACTATCACATGCATATATTCCAATTCATATTTAAACCATAGATAACTTAGCATTTCCCCCTCAATGTGTATTAGGACATGTGATTTAAACCTAAAAATTTGCCATATGCACATACCACACCCTAAAACTAATAAACCCATATAGCCATGTAAACCACAAATATGCGCATAGGTAGAGGGGGGAGGGGTTCACCTTGGACGAGGTGGTTGCTGGCCGGAGGGGAGAGGTCATGGCGGTGGAGCTCGGCTGTGATGGGGAGGTCATGGTG
This sequence comes from Iris macrosiphon, assembly GCA_036927795.1. Lineage (NCBI taxonomy): Eukaryota > Viridiplantae > Streptophyta > Magnoliopsida > Asparagales > Iridaceae > Iris > Iris macrosiphon. The sequence continues at coordinate 7,822,850 of JAYESA010000005.1, read as the reverse complement.
GTGTGGGGTTGACGGTGATGATGAAGATGATGAATATGATGAAGCCTATGAAGACGATGAAGATGACCGGAGGGGGATGATGGCTGGAGGGGTGTTGTGGTTGGCAGTGGTGGTGCAATGGTGTATGGTGGTGGTGAAGTCGGAGTAGAGGGAATGGTGGTGGAGCTGTTAGTGGGTGGTGAAACGGGGATGTGCGGTGGTCGGAGGGAAGTGGGGAAGAACTAGAGGTGGTGGTAATGGAGCTGGTCTGCCGGAGCAGCATGGTCAGGGGAGAGCTGGAGGCGGTGGTGATGATGTTGGGGTGAAACTCGACGGAGAATGGAGGTTGAGGAGGACGATGGTGGCGGGGTAAAACTCGCCGGAGAATGGAGGTTGAGGAGGACGATGGTGGTGGGGTGAAGCTTCGCCGGAGAACGGCTTGGTCGAAGCCGCAAGGAGGAGTGCTCGATCGGGAGTGGCTCGTCGATGGCCGAAAGGAGGTGGGAGTAATGTTGGCCGGCACATGGTGGTATAGCAGCTCGTGGGGTGGCCGGCTCATGGTGGACGGCCGTCAGAGGAGTGGTGGTGACGAACGTGGAGGTGATGGCGGGTAGAGATAACGGCGGTGTCGGCTGAAGATGGAGACCGGAGGAGCAGTGGTCCACTAGAGAGGGGCCGGAGTTGGGGTTACTTGAAGAAGGTGAAATGGAGAGGAAGAAGAAGAAGAAAAAGAAGAAGAAGAAAGGAAGAAGAAGAAGGGAAGAAGAATTTCATTCGGCTATGAGTGTATGGAGGAAGGAATGAGAGAGGGGTGGGGTTTCCCAAATGTGGGAATTAGGGCCTGCTTGGGATGTGTGTAGGAAGAGACATCTTATAGGGAATGGTGAGTGGGAATGTGTGGTGATGATGCTCTATATTTGAATGAATGGCCAGGTTTGTTCATGGAGATTTTTCATTCATGGGAGGGGGTGTTGACTAGTCAAAGAATGAAGGGCTTCTCCATTTGGCTTTGACCAATGAGGTTATAACACATATTACAATATTTGCAATTAAGCCCCTTAAGTTTGGGTATTTTTACAAACCCATGAAATAATGCAAAATTTGTGGAAGAATTGGTGTTTGGTATTTTGTAGGGTGAGGGGGTGTTGTGTGTTTTGCATGGGCTTAATTAAAGGGGTATTATAATTAAATTGGAATTAAAATAGGATTAGTCAAAGTTGGTATCCCCAATTTAATTAGAATAAATTGTCATGTGCTCTTAAATTAAATGGGGCACCTGGGGTCTCAATTTGGAGTGACACAAAGGTCAAGAATGGTATAGCCTTGGTTTCAGTCTTGGACCCTTTTATTGGTCCGGCTCAACGGATTAAGTTGGTGTCTCAAAATTGATGGCATCGACACAGGTGCCCGACACGGGATTAAATATGGATTTCGGTTACGAAAAATTGTGCAATTAATTTAGAGCACAAGAAAATATTATTTTGAGTGACGAAAAAGTCCAGTGCCTAAATTGGCGTATCAAGTCAAAAGTGTAACAATCTGTTGGAATTTACGGGCTGATATTGGGCTCCGAATATTTTAACAACGGTAGGGCGCGCCAAGGGTTTAATTTAAAATCAGACATCTGTAACCTTACTCTAAATCTCAATCATCTGCTGCTAAACCAAAATTTTTCATCCCATACTAGACTATCTATAGAAATAAATGAGGGGGTTTACATCCTTCCCAACTTAGAATAATTTTATCCCAAAAATTAAAAGTAAAGCACGATAATAGCTAAGAGAATTTAAAAGCAAATTGGTAATCAAATACGGTACGTAAATTCGTACCTTGGTCCTCAAATAAATACGGAAAACGCTGCCGAATGGAATCTTCGCACTCCCAGGTAGACTCGCCTGGCGAATGATGCTTCTATGCAACTGTGACCAGTCGAATAGTCTGACCTCTCAAAGTCTTCCCACTGTGATCGAGTATCTCCACTGGCTGCTCTACGTAAGATAAACTAGGCCCGACTGTAATCTCCGAATGATCAAGCACGTGGCTAGGGTCTGCCACGTATCTCCTTAACTGCGATACGTGAAATACGTCATGCACTCCCTCTAATGATAGAGGCAATGCAAGTCGATAAGCCACTTTGCCAACTCGTTCCAAGATGTCAAAAGGTCCGATGTACCTCGGACTCAGCTTGCCCCTGCCTCCGAATCTGATGGTACCATGAGTAGGCGATATCTTCAAAAATACATGGTCACCTTCCTTGAACTCCAAAGGTCCGCGGTCTGCCCAATGTTTCTATCTGTCCTGTGCTGCACGCAGGTGGCTCTGAATCTGCTTAACTTTCTCCACTGTCTGTGTCACCAACTCTGGACCAAGTATCTGAAGCTCTTCCACTCTACTCCAATCTACTGGTGACCTATACTTTATGTCGTATGGTGCCTCATAAGGTGCCATCTGTATGCTAGCTTGGTAGCTTTTATTGTAGGAGAATTCCACCAAGTGTAGATGGTCCTCCCAAGATCCTCCAAAATCGATCATGCACGCTCTCAACATATCCTCCAATATCTGTATCATACGCTCTGACTGGTCATCAGTCTGTGGATGATATACAGTACTGAACTTGAGTCAAGTTCCTAGACTCTCCTGCATACTCTGCCAAAAATATGACGTGAATCTGGAATCACGATCCGATACAATACTGACAGGCACTCCATAGAGTCGTACTATTTGCCTCATATACATGTCAGCTAAAATTCTCCGTGGACTGCCCAACTCTGAAGGGCAAGAAATGTGCAGACTTGGTGAGTCTGTCTACGACAACCCAAACTGCATCCTTCCCACTAGGGCACCGCGAGAATCCTGTGACAAAGTCCATGGTAATGTGTTCCCACTTCCACTCAGGGATGGAAAGCGGCTGCAATAGTCCTGCAGTCCTCTGATGTTCAGCCTTGACTTGCTGACAAACTAAACATCTCGCCACGAATCTTGCAATCTCTCTCTTCATCCCATGCCATCAGAAATGTTGCCTCAAATCTCGGTACATCTTCGTACCCCCCGGGATGAATATAATAAATTGAGCTATGAGCCTCGGTCATCAACTCCTGCGTAGCTCGCCACTCAAAACGTATAGGCGGTCTCCATACCTCAATATTTCGTCTTCATGAATCCTGAGTCCCGTCTGCATGCCGGCCTCTGTCCGCTCTCACAATCGTCGAAATCTCGCGCCTGTAGGCAGGGCTGCCTTGATCCTCTCAATTAATTTAGACTGAACCTCGAGACTGGCCATCTGTCCTTCCATGCCTGGTAATACAATCTTAATCTTGAGCTCCTGAAGATCCTCTAACACTAGCGATGAGTCATAAAAATATGCCATGGGCTTCCTGCTTAAGGCATCTGCCACTACATTCGCCTTGTCAGGGTGGTACTGCAACTTGATATTATAATCAGTCATCAATTCTAGCCATGTAAACCCCCTCAACCAATTTAGGGATTTATTTGAATTTAAAATAAACTAGAGAATAGGGATAATCAAATTTAATTAGGATTTTGTGCAACAACTTTATGTCTTATTACACCGCACCGTTGCTACGAGGTTGGAAAGCCACACTAGCAATTACCTTCGACCCCATGACACGAACATCTTTTAGACATGCCAGACTACCCCTCTGACCATTTTGCAGAAATAAATGCTCGTTGTTGCGTCTCAACTTAGCTACGCCATACCCCTTAGAGAGCACCTTGCAATTACTAAATTAATTAAACTCGAGATCAAATCCACCTCAAACAAGCCTGACCAAGCCCACATACTCTCCTCCACGTGGACCAACCCCACCTCAACTAGGCAGGACATGCCCAAATCCCGAGGCCAGCCCACCAACTCCATCACCATATAAATACATCCTTCCCATTAGAAACCCTAAAACTCCCTTTCTCTTCATTGCCTTGAAGAAACCCTAGCCGAACTATCAAAGCCGAACCCTCCTTCTCCGACCAGACACCCGCCTCAAGCCACCACCATCCCAATCCTCGACACCGGACCACCCTTCCCGGCTGACTGCACCATCAGCGAGCGCTGTCGCCGTAGCCATCTTCGACCACCCCCTCACCAAATATCGACCGCTACAGCCCGGCTAACCCGACGAACACCAACCAACACCGCCGCCCGCCTGCCATCGACCCTGTCACTCGACTTCGACCTCCCACGAGACCCGACCTGTTCCCCAGCACCGTCCCCGCCAATCCAGACCGTTGCCGCCACTGCCTGCGACTACAGAAGTGCCGTCGCCACCGCTGCTGCCTTGCTAGTTGTCGCCGGCCGGAGTTCCATACACGCCGGAGCATAGCCGCGGACGAGCCAGACCTCATTCGACCCCGACCAGGTAATAAGCATCGTTCATTGGTTAACCTTATTATGTCGTCGTGTCGTGTCATTGCATAGACACGAGTTAACAAATTGAAAACCCTAATTTTGGATATGTGAAGGCTTAATCTTATTGCTTAGATGACTAATAGGTAGTAATTAATAAATCAGTAATTGTCCTCAAAACAGAAATTGGTATAAATGACTTGTAAACCCATCAATAAAAACCTGGACAAACCAAGTGTACTGAACATGGATAGGTAAGGACCAGAAATTGTACTAGACGTAATATAATTTCCGTAAAACCATAAATTAGAACTAATGTCTTGAGGCACACGATCGATGATAGAACGCGTGTACACCTTAGCTACGTGCACATGTAACGCTGTCTTCGACCAACCGTGAAGTTGAGACAGACCCTCAAGAGCAACGTAGTGTTAGTACATTGGGTCTTAGCGTCTGATGTAGAATTCTATATTATATTGTGTGCCAGGATCATCGGATCAGACAGGAGACATCGCAGGAGCAGGCTTTTGGCATTCACCTCTTTTAAACTCAGACAAGATACCTTGCTATATTTACTGTCTAATTTAAATATGCATATATTGTATTGTATTCTTGTTGCTTGTAATTTATAACAACTGTGCGCGTCCGAGTTGTCTCGGGTGCATTCGACGGGTACGTCGATGATTAGTATATATGGACCTAGCTCTTAGCAGACTCAACCTATTGGACGATACTCTGTGATTGTCTGAGACCTGACACCTTACACGTTCACTGAGACATATTCATATTGGGATGCGGGATTGCGCACTCGACTAGCTATCGTTGCGTACATCCTACATCACGGTTAGCATGTAGTCAGGACATAATTTAGATACTTGGTATATAGATTCATGGTATGCACGTCGAGTAGTCGACTTGCGTATCTACATTGGGCGGGGAGGACAACTAGGAGGCGCATGGGGTACACACATTGGAGCCGTAGTTTCGGAGGAACCTCGGGTCCAATGACTTTTCCTTTATACTGATGCCACGTTCTTCGGAGCGATATGGACGATATACTGTACAGATGCCATTCTCTTCGGAGTATGGACGCTATGCCTACGCCTATCCATACGCATCAGAGTTGGCCTCACATTGCATTCACTTAGATGGCTAGTACACCCTTATTGTATTTATTTTATTCAGTATTCATATATAGCATGTGTTTGTGTATCTTGTTACGTCCCTCTGAGGACCTGGTATCTTTCCAGATTTAGACGAGGCTTACTACCCCACCGTATACGGCCCAAGACAGGAGACGAGATTCGCTACAGCTGAGGAGTTGGAGGTGCAGCCGTCAGAGTTTCCGTGACCAGTTGGTAGGCCTTCAGCCTAGATTGGGTGCATCATTATCTAGTCAGCCGATGCCCTAGTCATTATCTTTTACATCTCATTTCAGTACTTTATTTCGTCATAGTAGTGGGTTTGTTCCCACCAGACATTACTGGTTGTACTATGATATCTTAAAACTGGTATTTATCAACAAGCAGTTTATTTAGTGTTCTTGCTCTTTATATTGTGGATGAGATTAGATTACCTGTTATTGACTGATATTGGACATGTTAGTATCATAGGACAGCGTAGCACTCTTCGTGGATCCATTAAATTGGGATATCTTCGGAGACGTGTCAGCTGGCTATTGCCACGTGGCCTGGTTCCATATATTTTGGGACTGGAGCGTGACAAGCTAGCGCCTCTGTCTCTTGTTGAGCTCCTTCTGCGTGTAGACATACTTTAGATTTTTTTTTTGTGATCGGTATAAATCTCAACACGCTCTCTATAAAGGTAGTGTTGCCATAGCTTTAGTGCAAATATCACTGCAGCTAGCTCTAGATCGTGCGTCGGCTAGTTTTCCTCATGAACTCTCAGCTGTCTCGATGCGTAGGCTATTTATTCTGTCTAAAAATAACTCATATTTACTGACCTTGGCATACAGCCTCTCCTGCCTCAACGTCTCCAACACGATCCTTAGATGTCTCTCGTGCTTCTCCTGGCTCTCGAAATATACCAAGACGTCGATGAACACCACTATGAACTTATCTAAGTAATGGTGGGAAACATTGTTCATCAAGCTCATAAATATTGCTGGCGTGTTGGATAAACCAAACGGCATGACTAGAAACTCATAGTATTCATACTTCGTCCGAAAAGCCATCTTTGGAATATTCTCTTTCTGTACCTTGATCTGATGATATCCTGATCTGAGATCGATCTTCGTGAATACAAAATGCGCTGCTAAGCTAATCAAATAAATTATCGTTGCGCAGCATAGGGTACTTGTTCTTTATTGTTACAACACTTTATGCCCTGTAATCGATACGCAACGTACCTTCCCGTCCTTCTTTGGTATCATAAGATGGGTACTCCTTATGGAGAAACACTAGCCCGACTGAAACCCTTGTCTAAGAGATCCTCTACTATGGACCTTCAACTCAACCAACTCTATCGGTGCTAGTCTGAAGACGGGAAAATCACTACCAGAAAAAGTCAAATTCGCGACGCCCGAAAACGTCGCTAAATGACAAAAAAACATCGCTAATCACGTTTAGCGACGTAATTAGTGATGTTTTACAGAAGTCGATAATAATTACGTCGCTGAAAGGAAAAATGTCACTAAACGTCGCTATACCGACATTTTTTAGCGACTTAGACGTGTCGCTAACTTAGAGACGTTTAGAGACTCCGAGTCACTAATTAGCGACGTAATTAAATGTCGCTAAACTTTGCTAATTAGCGACTTATATAGAGACGTAACAGCGACGTCTTTAATGACCTGGCAGTACTGCCATGTCAGCAGTTTGCGACGTACAGCGACGTATTTAGCGACGTCATTAGCGACGACTAATGACGTCGTGTCATGCCCCAGTCCCAAAATGACGAGGGACTGAGCACGAGAGCAATGGCCAGCAGCACGCACCGATGGACAACCCAATTTAATGGATCCATCAGGGCATGCTTAAGCTGTAGTCTAGCAGTAATATGTTACAAGTCTCAGGTATTTCTAATCTCATCCACAGAAATAACACAGATTAATGCCAAGAAATAAATGCAATAGAAATAAGTATGCAATAACAAATAAGGTTGTCTCGGGAAACAAATCCGAGAATTATTCTGTTACAATTAAGGAAAATAGACAGGAATTGAAATGCTAAAAATGGAAATACTGTGTAGTTGAAGCCGGTGCTCAGAAAAAATCTTCGGCCACTACTTCGTCCTCTGTTCCTTGTTATGCTCCAAGGAGTGATCCGGTACCGTACACCTCTGGGTAATTCTCTTTAGCTGTACCTGGGGACATAATCCGGATCCAGGTCCTCAGGGGACAGCAAGGTACAGAAAATACAAGCCAAGAATAAATACAGTGCAGCAGATAATTAAACAAGAGGGTAAGCTATGTAACCAGCTAAGTGATATGCATTATGAGAGTAGCACTAGAACTCAGGCTGAAGCCACTACAAGCTCTGTGTCGGGGAGCCGGTAGCGGCAATAACTATGAACTACACTATGTTATATACTATGTTTTATATATAATATCAGCCTGTAGTCTGTGTGTCTCTCCCCACCCAATGTAATCCCATGCCTCATGTCCACGATGCCTCATGTCCATGTCACGCACGATTATAACTAATGCAACAAGTCTGATAGCTATGAATCAATTGTCTAAGAATGTAAAGTCTATGTCATAAAACATGCATCCTATACAGAATCACCTTAATTTTCTCAGGAAGACTCTGTCTCATGAAATAGTGTCAAGTGTCCTGGGTTCTGAAGTACTTGATAAGACAAGTACGAGCATTATCGGATCTCGATATCCATGTCTATGTGACGTTACACAACTCCGCATACGGAGTTGGCACCCGACTATGATCGGCCACTAAGCACGTCACTCGTTTCCTAGGTTAAGCAGTTAAAACATGTTTATATTTAATTCCACAAGAAATCCATTAAAATACTATGTCAAGAATTACTGAGATTTGGCAATCTTTACTTGTCCATTATGGCATAATTAAATCCAGAAAATACTTAGCGAGCTGCAGGGTTTGGCAAGGTACACTTGCCTGTGGTCCCGGCTATGTTTGCAGTTCTGACTTCGGCGGAAATTACAGGCGGTACTCCGGTTACTGAAACAAACATCACCATCAGATCCAAAAAATATCAATCAGCTAGAAACGCCTGTCCTTGGGTCCAATTTGGAGACAAGGGCAGAAACGGCAGTTTCGGGCCAAAACGGGGTCCGCCGGTGGGCCCGCTTTGCACCGAAAAATGCGTCAGAGCCAACGGTCTCCGAATTCACCAAACTTAGTGTCAACAGGTCAGGAACGATGATACGAACCAAACGGAACTTCCAGAATTGAATTCCGAGGAGCCGATCACAAAATCGCCTGTCGAGCGGGGCCTGTGGGGCCCACGACACGCGATTTTGTCAACGTTCTCAGAATCGAACCAAACTTGACCCACAGGACCAGCGTATCGCTACGAGTCCGATGGCACAAGTTTTGTCTCGATCCGATGTGTGTACACAAAGTTAGGGCGCGTTCCAGAAAGTACGGATACGGGGCGATGTCCGTGGATACGCGTTGATTCCGGTGTGCACGCACACCCGAATCAGCTTCCGCGAAATCCCACACGTCCGTATCGACGAGGCGCACGTATCTGTGAAGACCGCACGCGACCAAGTCATCCCGTTTGGCGGGTCGTACTCAGTTCCGGGGTGAAACATGGTCTGGTTTTTTCTGTTTTTGGATCGCGGTGTGCGATCGCCACAGGCCGCGATATCTCGAACAGTTTATCCGGACACCGAGAGGGTCATACAGGCTTCGCAACGCAATTTGCGGAAATGAAAACGGAGCTACGAGCAAGAAAATATACGCACCTGAACGGGGCCTGAAAACCGAGGTTGATTTCGTGTCCGACACGTGTCCGACTCGTGTCGGACACAGGGGAGATTAGGGTTAGGGCTAGGGGACTCGGCCGGCGGCGGAGACGGCGGCTCTACGGCCAGGCGGAGGCGGAGGGGACCGGCGCAGCGCGGCGAGGCGGTGGCCGGGCTCGTCGGCGCTGCGGTGGCCGGAGGCGGCTCGGCTCGAGCTGCTGCGGCCTGCTGCTGTCGTCGACGACGCTCGACGGCGGCTGGGCTGCGTCGGGGTCTGCACGGCGGGGCGTCACGGCGCTGCGGCGGAGAAGATCGACGTCGGCGGGGAGGGGTTCGACGGAGGATGGCCGGGGTCGGTGGGGGAGATCGGAGGAGGCTGGGGGGAATTTATAGGGAGGAGAGAGGGAGAGGGAGAGGGCGATCGGGGCGGAGGACGTGGGCGGGTCAGGCGTGGGGCGCGGGGGTTCGTGGCCGGCTGGGCGCGCGGCGGGCGGCGGAGAACGCGGGGAGAGGGGGACTCGGTCGACTGGGGGAGAGAACCGGTCAGCGGGTCGGGCGGCTGGGTCCGGGTCTGGCCGACCCGACCCGACCCGCTAGCCACGGGTGGGCCGAGATGAGGTTGGGCCGGGCTGGGGTTTGGGCCCAGTGGGCCGGGTTCATTTTAATAAAAAAAAAAATAATAATAATTTTAATTTTAATAATCAGTAAATAATTAATAATTAATTAATTAATTAAATAAATAGTTTTAGGCCTTTAAAAAATAGGTCCGGGGTCCGATAAATTCCAGAAAAATTGCCCTAAGTCCAGTTTTTCATTTTACATCCAAAAATATTATTTTCATAATATTTTAATATCATTTATTATCATTTAAAAATCATTGAATAATTAAAACCCTATTTTTAATTTTTAGAAAAATCCCAGAAAATTCCAGAAAATTTTGAAAAATCCAGTTTTTAAAATTTTGAAAATTCAGGGGGTTTACAATCTACCCCCCTTAAGAGGATTGCGTCCTCACAATCAAAGAATAACCGGTCAGCAGAGATGACACGGTCGCAGGTATCGTTTGAAAGCACATCACAAGGGACTTCAGGGAAATACCGTTTCCCTAAAAATTGAAAGTTTACACTTTCCAGGAAAATCTAGTTAAAACTATAACTTTTATGAAAACCAGGTTGTTATTAACAAGTTACAATTTACTAGGTTGGGGCTGAGGTCACGAACCAATAGGCACGAACTACACAAGACTAAAACGGATAACTATAAATCACTTACTCGTATCGGCTTCCTGCACGGCTATCGCGTAGGCTTGTCCTCGTCCTTGTGGTAGATTCCTCTGCTGCTGCTGGGCTTGCTGGAAGAGTGCTGCTTGAGGAGCCAGAGGGGGCCTAGGTGCCGGTAAAGCAGGTTGATTTGCCCTTGGTGCTCCATCTCGATGCTGGGGATAGTCCTTGGCTATGTGTTGATTGGTGCCGCAAATCAGGCACAATCCCAACTTGCGTCTGCAGTCCCTCTCGACATGGCCTATCTTGCCGCAGTAGTGACAGGTAGGAAGGGTCTGCGAAGCTGTCCTCGGTGGCTGGTTCGTGTGAGATCTTTTTACAGATTCTCCTGGCGATGTTCTGTCTGGTGCTGAGGCGATTGGCCGCTTGTGGCGAGACTCCCTCCTGGTGACGCGTTCCAAGCGTCGGGCTGCAGCGAGAACATCTGAGTAGGATGTAGGTGCGACGGATCCGATGAGTCTCTGTAGCTCGAAGTTCAGTCCGTCGAAGAACTTCTCGGCCTTCTCTTCCTCTGTCGGGATCAGGGTTGGGGCGAAGCGGCTCAGACGAATGAATTCTGCGTTGTACTCTTCCACCGTCATAGAGTCCTGGGTGAGGCGATTGAATTTGTCCCGCAGTTCTGATCGAGCGATAGCCGGAATGTACATCTCTTGGAAGAGTCTGGAGAACTCCTCCCAAGTGACTCGGTCTGGTCCGAGTCGCGTCTCCTCAGACAACCACCAGTGGTGCGCGTTGCCTGTCAACTGCATTCGGACAACAGTCATCCAGCGTTCCCGGGGGAGCTCGGCTGCTTCAAGTTGATGCCTTATGTTGGTGAGCCACTCATGAACTTCTGTGGGCTCCTCTTTTCCAGAAAAAGTGCGGGGCTTCAGTTGGCGGAAGTCAGTGATAGAGCCAGTAGATGGACGTCAAGCTGGTAGGTTGGCCTGCTCCAGTACAGTTACGATGCTGTCCCTCCAGAAGTTAGCTTCGCGACGCTGAGCCTCGTGTTGGACTTGTTGCTGCGCTTGCATCATCGCGTAGATCATTTGGAATATCTGCTGCCCGTCAATTGGCTGTCCTTGTGGGAGTACGGGCGTTGGTGGAATGAACTGCGGCGGAGGTGGAATATCATCACGTCGGAATCGGGAGTTAGGTTGACCTGCCTGCTGGCTCTGTTGAGTTGGGGGAACTTCTCCGACTGGTGTCACTTCGTCGTCATAGGTGACACCTGTAGCTGGTGGTGTTCCGACGGGAGTCTCGTTGCATTCTTGGTGGTCCATTTTCCTGTATCCAAAATAACCAATAAGAGGCGCACAGGAATCAAGGCAAGATGCAAGTTCAAATTAGTTCGAATACGATACAGATATCAAAAACGATTCAAGCAAGTGGATGAGATTCTAAAACTTATCTTATCTTATTGCAGGCCTGTTCGGTCCCTAAGTTGAAACCGAACAATTTAGTCGTAGACCTGCATGGGCCACCACAAAAACCATGTCACGCCCCAGTCCCAAAATGACGAGGGACTGAGCACGAGAGCAATGGCCAGCAGCACGCACCGATGGACAACCCAATTTAATGGATCCATCAGGGCATGCTTAAGCTGTAGTCTAGCAGTAATATGTTACAAGTCTCAGGTATTTCTAATCTTATCCACAGAAATAACACAGATTAATGCCAAGAAATAAATGCAATAGAAATAAGTATGCAATAACAAATAAGGTTGTCTCGGGAAACAAATCCGAGAATTATTCTATTACAATTAAGGAAAATAGACAGGAATTGAAATGCTAAAAATGGAAATACTGTGTAGTTGAAGCCGGTGCTCAGGAGAAATCTTCGGCCACTACTTCGTCCTCTGTTCCTTGTTCTGCTCCAAGGAGTGCTCCGGTACCGTACACCTCTGGGTAATTCTCTTCAGCTGTACCTGGGGACATAATCCGGATCCAGGTCCTCAGGGGACAGCAAGGTACAGAAAATACAAGCCAAGAATAAATACAGTGCAGCAGATAATTAAACAAGAGGGTAAGCTATGTAACCAGCTAAGTGATATGCATTATGAGAGTAGCACTAGAACTCAGGCTGAAGCCACTACAAGCTCTGTGTCGGGGAGCCGGTAGCGGCAATAACTATGAACTACACTATATTATATACTATGTTTTATATATAATATCAGCCTGTAGTCTGTGTGTCTCTCCCCACCCAATGTAATCCCACGCCTCATGTCCACGATGCCTCATGTCCATGTCACGCACGATTATAACTAATGCAACAAGTCTGATAGCTATGAATCAATTGTCTAAGAATGTAAAGTCTATGTCATAAAACATGCATCCTATACAGAATCACCTTGATTTTCTCAGGAAGACTCTGTCTCATGAAATAGTGTCCAGTGTCCTGGGTTCTGAAGTACTTGATAAGACAAGTACGAGCATTATCGGGTCTAGATATCCATGTCTATGTGATGTTACACAACTCCGCGTACGGAGTTGGCACCCGACTATGATCGGACACTAAGCACGTCACTCGTTTCCTAGGTTAAGCAGTTAAAACATGTTTATATTTAATTCCACAAGAAATCCATTAAAATACTATGTCAAGAATTACTGAGATTTGGCAATCTTTACTTGTCCATTATTGCATAATTAAATCCAGAAAATACTTAGCGAGCTGCAGGGTTTGGCAAGGTACACTTGCCTGTGGTCCCGGCTATGTTTGCAGTTCTGACTTCGGCGAGAATTACAGGTGGTACTCCGGTTGCTGAAACAAACATCACCATCAGATCCAGAAAATATCAATCAGCTAGAAATGCCTGTCCTTGGGTCCAATTTGGAGACAAGGGCAGAAACGGCAGTTTCGGGCCAAAACGGGGTCCGCCGGTGGGCCCGCTTTGCACCGAAAAATGCGTCAGGGTCAACGGTCTCCGAATTCACCAAACTTAGTGTCAACAGGTCAGGAACGATGATACGAACCCAACGGAACTTCCAGAATTGAATTCCGAGGAGCCGATCACAAAATCGCCCGTCGAGCGGGGCCTGTGGGGCCCACGACACGCGATTTCGTCAACGTTCTCAGAATCGAACCAAACTTGACCCACAGGACCAGCGTATCGCTGCAAGTCCGATGGCGCAAGTTTCGTCTCGATCCGACGTGTGTACACAAAGTTAGGGCGCATTCCAGAAAGTACGGATACGGGGCGATGTCCGCGGATACGCGTTGATTCCGGTGTGCACGCACACCAGAATCAGCTTTCGCAAAATCTCACACGTCCGTATCGACGAGGCGCACGTATCTGTGAAGACCGCACGCGACCAAGTCGTCCCGTTTGGCGGGGCGTACTCAGTTCCGGGGTGAAACAGGGTCTGGTTTTTCCTGTTTTTGGATCGCGGTGTGCGATCGCCACAGGCCGCGATGTCTCGAACAGTTTGTCCGGACACCGAGAGGGTCATACAGGCTTCGCAACGCAATTTGCGGAAACGAAAACGGAGCTACGAGCAAGAAAATATACGCACCTGAACGGGGCCTGAAAACCGAGGTTGATTTCGTATCCGACACGTGTCCGACTCGTGTCGGACACAGGGGAGATTAGGGTTAGGGCTAGGGGACTCGGCCGGCGGCGGGGACGGCGGCTCTGCGGCCAGGCGGAGGCGGAGGGGACCGGTGCAGCGCGGCGAGGCGGTGGCCGGGCTCGTCGGCGCTGCGGTGGCCGGAGGCGGCTCGGCTCGAGCTGCTGCGGCCTGCTGCGGTCGTCGACGGCGCTCGACGGCGGCTGGGCTGCGTCGGGGTCTGCACGGCGGGGCGTCACGGCGCTGCGGCAGAGGAGATCAACGTCGGCGGGGAGGGGTTCGACGGAGGATGGCCGGGGTCGGTGGGGGAGATCGGAGGAGGCTGGGGAGAATTTATAGGGAGGAGAGAGGGAGAGGGAGAGGGCGATCGGGGCGGAGGACGTGGGCGGGTCAGGCGTGGGGTGCGGGGGTTCGTGGCCGGCTGGGCGCGCGGCGGGCGGCGGAGAATGCGGGGAGAGGGGGGCTCGGTCGACTGGGGGAGAGAACCGGTCAGCGGGTCGGGCGGCTGGGTCCGGGTCTGGCCGACCCGACCCGACCCGCTAGCCACGGGTGGGCCGAGATGAGGTTGGGCCGGGCTGGGGTTTGGGCCCAGTGGGCCGGGTTCATTTTAATAAAAAATAATAATAATAATAATTTTAATTTTAATAATCAGTAAATAATTAATAATTAATTAATTAATTAAATAAATAGTTTTAGGCCTTTAAAAAATAGGTCCGGGGTCCGATAAATTCCAGAAAAATTGTCCTAAGTCCAGTTTTTCATTTTACATTCAAAAATATTATTTTTATAATATTTTAATATCATTTATTATCATTTAAAAATCATTGAATAATTAAAACCCTATTTTTAATTTTCAGAAAAATCCCAGAAAATTCCAGAAAATTGTGAAAAATCCAGTTTTTAAAATTTTGAAAATTCAGGGGGTTTACAATCTACCCCCCTTAAGAGGATTGCGTCCTCGCAATCAAAGAATAACCGGTCAGCAGAGATGACACGGTCGCAGGTATCGTTTGAAAGCACATCACAAGGGACTTCAGGGAAATACTGTTTCCCTAAAAATTGAAAGTTTACACTTTCTAGGAAAATCTAGTTAAAACTATAACTTTTATGAAAACCAGGTTGTTATTAACAAGTTGTAATTTACTAGGTTGGGGCTGAGGTCACGAACCAATAGGCACGAACTACACAAGACTAAAACGGATAACTATAAATCACTTACTCGCATCGGCTTCCTGCACGGCTATCGCGTAGGCTTGTCCTCGTCCTTGTGGTAGATTCCTTTGCTGCTGCTGGGCTTGCTGGAAGAGTGCTGCTTGAGGAGCCAGAGGGGGCCTAGGTGCCGGTAAAGCAGGTTGGTTTGCCCTTGGTGCTCCATCTCGATGCTGGGGACAGTCCTTGGCTATGTGTTGATTGGTGCCGCAAATCAGGCACAATCCCAACTTGCGTCTGCAGTCCCTCTCGACATGGCCTATCTTGCCGCAGTAGTGACAGGTAGGAAGGGTCTGCGAAGCTGTCCTCGGTGGCTGGTTCGTGTGAGATCTCTTTGCAGATTCTCCTGGCGATGTTCTGTCTGGTGCTGAGGCGATTGGCCGCTTGTGGCGAGACTCCCTCCTGGTGACGAGTTCCAAGCGTCGGGCTGCAGCGAGAACATCTGAGTAGGATGTAGGTGCGACGGATCCGATGAGTCTCTGTAGCTCGAAGTTCAGTCCGTCGAAGAACTTCTCGGCCTTCTCTTCCTCTGTCGGGATCAGGGTTGGGGCGAAGCGGCTCAGACGAATAAATTCTGCGTTGTACTCTTCCACCGTCATAGAGTCCTGGGTGAGGCGATTGAATTTGTCCCGCAGTTCTGATCGAGCGATAGCCGGAATATACATCTCTTGGAAGAGTCTGGAGAACTCCTCCCAAGTGACTCGGTCTGGTCCGAGTCGCGTCTCCTCAGACAACCACCAGTGGTGCGCGTTGCCTGTCAACTGCATTCGGACAGCAGTCATCCAGCGTTCCCGGGGGAGCTCGGCTGCTTCAAGTTGATACCTTATGTTGGTGAACCACTCATGAACTTCTGTGGGCTCCTCTTTTCCAGAAAAAGTGCGGAACTTCAGTTGGCGGAAGTCAGTGATAGAGCCTGTAGATGGACGTCGAGCTGGTAGGTTGGCCTGCTCCAGTACAGTTACGATGCTGTCCCTCCAGAAGTTAGCTTCACGATGCTGAGCCTTGTGTTGGACTTGTTGCTGCGCTTGCATCATCGCGTAGATCATTTGGAATATCTGCTGCCCGTCAATTGGCTGTCCTTGTGGGAGTACGGGCGTTGGTGGAATGAACTGCGGCGGAGGTGGAATATCATCGCGTCGGAATCGGGAGTTAGGTTGACCTGCCTGCTGGCTCTGTTGAGTTGGGGGAACTTCTCCGACTGGTATCACTTCGTCGTCATAGGTGACACCTGTAGCTGGTGGTGTTCCGACGGGAGTCTCGTTGCATTCTTGGGGGTCCATTTTCCTGTATCCAAAATAACCAATAAGAGGCGCACAGGAATCAAGGCAAGATGCAAGTTCAAATTAGTTCGAATACGATACAGATATCAAAAATGATTCAAGCAAGTGGATGAGATTCTAAAACTTATCTTATCTTATTGCAGGCCTGTTCGGTCCCTAAGTTGAAACCGAACAATTTAGTCGTAGACCTGCATGGGCCACCACAAAAACCATGTCACGCCCCAGTCCCAAAATGACGAAGGACTGAGCACGAGAGCAATGGCCAGCAGCACGCACCGATGGACAACCCAATTTAATGGATCCATCAGGGCATGCTTAAGCTGTAGTCTAGCAGTAATATGTTACAAGTCTCAGGTATTTCTAATCTCATCCACAGAAATAACACAGATTAATGCCAAGAAATAAATGCAATAGAAATAAGTATGCAATAACAAATAAGGTTGTCTCGGGAAACAAATCCGAGAATTATTCTATTACAATTAAGGAAAATAGACAGGAATTGAAATGCTAAAAATGGAAATACTGTGTAGTTGAAGCCGGTGCTCAGGAGAAATCTTCGGCCACTACTTCGTCCTCTGTTCCTTGTTCTGCTCCAAGGAGTGCTCCGGTACCGTACACCTCTGGGTAATTCTCTTCAGCTGTACCTGGGGACATAATCCGGATCCAGGTCCTCAGGGGACAGCAAGGTACAGAAAATACAAGCCAAGAATAAATACAGTGCAGCAGATAATTAAACAAGAGGGTAAGCTATGTAACCAGCTAAGTGATATGCATTATGAGAGTAGCACTAGAACTCAGGCTGAAGCCACTACAAGCTCTGTGTCGGGGAGCCGGTAGCGGCAATAACTATGAACTACACTATATTATATACTATGTTTTATATATAATATCAGCCTGTAGTCTGTGTGTCTCTCCCCACCCAATGTAATCCCACGCCTCATGTCCACGATGCCTCATGTCCATGTCACGCACGATTATAACTAATGCAATAAGTCTGATAGCTATGAATCAATTGTCTAAGAATGTAAAGTCTATGTCATAAAACATGCATCCTATACAGAATCACCTTGATTTTCTCAGGAAGACTCTGTCTCATGAAATAGTGTCAAGTGTCCTGGGTTCTGAAGTACTTGATAAGACAAGTACGAGCATTATCAGGTCTTGATATCCATGTCTATGTGACGTTACACAACTCCGCGTACGGAGTTGGCACCCGACTATGATCGGACACTAAGCACGTCACTCGTTTCCTAGGTTAAGCAGTTAAAACATGTTTATATTTAATTCCACAAGAAATCCATTAAAATACTATGTCAAGAATTACTGAGATTTGGCAATCTTTACTTGTCCATTATTGCATAATTAAATCCAGAAAATACTTAGCGAGCTGCAGGGTTTGGCAAGGTACACTTGCCTGTGGTCCCGGCTATGTTTGCAATTCTGACTTCGGCGGGAATTGCAGGCGGTACTCCGGTTGCTGAAACAAACATCACCATCAGATCCAGAAAATATCAATCAGCTAGAAACGCCTGTCCTTGGGTCCAATTTGGAGACAAGGGCAGAAACGGCAGTTTCGGGCCAAAACGGGGTCTGCCGGTGGGCCCGCTTTGCACCAAAAAATGCGTCAGGGTCAACGGTCTCCGAATTCACCAAACTTAGTGTCAACAGGTCAGGAACGATGATACAAACCCAACGGAACTTCCAGAATTGAATTCCGAGGAGCCGATCACAAAATCGCCAGTCGAGCGGGGCCTGTGGGGCCCACGACACGCAATTTCGTCAACGTTCTCAGAATCGAACCAAACTTGACCCACAGGACCAGCGTATCGCTACGAGTCCGATGGCGCAAGTTTTGTCTCGATCCGACGTGTGTACACAAAGTTAGGGCGCGTTCCAGAAAGTACGGATACGGGGCGATGTCCGCGGATACGCGTTGATTCCGGTGTGCACGCACACCCGAATCAGCTTCCGCGAAATCCCACACGTCCGTATCGACGAGGCGCACGTATCTGTGAAGACCGCACGCGACCAAGTCGTCCCGTTTGGCGGGGCGTACTCAGTTCCGGGGTAAAACAGGGTTTGGTTTTTCCTGTTTTTGGATCGCGGTGTGCGATCGCCACAGGCCGCGATGTCTCGAACAGTTTGTCCGGACACCGAGAGGGTCATACAGGCTTCGCAACGCAATTTGCGGAAACAAAAACGGAGCTACGAGCAAGAAAATATACGCACCTGAACGGGGCCTGAAAACCGAGGTTGATTTCGTGTCCGACACGTGTCCGACTCGTGTCGGACACAGGGGAGATTAGGGTTAGGGCTGGGGGACTCGGCCGACGGCGGGGACGGCGGCTCTGCGGCCAGGCGGAGGCGGAGGGGACCGGCGCAGCGCGGCGAGGCGGTGGCCGGGCTCGTCGGCGCTGCGGTGGCCGGAGGCGGCTCGGCTCGAGCTGCTGCGGCCTGCTGCTGTCGTCGACGGCGCTCGACGGCGGCTGGACTGCGTCGGGGTCTGCACGGCGGGGCGTCACGGCGCTGCGGCGGAGGAGATCGACGTCGGCGGGGAGGGGTTCGACGGAGGATGGCCGGGGTCGGTGGGGGAGATCGGAGGAGGCTGGGGGGAATTTATAGGGAGGAGAGAGGGAGAGGGAGAGGGCGATCGGGGCGGAGGACGTGGGCGGGTCAGGCGTGGGGCACGGGGGTTCGTGGCCGATTGGGCGCACGGCGGGCGGCGGAGAACGCGGGGAGAGGGGGACTCGGTCGACTGGGGGAGAGAACCGGTCAGCGGGTCGGGCGGCTGGGTCCGGGTCTGGCCGACCCGACCCGCTAGCCACGGGTGGGCCGAGATGAGGTTGGGCCGGGCTGGGGTTTGGGCCCAGTGGACCGGGTTCATTTTAATAAAAAATAATAATAATTATAATTTTAATTTTAATAATCAGTAAATAATTAATAATTAATTAATTAATTAAATAAATAGTTTTAGGCCTTTAAAAAATAGGTCCAGGGTCCGATAAATTCCAGAAAAATTGCCCTAAGTCCAGTTTTTCATTTTACATCAAAAAATATTATTTTCATAATATTTTAATATCATTTATTATCATTTAAAAATCATTGAATAATTAAAACCCTATTTTTAATTTTCAGAAAAATCCTAGAAAATTCCAAAAAATTGTGAAAAATCCAGTTTTTAAAATTTTGAAAATTCAGGGGGTTTACACGTCGCTAAGTAGCGACTTGTTTAGCGACGTATAAAAACGTCGCTATAGAATGGAGGTTGAGGAGGACGGTGGTGGTGGGGTAAAACTCGTCGTAGAATGGAGGTTGAGGAGGACGATGGTGGCGGGGTGAAGCTTCGCCGGAGAAAGGCTCTGTCGAAGCCGCGGGGAGGAGTGCTCGATCTGGAGTGGCTCGTCGATGGCCGGAAGGAGGTGGGAGTAATGCTGGCCGGCTCTTGGTGGTGCAGTAGCTCGTGGGGTGGCCGACTCATGGTGGAGCAGCAGCTCGTGGGGGGGACGGCTCGTGGTGGTGCAGCAGCTCGTGGGGTAGCCGGCTCGTGGTGGACGGCCGCCGGAGGAGTGGTGGTGACGAACATGGAGGTGATGGCTGGTGGAGGCAGCGGCGGTGTCGGCTGGAGATGGAGACCGGAGGAGCAGCGGTCCGTCGGAGAGGGGCCGGAGTTAGGGTTACTTGAAGAAGGTGAAATGGAGAGGAAGAAGAAGAAGAAAAAGAAGAAGAAAGGAAGAAGAAGAAGGGAAGAAGAATTTTATTCGGCTGTGAGTGTATGGAGGGAGAAGTGAGAGAGAGGGTGGGGTTTCCCAAATGTGGGGATTAGGGCCTGCTTGGGATGTGTGTAGGAAGAGACATCTTATAGGGAATGGTGAGTGGAATATGTGGTGATGATGCTCCATATTTAAATGAATGGACATGATTGTTCATGGAGATTTTTCATTCATGGGAGGGGGTGTTGACTAGTCAAAGAATGGAGGGCTTCTCCATTTGGCTTTGACCAATGAGGTTATGACACATATTACAATATTTGCAATTAAGCCCCTTAAGTTTGGGTATTTGCACAAACACATGAAATAATGCAAAATTTGTGGGAGAATTGGTGTTTGATGTTTTGTAGGGTGAGGGGTATTATGTGTTTTGCATGGGCTTAATTAAAGGGACATTAGAATTAAATTGGGATTAAAATGGGATTAGTCAAAGTTGGTATCCCCAATTTAATTAGAATAAATTGTCATGTGCTCTTAAATTAAATGGGGCACCTGGGGTCTCAATTTGGAGTGACACAAAGGTCAAGAATGGTGTAGGCTTGGTATCAGTCTTGGACCCTTTTATTGGTCCGGCTCAACGGGTTAAGTTGGTGTCTCAAAATTGATGGCATCGACACAGGTGCCCGACACGGGATTAAATATGGATTTCAGTTACGAAAAATTGTGCAATTAATTTAGAGCACAAGAAAATATGATTTTGAGTGACGAAAAAGTCCAACGCCTAAATTGGCGTGTCAAGTCAAAAGTGCAACAATCTGTTGGAATTTACGGGCTGATGTTGGGCTCCGAATATTTCAACAATGGTAGGGCGCGCCAAGGGTTTAATTTAAAATTAGACATCTATAACCTTACTCTAAACCTCAATCATCTGCTGCTAAACCAAAATTTTCTATCCCATACCAGACTATCTATAGAAATAAATAAGGGGGTTTACAAATACCGCATCTCTTATCACATGTAGCTTCCTCGTCATTGGGTTGTACATCCGATACGCCTTAGATCCTGGTTCGTACCCGATGAACACCATGGGGTAGAAAAATCCGGTGAGGTGTTTACAGTGTATTATCCATCTCACGTTGATGCAGGTATCGAGGGTGCGATTCATGGCTCGCCGAGCATAGCTGGCAGCGCTAGTGGGACATGCGGATCGCCAATTGCAGCGCACAGGCCTCCAGTCGTGAACGTCGAAGGGGCACTACCTGACTCGTCGACATCCACGGGTGGGCTAAGTTTGGAAGGCCCAGCAGCAAGCGGCTCATCTATACCGGCAAGGCGTACTCGTTCTCTGATGGACATCTACAACGCCACAACAGAGGTTGAACTCGAGGACTTCGGTCTATGCATATTTTCCATGGAGGAGCCTTCAAGTTTTCAAGAAGCCCAAAAGCATGAAAGTTGGAGGCGTGCAATGCTAGAAGAGCTCGAGGCTATTCAAGATAATGGTACATGGGAGCTTTTCAATCTTACAGCCGGCTACAGACCCATTGGCCTAAAATGGATATTCAAAATGAAGAAGGATCCACAAGGTGCTGTTGTCAAGCACAAGGCACGCCTCGTCGCTAAATGCTACGTGCAAAAATAAGGCGTAGATTTTGATGAGGTATTCGTACCAGTCGCACGACTTGAGACCGTGCGGATGCTCCTTGCGTTAGCTGCACAAGAAGGGTGGGAGGTACACCACATGGATGTGAAGTCCGCTTTCCTCAACGAAGACTTCCAGGAGGAGGTGTATGTGGCACAGCCGCCTGACCATGCACAGAAGGGCAGTGAAGACAAGGTCCTGAGGCTCAAGAAGGCATTGTATGGGGCTACGTCAAGCGCCAAGAGCCTGGAATGGAAAACTTGACAAAAGTTTAATCTCACTCGATTTTGCACGGTGCCCAGTGGAGCATGCTGTCTATAAGAGAAATCTAGGAGGCAGAAGTCTCCTAGTCGGCGTGTACGTGGACGAATTGATCATCACAGGGACGAGCACCACTGAGATTGCTAGATTCAAGTTGCAAATGAAGGAGCTATTCAGCATAAGTGACCTTGGACTACTGAGTTATTACTTGGGGATCTAAGTGCAACATAAATCTCAAGGAATCTTGTTGTGCCAATCATCTTACGTAGACAAGATTATTGAGAAGTGCAGCCTAATAGATTGCAACCCGACACAAACACCAATGGAGGCAAGGATGAAGCTGAGCAAGTCGAGCTTAAGTCCCCAAGTTGATAAAACCTACTACCACAGCCTAGTAGGAAGTCTCCGCTACTTGGTAAATACAAGGCCGGACATAGCCTATGCGGTTGGGATCGTGAGCCGTTACATGGAGGTACCAACCGAGCAGCACATGGCTACCGTAAAACAAATCTTAAGGTATGTTCGTGGTACAACTGCTTTTGGCTGCTGTTACGTGAAAAAGGGAAAGGAAGAACCAATTCTTGTGGGCTATAGCGATAGCGATATAGTTGGAGATGTGGATGACCGGAAGAGCACTACCAGAGTTGTATTCTTCCTTGGCTCAAACCTGGTGATTTGGGCATCACAAAAACAAAAGATAGTGGCATTGTTATCATGTGAAGCGGAGTACATTGCAGCTACTACCGCAGCATGTCAATGTATTTGGCTGAGGCATCTCCTTAGCGAAATGAACGTGCAAAACGATGACAAAGTTGTGCTCAAGGTGGACAACAAATCAGCAATTGCAATTTGCAAGAATCTGGTTCATCATGACAGAAGCAAGCACATTGACACAAGGTACCACTTCATACGTGAATGCGTGGAAGATGGGAAGATTGAGGTAGAGTATGTTGCCACGGATGATCAACTGGCGGACATTCTCACCAAACCACTTGGGCGGCTTAAGTTCTTAGAGATGCGCCAGAAAATTGGAGTTCAAACCGTCAAGTAGCAACATGATTAGGAGGGTGAATGTTAAGAATAATCATGTTCCATTCAAACATAATTACCAAGCCTTATGTAATTACCTATTCTTTTGCTTTGTCCTACTCTTTAGGGGTTATGTGTCAATAGCTAAGATGTCTAAGAGTTCCTTTGTACTGCAAAGGCTTCATTCCATGCTAATAAAGCAGACAAAATAATTCTCCTCTCTCCCTGGCCAACGTTTGCTTCTCTGGGTCAACATACTTGAACCTTAATTTCCTATCAAATATCCTCTGCTCTTAATTAACATTTGCAATTTATCTGAATGTCCCTGGTTTATGTATATTGTTAAACGCAGTGCAAGTATATGATGACTTCCTTAGATTTTATGAAAGGGGGTATTAATTAGTAAGTTGTTAGTGTACAATCTAAGCTGCTTCTTTTTTCAATCAAATGAGGTTGCAAAACTTTAAATTAGTAAGTTGTTAGTGTACAATTTAGCTAAGCATGTGCCAGGTGACTAATCCCTACTTTTTTGGTTGATCAAAACATGTATGCATTTTCTGAGAAGAAGCAATTCACACGTGTAACAGAAAATACAAACACCAAGTTTCCAAGAAATAACAACTTTCCATTCATTGATATATACAACAAAGCATCCAAGAAAACATCTTTAAAGGATACACTGATCTATAGTAGGAGGTTTTTTGTTAACTACATAGATAGATCAGGAAAAAGCCAATCTTAAGGAAGAAATTCACATCTAGCCAAACCCAGGCAATGCATGATCATTAAGCAAGGGAAACTGATTTAAGCAAGCGGATGGTTCATTGGCTGCAAAATGTGAACAAGCATCCTTTTTAATGTGGTTGCATAACTTTATTTATGCAACTTATGGATCAGTTGACGACACCGCTTCTTTTACTAGCTTCTATAGTACACGATAGTAATTGCCGATAGATCAATCTGCTGATATTGGAACGGACTTCACCTGATAATTATACTAGTCACTGTCTAGTAGCATAGATCAGATCTCTACAGGAAAGAGAGTACTGTAAGTTTAACCTAATCTCAAATTCCCTACAGAAAAGGGAACATACCTTCCAACTATCTCTTGGTAGGTACTAGCTTGAAAGGTTTTAGTACAAAATCTTTTTGTGCTGGTTTATGGGCTTCAGAGGGCAATTTGAACTTTCTCAGAGATAGGTCGTCTTTCTATCTACTAATACTGGCACGGGACATGGATCAGATATATGGGAATGATATTTTCAAATAGCTTAGATACAAGAGTAATTACCTCTGATGCACGAATATGGACATGGGCACAGGTATAGATATATTGTCCATGCACTCTAATGATCTTATGTTTTCTATGGTTTCTGATATTAATTTTTTCTTGGTATTGCAAATTCCTATTGGTGATCACTTTCCTATTAAAGATGACTAGTATAAATGCACGTGCATACGTATTTTATATGTGTATTTTAATCATATAATTAGAAGAATATGGTATGTATTTATAAATTATATGTTCAATTGATCACGTAACCAATGACTAATTATTTTTGCGGATAATTAATCATATTTCTCTTACCCTCCTCCTTCATCCGGACTTGGGACTGGCAATGCAAAGCAAAGCTTGGCATAGGAGGAGTTAAAAAAAGTTTTAAATCTTTTTTTTAGTTTTTTCATGCCAATATTTTGTTAGTTTCTTTTATATATATATATATATATATATATATATATATATATATATATATATATATATATATATATATATATATATATTTATTTCAGGTTTTTTGTTTGTTTGTTTGTTCCTCTCCAATTGCATGGACTAAATATTAAATTAATAACTATCATTAACACATATCACTGTTACATGCCATTAATACATCACGATATACAATATTTTTCGTATATGTCCCTCGGAGTCCAAGAGTAAATTCATTCTTAACCAAAACTTTTGTTGTAACTCTTGCAACTCCTCTCGATAAGGCTACATAAAGTTGACCATGACTAAAAACAGGTTCCGGAAGATATATCCCTACATTAGGTATAGTTTGTCCTTGTGATTTATTAATGGTCAATGCAAAGCTCAATTTAATAGGAAATTGCTTTCTTATAAAAGTAAATGACATGTCTACATTTTCAGAAGCTTTAAGAGGCATGCATGGAATAAAAACTCTAGTACCATGAAAATATTTGGTTGCAATTTCAGCATCAATAAGATTGACATGAAATTTAGGACAAATTAATCTTGTCCCATTACAAAATCCCACGCTAGGGTCCAAATTTCTAAGTAACATGATTGGAGATCCTATCTTTAGAGTAAGTTTGTGTGGAGGTAATCCACCAGGTGAGATGGTATTTAGAAACTCTTGCTGGTACAAATTTAGAGTATCATCTTCCACACAATCAAATGAATAATATATTATTTCCTTTCCAGGAAACAATGATATAATTTCATTGTTGAGCTTATGAACAATTTCATTTTTGGATGCTAATAAAGCTCTTCCAATTTCGTAATCAATATCATAGGAATTTTCTTGAAGGTAAGGAAACACTGAATTTACTAATTCTTTTACTGATTGATCACCTCGCCAAGGAATTCTTATTTCATCATGCAACCTAATCATATTTATATCAACAGATGGTTCATCTCCATTACTAACACGTAATAGAAATTCAGAAAAGCATGGATCATTTCTGGAACACATATTTTCTTTTAGATGAATAATTTGAGCATCCGACCAAAATAAAGATTTGACAACACATGCATTAATCGTCTCTGCGCGTGTTCCATGCCTAATAACTGGGAGTCCTTGGCGAAAATCACCTCCTAGAACCATAAATTTTCCTCCAAAGGAAAGATCAGTTCTGGTAATGTCTCTCATTGTCCTATCCAATGCTTCAAAAGCATGTCGATGAGCCATAGTAGCTTTATCCCAAATGAGTATATCAGCAAGTCGTAAAGGTCTAGCAAGATCTGATTGTCTGCTAATCGAACATGTAGAAGTAGAATCTAAGACAATTAGAATCTTGAATCTTGAATGTACAGTTCGTCCTCTTGGCAATGCGGTTGCTGCTATTCCAGATGTAGCAGTTGCAATTGCAATATAATTTTTACTCCTCAAAAATGCTAAAATTATACGATATAAGAATGTCTTTCCCGTACCACCAGGCCCATCTAGAAAAAATGGAATTTTTTTCTTATTAATAGCGTCAATTATCATATTAAATACAGCTCTCTGATAAGGGTTCAACTTATCAATAGCCAACAAATCTTCCTGAGGGATATCTATCTTTTCTTCTAAAATCAATCATGACATAAATTGATCAATATCAAGTTCTATAGTCATTTCTGGCAAATCATAGTCAGAAATACGATTGTTGTAGTGAAAGTGGACGTTGCTAATATCTTGAAGAAGATAATTTATAAGATATGTATTAATATAATTCGTGTTACTCTTCGATGTATAATCTTCCATCATATAAATATGAAACTCATCCCACAAACTACGAACCTTGGTTGGCTCACAATAGACTAAATAGTGACAAACAATCTTCTTAGAGCAATAGGAAAATGAGTCTCTGCAGCATATCTTAAACAACTTCTAGTACTATCATTATTTTCAAGTAGACCTCTCTTTTCTGCTGCTTGCTTGAAAGTTGAGTATGAAATATTATGCACAGTAAGCAAATCATTAAAAGACGTATATGACCTCTAACATGAAGAAGAAGTATTCTCAAATAATAACGTTCACCTTCCGATGGGGACAGTATATATTCTACCAATGACTCTACGATTATTTATTCTACGTACCCATTTTTTTCCTTTCCATCCCACCAATAATGTTCTAAAATTTCATGGTACAAATATTGACGCGCTTCTTGATCAATACAATTTACGACAAAAAACTCAGTAAGCATAGTTTTTAATCGTTGGCCGTCACATAAAATATTATCTATATGTTCATGATCATAAAATCTAACTTGTTGTCTATCAGGAAAATACAATTGCAAAGATATAACAATTGGATAAATACCGTTCATTGAAAATTTATAAATCCTCCAAAATGCCTCAGGGGCACAGATCCAACGTGCATTTACAAAATTGGATATTTCATCATCTCCCATTAGTCTATTGCTAACACCAAATGAAACTTTGTCAGGTCCTTTATAAACATACTTGTATAAATATTTTACTGATTGAATGCTTGAACATATTTCTACATTTATATGGCATTCATACTTGAGAAGAAAATATGGATTATAAGGAACTACCCATCGATTATCTAACATGTGACCACCTACTTGTACTTGTCGTCCATTATCACGTATTCTATAGATCGGGTATGAGTTATCTCCCTACAGAGTCATATGGGCAAATGCTTTAGGGAATCCCTTTTTACATCTACCATTTTTCATACAGATTGCACCAGGGTTAAGGGGCCCACATGGATTATTTATCATATGTTTTATAACAGCATTATATAATTCAATTTTTGTTTTTGGGCATGGCATTTCAGCATGAACAAATTCATCATATTCATCAGGGTTATTTATTTCATCACTTTCATCAAAAATAATTAAAATATGAGAATGTGGAAGCCCTCTTTTTTGGTATTCAATAACATAAACATGTGCATTCACTCTGCCTAGCACACCTTTCTTAAATATATCATCTTTCAGTTCCTCTAACTTAATTCGCATGAAATACTCTAGTGGTTAAATCAAGTCTATCTTGTGCTTTTTATCTTGGAAGCAATTCTCTAGTGATTTCAGGCCAAGATGAATTGCAGGTAATAGTAATAAATAAATCAGGTTTGTCATACCTTCTTACTAATGCCATAGCATCTTGATATCCAGTGGACTGCCGTTATGGGAAGATGGGAGAACAATTCTTCGACCAACATTTTCTGTACATGAGAATGCACATGGTTATAAAGTACGAATAATAGTATATATAGAAATCAAAGTTTTTAAATTTTTTTAATAAAATATATGTGACCTGCTCGTGTTTCACCAACAGTTATTGCATCATGTAACCCATGGTACAACTCTGATCTAATGGTTGTTTGATTATCACAAATATATCTTAGCCTCATTATCTCGATTTTCACAAACATATCCACAACATATTGTTGAAGAAGGCGACCCCCCATAAGAAATAATGATACATCGGAAGGCCGAATCTAAAAGACAATCATTAAATACTATCAACTATCTATTCTATAAATTAACAAAACTAATAATTCTACAATAAAGTATCAGAAAGAAATTACCTGCAAAATATAAGAATAATAAGACCGACAGCTGACACGATATGAACTGTTATTATGGATGCCTAAATCCCAACCATATTGACCAAAAGGAAGCAACATAGGGTATTGAAGTGGATCATAATATCCTGTTGTATCTGGAATTCTATGAAGTTCTCCTGACCGAGTCTGAACAATTATCTCTCTCATGCAATCCTTGCAGATCATCTCCATCGACAATAATTGCAGCAACTTGTGAAGCAGTCGGCAAGCTATGAATACGACGATCGATAGTCAACTCCTTTACGATGAGTTTACAACTTTGTATATCCTCGCCACTGCCAAGTTGTCAAAAACATTGAACAAAGGGATTATGTAAATTCAAAATCGCTTCAACTTTAAAAGTATTCCTCGATTCAAAGCATTATTTTCAGCCAATCGATAATCAATTTCTTTGTCAGTGTCATATATGTACATTTGCAAATATCTTGGATTTCGTCCATCAATTGGTAAGATACTACCAATTCTATGATATATAGACCCTTGTGCACGATATGTAAATATCCCATTTCTACCGCTAGCAAGATTCTTATCAATATTGACACCCATCGATGTAAATGAAAATGAGTGATTGTAAGAACAAATGTTTTACCTAAAATATTTTCCCTCTTCACCTTGATCAAAGAATAGTTCAACCAAGTCCTCCGGTGCTACAGATCTTGGCAAAAAACATAATTTTCCTTTAGAGCAACAAACCTCAAAACTGTTATGAATGAATATTTTTGCCCTGCAGTATGGACAAATAACAGGCTCTGGCAATATGCAACATTGAAAATCTTGGGTCTAAATAAATCCTTTTGCACATTTGTAAAATCCACTCCCTCTAGTCAATCGCCTTATTGTGGCAAACCATCCTATACTTGGTAATTCAGTTTCTAATGCACCATCTGTGATTAAAACATCATTAAAAAATTATATTTGATCAAATAAGATACATTTGTAAATGTAGGGGTTTAATGAAAGTCTTAAAAGTAGTATAAGGGCCCAATGTGCTAAGGTTTAAATGTCCAGAGTCCTAATAACTGTAAGATTGGTGGAAGCAACATGTTGCTGGCAACTTACGTTCAATCTCATATATACTTGATAGTGGTAATAGACATGTTGAACAGATTGTTGAATATGTTTTGAATGAATGTGAAAAACAATTGCATTTCTACAGAGATGTTAAAATAGTTCCAAGTACACAGGTTGTCACAAATTGCTAAAATCCGGGTCTTAGTAACTAATATTCTGGTCATTTAATGATAGTGAGAAAAAATGTATGGTTCAAATCAGACGCACAAAATGGACAAAATCTGATGCATACAATAATCGGTAAAATATACCAGTGCAATTCACTTGCTATTATATATTACTCAAATAGAGAATACCAGGGAACAATAGAATATAATATCTAACAATAGAGCATTTTCTGCTACTTGGTAAGTAACACTTTATGATCACAATGCTCATCCTTTTTGGTTAACATTCATAAAAGGTCATACTAATATTTTATTGTAAAATTGATTTATTGCTTTTAGATCACTAAATTTGTTAGTATAGCTTACTTTAACTATCAAAATATCAAAATTACTCTTCTAGGACATATCAAAATTACTCTTCTAGGATAAAAAAAATACTGACTTAAAATTGATGTAATTTAAAATCGTTAGTTGACTTTAAAATTTGGTAACTGACTTAAAATTAATTTTTATACTTTTTAAAGTCAGTTTAAGTCATTCTTAGTTTTTTTGTCATTTCAGTTTTTTATAAAATTTGTTTTATAAAATTTGCTATATCTTAGTTTTGTCACTGAGGTTTTTTTTTTAATCAACTGAGTTAGCACTGACAAAATTAAATTCAGTTATATAAATTCTGGACATAATAATAACTAATCTTTATGCATGGTTACTTTCTTGCTTGAATGCATATGCTGAAAGCTCTATGTGATGAAGAAAAACTGAATGAGAGAGTGAGCACGCATTGTTACTTTCTTGCATGAAAGCTACAAGTGATTACTTCATTCTCTACCAGCAACCACCAAGCACTCTATGTCCATTTTTCATGGCATGCAGAGCTGCTTTTTTCTGTTATTAAAGAAAAATTCTAACATGGATATAAAGAAAACTAACTAATAATGATATATTACCTTCAAGTGGTAGTCTTTTCCGTGCCTGTTCTGGTAGCATCGTAGAGACAATAGCAAGTCTTTGGTTTGTTTCGTTGGTAACTCTTGCATTCCTACGTGTCTTTGATATCGCAGCCTATCACGTTCTCGACGTGCGTTTCTTTGCTGTTCATTTTTAGTCCGTTGACACAACCGTCTTTGTTGAAGCAAAGCTTGTCTTTCATCAATGTTCAAATTTTGACGTCTACTACGTTGAGCCTGTCGACGTCCCAGCTCGAACCCGAAGAGGAAATCGAATCGGCATTCGGCGCCCACAGATGTGGGCGTGCCCGCACCCGTTACGCGTACCGAACCGAACCGAACCGAGCCGAGCCGAGCCGAGCCGGGCCGGGCCGGACGGCGGCGCGCGCGTGTGGCCCAAGGGGTTCCCCACACAACAAATTTAAGAGAGCAAAGAAGAGGAACTAATATATGTACACAAGAAGGGGTTGGCCCATCCGATGTGGGACTAAAGAAAAGAAGGAGCTTGAGCTTTTGCTAAAGCAAAGCCAACACTATGTTGTATCAACTATAATAAACTTAATAAACTATTTCCCAAAATTTAAAGTTTTATTCGTCAATTCTCTTAGTGAAGGAGTATAAGTAGATCCAAATCTCAATTCCACAGATCTCTAGCTATTTTTACATGTAGCCTTTCTTAAGCTTTTGAATTTCACATTTTCTTTGCTGAACTTTGAATCTACATACATATAGTTGTTCATATTTTCTTACAATGTAAATGACCTCGCAACTAAGTGTACAATATGTAATGAACAGTGATTCAAAATATTCTCAACTAAACCTTCCTATGTTGTATTATGGATATAGGCAAGTTTTACTGCTGAAGATGGATAAAGCTCTCTAAGATGATGCAATATGTGGATGTTGTTGCTGAAAATTTTGTACCTACTACTCTTTTGTTGGTAAGTTTTTCATCTGTTCTTGGAGTTAAAATGAAGTTTGATGACGAACTTAACTAGTTATGTTTACTTACTGTTTTGGTGTGTGTATATTGAAATATTGGATGGGTTTGAGAAAGTTGTGTTAATTTCCAAAATATGATGGTGTGCTTTTCTAAGCTACTCACATTTTGGTGTTTGATAACATCTAGGTTTGTGGTCATCTGAAGAATTTTGTTGTGACACACGTCGTACACGATACCATTGTGGCCAGGCATTGCACATGCGAAGAATTGCTGCCAGTTAAATCACTACCAGAATAAGTCAAATTAGCGACGTCTAAAAACGTCGCTAAATGGCATAAAAATGCCGCTAATAACGTTTAACGACGTATTTAGCGATGTTTCTTCGAAGTCGCGTTTAAACTAGTCGCTGACAGAAAAAATGTTACAAAACGTCACTATAGCGACATTTACTAGCGACATTTTAGCGTTGCTAATATTTTTCATATTAGCGACGTTTAACGACGCAAAGTAGCTGCATTAGCGACGTGTAGTGTGTCGTTAGATGTCGCTAATAATTTTTAAATTAGCGACGTTTTGCAACACATTTAGCGACATTATGCTGACCTGGCAAATATTGTCATGTCAGCAAGTTAGAGACGTTTAGCGACATAACTAGCAATGTCCTCATACAGTTAGCGACGTCTTTAACGACGTAAAGGGATGTAGCTAAACATCGCTAAATTGCAAAAAAAATGTTAAAAACAGGGGATATCCCTGCAATATCACAGTTTTTCGTATATCCCTACAATATCACAGTTCATAAAAATAGACAGACCGGGAGCAACCCTCCGTTGAATTTGCTGGGTTCGCCGACCCCTTCGGTGGAACACTCAACACCGATAAATTTTCATGCAATTAATATAAATAATAAAGTAAAATTAAAGGAAATAGACACATTCTCAATAAATAAAGTATGAAAATAAATATCCAGCAAATTTCCATGCATCATACAAACTAAGGCTGAAAAAAATATTCTGTAAGCATCACAATTGTTACTGGATATGAAAAAATAAAGTCTAAAACACTATTTCAATACATAAATGACCCAAGTTCACGGGCCAAAAGTCTGAAAACAAATAAACGGTCATAACTAGGACTACTGCTGATCCAGAGGAGGAGCACCGCGACGAGCCTAGGATGTGAGCCTGTCTAAAGAACAACTACTGCTGATCAGGAGGAGGAGGAGGGAGAGTACCATCGCGAATCTGGGATATCAGCGAGGCCCACTGCTCCGGTAAAATCATCAAGTTAACCGATGGAGGAGTCTGGGCCATCGATGTCGGTGGACCAGGAGGACGTAGCTGCTCCAACGCAGTCAGTCGAGCATTGCAAGTATCCATGACAGATAACATTCTCACAGTACTCTGCTCCACTAACTAGCTCATCTGCACATGTGATGTCTGTAGCCTCGTCAGTGCATCGCCCATAGCTACATGCGACCCCTGTAGCGCCATCATGTTGCATTTTGTTTACTTGGCCAGATCTCTCAGCTCCGCCAGGCTACGCTCAAGCGAATTAAAACATGCTATGATTGTCACATCGTCCGTCTGCGATGTGGGCTGCGACATAATCCTCTATAGTAACTCGTCACGCAGAGACGCAATCTGATAGTCCACTCTCTCCTGCTGGGCTCGTACCGACTCCTGGGAGGTCTGTGTGGTATGCACACCGGCAAAGGGGGTCCTAGAGGACTACGACGCAACATAGGCGTCATAGGATCCCGTACTGTAGTATGTACCCCTCTGCAGACCACCAAAGGTGGTCATCCACAACTCGTCAGGCGACAGAGCTGGGTAGGCGGGGGCCTGCGAGGAACTACCGGCCTCTCCCTGTGTGGGCTGGGTCGACCGCTCACAGAGGCTAAGATACTCATCCTAAAAAATACGTACCTTTCAATAAGCGCACTACTTACTATCCACTCGTCATACATAACTGTTAATATATATCTAAGTTACTTATTACCAACTATATGAATATTTATTTGTATATTTTTAAGTTATATTAAAATTAACAAAATATAAAGAAATACTTACGTAGCTCTGCGTGGCCTCTCATATATGAGCTATCCGCCCTTCCTATAGCTGACGAGGAAGACTGTCACCATGTTAGCGTCCTCACCCATCTGGACCTGTTAAAAAATATATTGTATGTTACTAAAATTAAATATTTTATCCTACTTTAATTAAAATACTATGTACAATGAAATACATACCATGTGACGAAAATGTTCCTTCATCGGAATCGACCTGCCACACCAATTTTCTACCTTATTCCTGGCCGCCTTCGCCTTTTCCGACTTTTTTTGTACCTGGGATCGTTAAATCTAGCCGTCATCACAGTCCACTACTCAGGCATGATCCAACCATGGATTTGTTGTCCCAAAGCAACACGATCCTTCTGGTCGCGGATTACATCACGGATTATTTTGCCGGCGACGGAGGAAAAGTGTTCCTCGATCTTCTTAGCCCGGTGTGGCGGATAGAAATACATTTTCTACAAGAAGTAATGTAGTAAGTTATATAATTTTTTTACCGAATTAGATAATTGATAGTAAAACCAAATTTACTTTTACCTTAAAGTGCACAAATCATAATGTCTTTCTCTTGTCGGGGGCATCCGAGTAGTTGATCCAAGGGCCACCAAAGTTGTCGCTTAAAAAATGCCCCAAGGCTCTCTGTACCCTAGAGGGATGATATCTATACATAGATAATTATATTCAAGAAAAGTGAATATATGTAGTGTCCCGCTTCGCATAGGCACTATGTACAAGTGACATCGCTTTGCTTGCTTGAGTAAAAGTCTTCTTGGAGAGTTTTCGATCGAACCACAAGACGATTGATCTAAGTGAGTGGGCAAAACTTCATTCTCTGACTCGGCATGCTAGATAAGAACTTGAATGCTTGTCTAAAGAGATAGAACCATTGACATGCTATGAAACTATCTTTGCTATCATTGAAACGAATATGCTTGCCTAACTAGAGAACTTGAATGCTTGTCTAAAGAGATAGAACCATTGGCATGCTAAGAAAAGATAGAAATATTGCATGCTTAGTTACACGGACACCACTATCGAATGAACCACTGCCATGCTAATAAACAAAAGTAAAAGAATATTTATATTTTTTCATCGAATGCTAAACAAGAATAGAATTGCATACTTAGCTAAAAGAGATAGAAGAATCGTGCTACATTTTGCTTGTCATTGATGCTTGAAAGATAGAACTGCTTGAATAACTTGTATAGTATGCTTGTACATATCGATTGATTGAAAGAAAGAAGATTAAACCTATCGAAACGATCGAACCTATCGAATAGATTGAGAGAAGATAATTGATGGCTCTGGCTCTATCACTTGATATCATATTTGCTTGTCTATGAATTTGTGCATTGTAGTCTTTTTCTGATAGAATTGCATGCATCACATTGGTCTTTGGACAACTTGTGCACAAGGTTTATCTTTCGAGCGTTTCCTGGGGGACTGGGAATCATTCGTCCTGGGGAAGAAATTGAAACACTCTGAGGCTTGTAGTCCTCGCGATTAGGGGGGTATCTTTTCTAATAGTTAGCCTGGACTTGTAGTCCCAGCAGATGCTACTCATGAGGAAGTAGACTCATGGACCATCATGTAGTTAGGACACATGCTAGGGTGGCCTTTTAACATACCTAACTATTTGATGCAGAGACAGATAGGGAAAGAGAATCTCGTTTATATATATATATGCAAATTATTGCTAACTTGTATATTTGCTGTAGGGATAACCGTTCGACCATGGGTAAGGATCACTGAATAAGTGATCACTTGTATTTCTTTATGTTCCTAGTCATAAATGCTAAATAAGATATATTCTGTTCTACTTGAATATGTTGCTGGCCCCTTTGAATCTAATTTTATAGCTCACTTGATGCACTTGTATTGATTTGAGATGATCAGTTCACTCGTGATAACTTTTGTTCCTAAGAGATCAAATATGGATCACAATACATGATGCACACTGTATGATAGAATACTGTCTCTATAGCTTGCTTATATGTATTAAATAAGCAAACTGGTTTCAAAGACATATTTTTAAAAAGATGTAAACTGACTCTAATCTTGTGCTGCATGAAATGAATCTAGGTAAAAGTAGCAAGATCACTAGTAATATAATATTTTGCCACATGCTTACTTAGTGTGGGTTTCAGGGAGTGTTGCTTCTGTTCATTGATTTTATACTCATCAGTACTTTCTTCAAAGTGCTGACCTACCAACATTTTACTTATTCGCATGTGTCACGCCCCAGTCCCAAAAATACGTAGGACTAGGACACGTAAGCATGCCAGCCGCATGGATATGGCAACTCCAATATATGGAAACCAAATCCATACGTATGCTGTAATATGAATATAAAATCCACAAGTAGTATAAAATGTAATACAAGTCACAGGAAAAAATCTAAATCTCATCCACCAAAATCATATAGAAATAAATAACTAGTATCTATAAAACTAGATCTTAATAAGAAGTATCTAAGGATGATAGTTGGATGGAAACAAATCCACTGCCAACTCGAATATAAGAGCAAATACAATATGAGTAAAACACCACAACACAATATAAGAATACCAGCTATCCATCACAGCTCGAAGA
Source organism: Iris macrosiphon (assembly GCA_036927795.1). Classification (NCBI taxonomy): domain Eukaryota; kingdom Viridiplantae; phylum Streptophyta; class Magnoliopsida; order Asparagales; family Iridaceae; genus Iris; species Iris macrosiphon. The sequence goes on along the minus strand of JAYESA010000005.1, from coordinate 7,786,594 downwards.
GAAGACATCCTCGGATCACATGTAACCATCCAAATCTGCGCTCCTGCAAATACTCAAGAAAAGATACACCTGGCAGCGGACCAGGTCCTCAGAGGGACATAACAAGATACAGAAAATACGAGCCAATTTGAATACAGTAAACATGCATATGGTTTGAAAATAAATAAGTACGCTGTACAAGACAATCTATATGAATGCAAATGAGGACAACTTTTCGACGTATGGGCAAGGGTAGGCTACTCGATCTACCTCACAACTCACACACACGTCAATGGACATCAGAAATTGACATACCGCAGGGGTAGCGACCAGCGAGACTCCAGAAATCGATATACCGCGGGGGTAGCGACCAGCGTGACACACGCCCGTAGTGCGAGCTATATACTACGGTTTACCAGAGTGGTTAAAAGCCCATACGCCTAATGATTGTCCTCTATGATACTAAGTGTCAAGTGTGTGTCAACATATCCAATATATAGTAATGACTAAAAGGAACTACACATGCAATAAATAAACAGAAATGCAATGAATATATAGAAATATAAATAGCAAGCAAAAGTACTGTAAACAATTTGGCAAGGTATCTTGCTTGGGGTCCTGCTGCTGGTATGAATCAGAGTCCAAGTTACAGTCCAAATAGCCTATGTATTACAAATTTATCACGTCAAAAGATAATTTATTTTAATTTATTTAATTCTGGAATAATTACTCTAAAATCCTATTTTAATCTTATTATTCTGATTTTTATGTTAATTCCTAAATTTTGTCCAAAGAAACCGAATTTTATCAACTCGAGACTCATGGCACGCAAATCGAGGAGATCTGTTGACCGAAAAGTCAACCGACACAAACTCAACTTTTATGCATGATTTCCTGTAGATTTCAGTGTCAAAAATATGCTGGAATTTATGGCTCGTCCGAATTCAAATTCGTTTGGTAATTATGGCACATACAAATTTTGTATTGTGCACCGATGGTTAAATTCTAACCTAGAAGTTCTACAGAATTAACAGTATATAAATACTTCGAAATAAATTCTAGGAAAACTATATGTCAATGATCTCGACATTAGCTTTCCGAAACTTTAAACGGTTCGTGATTCTGATTCCTGGTTCTCCCGGAATCGCGAAAACATCGAAATACGTCTATTTTCGGACATGCTGTGCTCTACAAATTTTCCAGAATTTAATACTAATAATTTAGAAATTTTTTTTATATAATCAGAAATCTAACCTCAATATCGTTCTAAAAAAAAAACTAGGCCTCGTTTGGAGTCCGGAGCTAGGAGATATCGTCTTTTTAATTCGTCATAACTAGTAGAAAATGAGGCTGAATTTATGACGAATTTTAGTTATTTTTGGACGAAAAAGAGAGGAATTTTGGAGAAAAAATATATGAAGGATGAGGTCTTTATAATGGTGGAGACTACTTAATTAAATACAACTGGGATTGGTTAATTTGGATAGGATTATGATAAATTTAAATAAGGATATGATATACATTAAGTTGCTTTTCTAGTAGGTTCAGGATTTGAATTAATTTAAAGTAGAGTTTGAATCTATCTCAATAATTTATAATCTTGAATATAATTAAATATAATACAAATAATTTATAAAATCTTATTAATATCTATTAACACTAAATTAGCATCTATCTAATATTAAGACTATATATATATCCAAATAAATCCTAATTAATTTCAAAAATCTAAAATAACCTAAAAATGATTCTAAATAAATATTTATATAAGTAAATATATCAAGAAATTCATTTGCTAATTAAATAACAGAATACTCTAAAGAAATTCAATATCTATAATAATATAAAATATACACAAAATACCTATTTTGGGTGAGGGGGTTTACAATCTACCCAACTTACAAAAATTTTGTCCTCGAAATTAAAATAGAACATGATTTCTCTCTATCTAATCTCACATGATCACAATCTAAAAGAATTTACCTAAAGTTTAATAATGCAATTTCTACCCAACTTAGAATTTACCCATCTATCACATAAGGCTCTTACATTTAAGAAAAATATTCCTCGATTTATTTTCTCATGTCATTTAATCCTCAAAACTTTAACACCAACTATATCATATGTGATATGCCCTTAATCAATTATGAAAGATAGTCACCAAATAATGTGATTGGCCTATGGGGTATATCTTGTACTATCCGTGTATCACTTATATCCAAGCACGAGATTTTGTCTTTCCGAAACAAGGGAAGACGGAAAGCAACGGAAAAGAGTTCAAGGAGGGGTAATAGAATGGAAGTATGGGAATCAAAGTGTTTAAAGAATTCAAATGGGAATTGTCAAGACAGTTGTGGATTGAAATCTTAATTTGGTAATTTCCTATTCGCATGCTCACATCGGTGCAGTTATGTACTTGATATGATATGCTTTGTCGTATCTAGAGGGTAAGTATATTTGTCTACTAGTCCACTATACATCTCAATCCACGTAAAATACTATTGCGAAGGGCGAATCAAGCGCATTATGGCTAGCTAGACCATAATACACTGATTCTGATTAGACAATTTGTATTAGTGTGGTTGATCAGGCCCCAATAACACATATGTCATGAACAAGCTCGATATAAGATTAAGCTTGCAAAAACTAGGCTATAATAGCAGCATAATTCAAGGTAGCACAGAAAATATAACGCTGGATTATGATGTGAGAAGTTACAAAATAATTCAAGTTCGCAAAAGCAAAAATAACATAAGCAATAATAATAAAAGACTCTACAATCTCTACAGTTATCATACAACCTCCTTATCTAAGTCGCTAGTCGACCAAATAGGGCAAGAACCTCTAAATTCTATGGTCTGAATAAACACTGTCGTCTTTTGCTAGCATGCGATAAATATCATTCAGTTACACTTAAATTAATAGCTCAAAAGACTATGTGATACTAGGTGTCAAACATTATGGTAAAACTTCTAACTAACTCTAGTAGTTTCTATACTACTCTCAAGTCTTCATAATACATCAGGGGGTAATAGTAAACCAATCTATAGATAAGGAATTCTAGGGTTCACTAGATATTCTAAACTTAGTGGTGTGTCTATATTCTCGTTGTATTCTTAATAGGTGTGCTACCATAATTATCATCCTAATAATAGAGGTTCCTATATTCTAGCAGAAGGCTATTCTCAAAGAACTATTAGGGAAGTACATGAATCAAGCAGGATGCAATTATTCGAATAGAATAGAGAGGAGGAAGATGAATCATAGTCAATTGTGGATGAGATCCTATACTCTAGTCCTAGGTGCAGGCTTGTTCGGTACAGTAACGTAACCGAGACAATATGCTCCCGACCTGCATGGGCCACCACAAAAACATGTCACGCCCCAGTCCCAAAAATACGTAGGACTAGGACACGTAAGCATGCCAGCCGCATGGATATGGCAACTCCAATATATGGAAACCAAATCCATACGTACGGTGTAATATGAATATAAAATCCACAAGTGGTATAAAATGTAATACAAGTCACAGGGTAAAATCTAAATCTCATCCACCAAAATTATATAGAAATAAATAACCAGTATCTATGAAACTAGATCTTAATAAGAAGTATCTAAGAATGATAGTTGGATGGAAACAAATCCACTGCCAACTCGAATATAAGAGCAAATAAAATATGAGTAAAACACCACAACACAATATAAGAATACCAGCTATCCATCACAGCTCGAAGAGAAGATATCCTCGGATCACATGTAACCATCCAAATCTGTGCTCCTGCAAATACTCAAGAAAAGATACACCTGGCAGCGGACCAGGTCCTCAGAGGGACATAACAAGATACAGAAAATACGAGCCAATTTGAATACAGTAAACATGCATATAATTTGAAAATAAATAAGTACGCTGTACAAGACAATCTATATGAATGCAAATGAGGACAACTTTTCGACGTATGGGCAAGGGTAGGCTACTCGATCTACCTCACAACTCACACACACGTCAATGGACATCAGAAATCGATATACCGCGGGGGTAGCGACCAGTGAGACTCCAGAAATCGACATACCGCGGGGGTAGCGACCAGTGCGACACACGCCCGTAGTGCGAGCTATATACTACGATTTACCAGAGTGGTTAAAAGCCCATACGCCTAATGATTGTCCTCTATGATACTAAGTGTCAAGTGTGTGTCAACATATCCAATATATAGTAATGACTAAAAGGAACTACACATGCAATAAATAAACAAAAATGCAATGAATATATAGAAATATAAATAGCATGCAAAAGTACTGTAAATAATTTGGCAAGGTATCTTGCCTGGGGTCCTGCTGCTGGTATGAATCAGAGTCCAAGTTACAGTCCAAATAGCCTATGTATTACAAATTTATCACGTCAAAAGATAATTTATTTTAATTTATTTAATTCTGGAATAATTACTCTAAAATCCTATTTTAATCTTATTATTCTGATTTTTATGTTAATTCCTAAATTTTGTCCAAAGAAACCGAATTTTATCAACTCGAGACTCATGGCACGCAAATCGAGGCGATCTGTTGACCGAAAAGTCAACCGACACAAATTCAACTTTTATGCATGATTTCCTATAGATTTCAGTGTCAAAAATATGCTGGAATTTACGGCTCGTCCGAATTCAAATTCGTTTGGGAATTATGGCACATACAAATTTTGTATTGTGCACCGATGGTTAAATTCTAACCTAGAAGTTCTACAGAATTAACAGTATGTAAATACTTCGAAATAAATTCTGGGAAAAATGTATGTCGATGATCTCGACATTAGCTTTCCGAAACTTTAAACGGTTCGTGATTCTGATTCCTGGTTCTCCCGGAATCGCGAAAACATCGAAACACGTCTATTTTCGGACATGCTGTGCTCTACAAATTTTCCAGAATTTAATACTAATAATTTAGAAAAAAATTTATATAATCAGAAATCTAACCTCAATATCGTTCTAACAAAAAAAACTAGGCCTCGTTTGGAGTCCGGAGCTAGGAGATATCGTCTTTTTAATTCGTCATAACTAGTAGAAAATGAGGCTGAATTTATGACGAATTTTAGCTATTTTTGGACGAAAAAGAGAGAAATTTTGGAGAAAAAAAAAATGTAGGATGAGGTCTTTATAATGGTGGAGACTACTTAATTAAATACAACTAGGATTGGTTAATTTGGATAGGATTATGATGAATTTAAATAAGGATATGATATACATTAAGTTGCTTTCCTAGTAGGTTCAGGATTTGAATTAATTTAAAGTAGAGTTTGAATCTATCTCAATAATTTATAATCTTGAATATAATTAAATATAATACAAATAATTTATAAAATCTTATTAATATCTATTAACACTAAATTAGCATCTATCTAATATTAAGACTATATATATATCCAAATAAATCCTAATTAATTTCAAAAATCTAAAATAACCTAAAAATAATTCTAAATAAATATTTATATAAGTAAATATATCAAGAAATTCATTTGCTAATTAAATAACAGAATACTCTAAAGAAATTCAATATCTATAATAATATAAAATATACACAAAATACCTATTTTGGGTGAGGGGGTTTACAGCATGTATTAGATCGTCCGAGGAAGTGATAGCCGTGCCTCATCCCCAGGACCCAAAAATCTGGAGTCGATGTCTTGAGCCTTATCGAGATTGTCTTGTGCTACTTTTGTATAAAGGGATATAATGTATGGAATGATGTCATTGTAATTGAGAGAAAGAGAGCTTGAGCAAACTGTAATCTCGGCCAAGCGCCGCTTGTAACACATCTTGATTATCAATAAAGAGCTTATTTTTATATGCCATTGTCTTCTTTACTTTTCTGCAATATTGTGCCGCTCCTCCCGTCTTGAATAGCTTACTTGCCATTTTTCAAAGCTTTGGCCTTGTGCAAGCGTAGCTTAGGCTTGTACGACATCACGTCCATGCCAGGATGATCGGTCCCGCAAGGACACAAGCGAGGACTAACGGACTCCTGTAGAATCGGGGCGTGACATAATTTGTATCAGAGCTACTCGATTCTTTGCCCATTTTATTGCCTTCGACTTAGAGATATACCCGATATTGTATTGCAATGAATGTTCCATACAATAAGTCCGTAAATATTCTCAAAGTTGCCAACAAAAGTTTTCTGGATTTGTTTTTGCTTGAGATATAATTTATGATTTTTGATGTCTAGAGTTTTATTGAGTTCTTATTGCTAGAGTTTTCGATTAAGGATGGTGAGGGATGAGGACTATCGCTGCTCGGGACATCGAAAGTTTCTTCTTGAGTTTTGAGGACTAAACTCTTTCTTGGTGGGTAGGTATGTAGTGCCCCGCTTCGCGTAGGCACTATGTAAAAGTGATATCGCTTTGCTTGTTCGAGTGGAAGTCTTCTCAGAGAGTTTCCAATCGAACCACAAGATGATTAATCTAAGTGACTGGGCAAAACTTTATTCTATGATTCTTGCACGCCTTAATAATGAATCTGAGTTTTTGAATGCTTGTTCTAAGAAGATAGTTTCATAAGAAGAATGATAGAACCTGACTCTACATGCTAGATAAGAAAACTTGTATTGCTTGTCATTGAAATGAATCTGCTTGCCTAACTAGAGAACTTGAATGCTTGTCTAAAGAGATAGAATCATTGTCATGCTAAGAAAAGATAAAAATATTGCATGCTTAGTTATACGTACAATACTATCGAGCGAACCACTGCCATGCTAATAAACAAGAGTAAAAGAATGTTCATATATTTCCAATGAATGTTAAACAAGAATAGAACTGTATGCTTAGCTAAAAGAGATAGAAGAATTATGTCATATTTTGCTTGTCATTGATGCTTGAAAGATATAACTGCTTGAATAACTTGTATAGTATGCTTGAACATATCGATTGATTGAAAGAAAGAAGATTGAACCTATCAAAACGATCGAACCTATCGAAACGATCGAACCTATCGAATAAATTGAAAGAAGAGAATTAAGGGCTCTGGCTCTATCGCTTGATATCATGTTTGCTTGTCTATGAATTTTTGTATTGTATAGTCTTTTTCTAATAGAATCGCATGCATCACATCGGCCTTTGGACAACTTGTGCACAAGGTTTATCTCTCGAGCGTTTCTTGGGGTACTGTGAATCGTTCGTCCTGGGGAAGAAATCGAAACACCCTAAGGCTTGTAGTCCTCCCGATTATGGTAGTGTCATGTCTAATAGTTAGCCTGGGCTTGTAGTCCCAAAAGCTGCTATTCATGAGAAAGTAGACTCATGGACCATCATGTAGTTAGGACGCATGCTAGGCTAGCCTTCTTGCATACCTAATTGTTTGATGCAGAGATGGACAGGGAAAGAGAACCTCGTTTATATACATATGTGAATTGTTGCTAACTTGTATGTTTGCTGCAGGGATAACCATTCGGCCATGGGTAAAGATCACTGAATAAGTGATCACTTGTATTTCCTTATGTTCCTAGTCAAAAATGCTAAATGAGATATATTTTGTTCTACTTGAATATGCTACTGGCCCTTTTGAATTAAATTGTATAGTTTACTTGATGCACTTGTCATGATTTGAGATGATCAGTCCACTAGTGATAACTTTTGTTCCTAAAAGATCGAATATGGCTCACAATATATGCTGGGCACTGCACGATAGAACACTGTCTCTATAGCTTGCTTGTATGTATTGAATATGCAAACTGGTTTCAAAGACATATTTTCAAAAAGATGTAAACTGACTCTAATCTTGAACTGCATAAAATGAATCTAGGTAAAAGTAGCAAGATCACTAGTAATGTAATATTTTGCCACATGCTTACTTAGTGTAGATTTTAGGGAGTGTTGCTTCTGTTCGTTGATTTTATACTCACCAGTACTTTCTCCAAAGTGCTGACCCACCAACAGTTTGCTTGTTCGTAGGTGTTGGATCTTCTGAGGAAGCGATAGCTGTGCCTCATCCCTAGGATCCAAAAATCTGGAGTCGATGCCTTGAGCCGTATCGAGATTTCTTTGTGCTGCTTTTGTATAAAGGGATGTAATGTATGGAACGATATCATTATAATCGAGAGAAAGAGAGCTTGAACAAACTGTAATCTCTACCAAGCGTCGCTTGTAACATATCTTGATTATCAATAAAGAGCTTATTTTTATATGCCGTTGTGTTCTTTATTTTTCTGTAATATTGTGACGCTGCTTCCATCTTGAATAGATTACTTGTCCTTGTTCAAAGCTTTGGCCTTGTGCAAGCGCAACTTAGGCTTGCACGACATCACGCTCACACGAAGACGATCGGCCCCGTAAGGGTCCAAGCGAGAACGAACGGGCCCCTGTGGGATCGGGGCATGACTATATATTTATACATGTGTAAGAAAACTAAAACTAATTTACTTACTTTGTAGAGCCCAAATCTCCATCCTCGTCTCATCCATAGGAGCATGAAGAGGATCACTCTGAATTCCAATAGACGAAGGCACAGTCGGTTGGGCCTCGTCCATGTCGTCCATCTGTCTCCATGGTGTCGTCAGCAGGAGAAATGGTAGACGAGGATCCTAATCTAGTAGGAGCACTCCGTCTACCGGAGGAGCCTCTCTCTCGGTACGATCTGCATCATCCTGCCATACCTAATAATAACATATGATGATAAAAGTATAATACATCCACAATAAGCACAATATAAAAGTATCACAGTCACACAATCATAAGTCTAATCCCAAAAGATATACATCCAGAAAGATAATACATCCATGGAGTCTAGGTGATCAATAAGTCAACATAATAGGTCCACAAAGTCTAGAAAGATAATATATCCACAATAAGCACAATATAAATCCTCACTAGCTCACTCATCCCTCACTCAAACATATATACAAACACACCTCTCACTTGGACACACTCTCTCTCTCCCCCCCACACACAAGGAACACGTGGACTCTCATACACTTGACACACACACAACGTACTACCCATACACAAACACAATATCTTGACTAAAATACATACCCAAATTTATATCAAACAACCTATATCATAGTTAGAAATCGACGCTTTTGATTACCTAAATATTCAGAAGTTAACCATGATCATATCCAACCCCAATCCAAATATTGGGAGGGTACGGTTGCCTTAAAGTATTAAAGAATATGTTCGTGTGTGGAGAAAAATAGCAAGCAATCACTATAAATGATTCTTAAGTTCACAAATTCTAATTTGCAGCACAAGCATATCGTCCGTAAACCTTCACCACCCATTGCAGTGTGCGTCCGTGTCAGTGTTAGTGTCAGTGTGTCTGTGACAGTATCATTTAGAATAGGCTATAAGGCACCAGTTGTCACGCCCCAGTCCCAAAATACGTAGGACTAGGAATACGTAACACGCCCAGCCGTATGTATATGAACTCCAATGTATGAAAATCATATACACACGTACGCTGTATATGAATATCCAATCCTCCAGTGGTAATATACTGTCATAACAAGTCACACAGAATCTATATCTCATCCACAGCACAAATAATCAGTAGGAATAAAAAGCTGAATAATAACTGAATATCCAAGATGAGTATCAAGTCTGATAGTCGGGTGAAAAAGAATCTACTACAAAATGACTATAATGAAGTAGCAACAAAATCTCTAAACAATGGAAATAAATCACAGATACTCTGAGGGTAAGACCTCCTCAGTCAGGTACGTAGAGTCAGGTCCAGGTCCCTACTCTTGCGGATACTCCTGCTCGTCCATATCTGGAAAGGGACCAGGTCCTCAGAGGGACGTAACAAGATACATAAAAACATGCCAATAAAGTACTGAAATATAAACACCCAATGGGTCGCCTAACCATCTAAGTGAATGCAGTTTGAGAACAACTTTCCAACACGTGGGCTATCTGGCCAAAAATAGGATTGGCATGATTCTCTCGGAGAATCAGGGGCCTACAAGCATGTCGTCTTTTGAACGGCAGAGGCCGCCTTTAAATATATAGTGGTCATCATCACCCATTTCTCCGGTGGAGAATCCGGGCGTACAGGAGAAAAGTGCAAAGGAGCCCAAACGCTTTACTTGTTATTCTCCCCACCCCATTCTCTAAGCATGCCACATCCATGACATGATAAAACCTCTAAATAACTGCCAGGTTTTCTAGCATACAAAGTTTCTATCGGTAGTTTTCCCTAACGTACGGCCATACGTACAGGAGGCCAGCCTGTCACGCAGTCTGTGATCTATATGAGACTCACAACTCATGAAACAACTGTGTCACGGCCAATGAACCTAATGATGCTCCATAATACTGGGTGGTCTCATAAAGTAGGTCCAAAATCTAGATAAATAAATATCTATATAAGCAGAATTAAACATGCATGTATCAGTTGGAATATAAATAATAATACAATGGCAAAGTATACTTGCCGAGCAAAAGTTATGTATAGTGTACGTCCAACACAGTGTTAAGTTTATTGTAAGAAAAATTGTAGTTAGGGTTTGGAAGAGTTGTAGTAATATATATATATATAGAGATAAGAGGCGGTGGGGGTCACTTAATGGTTAAGAAACTACTGTCGCTGCTGTTTCTTTCTTTCTTTCTTTCTTTGGTCTTTTATTGGTTTTGCTTTCGGTTGAGGAGAGATTAGTAATAATAGGTATAGAAACGGTGGAATGGAAGGGCTCACATGCACAGGGAGGGAAAGCAAAGTTGGGTTTTGCTACTGCTGTGGTTGATATTTTTCTCCTAATGGGTTGTGGGTTCCAGCGGGTAGTGGGTTTGGGTTTCGGTTTGAGATCCAATAGGAATTCTTTCTAATTAATTATAAATATATATATATATATAGAAAATTCTAAAAATTATATTGGTGTATACAGTTAGACTAGCAACTGTCCAAAGGGTCTCCTATATTGAATAAATTAGGAAAAATTTATAATGGCTCCATAAATCTCCTAGATGCACCAACACCTTAAATAAAAATTAAATAAAATCTATCTCCTCTATTTAGCTCATAACTACTATAAATAAATTAAATAATTAATAATAATAAAATTAATATAGTTTTCAAAATTAGGGATTTTACATTCTGCCCAACTTATAAAAATTTTGTCCTCGAAATTAAACTAAGTCACGGTAGAAAGTCAAGGATGGAAAAAAGATATAAATTAACAAATTAAATTCATACCTTGGTCTGTGAACAGGTTCAAAAAATGTTGGCGCATGTCATCCTCGCATTCCCAAGTAGATTCTCCTGGCGCGCCATGTTTCCATGCCACGCGGCCCAAGGAAATAGACTGGTTCCTCAATACTTTTTCTCGACGATCAAGGATTCCCATGGGTTGCTCTTGGTATGACAAGCTCGGCCCAATGGTGATCTCCGAATAATCGAGAATATGACTACTGTCTGCCACATATCGCCTGAGCTGCGACACATGGAATACGTCATGTGCTATCTCAAGTGAAGGTGGTAGCGCAAGTCGATATGCCACTTCTCCCACTCTCTCTAGCACGTCAAATGGTCCAATATACCTTGGACTCAACTTACCGCGCCCTCCGAATCGAATGGTGCCTCTGGTAGGTGATATCCTTAAGAAGACATGATCTCCCTCTTTAAATTCCAAGGGACGACGATGAAGGTCTGCCCATTGTTTCTGCCTGTCTTGCGCTGATCGCAAGTGTCCTTGTATCTTCTTAACTGTCTCAACGGTGTTGATCACTAACTCTGGTCCCAGGATCTGACATTCTCCCATGTCACTCCAACACACAGGAGACCTACATTTCCTTCCGTACAATGCTTCAAACGGAGCCATATGAATACTTGCTTGATAGCTATTATTGTAAGAAAACTCCACAAGATGTATGTGGTCTTCCCATGATCCTCCAAAGTCTAACATACAAGCCCTCAACATATCCTCCAATGTCTGAATAGTACGTTCTGACTGCCCATCTGTCTGTGGGTGATAAGATGTACTGAACTTCAGACGAGTTCCAAGACTCTCTTGCATGCTCCTCCAAAAGTGTGATGTAAAGCGCAAATCCCTGTATGATACAATGCTTATTGGTATGCCGTACAATCTCACGATCTGCCTCATATATAATTCAGCCAAAGCTTCTGTAGATTGGCCAACTCAAAAAGGCAAGAAATGGGCTGACTTGGTGAGTCGGTCCACTATTACCCAAACTGCATCTCTACCACTTGGACTCTTGGGAAAACCCGTGATGAAGTCCATAGTGATGTGGTCCCACTTTTACTCTGGAATCGGAAGTGGTTGCAATAATTCTGCTATTCTTTGGTGCTCCGCCTTTACTTGCTGACATACCAAATATTTAGCTACAAAGCGAGCTATCTCTCTTTTCATCCCATGCTACCAAAAATGCGGTCGTAAATCACGATACATTTTGGTGCCTCCAGGATGAATAGAATATATCGAACTATGAGCTTCTGTCATCAGCTCCTGCCGAATTTCTCCATTTGGAACATAACGACGATCACCACATCGTAATGTCCCATCATCATGAATGCGCAGTCCTGTCTGCTCTCCGGCCTCTGTCCTTTCCTTTAATCTTTTGAATCTGGCGGCTGTAGGCAATGCTGCCTTGATTCTTTCTACTAGTGATGATTGTACTTGCAAGTTGGCTAGGGTCCCGTCTGCTCCGAGTAATATTACTTCAATGCCAAGACCTTGCAAGTCCTCTTGTAATTCTCTCTGTGTTTTCAAGAAGTATGCTACTGGTTTCCGGCCTAACGCGTCTGCGACAACGTTAGCCTTTTCTGGATGATAATATAGCTCTATCTCGAAATCTTTCATCAGTTCGAGCTATCGACGTTGCCTCATATTTAACTCCTTCTGCGTGAAGACATACTTGAGGCTTTTGTAGTCTGTATAGATTTCCACTCATTTCCCATATAAGTAATGTCTCCATAACTTTAGAGCAAATACAACGGCTGCAAGTTCCAAGTCATGAGTTGGATAATTCTTCTCATGTACTCGTAACTTTCTAGATGCATATGCAATCACCTTGCCATGCTGCATCAATACGCATCCCAAACCTTTTCCTGATGCGTCACTGTAGATTATGTAGCCTCCTGATCCTGATGGAATAGTTAATACTGGTGCTGTAGTCAGTCGCTTCTTCAATTCCTTGAAACCGGCTTGACACTCGTTGGTCCATATGAACTCTTGATCTTTGCAAGTCAACCGAGTCATAGGTGTTACTATCCTTGAGAAGTTTTCCATGAACCGTCGATAATATCCTGCAAGTCCAAGGAAACTTCTCACCTTTGCTGCTGATTTAGGAAGAGGGCATGTCTCGACTGCCGAGATCTTTTCTGGATCAACAGAAATACCATCTCCTTTAACAACATATCCAAGAAATAAGACTCTGTCTAAGAAGAACTCATATTTACTGAGTTTTGCATACAACTGTTCTTTCCTCAAGGTCTCTAGAATAATCCGTAGGTGCTTCTCGTGTTCCTCATGGCTTTTTGAATAGACAAGTATATCATCTATGAAGATGACCACGAACTGGTCCAAATACTGATGGAAGACTCGATTCATTAAGTCCATAAAAATAGTTGGAGCATTGGTCAATCCAAATGGCATGACCAGAAACTTGTAGTGCCCATATCTTATCCGGTATGCGGTCTTCGGGATGTCCTCCTTCCGTACCTTCACTTGGTGATACCCAGATCTTAAATCTATCTTCGAGAACATCTTGGCTCCACTAAGCTGATCAAATAGGTCATCAATGCGTGGCAGTGGATATTTATTCTTCACAGTCACTGCATTTAAGGCTCTATAGTCAATGCACATGCGCACTGACCTATCCTTCTTTGGTACAAACAATACTGGTGCTCCCCAGGGTGATGCACTTGGTCGGATGAAACCTTTCTCTTCTAGTTCTTTTAACTGTGTCTTTAGTTCATCTATTTCCTTCTTCGCCAGTCTATAAATATGTGATGCTATGGGTGCTGCTCCCGATGTCAATTCAATTGAGAATTCTACGTCTCTATCTGGGGGTAGGCCTGGAAATTCTTCTGGAAAGACGTCTTAAAATTCTAAAATAATCGGGTGATAAACAACATCGTCCATTATGAGCTGTATACCATCAAGGATTTCTGTGGATCCTCGTACAAACTCAAGTTCAGGCTGGCCTGGTACCTTAAAAAGAATGCTTCCTCCAAAGCAATCGAAGAAAGCGTGGTACTTGCTCAGCCAGTCCATTCCCAGCACAATATCAAAAGTTGGCATAAGAAGGACTAAGAGTTGGGCGTTCATCTCTCTGCCACGTATCACTATAGGACATGATCTACAAATTCTACTAACAGGTACAACTCCTCCTCCGGTAAGAATTCTAACATAACTAGATAAAGGTGTAGAGGCAATGTTGTGTTTGGCAATAAAACTAGATGATATGAATGAGTGGGTGGCTCCCGTATCAAACAATGTCACAACAGGAAAAGTAAAAGCGAGAGTGATACCTGCTATGACATCAATCTTCTGATTCATGTCATCCACTTCTATTGCAAAAGCTTGTCCGTTCCTCTGTGGTTGTCCCTGTCTGGCTCTCATGAATTGATCCTCCTGTGCAGGTAGTGGTGGTCCTCGCTGAAATCCCCCTGCTGCTGGAGGTCGAGGTGCTCCTGGTCTCATCATTTGCTGAGCTGGCTTCGGTGCTGGAAGCGCTAGCCTCTGTGATGGCGATGGAAGTGTCGATGCCTGTTGCATAGGAAAGTCTTTCATCATATGCTGTCCGGAACCATATCTCAGATACTGTCCTAAACGGATTCGGCAGTCCTTTGAGATGTGCCCGCGTCTCCTACAATAATTGCATTAGGGTTTCTCTGGAATCTGGTATGGTCCTGCTCTGTGTTGGTACTACTGTTGCTGAGTTAAATGACGTATAATAGGTCCTCCTTGTTGTGTCCTTGCCGGTCCTTGTTGTGTCCTCAGCTGACTTCCTTTTTCCTTGCTGATAGTTTCTTGCAATCTAGCTTCTGTCAGTAATTCGGCATAAGAGATTCGGGACTGGGAGCTAGTGTAGTGTTGGAGCTCCTGAGTCAGTCCGCGATGAAACCTCTTAGCCTTGGATAAGTCATCTGGTATTAGAGTAGCGCCATATTTACTAAGGCGACTAAACTCAGCATCATACTCGTCCACTGTTTTGTTCTCCTGCTCCAGGTGGAGAAACTGATCATACAATGCATCTCTGATGGTGTCCAGGAAGTACTTCCTCTCAAAGGACTCCAAGAACTGCTCCCAAGTCTAGTATGTACCCAACTGGCGCTCCATGGACTCCCACCAGTGATGAGCATTATCATCTAGAAGCATCCTTACACCTGTCATCCATAGGTCTATAGGTAGCTGCGATGCTTCTAATAACTTTCGAGTGTGAGTAATCCAGTTGGTGGTTTACTCTGGGCTCTCAATGCCTTTGTATAGCCTCGAACCCATTTTTATAAAGTCTTTTACTGATCCAACTCTAGCTCGAGGTTCTAGAGCTAGTGCTTGAGCTGGTACAGTAGTCTTTGTAGCCATCCTTTCAAGAGCTGCCAGAAACTCTTGTCTCTGTTCTGCTGCTTGCTGTCTCTGTTCCTGTATCATCATCTGGAAGAATTGGAACAGTTGTGCCAGGCCATCCTGTGGTATCGATGAGACTGGAAGGTTCCCATTAGGTGGAACGGGAATATCAGATGGGACTGGATTGTGAATTTGTCCATCTGGTCCTGGAAGCCTAGGAATTGTTGAGGTCCTTCCTTGAGTCTGACTATTGACTCCAGAAGTTGTGTCGCCATCGATGACAGTACATCCCTTCTGCATATCCATTTCTCTGCAGGTGATGTACACCACATTTAGATGAAGTATAGGATACATGCATTAAATAGGATGTAGGAGCATGAAATAGGCTTGGAAATTGTCGCGAAAAACAGAGTTTCAAAACTGTCGGCGTAAAACATGGTTTCAGAATTATCCGCGTAAAGCAGAGAAGCGTAAAGTAAGGTTTTAGAGTTTTCTGCATAAAACAGAGAATCAAGGTAGTTTGGCGTAAAGTAGAGCTTTAAAGTTGTATGGGTAAAAGTTTGAGTAAAAGTTTTCCACGCGTAAAAAGATCTGCACATAAAATCTCCTCGCGTAAAATCTCTGAGCGTAAAAGATCTGCTGCGTAAAGTCTGTCCGCGTAAAGTCTAGCATACGTTGTAGCGAAAAGTTGTACGAGGAACTCTTTGTATTTTCTCGGATGAATTTGTCAGATAAATCAGTGAATCTGACATCTGGCAAAAGTACTGCACGATGATCGAGAGGACGGTTGTGATGATGATTTTGCAAAAAGACCCAGGTTGTCGTTTAGTGACATATTTGATACAAGTCATTTTTATGCTTCCAAGAGGAAGAAAAGTTGAGTCTTCTGAATACGCTGCCTACAGAGATGAGTTTTTACACTCAAGATAAGACAAAATCAGCCGCTAAGTCAAAAGCTATTTCTTGTACAGGGCTCGAGGCTTTATCTCTGCATTCAATGCACGAGATTTGGTCATGGCTAGGGAAAGCTAAGGCTGTAACAATTTTGCTCACATCACCATCCTTACATTTTACGCCTAATCAGGCTACTCTACGTTGGTTATCTATTATTCATGAATCCTCCAGTTTATGCTGGGGTAGTTACCTGCGTGGCTTGCATGACGTGTCATACGCAGGATTTATGAAGACTAAGGGAACATGGGTAGCATTTATCATTACTGTAGCGTAAAGGAGATAATCTTTTGCATAGTTTTGGCCTTTTACGCCAACAAGACAGTTATTTGGCTTTTACGCCAGCAATAGTCATTTTGGCTTTTACGCCAACAAGATTAAAGGGACTTTGGCGTAAAACTCTGGTTATCCAAATATAGGATGGTTGGAAGGAAGAATGAGGTTTCAATCAAGTATGGATGAGATCCTTATACTCTATTCCTATACGCAGGCTTGTTTGGTATAGTTACGTAACCAAGACAATATATTCTTGACCTGCATGGGCGACCACCAAAAATATGTCACGCCCCAGTCCTAAAATACGTAGGACTAGGAATACATAACACGCACAGCTGTATGTATATGAACTCCAATATATGGAAACCATATACACACGTACGCTGTATATGAATATCCAATCCACCAGTGGTAATATACTGTCACAACAAGTCACACAGAATCTATATCTCATCCACAGCACAAATAATTAGTAGGAATAAAGAGTTGAATAATAACTGAATATCCAAGATGAGTATCAAGTCTGATAGTCGGGTAGAAATAAATCCACTTCAAAATGACTATACTGAAGTAGCAACAAAATCTTTAAACAGTGGCAATAAATCACAGATACTTTGAGGGTAAGACCTCCTCAGTCAGGTACGTAGAGTCAGGTCCAGGTCCGTACTCTTACGGATACTCCTGCTAGTCAATATCTGGAAAGGGACTAGGTCCTCAGAGGGACGTAAGAAGATACATAAAAACATGCCAATAAAGTACTGAAATATAAACATCCAATGGGTCGCCTAACCGTCTAAGTGAATGCAGTTTGAGAACAACTTTCCAACACGTGGGCTATCTGGCCAAAAATGGGATTGACATGATTCGCTCGGAGAATCAGGGGCCTACAAGCATGTCGTCTTTTGAACGACAGAGGCCGCCTATAAATATATAGTGGTCATCATCACTCGTTTCTCCGGTGGAGAATCCGGGCGTACAGGAGAAAAGTGCAAAGGAGCCTAAATGCCTTACTTGTTGTTCTCCCCACCCAATGTTCTAAGCATGCCACATCCATGACACGATAAAACCTCTAAATAACTGCCAGGTTTGCTAGCATACAAAGTTTCTATCGGCAGTTTTCCCTAACGCACGGTCATACGTACAGGAGGCCAGCCTGTCACGCAGTCCGTGATCTATATGAGACTCACAACTCGTGTTACAACTATGTCACGGCCAATGAACCTAATGATGCTCCATAATACTGGATGGTCTCATAAAGTAGGTCCAAAATATAGATAAATAAACATCTATATAAGCAGAATTAAACATGCATGTATCAGCTGGAATGTAAATAATAATACAATGGCAATGTATACTTGTCGAGCAAAAGTTCTGTATAGTGTACGTCCAACACAGTGTTAAGTTTGTTGTAAGAAGAATTGTAGTTAGGGTTTGGAAGAGTTGTAGTAATATATATATAGAGATAAGAGGCGGTGGGGGTCACTTAATGGTTAAGAAACTACTGTCGCTGCTGTTTCTTTCTTTCTTTGGTCTTTCATTGGTTTTGCTTTCGGTTGAGGAGAGATTAGTAATAATAGGTATATAAACGGTGGAATGGAAGGGCTCACACGCGCAGGGAGGGAAAGCAAAGTTGGGTTTTGCTACTGCTGTGGTTGATATTTTTCTCCTAATGGGTTGTGGGTTCCAGCGGGTAGTGGGTTTGGGTTCTAAAAATTATATTGGTGTATACAGTTAGACTAGCAACTGTCCAAAGGGTCTCCTACATGGAATAAATTAGAAAAAATTTATAATGGCTCCATAAATTCCCTAGATGCACCAACACCTTAAATAAAAATTAAATAAAATCTATCTCCTCAATTTAGCTCATAACTACTATAAATAAATTAAATAATTAATAATAATAAAATTAATATGGTTTTCAAAATTAGGGATTTTACACCAGTCACCACACACACACACACACACACACACTCCATGTCAGTGTGTCCGTGTCATTGTCAGAATAATTAGGGTGTGTGTCCGTATCAAAATGTATGTTGTGTCCGTATCAGTGTCATGAGAATTAGGGTTAGGGTTTACATGACCGAGGAGGGGGGTTGACTGTTCGGAGAGCCGAAGCCGGAGGGGGAGCCGGAGCACAGAGGGGAGGGGGAAGTCGGAGCACAGAGGAGGGGAATCGGAGCACAGAGGGTGGGACCCGAAGCACATGGGGGGAAGTCGAAGGGGGGGCGGAGCACAGAGGGGAGAGCCGGAGGGGGAGCCGAGGGGGGGGGGGGAGAGCACTGCGTTGGGGAGGGGGGCCGGAGTACAGGAGGGGGTCACGGAGCCGGAGGGGGCACTAGGGGCGCCGGATTTCAAAATTTTGGGAATGAAAATGAACGGGGGAAATGAAAACTCACTCAGAACCCTATATTAAACAATTTTACGACGTACAAAGTAGGAGTCGCTAAACGTCGCTGCTTTTTAATATATTGTGGCGTAATTTTTACAACGTCGCTAACTATGTCGATGTAATTGAAACATTAGCCACGTTCAACGACTACTACAAATGTCTATTTCCATAATAATAATGATAGTCGTTGGATGACACTGAACGTCACCACTGACGAATTTTTGCTAAATTTTTTAATGGAGTCGCTAAATTCTTAGGAATTGATGACGTTTTACTCTGACATCACTAATAACGTCGCTAATTGGACATATTTTAGTAGTGGATTCTAGTATTTGGACTCTCGACTATCCTTTCTATCCACCGAGGCCAAAAAGCTAAAGGGGACAAGATTTGTGAACCTTTTAGTTTTGTTTTGTTTGAGATCAAAATGTATACATGGACAAATACTTGCAGACATTTTATTGTTTTTTTTTTTCATCTTTCCATGACTGTATAGACAATAATTTATAGTGTACCAAAAATCTTAGCTGTGAATGATCATTTGTGTGTTGGATGATATATATATATATATATATATATATATATATATATATATATATATATAATATTAATATTAATATTAATATTAATATTTACCTATCCGAGACCTCCCTTTCCCTACTACCGACGTCAGGGTTCAAACCCCAGACCTACACGACCATGTTCCGTAGTCTTACCACTAGACTATATATATATATATATATATATATATATATATATGAAACGCTTTTAGGATTAAAGCTTTTGTAAAACAATTTTTAATAGTCCTAAAAGCTAAGTATATATATATATATATATATATATATATATATATATATATATATATATATATATATATATATATATATATATATGAAAAGCTTTTAGGATTAAAGCTTTTGTAAAACAATTTTTAATAGTCCTAAAAGCTAAGTATATCCTTTGGTGACTCTTATCAATCTGTCCCTAAAATTGGTGTCAAATTATTATGATGGTTTTAATCCGTTACAAATACTTATCTTTTGCAACGACTTAATGAACCGTCATATAAATATGAGAATTTGTAAAAAGTTTAGACGGTAAACCAACCGTTACTTAAAAACAATTAGGACGGTTATTTTCGTCCCTTAAATTTTTAAGTAACTGTTTATGTAACTGTTTATATAGTGTGATTTAACTCATCCAAATCTAAGCGATGTTAGTCCAAGGAATATTTCCTCTTTTGTGATGAAAATTAAATCTTATGTGGAGTGCTCTGAAACGAGGAATGAGCTCAATTTGCTTATTGGATTATGCAATTCTAAGGTATATATGAGCTCATATTTTATAAAAACTTTAGTTTCTCCTTATAAAGTCTATATTCTAATTTTTTTTTCATTTTATATGATACATTTTCAGATGAATCAGAATAATCTGCCATGATGTAGAGGTTGGACAGATGTTTCTTCAAGTGCTGATATTTGGTCTTTTGTCTCAGTTAGAACTTAGAATGTGCTCTGATATTTTTCTCAGGAGGATTAAGTCTTGTGGAACAGATTAGATGTTTCAGACATTTTATTCTGCATCTGAAAAAAAAAAAAAAACTAGATGTTTTAACAGCATATTTGATTCAAAATTTAGAATTGTTGTAGAAAAATAGCGCTCTCTCTCTCTCTCTGACTAATGGACTATCACAGAAATATTTTAACATTCTAATATAAAACGGACATGTCACATTCTTCAACTGATAATACACATAGATATGCTTTTTCCGGAGTGATAAAATAGTTACATCACTTATTTTTAAGTTTTTACGAATGAGAACAAACTAATACATTACTTGTCTAAACCAGAGGGGAGAGTTGAATAGACTCGCTATTTATCATAAAGAAGACAACTAGTTTTTATGTTGTTGTGCTTAAGGTCGTCCGATTTTATCATTTCTTTTCTTAACATTTATGTGACCCCTTGTTGAACTTTAATGCTATAAATTCTTGAATTAATTACAGTGGAAAGGAGCAGCCTGTGTGAGCTAGAAACTCTGCTACACTCATTTGTAACTAATATTAAAAAATGTATTACCTGCTTAAATTATACAAACATGGCATAATTTTGAGTTTTTTTTTTTTTTTGCTCAAATTTCTTTCAATATTTGTTTCTAACACATAAAAAAAAAATACAATCTAGCATAGGTAAACAAGCAACTGAAACATATACATCTGTTTGCTAGTAGGAGAATCATGACATAGCATCATCTTGATTTCTTATCATAGGATAATTAGTTTTTAGATAACACACTACCTTTGGATCACAAATGTACGTGGAAACACATCTTAACACTACTTTTCGGAACTACTAAAAAGGATTTTCTAAGTAGAAAGTGTGAGCAAAATTGTAGGTCTCCGTCATGTTGACTCTATATTGTTACACAAACAAGAAGAAATTGTAGGATGCCAATTGATAATGTTTCTGGTCTCTATTCTGGAATCACCTACAGGCATCACTACAGGCATCATGTTTCTGGCTGGACTCATACTTGATTTACGTGTCAGGTCTTGAATTCACTTGTACTAGTCGGGACCGAAAAATACTCGAGTAGACATGTAAACATTCTCAACTGGAATCACTGGAATCACCCCCTCTGGTCTAATATGAAATGATAGCAACCGCGCACCCAGTGCGCGGTGAGCCGTACTTACCCCTAGCCGTTTACATGTCGAAACAGGTATTTCAAAGACACGAGTTCATTCTTTCTAGTCTGGACTCTCTTACATTTCTTGCTGGTCTCACTTATAGTTTCTGGACTTGACTCATTACATGTATTCTTGCTGGACTCACTACACGTTCTTGTGCACATACTTGATCTTAGTTTAGATTTCTTGTATCTTGCAGTCATTACTATCTTGCTTCTGATATTCATGCATCTTTATCTTTATGCACCAGTGATACATATATATTTCTTGTTCATACTTTATTTCCTTCACCTTGCTACTTGCTACAACTGCTTTATAGTTTTTATCATTTAACTGAAAATGCTGTTAGAGGTGTACTTGCTCCAATCCTGACTGGATATATTTTTCAGAGGATACGGAGAATTGGTGTCCGACTTTTTATGGACCTCA
Source organism: Iris macrosiphon (assembly GCA_036927795.1). Classification (NCBI taxonomy): domain Eukaryota; kingdom Viridiplantae; phylum Streptophyta; class Magnoliopsida; order Asparagales; family Iridaceae; genus Iris; species Iris macrosiphon. The sequence continues at coordinate 7,764,364 of JAYESA010000005.1, read as the reverse complement.
GCCTGTCGATGGTGCAGACAGGGACCCCCTAGTTTAGGAGTGATTTCCGGGTTGGTAGCCGGGATCACTAGGACCTCAGTTGTTGTTTTTATTAGCTTTTGGTACCGGATATGTTCTCGACTTTTGGTTTGAGACTTGTATTATATTTGATTCAGGATGTTGTTGTATTATTATTATTTTTGTTGTTGTTGTTTTAGTAGCAGTTGTTTACACCTTGTAGTTGTTAGACTTCTGTGTTATCTTATCGTACTTAGATTCGTGATTGAGTATTGTGTTATCATTATGATATTTCTCCTCCGTTTGGAGTTGAGATCTTGATAAGTACCTATATATTGATTGCGTGAGATTGTTAGCTAGATAGTAGACCTAGACAGCGTTCTACCACCGATGCTGCGGCGTAGGCTGGACGTACCCACAACTCATGCCCAATTTTCCGGGTGTGGGTCGTGACACATTTTTGGTGGCGGCCCCATGCAGGTCTTGATTCGCAATTAGTGCGATGTCATGGTAGTAAACGACTTAGTTGTACTGCTGCGAACCTGCCCTAGGATATATGATTTAGGATGAGAGTGTACTCAATCACGACTAGGAACAATTCTAATCTAATTATTCTGAAATTGCTTCTTTTGAAATATTACTGTCCTTCTTTGATGATATCGTATCTTGCGCCGTATTGACTTCTTTTGATCTGTGTTCAGGATACCTCCGAAGACACGATCCCATCGTACCGCCCCAGCAGTTGCCAACGAGTGGTCTGCTACCTCTCATCCAGCTCGTATTCAGGCAGTTGCTACCGCTCCACTCACCACTCCTGCGGTCGAGGGAGCATATGTTTCTCTCGGGGATCCTCCTCCGCCTGTCGATTTGAGGACTACCCAGTCGTTCCGGTGGTGCCTCCACCACCTCCTGCACCAGTAGACGCCGAGCAGTTGTTTGCATTCTTCAGAGAGATGATGGACACGCAGCACCGTCAGGTGGATGTGATGAGGCTGGGCATTAAGAATGCCCACCAGGTGGCCATGACGGCAGTAGACAGAGTGGCTCAGATCCAGCCACAGGAAGATCAGACTCAGCATCCGAGGCCGGGAAGCATCATTGACTTCTAGAGAATGCGGCCCATGGAGTTTCGGGGTACAGAGGGAATCTTGTACATGGATGACTGGATAGAGCAGATTGAGGGGATCTTCAGGCTGGCACAGATTCCAGACGGTATGCAGATAGAGGCAGCGGGCAGTCAGATGTTCGACCTTGCTTTGACGTGGTATCGCACAGATACGAGGATTGTGGCACCAGGGCATACTTGGGAGGCTTTCAAGAGGCTTTTTGTAAACTCCCTTGACCAGATTTTAGCTTTTAATAATAAATTAGGATTATTTTTATGAATTAGGATTTATTACATCTTTTTAAATTTATTTTGCTTACATATCCTATTAATTTGTGCACCTGTCCATCACACAAATATTTAGAGCATTACACTGACTGTTATCCCGAAACAAAGTTCACATACCTCTCCTACACATGCCAGTCTATTATTTTGCACTTTGTGCAACTCACAAATATGCTGGTATGAGTCTCGTTTTAGTCGCACAAATATCGTTACAAACGTCCGTATTTATTATTAATTAATTTTCAGACCTGTACCCATCTCTGTTCCAACAGAAATTAGAGGCCCAACAGGCACCTGTTTTGCCCAAACAAAATTATGTTATTATCCTACTTTGAGTATACTACAATTAGTATATTTACACCGCACTGAAATTATGGCCCTACCTATTTTTAAATAATTGGTAAACACCATGCGCATTAATTTCTAATTAATTAATACGGCGACCTGCATCACCCAAAACCAGGCCCAGCCCCTGCCCAGGCTCACCCCCACCCCCTTAGGGCCCTCACACATCATTCCCCCTCAGTTCTGTACATTTCAGCATTTTTAGGAATATGGTATTTTTCTCAGACAATTGCGTAATTGTGCAATTTCCCAATTAATATGACCTCTGTGCAAATTATGAAATTATAGGGTTTTATCTGCAAATTTCTACATAAATATCTAAAAATAGCCACCCTCCGCCGCCGAGCCTCCACCCCCTGCTTCGCCACCCCATGGCCTCCCTTTCGGCCGCCGCACCACCTCCCTGGCCGCCGCAGCCATCCCCGGCAGCCCCCGTAGAGCCCCAACCCCCAACTCCACCCACACAGCCCTCGACAACCCGAGCCACCCGAGCCACCCCAGCCACTGCCCCGGCCACCTCAGACCACCGCCACCGCCCCCATCCCCTTCGCCTCGACCCCCTCTACCGGACCACCACCTTCCCGCCGCCCCACGACCACCGCCCTGACCGCCAGCTCCGCCACAGCGTTCCCCCCCGACTCCCCGACCACAGCACCCAAGTCACCCCGACCCCCTCGACCCGCCACCACCACCACCACTGACCACCGCCACCACCACCGACCTCTTCGCCACTACCTCCTGTCACGTCCCGATCTCCCGCAGGCAAATCGGCCGTTCCCGCTAGGCGAGAATCACCGCGCCAGTGCTCCCGCGGAACGATCGTTTTGACCCATCCGGGCGTGATGCCGCACGAGCGTGAGACTCGCCCGTGCAAGGCCGTGGTCATTGGCTGGCGGTAAGAGTTCTAAGCCACAGAGTCGCACAGATTGTCCGAGTGCAGTGGAGTCATGAACGCATAGGCGATCGGTAACAGGTTCACTGAGTCGACAATATAGCGGAAGCATTGAAACACAAGTTGAAGTGAAGCAACTATTTATTGATATAAACATGTGTTACAGGCGGCGTATAGCCGAGATTATAAGTCGCTCAAGCCTCTCTCTCTGAAACATAAAGCGTGCCAAGTGGCTACAATTATGGAATGATTGTACAGGCGATGTTCAGGCGATGTTCACAACATTATGTCTTGTATACGTGCTTCAGTTCCGGATGCACCGTTGCTTCGGAGTGATCTTCACACCTTAGCACGCATGAAGGAGGCATCCACACCGAACGAGGTTCTCCCGCACCCTGCAGATAAACTGGTGGATTATCAGTACATTGAATGCACTGGTGGGGAAGCTACTCGCCCGCTCGACAAATCCAAACACGTAATACAGGTTCTGTGCACAACTATTAAGTTATCTTTCTAGTTGCCTTAGGATCAGTTCATGCAAGATTTGAATAGCCTAACTCGTGTGGCAGTGCGCCGTGCGACATGAGAGGAAACACAGCGAGACTTACCATTTGGCTTTCCCTGTCCAAGGCAAACATTGTTAATTCGAGCACGAGAAAGTATAAACATTCAAGAGGCATGTAAAAACATTCAAGAGGCATAGCATATGCAAATACGAGAGTCATTTATCAAGATCGTTCATGTGTTCAGTTGTTCTTGATGCGATGCAATGACTCGCACGCGGGTAGCCGCTAAGCGAAGATGACTTATCTATATGAACAGGAGTCGTTGGCATAGCCATAAAGGACAGGTGTAGCACATGAAAGGAAATAAATGCAACGCACAGATCAGGAGCGCTACAAATCATTCCTTTCGAGTCAGGCGGCTACTTAGTCTGTGAGCAAGAATGGCGTGAAGGATAAGTTCACAGGCGCTATACGCCATTCTGCCCGATGCAGGCAGACTAACAGGGGTTCCTGTCCGGATCGGATCGGCCCGGTGCCCCGGAGACCATCCGCAGGAACGAGATCAGGGAAATCTCACTTGAAACAAGTTGTCCGCGACATGCAAGTCAGGGTCAGGTGCAGGAACATTTCGAGGCAGGATATATATATATATATATATATATATATATAAACAAGTTATATGGAACAAGTTCGAGTCAGGATATATATATATTGAACTTGTTGAGGCAGGATCGTTGATACAGTAGTTTGCTCCACGAGCTGTGATTCAGTGATTCATTCATTCAGTGTGCAGATTCCTTGGTTCAGGAATTGCCTTGGTGACCAAACGGTCCCGGATACTTTCAGGTTCTTCCATGCACGGAATGACTACTTAGTAGTCTGCCGGGGTTTAGATGAAAACATGGCAACATTCAAGCAGACAAGCATGTGTTTCTAAGGAACGTAAGCAGACACGTTTTGCTCGGACCGGAAGGTAAGACGAGAGTTAAAGCCGTAAGGGACTTGGCATGCGAGGGTCTGAATACAAGCAGTATTTCAATTTCCATGTTTTAGCACAAGCAAATACAAGTTGGGATTATTCCCTTAGCTAGGTGCGTTGGATTTATTAGCATGCAGGGGGTGATTCACCTAGCGACTAGCATGAATATTCCATATTTTATGTGTGCTGGCTAAGCAAAGACAAGTTTACCGTAGCCACCCACCTTAGCGATGATTCTCCTCGGTAGAGCGATACGTCAAGCGAGCTTCCGAAAGCCTAAGCCGGGATCCTGTAGGAACAAGTCGGGATATCCTTTGCTTCTTGTTTGAGGCAAGGCGGGTCGGGACAGTTGCACTTTTGCCGTTTGAGTCGGCAGTCCGCTTGAGCGGAACGGGGTGTTACATCCTACCCAACTTAGAAAAAGTCTCGTCCTCGAGATTTACTAAGGACAAGCAGTACGGTTCCATCAATTTGATTTAACGATACAAGGCTGAGGCAAACCTATACAAGTCGTTGTACTTGTTTCATTTGGATATTCACTTGCACAAGCATCGAGATCACATATCGCTTAGTCTGGATCGTGCGTACTTTCAAAGTGCACTTCTAGCGTGAGCACATCAACCAGCTTAGTGATAGCGAAGTCTTAGCACTCGAGTTTCACTTTTTCTTAAGTCTTGGATGGTGCACTAGTTCAAGACGTCCCTCGAATAGATGCATTCAACCAAACTTAGAGTTAGTAAAATTGGACAAGCTACTAGCGATACTCTCAAGGGTTCACACAGGTTGGCACAAAGGCCACTTGCAGCACATCAGCATACAAGCAAGCATATCATTCAAAACGTATTTTGAAAGTATTTAGACTTATTGTTGGAACATTCCATCAAGGCATTGAGAGAGAGCGTGCACATAACCCACGAACAAGCTTTCGAAACAGAGATATTCGAAATGAAATTCAAGGGCGTAGAAGCCAGGCTCTGATACCAACATGTCACGCCCCGATCTCCCGCAGGCAAATCGGCCGTTCCCGCTAGGCGAGAATCACCGCGCCAGCGCTCCCGCGGAACGATCGCTTTGACCAATCCGGACGTGATGCCGCACGAGCGTGAGACTCGCCCGTGCAAGGCCATGGTAATTGGCTGGCGGTAAGAGTTCTAAGCCACAGAGTCGCACAGATTGTCCGAGTGCAGCGGAGTCATGAACGCATAGGCGATCAGTAACAGGTTCACTGAGTCGACAATATAGCGGAAGCATTGAAACACAAGTTGAAGTGAAGCAACTCTTTATTTATATAAACATGTGTTACAGGCGGCGTATAGCCGAGATTACAAGTCGCTCAAGCCTCTCTCTTTTAAACATAAAGCGTGCCAAGTGGCTACAATTGTGGAATGATTGTACAGGCGATGTTCAGGCAATGTTCACAATATTATATCTTGTATACGTGCTTCAGTTCCGGACGTACCGTTGCTTCGGAGTGATCTTCACACCTTAGCACGCACGAAGGAGGCATCCGCACCGAACGAGGTTCTCCCGTACCCTCCAGACAAACTGGTGGATTATCAGTACATTGAATGCACTGGTGGAGAAGCTACTCGCCCGCTCGACAAATCCAAACACGTAATACAGGTTCCGTGCACAACTATTAAGTTGTCTTTCTAGTTGTCTTAGGATCATTTCATGCAAGATTTGAATAGCCTAACTCGTGTGGCAGTGCGCCGTGCGACATGAGAGAAAACACGGCGAGACTTACCATTTGGCTTTCCCTGTCAAAGGCAAACATTGTTAATTCGAGCACGGGCAAGTATAAATATTCAAGAGGCATGTATAAACATTCAAGAGGCATAGCATATGCAAACACGAGAGTCATTTATCAAGATCATTCATGTATTCAGTTGTTCTTGATGCGATGCAATGACTCGCACGCGGATAGCCGCTAAGCGAGGATGACTTATCTATATGAACATGAGTCGCTGGCATAGCCATAAAGTACAGGTGTAGCACATTAAAGGAAATAAATGCAACGCACGGATCAGGAGCACTACAAATCATTCCTTCCGAGTCAGGCGGCTACTTAGTCTGTGAGCAAGAATAGCGTGAAGGATAAGTTCACAGGCGCTACATGCCATTCTGCCCGATACAGGCAGACTAACAGGGGTTCCTGTCCGGATCGGATCGGCCCGGTGCCCCGAAGACCGTCCGCAGAAACGAGATCAGGGAAATCTTACTTGAAACAAGTTGTCCGCGACATGCAGGTCAGGGTCAGGTGCAAGAACAGTTCGAGGCAGGATATATATATATGAACAAGTTATATGGAAAAAGTTCGAGTCAGGATATATATATATTGAACTTGTTGAGGCAGGATCGTTGATTCAGTAGTTTGCTCCACGAGCTGTGATTCAGTGATTCATTCATTCAGGGTGCAGATTCCTTGGTTCGGGAATTGCCTTGGTGACCTAACGGTCCCGGATACTTTCAGGTTCTTTCATGCACGAAATGACTACTTAGTAGTCTCCCGGGGTTTGGATGAAAACATGGCAACATTCAAGCAGACAAGCATGCGTTTCTAAGGAACGTAAACAGACACGTTTTGCTCGGACCCGAAGGTAAGCCGAGAGTTAAAGCCGTAGGAGACTTGGCATGCGAGGGTCTGAATACAAGCAGTATTTCAATTTCCATGTTCTAGCACAAGCAAATACAATTTAGGATTATTCCCTTAGCTAGGTGCGTTGGATTTATTAGCATGCAGGAGGTGATTCACCTAGCGACTAGCATGAATATTCCATATTTTATGTGTGCTGGCTAAGCAAAGACAAGTTCACCGTAGCCACCCACCTTAGCGATAATTCTCCTCGGTAGAGCGATTCATCAAGCGAGCCTCCGAAAGCCTAAGCCGGGATCCTGTAGGAACAAGTCGGGATATCCTTTGCTTCTTGTTTGAGGCAAGGCGGGTCGGGGCAGTTGCACTTTTGCCGTTTGAGTCGGCAGTCCGCTTGAGCGGAATGGGGTGTTACACCTCCTCCGGCGATCCCCCGCCCTGCACCGCCGCCTCCGCCGCCGCAGCCGCCGCTGTAGCTGCTGCAAGTTGCTGCTGCTGCTGTTGCTGTTGACTGCAACTGCTGCTGCTGCCGTCGTTCCGGCCAGTCGCCTGCCGGACCGCCGCCGTCCTCCCGTCGGCGACGAGGCGTGGCCCCCCCCTCCACGTGGCAGGTATAATATACCCCCTTCCTATACGTATATACGTAATTATATATATATGTAGGTATATATATATATATATATATATATATATATATATATATATATATATATATATATATATATATATATATATATATATATATATATTTATATATATATTATAATATATAATTATATATATTACATTATATAAATTATATTACTGTATATATACAGTATAGTATTATATATTTTATATATGTATATATGTATATATGTATATATGTATGTATTTTTTTATATTTTGTTATATATATATATATATATATATATATATATATATATATTTATGTGTAATATATATATAATTATATATATTATATATATTATAACTAAATATATGTATATAAATACAGTATATATTACTTAATATTATATTTAATATGTATATGTATATATGTATTTGGTTTTAGTTATATATATATATATATATATATATATATATATATATATATATATATAATATGCTATTATATATTTAAATATGTAAATATATATATATATATATATATATATATATATATATATATGTATTTTTATTTTTAGATATATATATGTATATTCATATATACATAAATTTAATTTTATATATATATATATATATATATATATATATATATATATATATATATATATATATATATATATATATATATATATATATATATATATATATTACTAAATACTATGCTATATGTATATATATATATATATAGTATAATTAATCATAATATATATATACATACTATTATTAGTATATAGATATAATATTTATATATATCTATCTATGTATATATGTAAATTAAATATTTATATATATATATATAAAGATGCTATTATGTATATACATATATACTACTATACATAATATATTGTATAGATATAAAGTATATATGTATATTATATATTTATATAGTATACCTATATTTATGTTATATAAAAACTATAATTATATATTTTTATTGTTATACTCTAACTATGTATATATAATATAAATGTATTAATTATAAATATATATTATGTCTTTTATATATATAGGTAAATATATATTATACTATGTATATATTATTTAATTTACGTATTATTTAAATGTATATTCACGAACCCTGTACATCTTGAACAGAGTGCACCTGCAACGCAGTCAGTGACCCCAGGTCACAGGACCCCTCAGACTTGACTGCAAGAACAGATCTTTGGCACGCCCAGCACAGAGACGTAGGCAAGTATACCTTGCCAAGTTTTACTGCTTAATTCAATAAACTGCTGTATGATATTTTTTTCAGTAATCTTACATATAACTGTGTACGTCCGAGATTACCTCGGGTACCGTCAGCAAATATGTTGACATGCAGTACAACTGACTTAGACTTTAGCAGCCCTACCTGACAGCTGCAGGGGTATCCTAATATCCTCCTAGACCCTAACACTTGTACACGCAACAAGGTTGCACTTCATTTTGGGATGCAAGTTGCGTACTCGATTAGCTACCAGTACGTGTGACGTGCATCACGGCTTAGCACGAAATCAGGAATACTCAGAAAAGTTATGACTTGGCATATAGCTACATTGGGCGGGGAAGACAACTAGTAGGCGTATGGGACACCCACCTCCTTGAATGTTATACCTTCGGATACCATGCTCCTCGGAGATGGCCGATTGCAGAGTGCCCATGTGTCTGGGGGTATATGTGGCATATATTAGCCAGTCACGACGATTGGTGAATTAAGTCAGCATATGTCTAGCCTATATTTTCCCATACGTACTATAAGGTCTTTACATTGCATTCACTTAGATGGTTAGCACACCCTGTATTTATTTATTCAGTATTTACATATATGGCATGTTTTTATGTATCTTGTTATGTCCCACTGAGGACCTGGTTCACTTTCAGATTTAGATGAGGCATTCTACCCCACAGTGTATGGACCTGGACAGGAGACTAGATATGCCACTAAGGAGGAGTTAGAGGAGCTGCCATCAGAGTATGCCTGATCTTTTAGTGCACCTGGAGCTGGAAGCACCTTCTCCCTGATCTTTAGTAGATTGTTCAGTTGGAGCTACTTACCTAGATAGACGACACTCTAGTCTATCTTATTTCTGTACTTTATCTTTTGTAGTGGATTTATTTCCACAAGACATTATCTGATTTGTACTATGACATTTCAGACTTAGCATTATATATATTCAACACTTATTCCCATATTCATTGATATTTTTGTGGAAGAGATTAGACTTTACCTGTATTAAACTTGTTAGTATTTTAAGACAGCGTAGCACCTTCCTTTGGGTCCATTAAATTGGATAATCCCTTAGTGACGTGTCAGCTGGCCAATGCCACGTGGCCTGGTTCCATATATTTTGGGACTGGGGCGTGACACTTTTTAAGGAGAAGTTTTTCCCAGATGTGGCGCTCAGTGCCTTGGAGAGCCAGTTTGAGGCACTCGTCCAGGGGAGCATGCTAGTGGACGAGTATGCAGCGGAGTTCTGTCGTCTGGGCAGATTTGTGGAGGGCTTGAGTGAGGCAGCAAAGGCGAGAAAGTTTCGCAAGGGCTTGGTCATGGCGGTCAAGTCTTTGACTAAGAGCGACCACGAGGTGACTTTCGAGCAGATAGTAGAGGACGCTCAGAGAGCAGAGGATGATTTGGAGCTCAAGTCTAAGAGATGCAGGGATAATTTAGGTAGTGCGAGTGGTAGTGCGGGACTGGCTAAGCGTCCCTATGGGCAGAAGACAGCACAACAGGGTCAGGATCAGACAGTGCCCACTTATGCCTACTGCAGGAAGGTAGGACACACTTGGGATGTTTGTAGGAGGAGGCTGAAGGTGTGTTTGTTTTGTGGAGCTGCTACTTACCAGATGCGAGATTGCCCCATTGCACCTCCATTTGGTGGAGCACAGGATCGGAGAGTTGGAGCTAGGTCATCTGTGGCACAGCACCATGTCCCGCACCAGCAGAGGGAGATACCCCAGCAGGACAGGGCTTATGCGTTGATGGTCGAGGAGACCGATGCTACGTGTAATACCCCTATTCCTAGAAATTATATATACCCTTTTTAATTATTAATTATAAATTAAATGGTAGTAATTAGTGGCTAATTAGGAGAAATAGATTTTTATTAATTTTTATTTTAGGTGTTGGTGCACTTAGGGGATTTATGGGACCATTAGGAATTTTTTCGAATTTATTTCATGTAGGAGACCCCTTGAGCAGTTGCTAGCTTAATGGTGTGTATTAGTGTAATTCTAGATTTTTCCTATGAGTATATACGTATATATAAATATATATATACATACATATATATATATATATATATATATATATTAAAGAAAAAGAAAAGAAAAAGAAAAAGGAAAAAAAAAAGAAAAGAAAAAAAAAATTAATAACAAATTCCATTACCTTACTCCAACCATTCCCATGCAAACTCCCTACCAAACTAAGTAGTCCAGCCCACCCACGCATGCCAAAAACAACAGCAGCCACTTTCCTTTGCAAACCCCACCCCTTGCTTTGTGAGCAAACACCCATTGCATAATTCCAACAGACCCACGTACCCGCGGACGACCGCCCCCTCTCTCCCTTTCATATATATATATATATATATATATATATATATATATTATTCTATTTCAATAAAACTCTAAACCTAAATCATCCAAATCCTTACTCCCCTCCCTAGTCGTCCACCTTTCCCTGCGTCCTCCTCGTTCCTCCCTTTCCAGCCAGCAACTCTATTCATAGAGGATGACCATGAAGCTACGTGAACGTGTGGGAGCGGGTTTTAGTAATAGCAATAACTGTTGCTACGTAAATTTAGTTGTTCAAAGTTTAATCCATACTGTTCCCCTGGTTGAGAAGCTTCAAACCCACCATCATGCTTGCACCAAAATAGGAGATCACTTTTGCTCCCTCTGTGATTTTAGGACTATCGTTAACACGGCCATGTCAAACTCGGGGAAAGTTGTGAGACCTCTTAGCCTCACCAACAACCTCCATAAAATATCAAAAGAATTTGGGTCCGGACAGCAAGAAGATGCCCACGAGTTCCTCCACTGTCTGCTGGACAGCGTCCACAATGCCTCTCTCGAGCCCACGGAGTCCCGCAGGGATAACGAAGATAGCCTCGTCAAGGAGGTCTACGAAGGCCGTCTGATAATCCAGCTGCGGTGCTTCGAGTGCGGTCATTGCTCCAACACATCCGAGCCCATGCTCGATCTCAGCCTCGATATCAACGATAATGCAGTTGCCGACTCGCTCCTCACCGCGCTCAAGTCATTTACCAAGTCTGAAAGCATCGAGGAGACCAAGTTCACCTGTGAGGGATGTAAGGCCAAAGTAACAATGGAGAAACAGACCAAGATCGACCAAGCTCCACAAGTCATTTCCCTCCATCTCAAGAGATTCAAGAGCAACGGCACCCTCGTCGAGAAGATCGACAAATCCGTCGAGTACCCGTTGGAGCTCGACTTGAAGCCCTTCATTAGCCGCGGTCCAAATCACGATGATGATGACGAGGAGGAGCAGGAGATGGATCAGACCAAGTATGACTTGTACGCAGTCCTGGTGCATATCGATAATGCTCATTATGGCCACTACTAATGCGACGTCCGATCGTCCCCGACCACATGGCACACTATGGATGATACAAAGGATCCGTAGACATTTGTTCTGAGGCCATAACTTCTGGTCCTGTGTGTTGGACATATGGACGTTACATTTTACAGCTTCTTGCCAGGCAAGTATATCTTGCCATTGTACTGTTATTCATATTCCATATGTTGCATGCACCTTTATTTTCTGTCTTTAGCTCATATATTTTAACTGTTATATAAAATGCGCTCGACGATGTCGTCGCGATATGTTTTTATTTATGTATTTGCATTAACCTTGTTTATGAGACTACCCTATTATAATGTAGCATCATTAGGTTCATTGGCCGTGACACAGTTGTTACACGAGTTGTGAGTCTCATGTAGATCGCGGACTTGCGTGCAGGGTTTGGCCTCCTGTACGTGTGGGCTATGCGTTAGGAATAACTGCTGTTAGAAACTTTGCATGCTAGTAGACTTGGCAGTTATTAGAGGTATTATCGTGTCATGGATATGACATGCTTAGAGCATGGGGTGGGAAGAACAACAAGTAAGGCGTGTGGGCTCCGTTGTACTTTTCTTGTGTAACTCGTACGCTCCGCCGGAGATGCGCGGTCATGTTGACCACTATATAGTATATATTATCAGGCGGGCCTCCGCCGTTCAAAAGATGACGTGCCTTTGTAGGCCCCTGGATCTCCAAGAGAACCATGCCAATCCCATTTTAGCCAGATAGCCCACGCGTTGGGAAACTTGTTCTTAAACTGCATTCACTTAGACGGTTAGGCGACCAATTAGATATTTATTTCAGTACTTTATTGGCATACTTTTATGTATCTTGTTATGTCCCTCTGAGGACCTGGCCCTTCCAGGTGTATCTGTTCTTGAGTATTCGTAGGAGCGTAGATTCGGATAGTTACATATGTTTCGAGGATGTCTTCTCTTCGAGCCGTGATTGGTAGCTGGTATTCTTATATGGTGTTTGTTGTGTTATACTTATATTGTATTTTCTCTTATATTCGAGTTGGTAGTGGATTTGTTTCCAACCAACTATCATCCTTAGATACTTCTTATTGAGATATAGTTTCATATATACTGGTTAATTATTTATATTTGATTTTCTGGTGGATGAGATTTAGATTATACCCTGTGACTTGTGACATATGTTATACCACTTGTGGATTTGATATTCATATTACAGCGTACGTGTGGGTTTGGTTTCCATATATTGGAGTTGCCATATCCATGCGGCTGACATGCTTACGTGTCCTAGTCCTACGTATTTTTGGGTCTGGGGCGTGACATATTTTTGTGGTGGCCCATGCAGGTCAAGAGCATATTGTCTCGGTTACATTATTATACCGAACAAGCCTGCACCTAGGAATAGAGTATAGGATCTCATTCATAATTGACTATGATTCGCTCTCCTTCCAATCCTTTCTATTTGAATAATTGTACCCTGCTTGATTCCTGTCACTACCAGAAAAAGTCAAATTAGCGACGCCCAAAAACGTCGCTAAATGACAAAAAAACGTCGCTAAACACGTTTAGCGACGTAATTAGCGACGTTATAAGAAAGTCGGAAAAAACCAAGTCGCTAAACGTCGCTATACCGACGCTTTTTAGCGACTTTAATGTGTCACAAAATTTAGCGACGTTTAGCGACGCGGAGTCACTAAATAGCGACGTTTATTAAAGTCGCTAAACGTCGCTGATTAGCGACTTATATAGCGACGTTACACCGACGTCTTTAATGACCTGGCTATTCTGCCATGTCAGCAAGTGGCGACGTACAACGACGTTTTTAGCGACGTCATTAGCGATGTATTTAGCGACTTGTTACAGCATCGCTAATTAGCGACGTAAGTGAACGTTGCTAAACGTCGCTAAAAACGTCGCTAATTTAAAAAAAAAAAAATAGTGTCCAGAATGCATCATACATCATGCCTATTATTACATCATGCCTATTATAACATTGTATTGTGCCTTGTGGGGACATATCAAGTAAGTATTCAATATTGGAATTAAGTATTCAATGCTGGAATTGTAGATGTAGCCAAAGTTTAACAATATATAAGATGAACAGTACAAATACGAAATAAGTATCCAATACCAAGGACTATTGTTGAAGTATCAATAATTCATAATATAGAAATCGAACTCGAGTGACCATTGTGTTTACCGAAGAGAGGTATAAGTTCCTGACTAGGTGGCGGAAGATCAATGGATCAAGCCATGGAGGCGTATTATTCCTTCCATTTAATAATAATAAAAATAACTATACTACTGCGGATCTGCAGGAGGCTGACCACCGGCGCGCTTGAAGGATAAGAACTCCTCATACTCGTCCCGTGGAATTGACACCGATGTCGATGGAGAAGGCAGTGACGTCGGTGGAGAAGGCAGTGACGTCGGTGGAGAAGGCAGTGACGTCGGTGGAGGCCATGCCTGCTCTAAGTCTGCGAGTCGCTGGTGGTAAGAATCCAGGGTAGATAACAGCCTCGTACTGCTATGACCCATTGAATCCTGCATCCTCGTCAGCTTCTCGTCCATCGATAGCTGTGACGCCTGCAGCTCCATGATGTTGCGGTCATTGGAGGCTTTAATATCATTTGTCAGCTATCGTAGCTCCGTCATGCTGCGGTCAAGCATATCCAATCGTGCGATGAGCATCGGATCGTCCGCCTGCGGCTGGGACCGGGGCTGCTCCTCCATACTTCACAGCAACTCATCACGGAGAGACATAATCTGACGGTCAACGGCCTCCTGGACGGCCTCCTGGACTCTGGCCGACGACTGCGAGGGCTGCGACTGCGAGGGGTGTGTGGAATGCGCAGCTGTCGGGGAGGCCCTAGATGACTGCGTCGCAACCAGGGCGCCATAGGAGCCCATACCGTAGTACGTACCCCTCTGGAGACCACCAGCTGCGGTCACCCACAGGTTGTCCGCCGACGGAGATGGAGCGGGCTGCGACGAAGTACCAGCCTCTCCAGGGGTAGGTGCACTAGCAGTCGCCCGCTCACGCAGCCTAAGATACTCGGCCTAGAAAAGGTTTGGATACTCGATAATTGCCTAAGTTATATTTAAATTAACACAAAGTAAAGTAATACTTACATAGGTCTGTGAGGCCCTCTCATCAATAAGATTTCCTTCCTTGCGATGGGTGGCCAAGAAGACGGTCACCATGTTTGTATCCTCCCCCCTCTGTACCTATTAAAATATATTATTTATTACTAAACTTAAATATGTTTTCCAAGTACCATTTTATGGTACTTATATTAAAATAATATATTTTAAAAGAAAAAACATACCAAACGACGGAAATGTTCCGTCATTTGAATCGAGCCACCGCACCACTTGGCAGCATTCTGCCTAGCCGCCTTGGCCTTCTTAGACCTTTCCTTGTAGCTCGGATGGTCGAATCTAGCCCTCATCGCAGTCCACTGCTCAGGCATGATCCAACCTTGGATCGGTTTTCCAGCACGATCATGAGCCTTCTGGTCATCTAGAGCATCTCGGATAAGCTTGGCGGCAACGGTAGGAAAGAGCCGCTCGATCAACTCGGCCCGGTGCGGAGGATAAAAATACGTTTGCTACAATAAATAATTCATTAAGTTAGCATCAAGAATAAGTTATATAATATGCATAAATTAGAGGATTTATTTAATATACTTTTACCTGGAAGTGCGCAAACCAGAACGCCTTCCTCTCCTCCGGAGCCTCAGAGTAGTTGATCCAAGGGCCACCGTAGTTGTTCCTCAGAAATTGGCCCAGGCGTCTCTGAACCAACGATGGACGATAACTATACAGAGATAATAATTTAGATTACTGAAAAAGTCAATATATGATGAATAAAAAGAAACACAAATATATACTATACCATCTAATTGACTTACTTTGTACCGTCGGCCCAAATCTCTGTCCTCGTCTCCTTCGGAGGTGCGCATGGAGGATCTTGCTGATGCTGGGACAACGTGGGCACAACCTCCTCGACATGCTCATCTGTCCCCATGGTTCCGTCAGCAGGAGGAACGCTGGACGAGGGTGTACTATCACGCTAGGAACTACTCGTCCCAACAGTCGGAGATGTGAAGGATCGATATACTGGAGTACTGGGCGACGATGATCCGGAACCAACAGTAGGCAGTACCGGAGTGGCACTCTGTCTACCTCGGGACCTGCCGAATCCTCCGCGTCGTCCTGTCATATCTGATAACAACATATGATGAATATAGAGAAACACAAATATATACTACATTCTACAGTCGAAATGTGATACATATCTCAAAGCATTCTACAATCAAAATATAATACATATATTCGTTAATGGGTACATCTACTTCGTCAATTTTCCAACCTTGATCTATATTCTACAGTCAAAATATAGTTACATTCTACATGCAATATTTTTTATTTTCAATCATCTTCAGAAAATTCATCTTGTTCGCCTTCGTCGTCCTGCTCTTCCTCTTCCTCGTCTTCACTTTCATCTACTTCGTCATCCTCTTCGGATAATTCTACATCATCTACATTATTACTCGTGTAATGAGTAACTTCCGTTGAGTCCACATCTACAATATTTGTTACAAGAGGTAGAGCGTCCTCCTGATAAGCTATTTCGTCAATGTCAAAGGTATTTCTAGCTTTAGTCTTGCATACTGCCCACCAATCCGACCTCGCTGTCCCCCGTCTAGGATAAGTTGTGAAGTATACGAGCTGAGCCGGACTTGATAGGACAAATGGTTCGTAGCCTTGATATCTACGCTTGTAGTTTATATCCACAAGGCCATGCTTATCAATTTTCCAACCTTGATCTTGAATCGGATCGAACCATTCACACCTGAATAGCACGATATTAGCAGGTTCTGTGCCATAATTATATGTCAACTCCACAATCTCTCGTAAGATGCCAAAAAAATCATTGCCCGGATTAACGTCTTTGTAGTTTGAAGATTTGATACACAAACCACTGTTTTTTGTGGAATCAAGATCCAGAAAGCTGTCTTTGATAGGAGCATTTGTTGACTTGAACCTGAACCCATTCACACAGAAACTTGGCCATATTTTTACGACAGTAATTGGTCCCTTGGCTAGAGTTCTAATAGATTCAGTCTCGGGTGATATTAGACGATCGACCTAAATACCAAAGTAGCGATAGTAAGTTATTTGTTTTGCAAGTGCAGAAATAAAAAGTAATTACCAAGCATCTTACATATGCGCTCAACCAAGAAGGAAAATGGCATCTCATATCTTGTTCTACTTCTTCGTCTGTTATGTAGGGTCTAACCGACCTCAACTCATCATTATATGTGCTGAAAAACAATGAAGCAACTGCTGATTAGTAGCATAATAGTGTCTTATACTATTACATTGAGATGATGTAAACGTGGATATATTAATTACTTACCCCTCTAGCTTCTCCACTTCATCCTCGTCGCAATTGAGTAATATATACAATTGAGCAGCCCTTAGCTCATCGTCATTCAAATATCTCTTCTTCATTTTTCTCGAAGGCTTTCCGGACGCATTGAATACTTTGAGTATTGCATTATTAGATTCCTGATATGCGTCGTCGTTTCTGGGAGCTTTCGTCCTATTAGTAGCAACATGTGGTTTGAAATACGTCGAGCAAAAGTTTATAATCTCCTCGAGAACATAAGCTTCACAAATAGAGCCTTCAACCCGTGCCTTATTTTTTACCTTTCTCTTTAGGTGATTAAGATGCCGCTCGAAGGGGTACATCCACCGATAACCGACAGGACCACCAACACGTGCCTCATAGGAAAGATGAATTGGCAAATGCTCCATAGAGTTGAAGAATCCAGGAGGAAACACCTTCTCGAGCTTACATAGTGTTACCGCAATGTCCCTCTCTTGCTTTTCTAGACGATCGATGAGCAACTTAGTACAACAAAGATCTCTGAAGAATATGCTCAGCTCTGTCAATGGGTCCCAAACGACCTGCGATAAGAATTCTCGAAATACAATCGGAATTAACCTCTCCATGAATACGTGACAATCGTGGCTCTTCATACCCACCAGTTTGTTCTCCTTGAGGTCGACGCATCTTCTCAAGTTCGACACGTACCCGTCTGGAAACTTTAGACCCTGAATCCACCTACAAAGTCTACCTTTATCCTCTTTCTCCAGTGAGAAAACTGACTTAGGTTGCTTTAACTTTCCATTCCCGTCCTCTATCAAATGCAATGCAGGACGTCTACATATTTCTTCTAAGTCCAACCTGGCCTTCGGATTATCTTTCGTCTTCCCCTTTACCTCCATTACAGTATTAATTATGTTATCAAACATATTCTTCTCGATATGCATGACATCAAGGTTATGTCTGATCAGATTGGTGCTCCAATATGGCAGATCCCAGAATATACTCCTCTTCGTCCAGTTATGGGTGCGACCAAATCCGTCACACTTGTACCCCTTAGCAGGCTCTTCGATAGCACTTGGTAAATCTTTTACCTTTTCCCATATCGTGCATCCGGCCACCTTGGCGGTGGATTGGCCTTCTTCACAACTCCCGCACGAAAAGCATTCCGGTTCCTCCGGTACGGATGATCCTTCGGCAAAAATTGTCGATGACAATCGAAGAATCACAGTTTGCCTCCGTGTTTCAAACGGAAAGCCTGAGAACGGTCCATGCAATACGGACATGAGAGACGACCATGGGTGCTCCATCTCGATAATATTCCATAGGCCAGAAAGTCGTTGATGGTCCACATAAGTGCTGCCCTCATCTGAAAATTCTTTTTTCTAGAAACATTGTACGTGTTGGCACCTACTTCCCACAGCTGATTCAACTCATCTATCAAAGGCTGTAAATACACATCGATGTTCCTCTTCGGATTGTTCGGACCCAGGATAATAATGGTTAGGAACATATACGGAGTCTTCATGCACATCCAAGGCGGTAGATTGTACGGAGTGACGATCACAGGCCAACACGAATACTGGGAGCCCGAAAGTTCGAATGGGGTAAAACCGTCAGAGGAGAGCCCCAATCTGATATTACGCGCTTTCTCGACAAAATGTGGATACTCACGATCAAAGTGCTTCCATGCTTCTCCATCTGATGGATGATCCAATACTCCTTCGATCTGTTTTCGCCTGTGCCAACTCATGTTTTCTGCAGTCTCCTTAAACATAAACAACCGCCGCAACAGCGGCGTCAAAGGCAACTAGTGCATCGAATCGGTAGGCTTCCTTGCACCGACAGACTTTTCTCTAACAGTGGCCTTGTAGCGATCAGCACCAAAGAATCTGCACGCATCTTCATCCTTGTCATCTTTGTAGTACAACATGCACCCGTTGCGACATGCATCGATTTTCTCGTATCCCATCCAAAGCGATCTCACCATCCTCTTAGATAGATAGAAGTCTTTAGGCAACTTTGCACCCTCGGGCAAGATCTCTATAATCAAATCGAGCAGTCGATTATAGCATTCTTGCGACATGTTAAAATCGGACTTGATGCTCAATAATCTTGTAACCACCTCCAACGGTGAATGATCCTCACAACCAGGATATAGTGGAGTCCTTGCATTCTCCAGCAACTCCATAAACTTTGCAGCATCGGCATTCGGTGCCTCCTCAGCTGCATCATAATTGTCCGGATTGAAACTAGGTCCCGCCGCATCATAATTGTTCGGATTGAAACTAGGCCCCGCCGCATCATAAACCATGTTCACCAACCCGTCGTCATAAGCATCGTGGTCTTGGACATCCATATACGGCTCCACATAGGGCTCCAACTCCGATGCTAGAGATACAAGTTCTCCGTGCGCGGTCCACTGATAGTAATTCGGCGTAAAGCCCTTCGAGTATAAATGATATGTAACTTCCACTTCTGGATGATATTTCCTGTTGCGACATCTCACACACGGACACTTAATTTTGGTACCGTCCATGTACTGAGGGAACGCCTTGGCGAACTGCAGGAACTGCTATACACCCTCAATGAATTCATTCCGTACACCGTACATGTCATCAGGATGACGGTTGTACATCCACGAACGATGACGCAGATAGTAATTCATATCCATTTCTAGATACTTCTGCAAAAATGACAGTATGTATCATATAAATCATTATATACAGTGGTTTATCACCTAACTTTATAACTTAACCGTACTATAAAAATCATAACTGATATAATACATACTTTCATTTATCAAAGTCTAAAATAAGCAATATTCAAAACAACTGAAAAGAGGCCAAGTCTCTTAGTTTTTTAATATTTTATACTATTGGTAAAAGCTTGGGTTCTTTACTGTATACAATGCTTACTAGGACATATAGTTACTTAGCTAACTATTAACAAAATCAAGTATATCAGTAAGTAACTATTTAACTATACAAACTATGTACTAATTTAATACTAAACTGATACCCTTAACTTCTACCCAATAACTCATGCTAACCCATCTTAAACCAACTAACCAATAACTTGACACTAAGCTAACTAACACTAGTATACATAGCTCACTAAATGCAACTGAAAACGAATACTGATACAGTGGGACTTGTTGATACTTACTGATACATAGTTGCTGAAATGACACAGTGCTGATGGTTTTCCTAAGGCATTTGGTTACTGAAAACGGATAACTGATGACTGATACCAAACTGAAATGACACAGTGCTGATACATGGTTGCTGAAATAACACAGTGCTGATACTTACTGATACATGGTTACTGAAAACGGATAACTGATGACTGATACCAAACTGAAATTGAGATGCACTAAGGCATGCCTCTGCAGTGCAAAGGGACTGCCCCCAAGCCTAACTAACAGGCACCATTTGGGTGCACTGCTGCAGTGCCCCATGCTAGAGTCCCAAGTCTGTAACCAAACTTCATTTGGTCTCCTCCATGTACCAATACTAACAACAGATAATATACTAACTGATGACTCCACATACTAACACTTCTAAAGTGTATCACTTGCAGGTAATAACCCTACTACAACTGTCACAATCCCTCACATCTCGAGCTCAGTGTCTGTGTCACTGTCTGTGTCCATGTGATATTAGTGTCTGTGTCCATGTCAAAAAACCTAATCTTAACCCTAGGTCCTTATCAGTGTCTGTGTCAGTGTGTATGTGTGTCGTGTCTGTGTCTGTGTCACTGTCTGTGTGTGTGTGTCGTGTCTGTGTCAGTATCACATGTGTTCTGAGAGAGAGAGAGAGAGAGAGAGAGAGAGAGTTAGGGTTTACCTAGAGCTCGAGGAAGAGGAGGGGGATGCCGGAGTAGCCGCGGGGGAGAGGCGGTAGACGGAGCGGCGGTTGACGGAGCGGGAGGGGGGGACGGGGGAATTTTTTTGCGTTTCAAAATTTTGACAGATGGGGAAAAACGAAACCGAGCCCTAATTAACCAAATTTTAGCGATGTTTAGCGACGTCAAAGAAAGACGTCGCTAAATTAAATTATAGCGACATTACGGTCGTCGCTAAACACGTTGCTAAATATTTCTAATATAAACGTCGCTATTTGCGTCGCTAAACGTCGCTAACTTAGATATATTAGCGACGTTTAGCGACCAAAATTGAACTTATAGTGACTAATCTTATAAAAACTGAATAAAAGTCGCTAAACGTCGTTAAATATCGTCAATTAGCGACGTCTAGCGACGTTTTACATGGAGTCGCTAAATTAGCGACGTTTTACCTGGAGTCGCTAAAAAACGTCGCTAATCCCGCTACTCTAGTAGTGTGTACTTCCCTGATAATTTCTTGAGTATAGCCCCCTCATAGAATATATAAGTCCCTGTTGTTAGATGATAAGTAAGGTAACCTTCCTATTAAGAGT
The DNA here is from genome assembly GCA_036927795.1 of Iris macrosiphon. Taxonomy (NCBI): domain Eukaryota; kingdom Viridiplantae; phylum Streptophyta; class Magnoliopsida; order Asparagales; family Iridaceae; genus Iris; species Iris macrosiphon. The sequence continues at coordinate 7,742,617 of JAYESA010000005.1, read as the reverse complement.
ACAACTGGAGTGCTGACACACTACTAAGTTTAGAATATCTAGTAAACCCTAGAATTTCTTATCTATAGATTGGTTTTACCATTATCCCTTGATGTATTATGAAGGACTTGAGAGTAGTATAGATACTAATAGGGTTAGTTAGAAGTTTGCCATATTGGTTGACCCTAGTATTGAGGAACCAATAGGAAACCAAAAATTGAAAATTAGGACTGAACCTGACCTTCATAGTTAGATAGTATTGGAGAACTATAAACTTAGATCATTGTCTTATTATTAGTAGACAGCACCTTAGGAAGCCTAGAGGAATGTAATCAACACTTTTTCCTTGATCATACCTCGAACATAGCAACTAGCATACCACCCCCCTTAGAGAACCATGATGCTATCTAGAGCCCTCTATTTTAATTTTATATATTGCTCCTCTGCGACCATAGCGCTCGCTAGTGTGCGACGACTGATTATGTTTTTTCTCTTCATCTTTCAACTCGTTCCATCTGACACTTCTGATTATAGACCAAGTAATTTTATTCTATGTTAGGATATATATAGCTTGCTAGGATTTCGGTTGTTACTCTTGAATCTTTGAATTATGTGATTGGTAATTAGAACTTGACAGTTTAAGTTATTATTGTAGATTATGACCTAATGATTACCCCTTAGCTTTAAGTCGCATAATTTGTACCCCCACCTCGATACAAGTTAGATCACTTTCCCCTTGACGGCCAGTAACTCTTCTATCCTTACTATTGACACTTACTCTATGAGCACTATGATTAAGACTTAAGACAACCATGACCTATGTAATGTAAGAGGATACCCTAATAAGTACCGAGACCCTTTCTCGTAGAACTTAACAGGAGCTTCTACGGTATCCTTAAAACAATACAGTATTAGTTTATTGTTATAAGTTTGATAGTATACCTCACAAATTAGTATCACATAGTCCTCTTGACCCAACGATGTAGTGTAACTGAATGACATTACCTGTATGCTAGCAAAAGATGACAGTATTTATTCATACGGTAGAATTTAGAGGCCCATGCCCTATTTGGTCGATTAGAGACTTAGACAAGGAGTTGTATGACAACTGTAGAGATTGTATAGTCTTAACTTCTTGTGAACTTAAAATATGTTGTGACTTCTTTCATCATGATCTAGCGCATTTATATTTCATATACTACCTTGACTTACGCTGCTATTTTATAGCCTAGTTTTGCAAGCTTATTCTTTTATCGAGCTTGATCAAGAGATATGTATTATTGGGGATGCCTACTGATACAATTGTCTAATCAGAATCAGTGTATTACGGTCTGGACAACCTTAGTACATTTTGGTTCGCCCTTCACAATACTACCTTGCGTGGATTGAGATACATAGTTGATTAGTAGACAAATATACTTGCCCTAGACATGTCTGACATATCATATTGGTTACATAACTGTACTAATACGAGCATGCGAACAAAGAATTACCAAAATAGGACTTCAATCCACAACTGCTTTGATAATTCCCATTTGAATTCATTAAACGTCTTGATCCCGATACTTCTATTCTATTACCTCACCCTTGCACTCTTTATTATTGATCTCCATCTTCCCTTATTTCGGAAAGACGAAACCTCATGCTTGGTATAAGTTTGATACACAGAGAGTACTAGATACACCCCATAGGCCGATCACATACTTGAGGATTATTCTTTTGTAACTAAGGGCATATCATATATGATATAATCGGCGTTGAAGTTTTGAGGATGGAATGACATGAGTAAATAAATTAAGGAATATTTTTTTAAAGTATATAGCCTTATGTAATAGATGGGTAAATTCTAAGTTGGGTAGCAGTGCATTGTCAACTCGAGAGGAATTTCTTTTAGATTGTTATCGAGTAAGATTAGATTGGGAGAGGTTCAAGCCATTTTAATTTTGAGAATTTTAGAAGAATGACTAAGATGATGAGGATTAATAAATTTAAAATCTTGATATTGAGGACCCAATATTTATACCTTAAGTGCATGATTTAAATTTTTGAATATTGAAGGTAAAATCATCAATTTGAATTTGGAGGATAAATATAGAATTTCAGACTTAACATTGGTGGACTGTATTTAAATTATTTTTCAATTTGATGATTTAAATTAAAATTAAAATTTGATGGTTGGACTACCTATTTGAAATATTGAGGATATGAACGAAAAAAAGAAGAAGTTGAAGAATACAAAAATTTATAAGTAAAAATAGGAGTAATATTGGACTCAAATTACTTTCTAGAGGAGATTATGATAGTTGGAGATCGTGAGGTAAAATTTATATGCGTATTTAAATCTTGAAGATGTTATATGGATTTAATTTAAATTTGGATGTGGATAATTTGAAAAAGTGAGAAGAGATAACCATAGGTTGAATTTTGATTGAAACAGTGATCATCTTAACCTTGAAGTGATTGCGATGGATATGATTATGATTTTAATTTTCGCAAGGAGATTGCGATTGACTTGCCTTATGTACATGAAGGATTAATAAAATTATGCCTTATTTTAATTTTGAGGACGAGATTATTTTAAGTTGGCTGGATTGTGAAACCCCCTCACCCAAGAATTAGACCTACTTGGCTTAGATAGTGAGACTGAGGCTAGCTTGAACCCACTTAGAAATAAAACACGGTATTTTTTTATTTAGTTTTACAACATGGTATCAATTAGCGCACCTTACCATTGCTTCGATAATTGGAGCACTTCACTAGTCACTGCCTTCCTACAAATTCCACATCCTTGTCCTAGACATGTCCATCTTCCATTCCGATCTCTGTGCAACTTATAATTATGCTCTCATGTGCTACATTTTAGTCGCGCAACATTCGTCACGAACGTTATTTCTTAAATTTTAAGATAATTCTAACTTTGTATCCTTGTGCGTTCCAATCGAAATTGGAGACACAATTTTGACCCATTTCGTACAACCCAATCTATGACAATATCCTAGCCTGGGCCCTCTATGCCCATGACACTTGCGTCTACTTAATGTTATCCCATGTATTTCTAATTAATTTAAGAGCACCATGTGCATTAATTTTAATTAAATTAATCCAATTTCCATCTTTGTGCAACTTTTCAATGGTTGGGCGCTTTTATGCAAAAGAGCATTTAGGTGTCCACACCATTGACATGACACATGGAGAAACCTATTTTTCGCTCATGTGGATTTTTTTTATGATTTTCGGAATGTGCAACGCGCAACATCGCCCACTCCTTTAAACCTAGCCTTGCATTTTAAACAATGCAAATCTTATACCATCCTTGACTTCTACCGTGGCTTAATTTTAATTTCGAGGATAAATTTTTTATAAGTTGGGTAGAATGTAAAACCCCTATTCCTAGAAATCGTATATACTCTTTTTAATAATTAATTATTAATTAAATGGTAGTAATTAGTGGCTAATTAGGAGAAATAGATTTTTATTAATTTTTATTTTAGGTGTTGGTCCACTTAAGGGATTTATGGGACCATTAGAAATTTTTCCGAATTTATTTCATGTAGGAGACCCCTTGAGCAGTTGCTAGATTAATGGTGTGTATTAGTACAATTCTAGATTTTTTCTATGAGTATATACGTATATATAAATATATATATATATACATATATATTTTAAAGAAAAATAAAAGAAAAAGAAAAAGGAAAAAGAAAAAGAAAAATAAAAGAAAAGAAAATAATAATAATAATAATTAATAACAAATTCCATTACTTTACTCAACCATTCCCATGCAAACTCCCTACCAAACTAAGTAGTCCAGCCCACCCGCGCATGCCAAAAACAACAGCAGCCACTTTCCTTTGCAAAACCCACCCCTTGCTTTGTGAGCAAACACCCATTGCATAATTCCAACAGACCCACGTACCCGCGGACGACCGCCCCCTCTCTCCCTTTCATATATATATATATATATATATATATATATATATATAAATATATATATATATATATTATTTTATTCCAATAAAACCCTAACCCTAGATCATCCAAATCCTTCCTCCCCTCCCAGTCGTCCACCATTCCCTGCGTCCTCCTCGTTCCTCCCTTTCCAGCCAGCAACCCTATTCATAGAGGATGACCATGAAGCTACGTGAACGTATGGGAGTGGGTTTTAGTAATAGCAATAACTGTTGCTATGTAAACTCAGTTGGTCAAACTTTAATCCATACTGTTCCCCTGGTTGAGAAGCTTCAAACCCATCATCATGCCTGCACCAAAATAGGAGATCACTTTTGCTCCCTCTGTGCTTTGAGGACTGTCGTTAACACGGCCATGTCAAACTCGGGGAAAGTTGTGAGACCTCTTAGCCTCACCAACAACCTCCACAAAATATCAAAAGACTTTGGGTCCGGACAGCCAGAAGATGCCCACGAGTTCCTCCACTGTCTGCTGGACAGCGTCCACAACGCCTCTCTCGAGCCCACGGAGTCCCGCAGGGACAACGAAGATAGCCTCGTCAAGGAGGTCTACGGAGGCCGTCTGATAAGCCAGATGCGGTGCTCCGAGTGCTGTCATTGCTCTAACACATCCGAGCCCATGCTCGATCTCAGCCTCGATATCAACGATGATGCAGTCGCCGACTCGCTCCTCACCGCACTCCAGTCGTTTACCAAGTCTGAAAGCATCGAGGAGACCAAGTTCACCTATGAGGGATGCAAGGACAAAGTAACAATGGAGAAACAGACCAAGATCGACCAAGCTCCACAAGTCATTTCCCTCCATTTTAAGAGATTCAAGAGCAACGGCACCCTCGTCGAGAAGATCGACAAATCCGTCGAGTACCTGTTGGAGCTCGACTTGAAGCCCTTCATTTGCCGCGGTCCAGATCACGATGATGATGACGAGGAGGAGCAGGAGATGGATCAGACCAAGTACGACTTGTACGCAGTCCTGGTGCATATCGGTAACGCTCATTATGACCACTACTACTGCGACGTCCGATCGTCCCCGACCATATGGCACACTATGGATGATGCAAAGCATCCAGAGACATTTGTTCTGAGGCCATAGCTTCTGGTCCTGTGTGTTGGACATCTGGACGTTACATTTTACAGCTTCTTGCCAGGCAAGTATACCTTGCCATTGTACTGTTATTCATATTCCATATGTTGCATGCACCTTTATTTTTTGTCTTTAGTTCATATATTTTAACTGTTATATAAAATATGCGCGACGGTGTCGTCACGATATATTTTTATTTATGTATTTGTATTGACCTTGTTTATGAGACTACCCCATTATCATGTAGCATCATTAGGTTCATTGGCCGTGACACAGTTGTTACACGAGTTGTGAGTCTCATGTAGATCACGGACTTGTGTGCAGGGTTTGGCATCCTGTACGTGTTGTCATGCCCCAAATCCCGAAAGGGTCGTTCGTCCTCGCTGGATCCTTTACGGGATCCGATTCGTCCTCGCTAGGGGCGTGATGCCGTGCGAGCCTGGAGTTACGCTCGCACAAGGCAAGAACTTGCAGTTTTAGGAACCCATTTTGAAACACAATTGATAAACACATTCACAGAGATTTGAACACAAATGCGGAAGAAACTTGCTTTTTCATTGAATATTCAGAGTAATTTACATAGAGTTTACATTGATGCGCCTTCTCGGCTATTGAATTACATTACAAAAAGGTAACTCAAAATGCAGGGCGCGCTCCGTCAGATAGTCCACGTCGTTTGCACATTACGCCCTTGTATAGATTGAAGTCTTTGCCTCCAAAATGAACTGACTCCAGCTATACTTCAAAACAGAAGCGCTCCTAACGCCTCCTCGCTATGCTCTAGCGTTGCACCATCTGAGTGCCTGAAATAGTTGCCCACAACGTGGGTCAGTACTTAACTTGTACTGGTGAGCGGGATGAATCCCACTCGACTAAATCGACACTAGCTTGAAAGGGGCGAGCATGCATTAAGATAGCTTCTATAAGGAAGCAAGTGAAATCAATTCATATCAGTTGCATGTTTTGATAGGAATGAATAAAGCAGTGAATCCAACCAGTACACCGATTGCTTACTCAATCGGTGCATGCCTTCCCTGAAACGAAAACACAAGTATACTTACCATCTGCACAAGACAATAAGTTAGCATGCGTTCTACACTATGCGGTCATTGGTGTGATCGACACCTTAGGGACGTATTTCAAGCTTAGCGACGCGCCCTATCAGCCCGGGTAGCAAGCCCTGCTGGAGGTCCCGCTAAGCATCGTGACGAACACGAATCAAATATTCCCTCCGGATCGATACGGTTCCAGTGCCCCGGAAAGCCGTTTCGAGGAAAGTCAAACCCTGTGCACAAGTTGTCCCAGACCATGCAAATGCATGAAATAATTCATATTACATACAATGCATTTAGGAAAACAGAAGAAGTAAGCAGCACACATATATATATCTCATGCACAGTTATATTTTCCAAGCGGTGTTCCGATACAGTTATCCCATAAGTCCCAAAACTCTATCCGAGGCACTAGGCCGCCACCAACAACCAACTTCCCTTTTCTCAAAACCTCAGTTTATAATACAAGCAAGCATATGATAATTTAGCCTACAAAACCCATTGTTCCTTTCTTAGTGGCTGGCCTGCCTGTGGCTAAGGATTTCCTAGGCGTCCAACCGGGCATCATCGAGTGAACGATTGAAACTTAGAGATGTTGGCATGAAGAAGTAGGAAAGAAGGGACCAAACCACTCACTGGTTAAGGGAAAGATAGCTGAAACACGATTCCCGCCTAGCGACGATCAAACGTCAGTTACGCGGACCTGAAACAGCACGAGCACCGAGTTAGAAATCTTACCTATCCTTCCTTGCCGAACTCCCCAGAACCTCAAAACTCAAACGATAAAACCAGCAGTGGAAACCAAGCAAATCGAAAGCAACTCAAATCCCAAAACCTCAAATCGACAAGCAAGCAAAAATCCAAGCAAAACCAAGCTACCAAAACACGAAAACTATTGGACTCATTTCAATAGAGTCCTTTCCATGAGTTGGAAAGGATCATCGCATTTTGTCCGTGGCAAAGATGCCGAGATCTAAGCTACGACTCAGACGGACTAGCCACAAGCCCAATTACGTAGTGCTCGTCCCGGTCGGATCGGGATTTGAGGCACTACATAATATACCACTAAGAAAAAGTTTCGACCCGAAACTTAAGAACAAGGCCTACCTCCGACTCGGTGAACAATGAAGGATACTTCTCCTTCATCTCCTCTTCGACTTCCCAGGTTGATTCCCCAGCTGTATGATTCCGCCACAGCACGCGAACCAAGGACATCGTACGGTTGCGAAGAACTTTTTCCTTACGGTCCAGAATCTGCACCGGCTCCTCCGGGTATGACAAATCCGTGCTCAAATCTAACTGTTCGAAGCTAACTACATGACTCGAGTCATGCACATACTTCCGCAGTTGGGAAACGTGGAATACGTCATGCACTCCAGCCAAGGCGGGAGGTAGTGCAACTCGGTATGCCACAGCTGCCACCCGTTCCAGTATTTCAAAGGGGCCGACAAACCTTGGACTCAGCTTGCCTTTCACGCCGAAACGCATCACTCCACGCATCGGCGTCACTTTCAAGAAGACATGATCCCCGACCATGAACTCCAAGGGCCTACGATGAGTATCGGCATAGCTTTTCTGTCGGCTCTGCGCAGTGCGGAGTCTTTCCCGAATCAAGCGAACTTTCTCCACCGCCTGCTCCACCAACTCGGGCCCGAGTACCTGCCGCTCGCCGACTTCGTCCCAACAGATCGGAGATCGACACTTGCGCCCATAGAGCGCTTCGTACGGTGCCATCTGGATGCTCGATTGGTAGCTGTTGTTATACGCAAACTCCGCCAACGGAAGGTGCGTGTCCCAACTAGTCTTTAAATCGATCGCACACAGCCGTAACATATCTTCAAGTATCTGATTTGTCCTCTCTGTTTGGCCATCAGTCTGGGGGTGGTATGCGGTACTGAACTGTAGCTTGGTTCCCAAAGCAGACTGTAGGCTAGTCCAGAAACGAGATAAGAAGCGTCCGTCACGGTCAGAAACGATAGAAGCGGGCACTCCGTGTAATCGGACAATCTCGTCTATGTAGATCTGTGCTAACCGATCGACGCTCCACGCAACTTTTATGGGAAGAAAGTGGGCTGATTTGGTCAAACGATCAACTATGACCCAAATCGCATCATGCCCCCGTGGCGTCTTCGGAAATCCCACTATGAAATCCATAGAGATGTTGTCCCATTTCCACTCGGGAATAGCGAGGTTTTGCATCTCCCCGCCGGGCCTCTGATGTTCAGCTTTCACCTGTTGGCAGGCCATGCACTGTGACACAAAGGTCGCCACATCCCGTTTCATACCTTTCCACCAGAAGGTACCGCGTAAGTCCTTGTACATCTTCGTGCTCCCCGGATGCAAAGAATACTTCGCGTAGTGCGCTTCCGCCATAATTTCCCTCCGGAGTTCAGGATCGCTAGGGACGCATAGCCTTCCTTTCATTTGTAAGGCCCCATCTTCGCCTGCCACAAAGTCAGACGTCTTCCCTGCCGAGATCAATCCTCGTACTTTCGCTAGGAACTGATCACCCTCCTGAGCTGATTTGATTCTAACCCGTAAACTCAGTTCAAGACGGAGTGGTGCTAGCTGCACTCCTTGCTGCCGAACTCGATATTCGATGCCCATCGCCTCTAGATCTCGAAGTAAACGGATGTTTATAGATAACAAGCCCACATGCTTTCGACTCAGAGCATCAGCAACAACGTTTCCCTTGCCCGGAGTATACGCGATCGTTAGATCATAGTCCTTAATAAGTTCTAGCCAACGCCGCTGCCGGAGGTTCAATTCCCGTTGGGTGAAAAGATACTTGAGGCTCTTGTGATCTGTGAAGATTTTGCAAGCAACACCATAAAGATAATGCCTCCACAACTTCAATGCAAATACAATCGCCGCCAATTCTAAATCATGCGTCGGGTAGTTTTTCTCGTGCGGCTTCAGTTGCCTGGAGGCGTACGATATTACCTTGTCCCGCTGCATGAGCACACATCCCAATCCGAGTCCTGAAGCGTCACTGTATATCTGAAATTCCTCTACCCCGTCTGAAAGTGCTAAAATCGGAGCTGAAACAAGTCGCCGCTTCAATTCACTAAAGCTGGCTTCGCATTCTTCACTCCATTTGAATACAATCCCTTTCTGAGTAAGGCGAGTCAAAGGCGAGGCCAGTTTAGAGAAGTCTTTCACGAATCTACGGTAGTATCCTGCTAGGCCGAGAAAGCTTCTGATTTCGCTGGCTGACGTAGGTTGTTTCCAGTCCACCACCGCCTCTATTTTCTTCGGGTCTACGGCGACGCCTTCTGCCGAGACGACATGACCAAGGAACGCCACGCTGTTCAACCAGAACTCGCACTTGCTGAGCTTAGCGAACAACTTATGTTCTCGTAATATTTGCAACACGATCTTCAGGTGTTCTTTGTGTTCCGCCTCGTTCTTGGAATATATTAGAATGTTGTCGATGAATACGACGACAAACTTGTCAACGTACGGCCGAAACACGCGGTTCATCAGATCCATGAAAGCTGCAGGGGCGTTCGTTAAGCCGAACGACATCACGAGAAACTCATAGTGTCCGTAACGAGTTCTGAATGCAGACTTTTGAATGTCTTCTGGTTTGATCTTTAACTGGTGATACCCTGACCTGAGGTCAACTTTGGAGAAAATAGTTGCACCTTGCAGCTGATCAAACAAGTCATCTATTCTTGGCAAAGGGTACTGATTTTGGACGGTCGCCTTATTCAATTCTCGGTAGTCAATACACAGTCGCATGGATCCGTCCTTCTTTTTCACGAACAGTACTGGAGCACCCCACGGAGAAACGCTTGGACGTATGTATCCTCGGTCCAACAGGTCTTGCAACTGAACCTTAAGTTCCTTTAACTCTGCTGGAGCCATTCGATAAGGTGCCTTCGATATCGGTCGCGCATCCGAAAATGTGTCTATGCTGAATTCGATCTCACGATCAGGAGGCATTCCAGGCAGCTCGTCTGGGAACACGTCGAGGAAATCTGCTATAACATCAGCCTGAGCTGCATTTGCACTTTCCTGCCGAGTGTCTCGAACTGAAGCTAAGTACCCTTCACAACCCGAATGCAGCATACGCCTTGCCGAAATTGCTGATATCACCATTGCCGTCTTCGGTGCAGCGCTGCACGAATAGTAGAAGTCTGCCTCGCCGGGTAGACGAAATACGACTCGCTTCTCCGCGCACTCGATTGTTGCATGGCAAGCACCCAACCAATCCATCCCGAGAATAATATCGTAATCCTTGATGTCCAGTACAATGACATCTAAGGAAAGCTTCCTTCCTCCGATGCAAATATATCCATCCCTACAGATCGCATGGGCGGGCATATCGACTCCCGAAGGTGTGCTTACGCAAAGATTCATAGTTAAGGGAGTAGAAGCTAATTTATGCTCAACAGTAAAATCAGCAGATATGAAGCTATGCGTAGCACCTGAATCAAATAAGACTCTAGCGGGCAAATCTCGGAAAAGTAATGTACCTGTTACTACTGTTTCAGAGACAGATGCCTCATCCTGAGTCAAGGCATAGACTCGGCCCTGAGCACCTTGGCGTTGTGGATTAACTGGCACCGCATTTGCATCACTTGCTGGAGGCCCTCGGTTCTGATTATTCCCGTTGTTTTGATTCGGCTTACCCTCCCGGCAGTTAAACTGTTTATGGCCCAGACGACCACATTTGAAACATCCTGTAACCCGACATTCGGTTACTTTATGCCCTGTCTTGCCGCACCTGGTACAGCTCACTGCCTGAGTCTGACCCCTATTATCAGACGTATGCTGACGCTTATGTGCTCCAGACCCTCCCGTTTCCTGAGGTCGTTTGTTGTTGTTAGCACGGGGGTTTTGCACCTCTACCTTTGGGGGATGGCGTCCAAAGATCCGCTCGCTGCCCAGGGCTGCTTCGTAGCATTCCCTGTAGGTTTGACACTTTTGATTGATGACGTCCCTACGCAACTCATCATTCAAACCTTTCTGAAAGCGATAGCACCACGCCTGCTGGTTAGGCAGGAAGTGCCCCGCAAACTTAGCCAGCTTCGCGAATACAGAATCATAGTCGTCCACAGACAAACTTCCTTGGACCAAATTGCTGAAGTCGTCTTCTTTTTGTTGTTGCACGGCTCTGGGAATGTACTGTTCAATAAAGGCTGATTTGAACATTTCCCAAGTTATTTTACAGTTGGGATTGGCATCGTAAATCCCTTGCTTCGTTGCCTCCCACCAATCATGCGCACGCAGTTCCAGCTGAACTGATGCACAGGCAACTCGCCTGGACCCCCGGATGCCAACCAGGTTGAAGAGTCCTTCCAGCTTAGCGATCCATCCCAGCACCACGTCCGGTTCCGCTCGTCCATTGAACGTAGGTGGATGCATCTTTGTAAACTCTGCTGCTCGGCAGGTGTTTCTAGCTGAAGGCTGCGTCTCTTCGGACTCATCCTCTACCGCCACGGCCGGCGGCGTCACTGTTGTTGCTCCGTTGCTGGGTGCCAATGATGCAATCAGTTGCATCATCGCATCCAGCTGCTTCTGCTGAGCGGCAAATTGGGTCTGAATATTTGCCTGCTGAGTAACGGCTTGTTGCTGTTGCGCCTCCATGAGGTGCAAAAGCCGTTCCGACATCCCGTTCGAACCCGCTCCTCCGGATTCTCCTGAACTTGTTGGGTCGCTTCGAATTGGCTGAGCACTGCTTGCAGCGGCAGTGTTTTTCTTAGCCATTTGCTACAAAAGAGAGTAGCTTGTTAACATCTCAAAATCGATAGATTTTATATCTACGGGCTTATTGTATAGGCGACTCATCTGATGCAGCGGACGCCGAACGCAACTCAATAGAGAGGCGCATCAAACTCCTTTATATTCTTTTTGAAAACCCGAGGAAATACAGCCGTGCTCTGATACCAATATGTCACGCCCCAAATCCCGAAAGGGTCGTTCGTCCTCGCTGGATCCTTTACGGGATCCGATTCGTCCTCGCTAGGGGCGTGATGCCGTGCGAGCCTGGAGTTGCGCTCGCACAAGGCAAAAACTTGCAGTTTTAGGAACCCATTTTGAAACACAATTGATAAACACATTCACAGAGATTTGAACACAAATGCGGAAGAAACTTGCTTTTTCATTGAATATTCAGAGTAATTTATATAGAGTTTACATTGATGCGCCTTTTCGGCTATTGAATTACATTACAAAAAGGTAACTCAAAATGCAGGGCGCGCTCCGTCAGATAGTCCACGTCGTTTGCACATTACGCCCTTGTATAGATTGAAGTCTTTGCCTCCAAAATGAACTGACTCCAGCTATACTTCAAAACAGAAGCGCTCCTAACGCCTCCTCGCTATGCTCTAGCGTTGCACCGTCTGAGTGCCTGAAATAGTTGCCCACAACGTGGGTCAGTACTTAACTTGTACTGGTGAGCGGGATGAATCCCACTCGACTAAATCGACACTAGCTTGAAAGGGGCGAGCATGCATTAAGATAGCTTCTATAAGGAAGCAAGTGAAATCAATTCATATCAGTTGCATGTTTTGATAGGAATGAATAAAGCAGTGAATCCAACCAGTACACCGATTGCTTACTCAATCGGTGCACGCCTTCCCTGAAACGAAAACACAAGTATACTTACCATCTGCACAAGACAATAAGTTAGCATGCGTTCTACACTATGCGGTCATTGGTGTGATCGACACCTTAGGGACGTATTTCAAGCTTAGCGACGCGCCCTATCAGCCCGGGTAGCAAGCCCTGCTGGAGGTCCCGCTAAGCATCGTGACGAACACGAATCAAATATTCCCTCCGGATCGATACGGTTCCAGTGCCCCGGAAAGCCGTTTCGAGGAAAGTCAAACCCTGTGCACAAGTTGTCCCAGACCATGCAAATGCATGAAATAATTCATATTACATACAATGCATTTAGGAAAACAGAAGAAGTAAGCAGCACACATATATATATCTCATGCACAGTTATATTTTCCAAGCGGTGTTCCGATACAGTTATCCCATAAGTCCCAAAACTCTATCCGAGGCACTAGGCCGCCACCAACAACCAACTTCCCTTTTCTCAAAACCTCAGTTTATAATACAAGCAAGCATATGATAATTTAGCCTACAAAACCCATTGTTCCTTTCTTAGTGGCTGGCCTGCCTGTGGCTAAGGATTTCCTAGGCGTCCAACCGGGCATCATCGAGTGAACGATTGAAACTTAGAGATGTTGGCATGAAGAAGTAGGAAAGAAGGGACCAAACCACTCACTGGTTAAGGGAAAGATAGCTGAAACACGATTCCTGCCTAGCGACGATCAAACGTCAGTTACGCGGACCTGAAACAGCACGAGCACCGAGTTAGAAATCTTGCCTATCCTTTCTTGCCGAACTCCCCAGAACCTCAAAACTCAAACGATAAAACCAGCAGCGAAAACCAAGCAAATCGAAAGCAACTCAAATCCCAAAACCTCAAATCGACAAGCAAGCAAAAATCCAAGCAAAACCAAGCTACCAAAACACGAAAACTATTGGACTCATTTCAATAGAGTCCTTTCCATGAGTTGGAAAGGATCATCGCATTTTGTCCGTGGCAAAGATGCCGAGATCTAAGCTACGACTCAGACGGACTAGCCACAAGCCCAATTACGTAGTGCTCGTCCCGGTCGGATCGGGATTTGAGACACTACACGTGTGGGCCATGCGTTAGGAATAACTGCTGTTAGAAACTTTGCATGCTAGTAGACTTGGCAGTTATTAGAGGTATTATCGTGTCATGGATGTGACATGCTTAGAGCATGGGGTGGGAAGAACAACAAGTAAGGCGTGTGGGCTCCGTTGAACTTTCCGTGTGTAACCCGTACGCTCCGCCGGAGATGCGCGATCATGATGACCACTATATATTATATATTATCAGGCGGGCCTCCGCCGTTCAATAGACGATGTACCTTTGAAGGGCCCTGGATCTCCAAGAGATCCATGCCAATCCCATTTTAGCCAGATAGCCCACGCGTTGGGAAAGTTGTTCTTAAACTTCACTTAGACGGTTATGCGACCAATTGGATATTTATTTCAGTACTTTATTGGCATGCTTTTATGTATCTTGTTATGTCCCTCTGAGGACCTGGCCCTTCCAGGTGTATCTGTTCTTGAGTATTCGTAGGAGCGTAGATTCGGATGGTTACATATGTTTCGAGGATGTCTTCTCTTCGAGCCGTGATTGTTAGCCGTTATTTTTATATGGTGTTTGTTGTATTGTACTTATATTGTATTTGCTCTTATATTCGAGTTGGTAGTAGATTTATTTCCACCCAACTATCATCCTTAGATACTTCTTATTGAGATCTAGTTTCATAGATACTGGTTAATTATTTATATTTGATTTTCTGTGGATGAGATTTAGATTATACCCTGTGACTTGTGACATATGTTATACCACTTGTGGATTTAATATTCATATTACAGCGTACATATGGGTTTGGTTTCCATATATTGGAGTTGCCATATCCATGCGGCTGGCATGCTTACGTGTCCTAGTCCTACATATTTTTGGGACTGGGGTGTGACACTACGGGTGTCGGGTTAGCATGTCTGTCTCTTTTGTTCTTCTTCCTGTCATTTTCCATTCCTTGTGGTGTGCTTCATTAGTAACTGTTAGACTTTCTTTGTGCTGTGGTAGATAGTGTAGTGACCTTGATTGAGACTGTGATAACACGACCAGTAGGATCATGATCTTGCATGTTGTTTAGGTAGAATTTCTTGACTGTGATTGTTGGAGGTTTGACCTAGAAGAAGTGCGATCGACTTTAAATTTCGAGGACAAAATTTTCTTAGGAGGATAGGCTTGTCACTACTCCATTTCCAGAGCAGTGTATTTTTTATTTTAATTTGGTTAATTGTGTATTTATCATTAATATTTGTATTAATATTTAATTGTTGGTTGTATTAATTTTTTATTAGTTATTTTAGTGTTTTGGCTAGCCTGAACCCATGTCAGACCCTAGTAGACCCATGCCAGACCCAACCAACACCCATGTTAGACTTATTTATTGGCTTAGAATAGTTATTTATATTTTAATTAGCTAGTTAGAGTAATTATAGATTTATTTGAGTGCATTTGGAACCCCAAACCCAAACTCTAATTAGGATGACTTGATTTGGAGGGCATTTTGGTCATTTCACTAAATGCCAAACCTTAACCCTAACCTATTTCCTTCTTAGCCGATCAAGACCAGCAGCTCCCCCCCCTTCATTCCATTCTTCTTCACTTCTTCTTCTTCTTCTTCTTCTTCTTCTTCTTCTTCTTCTTCTTCTTCTTCACTCCTTTTTTTTTCTTTCTTTCTTCCAATTTCTCATCCAAGTAAGTTTTCTTCACTTTCTTCTCTTCTTTCTTCTATTTTCTTCCATCAATGCAACCCTAACCCTTTGTTTTCCCCTAACCTAGGTGTGTAGAGCTTAGATTTGGTGTTGAAGCTTGGATTGGAAGCTTGGAAGCTTGGTGTGGTGAATTTGGGGCTTTTTGGAGACTTTGGCTTGGGATTCCAACACCCAAGAGGTAAACCCTAATTTTTCTCCTTGTGATTACTCTAATATAGTGTAATTAGTAGTTTAGAACCTTCCTAGATCTTAGGGCTATCCATGGGAGGAACTTGGAGCTTGTTTGGATGTGTTTGGAGACTTTGACATTAGGTTTTGTGTCAATTTTGGGTGAAATACGAGATTGGCCCAATTTTTGGTATTGTCCTAGGTTAGACAGACCTAGATAGACGTGCTTGGGTGTCTTGAGGGTAAGTACGTGTCTCCGTTCGGACACGTGAGATCGTATCGCGGAGATTTGAACGTTTCGGGCGATTTGGGGGTTTTCATCGTCGTAGGTTCTATGTGCGTGCGCGTTTTTGCCACGGACCTAGAATCAGAGAGTTAGTATTTTTTCTAGGTTTTAGACATCGATTAGAACCCGTGGGTAAATTTTGGTCCGATTTCGAGTAGGTTTGGTGTGCGTTTCACGAGATTTTGCGAACCGTACTCCACGTGTTCGTCAAAATGACCGAATGGTCATTTCGACTTGGTTTCTAGGTTTTGGGCTTGTGCGCGGGTTGGTTTAGCCTCAGGGAGTGCGTATTAGAGTTTTGAGTATATATATATATATATATATATATATATATATATATATATATATGTGTGTGTGTGTGTGTTTTTGTGTGTGGGGGTGAGTGTGGGTGCGTGCGTTGGTGTTGTTGTTTGTGTGCTAATGTGTGTGTGTGTGTGTATATATATATGTGTGTGTGTGTGTGTTTCTATATATATATATATATATATATATATATATATATATATGTGTGTGTGTGTATGTGTATATATATATATATGTTTAAGTGTGTGTTTATGTGTGTGTAGTTGTGTGTGTGTTAGTGAGTATTTGTGTGAGAGTGTGTGTTGGTGTTAGTGTATGTGTAGGTGTGTGTGTTTGTGTGAGTGTGTGGTTATAGATATATACATATATATAGGTATATTTATATATGTATGAGTGTGTGTGTATATATATATACATATATGTGTTTATATAGATATGTGTGTGTGTGTACCTATATATATGTGTGTTTGTGTGTGTATATATATAAATATATATGGTTGTGTGTGTATATATATATATATGTATATATGTTTGTGTGTTTATATATATATGTAAGTGTGTGTGCGTATATAGGTTTCTCTGTGTGTGTATAGATGTGTCTGTGTGTGTGTGTGTTAGTGTGTGTCAAGGTGTGAGAGGGAGAGAGATTGAGGAGAGTGAGCGAGAGGGCGAGCCGCAGCAGCAGCTAGCGCAGCAGCAGCGGCAGCACGCCGCGGCAGCGCCGCTACAGCAGCGAGCAACAGCTGCGGCGTGCAGCAGCAGCAGCTGCAGCGGCAGCAGCAGCAGCAGCAGCAGCTGCGCTCAGCCGCGCATCAGCGCGTTTCAGCAGCGCTGCGCGAGTGCGGCAGCAGTTCGCAGCGCACGTTCCCCTCCCCCTTCTTTATATATATGTATGTATATATATAGATGTATATATATACTTATATAGATAGGTAGATACATAGATAAGTATAAATAGATATGTAGGTATTAGTACATATATATATATTGTTAGAGATATATATTAGTATAGATGTATATGTGTATGTGTATGTATGGATATATATATATATGTAGGTAGATATGTATATGTGTTATATATATATATATGTTTGCTTAGATATATAGCTAGGTATATGTATATACAGATAGTTATCTAGTTAGTTAGTGGGAAGTAAGTTGGGTATCTCAATACCTCGAGATACCCAAGGTATTGAGGTATTAGGGGTAAGGTATTGAGGTTGCCTAATAATAAGTTATATATATATAGATATAGATATATATATATTGATATTATATATATAGTAGTATATATATAGATAGCTAGCTAAGTTAGTTAGAGTTAGAGGTTATACTAGATAGCTAGCTAAGTTAGCTAGAATTAGAGGGTAAGGTATCTCAATACCTTGAGATACCAAGGTATTGAGATAAGTTGGGTATCGAAGGTAAGGTATTGAGGTGTTTACCTATACACTAGGTTATATATATATATATATATATATATATATATATATATATATATATATATATATATATATCTATATAGTTAGATATATGTTATATATATATTAGTATATGGTAGTGTATATATATAGATAGATAGTTAGTTACCTAGTGTTAGTGAGGGGTAATGCTTGAGTATCTCAATACCTTAAGATACTCAAGGTATTGAGCGTCGGGGCAAGGTATTGAGTTTTAGCCTAGGATAGAGGTTAGAGATGCTTTTATATATATAGTTTTATATATATATATATATATATATATATATATATATATATATATATATATATATATATATATATATATATATACGTGCTATTATTTATTTTAGAGGGTATAGACGGGGCGTATCGCGTAGGTTGAGATATCGGATACCGAGGGTATCCCGGTATCTCAAGGAGGCGAGTTTGAGGGTTTATAAGCTTAATGACCTAGTTTTGCCTTAGAATTTTAGGGGCACCCTAGTTTGACCTAGATTTAACCATAGTTGACCCGGTTGACCGCCAAAGTCAATTTTTGACCTAGTTTTGACCCAAAGTTGACTTTTTGGACCCATAGTTGACTTTTTGGTCCAGATTTTACCGGTTTGACCCGTTTGACCTAGAACGACCCTAGAAGCCTATTTTTAGTTATTTTATATCTATTTAAGTCTTTAGAACCCTGTTTAACCTTGCTTTTCGTATAGGTCCTTGCGACACCAGTTCGGATCGCCAGTTGCTCAGGATGTCAGGCGAGTACATTCTCTGATAGTTTCCATTATCTGATAATTATTATGATTCAGCTTCTAATATAGTATCATCTGATTTTCTGGCACGACACGGACTAGTATTTCTGGATTCATTTACTTGCGACACGTATATTTCATATTTCTGGCCTCTATTCTGGAATCACCTACAGGCATCACTACAGGCATCATATTTCTGGTTGGACTCATACTTGATTTACGTGTCGGGTCTTGGATTCACTTGTACTAGTCGGGACAGAGAAATACTCGAGTAGACATGTAAACATTCCTAACTGGAATCACCCCCTCTGGTCTAATCTGGAATGATAGCAGCCACGCACCCAGTGCGCGGTGAACCGTACTTACCCCTACCCGTTTACATATCGAAACAGGTATTTCAAAGACACGAGTTCATTCTTTTTAATCTGCACTCTCTTGTATTTCTTGCTGGTCTCACTTATAGTTTCTGGACTTGACTTATTACATGTATTATTGCTGGACTCACTACACGTTCTTGTGCACATACTTGATCTTAGTTTAGATTTCTTGTATCTTGCAGTCATTACTATCTTGCTTCTGGTATTCATGCATCTTTACCTTTATGCACCAGTGATACATATATATTTCTTGTTCATACTTTATTTCTTTCACCTTGCTACTTGTTACAACTGCTTTATAGTTTTTATCATTTAACTGGAACTGCTGTTAGAGGTGTACTTGCTCCAATCCTGACTGGATATATTTTTCAGAGAATCCGGAGGATTGGTGTCCGAATTTTTATGGACCTCAGCCTGTCGATGGTGCAGACAGGGACCCCCTAGTTTAGGAGTGATTTCTGGGTTGGTAGCCGGGATCACTAGGACCCCAGTTGTTGTTTTTATTAGCTTTTGGTACCGGATTTGTTCCCGGCTTTTGGTTTGAGACTTGTATTATATTTGATTCAGGATGTTGTTGTATTATTATTATTATTATTATTATTATTATTATTATTATTATTGTTGTTGTTGTTGTTGTTTTAGTAGCAGTTGTTTAGACCTTGTAGTTGTTAGACTTCTGTGTTATCTTATCGTGCTTAGATTCGTGATTGAGTATTGTGTTATCATTATGATATTGCTCCTCCGTTTGGCGTTGAGATCTTGACATGTACCTATATATTGATTGCGTGAGATTGTTAGCTAGATAGTAGACCTAGATAGCGTTCTACCGTCGATGCCGTGACTTAGGCTGGACGTACCCATGACTCATGCCTAATTTTTTGGGTGCGGGTCATGACAGAGAGCTACCCCCTGCATGAAGCATGTCTTCATAGGCAGATTGGTCGAACTGGATGACCAAAGTCTTCTTCGTCGATCTGTAGCGCCCCGTTCTCCCGATGCGGAGAGCGCGGCTAAGAAACACAAGACGGTATCGTTCGATCGGGATAGATTGAATTAAGAACTCGTCCTCGTTATGGATTTGTTTCTTCGGAATCGATTCCCATATTCAGTGGACTGCGCCCCAAGGATCGGCTTAGCGGCAGAGTCAGGAGGGACCTCTCCGCAGCTATCTTTTATTGCCTCGGTTTTCGATGTCGCTTGTTGCTTTCGTGCTTTGAGTTGGTTTTGGGATTTGCTTGTTTTCCTTGAACGGTTTCGATGGTTTTCATTGGTTTCGTTCATTGAACTGCACTTCAATTCTGAGATTTGGAAAAGGGGAAAAGGTATTGATCGAGCTATTCGTAATGCAAGTGAACGAAGCTTCCTCCTGCTCTATATAATACTTTCCATTCCAAAGAACGGAGTCGTGAAGCGCCTCTTTCCTTCTCCCTTCCAAAATCTAAGTGAGTGGCTACCAACCCGATTAGCTAGTCCTGCTTCCAAGCTTCACAGCTAATCAATCCGCACTCTTCTTTGCCCCGATCAAACGATACCAAGTAATATTAAAAGAAACCAAGATAAAAGAGAATAGACTTGGTTATATGCATGTCAATAAACTTCACGAACGGATACTTAAATGCATGCTTGTTCGCTTGGGATAAATCATTGCTTGTCTTGTACATTGCTTGTCTTGTCTTGTACATTGCTTGTCTTGTATTCTTGTTGCCTCAAAAGCATGAACTGTTAACTAAGTAAACATATTGTTCGATCACGGACAACTTGTGCACAAGGTCATTGGTTCCTGCGGACGGTCGCTGGGGCACTGGCACCGATCCGGTCCGGACGGAATCCCTATTGTATAGTCCATTGTGCTGAACGGAGTGGCATGTAGCGCTCCTTGTTCATTCGCTGCATACCATTCCCGCCAGTGACTATTGTCCATTGTGGCATCCCGCCAGTGATCTCTTGTATATTTAAACCTGTTGCATACTAACTTGTGTCTTTGTGGCAGGGAAGGCATGGTAAGTATTGTGCAGGTAATTCAGACGGTCAGGTAAAATCCACCTAACGGTGGCACGTTCATTTCAGTAATATTCAATATGCTGCTTACTTGTAAATGAACTAAGACAAGATAGAAACCCACAAAATATGCATGCTTCACTAAACAACGTGTTGAATGGTATAGTCAGGCTAGCTCGCCTTTACCAGCATGTTTTGATATGCTGACCCTCGTTGAAACAGGTTCTCCGCACCAAGGCGAACCGAGCGAGGAGCCGAAGTCGTCTTCCCGATCCAGTCCAGCTGTTAGCGCATCTTCACCGCGCCTCAAAGCCTTTTGAAGTCCGAAGCTGCAACTCTTCATACACAAATGCAGCTCCGTGGCAAAGCGATCCTCCAGCCTGGAGGTCTTTATAGTTTTGAGTTTATAAAAGGATGTAATGTACAGGACTGCTATCTCATTTTGAGTCAACCCTTTTGTAAGTCGTTCGGCATATTAGCTAACTCGTTCAAGAGTTTGTAATAGATGTTCATTATCAATAAAGAGAACTTTTCTATGTTTCAAATCTGTATTTCAATTTATCTGCGTACTCTGAATATGTGCTTGCTATGCAAATCATTAAAGCCTTGTGCGGGCGCAACTCCAGGCCCGCACGGCGGTCACGACTCGGGGGACGCTTCGGGGCGTGACATAGTGGTATCAGAGCACAGATTCAAAGTTCCTTAGACTTCGTGCTGGAAAAGTTCCTTTAACGATCAAATTCCTGTGCGAACTCTTGAACTCGCTAGGCCAAAATGAGATACGTTCATGCAATAAGTCCATAATACATTATGATCCTAATGTAATTTACCTTCTTTTGAAGGAATGAATCCAGCGCAATCTGCAGCGCAAGTCCCGGACGAAACGCAAGGCCAAGGGAGTAGTTCGGGCACTTCGGGAAGTTCAAGAAGCCAGCGAGCCACGCCAAGCATCGATCCCGTTCAGAAAATATTGCAGATGTTGGGGAAAAACCAACAAAGGGACGAGGCTCGCCATGAACGGGCCGAGAAGCGAGCGGAAGAGAGTCAGCTCAAGTTTCAAGACAATATAGAAGCACGATTCTCAGTCCAACAGAAGCAGGTAGATACCCTGCATCAGATCGTTCAGACTTTGGCTGCCAACCATTCCGCCGCAACAACAACGACTCCGGTGGAGCAGCCCGTGCTTGAAGTAGAGACACCGCAAATTCCAAGAGCGAGGGACGTGACTGCCTTCGACTTTGGCCACTTCAAGAAAGTCTGCAACACCCCATTCAACGGGACTGAGGACCCAGTCGTAGCTCTAGATTGGTTGGCCGAACTTGAAGATCACTTTGCTCTGCTAGAGGTCCCCGAAGATAAGCGCGTCTCCTGCGCGCAACTACAGCTCCATCTCAACGCGCACGATTGGTGGGACGTGCATCGACGATCTCTCCAATTTGATCACGGAGAGGAGGCGATCTCGTGGACGACTTTTTGTGCCGCGTTCGAAGAGGAGTATGTACCCCCTCCAGTCCAACGTCAAATGGAGAACGAGTTCGTGCAGCTGCGGCAAGGCAGCATGACAGTTAAAGAGTACTCCGCCGAGTTCAACCGACTCTCCAAATTCGCTAGGGCCTATTTACCTGATGCATCGAGTCGAGCTAGAAGGTTTGAAGGTGGACTACGCCCTGTCATCTATTCGCACGTAGCTGTTCCTCAGTATCGGACAATGCGTGAAGTCATGAATCACGCCTTGTCGCTCGAACCACACTATCCTCACGTTCCTGCCGGCGCTGTGCATACATCTAGTCACAAACGCCAAAGCGACGAGAGAGGAAATACTGCTTCCAAGTGCCCTAACAACGGAGGACACAAAAGAGGAAAACCAGGGCAGTTATGTTATTTCTGTAATAGGTCGGGGCATACGAAGGATAATTGTCGCCTGAAACTTGGTTTATGCCTAGCCTGTGGCGGATCAGACCATTCTGTTCGTGATTGTTCCTTGAGTCATGATCGCCGTCCCCGATCGAATAATCCTTAACGGTAGGTCCTATCCTAAGTTTCGGGACGAAACTTCCAATTAGTTGGGTAGGATGTAGCGCCCCGTTCTCCCGATGCGGAGAGCGCGGCTAAGAAACACAAGACGGTATCGTTCGATCGGGATAGATTGAATTAAGAACTCGTCCTCGTTATAGATTTGTTTCTTCGGAATCGATTCCCATATTCAGTGGACTGCGCCCCAAGGATCGGCTTAGCGGCAGAGTCAGGAGGGACCTCTCCGCTGCTATCTTTTATTGCCTCGGTTTTCGATGTCGCTTGTTGCTTTCGTGCTTTGAGTTGGTTTTGGGATTTGCTTGTTTTCCTTGAACGGTTTTGATGGTTTTCATTGGTTTCGTTCATTGAACTGCACTTCAATTCTAAGATTTGGAAAAGAGGAAAAGGTATTGATCGAGCTATTCGTAATGCAGGTGAACGAAGCTTCCTCCTGCTCTATATAATACTTTCCATTCCAAAGAACGGAGTCGTGAAGCGCCTCTTTCCTTCTCCCTTCCAAAATCTAAGTGAGTGGCTACCAACCCGATTAGCTAGTCCTGCTTCCAAGCTTCACAGCTAATCAATCCGCACTCTTCTTTGCCCCGATCAAACGATACCAAGTAATATTAAAAGAAACCAAGATAAAAGAGAATAGACTTGGTTATATGCATGTCAATAAACTTCACGAACGGATACTTAAATGCATGCTTGTTCGCTTGGGATAAATCATTGCTTGTCTTGTACATTGCTTGTCTTGTCTTGTACATTGCTTGTCTTGTATTCTTGTTGCCTCAAAAGCATGAACTGTTAACTAAGTAAACATATTGTTCGATCACGGACAACTTGTGCACAAGGTCATTGGTTCCTGCGGACGGTCGCTGGGGCACTGGCACCGATCCGGTCCGGACGGAATCCCTATTGTATAGTCCATTGTGCTGAACGGAGTGGCATGTAGCGCTCCTTGTTCATTCGCTGCATACCATTCCCGCCAGTGACTATTGTCCATTGTGGCATCCCGCCAGTGATCTCTTGTATATTTAAACCTGTTGCATACTAACTTGTGTCTTTGTGGCAGGGAAGGCATGGTAAGTATTGTGCAGGTAATTCAGACGGTCAGGTAAAATCCACCTAACGGTGGCACGTTCATTTCAGTAATATTCAATATGCTGCTTACTTGTAAATGAACTAAGGCAAGATAGAAACCCACAAAATATGCATGCTTCACTAAACAACGTGTTGAATGGTATAGTCAGGCTAGCTCGCCTTTACCAGCATGTTTTGATATGCTGACCCTCGTTGAAACAGGTTCTCCGCACCAAGGCGAACCGAGCGAGGAGCCGAAGTCGTCTTCCCGATCCAGTCCAGCTGTTAGCGCATCTTCACCGCGCCTCAAAGCCTTTTGAAGTCCGAAGCTGCAACTCTTCATACACAAATGCAGCTCCGTGGCAAAGCGATCCTCCAGCCTGGAGGTCTTTATAGTTTTGAGTTTATAAAAGGATGTAATGTACAGGACTGCTATCTCATTTTGAGTCAACCCTTTTGTAAGTCGTTCGGCATATTAGCTAACTCGTTCAAGAGTTTGTAATAGATGTTCATTATCAATAAAGAGAACTTTTCTATGTTTCAAATCTGTATTTCAATTTATCTGCGTACTCTGAATATGTGCTTGCTATGCAAATCATTAAAGCCTTGTGCGGGCGCAACTCCAGGCCCGCACGGCGGTCACGACTCGGGGGACGCTTCGGGGCGTGACATAGTGGTATCAGAGCACAGATTCAAAGTTCCTTAGACTTCGTGCTGGAAAAGTTCCTTTAACGATCAAATTCCTGTGCGAACTCTTGAACTCGCTAGGCCAAAATGAGATACGTTCATGCAATAAGTCCATAATACATTATGATCCTAATGTAATTTACCTTCTTTTGAAGGAATGAATCCAGCGCAATCTGCAGCGCAAGTCCCGGACGAAACGCAAGGCCAAGGGAGTAGTTCGGGCACTTCGGGAAGTTCAAGAAGCCAGCGAGCCACGCCAAGCATCGATCCCGTTCAGAAAATATTGCAGATGTTGGGGAAAAACCAACAAAGGGACGAGGCTCGCCATGAACGGGCCGAGAAGCGAGCGGAAGAGAGTCAGCTCAAGTTTCAAGACAATATAGAAGCACGATTCTCAGTCCAACAGAAGCAGGTAGATACCCTGCATCAGATCGTTCAGACTTTGGCTGCCAACCATTCCGCCGCAACAACAACGACTCCGGTGGAGCAGCCCGTGCTTGAAGTAGAGACACCGCAAATTCCAAGAGCGAGGGACGTGACTGCCTTCGACTTTGGCCACTTCAAGAAAGTCTGCAACACCCCATTCAACGGGACTGAGGACCCAGTCGTAGCTCTAGATTGGTTGGCCGAACTTGAAGATCACTTTGCTCTGCTAGAGGTCCCCGAAGATAAGCGCGTCTCCTGCGCGCAACTACAGCTCCATCTCAACGCGCACGATTGGTGGGACGTGCATCGACGATCTCTCCAATTTGATCACGGAGAGGAGGCGATCTCGTGGACGACTTTTTGTGCCGCGTTCGAAGAGGAGTATGTACCCCCTCCAGTCCAACGTCAAATGGAGAACGAGTTCGTGCAGCTGCGGCAAGGCAGCATGACAGTTAAAAAGTACTCCGCCGAGTTCAACCGACTCTCCAAATTCGCTAGGGCCTATTTACCTGATGCATCGAGTCGAGCTAGAAGGTTTGAAGGTGGACTACGCCCTGTCATCTATTCGCACGTAGCTGTTCCTCAGTATCGGACAATGCGTGAAGTCATGAATCACGCCTTGTCGCTCGAACCACACTATCCTCACGTTCCTGCCGGCGCTGTGCATACATCTAGTCACAAACGCCAAAGCGACGAGAGAGGAAATACTGCTTCCAAGCGCCCTAACAACGGAGGACACAAAAGAGGAAAACCAGGGCAGTTATGTTATTTCTGTAATAGGTCGGGGCATACGAAGGATAATTGTCGCCTGAAACTTGGTTTATGCCTAGCCTGTGGCGGATCAGACCATTCTGTTCGTGATTGTTCCTTGAGTCATGATCGCCGTCCCCGATCGAATAATCCTTAACGGTAGGTCCTATCCTAAGTTTCGGGACGAAACTTCCAATTAGTTGGGTAGGATGTAGCGCCCCGTTCTCCCGATGCGGAGAGCGCGGCTAAGAAACACAAGACGGTATCGTTCGATCGGGATAGATTGAATTAAGAACTCGTCCTCGTTATAGATTTGTTTCTTCGGAATCGATTCCCATATTCAGTGGACTGCGCCCCAAGGATCGGCTTAGCGGCAGAGTCAGGAGGGACCTCTCCGCTGCTATCTTTTATTGCCTCAGTTTTCGATGTCGCTTGTTGCTTTCGTGCTTTGAGTTGGTTTTGGGATTTGCTTGTTTTCCTTGAACGGTTTTGATGGTTTTCATTGGTTTCGTTCATTGAACTGCACTTCAATTCTAAGATTTGGAAAAGAGGAAAAGGTATTGATCGAGCTATTCGTAATGCAGGTGAACGAAGCTTCCTCCTGCTCTATATAATACTTTCCATTCCAAAGAACGGAGTCGTGAAGCGCCTCTTTCCTTCTCCCTTCCAAAATCTAAGTGAGTGGCTACCAACCCGATTAGCTAGTCCTGCTTCCAAGCTTCACAGCTAATCAATCCGCACTCTTCTTTGCCCCGATCAAACGATACCAAGTAATAATAAAAGAAACCAAGATAAAAGAGAATAGACTTGGTTATATGCTTGTCAATAAACTTCACGAACGGATACTTAAATGCATGCTTGTTCGCTTGGGATAAATCATTGCTTGTCTTGTACATTGCTTGTCTTGTCTTGTACATTGCTTGTCTTGTATTCTTGTTGCCTCAAAAGCATGAACTGTTAACTAAGTAAACATATTGTTCGATCACGGACAACTTGTGCACAAGGTTATTGGTTCCTGCGGACGGTCGCTGGGGCACTGGCACCGATCCGGTCCGGACGGAATCCCTATTGTATAGTCCATTGTGCTGAACGGAGTGGCATGTAGCGCTCCTTGTTCATTCGCTGCATACCATTCCCGCTAGTGACTATTGTCCATTGTGGCATCCCGCCAGTGATCTCTTGTATATTTAAACCTGTTGCATACTAACTTGTGTCTTCGTGGCAGGGAAGGCATGGTAAGTATTGTGCAGGTAATTCAGACGGTCTGGTAAAATCCACCTAACGGTGGCACGTTTATTTCAGTAATATTCAATATGCTGCTTACTTGTAAATGAACTAAGGCAAGATAGAAACCCACAAAATATGCATGCTTCACTAAACAACGTGTTGATTGGTATAGTCAGGCTAGCTCACCTTCACCAGCATGTTTCGATATGCTGACCCTCGTTGAAACAGGTTCTCCGCACCAAGGTGAACCGAGCGAGGAGCCGAAGTCGTCTTCCCGATCCAGTCCAGCTGTTAGCGCATCTTCACCGCGCCTCAAAGCCTTTTGAAGTCCGAAGCTGCAACTCTTCATACACAAATGCAGCTCCGTGGCAAAGCGATCCTCTAGCCTGGAGGTCTTTATAGTTTTGAGTTTATAAAAGGATGTAATGTACAGGACTGCTATCTCATTTTGAGTCAACCCTTTTGTAAGCCGTTCGGCATATTAGCTAACTCGTTCAAGAGTTTGTAATAGATGTTCATTATCAATAAAGAGAACTTTTTTATGTTTCAAATCTGTGTTTTAATTTATCTGCGTACTCTGAATATGTGCTTGCTATGCAAATTATTAAAGCCTTGTGCGGGCGCAACTCCAGGCCCGCACGGCGGTCACGACTCGGGGGACGCCTCGGGGCGTGACACGATCCAATGGATACAGTATCGTGTTAAGCAATTGCTTTCTCGTCAAAGGAGAAAGTCGTCCCCAGCAGAGTCACCATTTTTGTTTGATGATAAACAAAGAGAAGGTTTATACGAAACCTTTTTTGCTTACAAACGATAAAAGAGAAAAGTATAATTAATCCTATACGAGGATATTAAGTACAATAAAATGATTCTGGGAAAGTATTGCTATAGAAGTCTGATCTGCGGTCGATCACTTTGTTCCTTGGACCACACGATGATGAAGAAGTGATGTAGAAGAAGAAGAAGCTTTAAACTTTCTCTGAACTGAAGGCAGAAGTCGGTCAAAGAAAAGTTGCAAGTAGGATCGAATTCATGTTGCCAAAGTTGTCAGCCAAAACTCTCTGTCTGTGCTCTCTTTTCTCTCTGATCTCTAATCGTGCCTGTGCCTTCTGTCCGTCCAGGGGTCTCTATTTATAGAGATCCATCAAATAACTGCCAGGTTGGCGTAAAAGCCAAGTAACTATTTTGTTGGCACACTACTAGAATAAGTGGGATTAGCGACGTATTTTAGCGACTCCTAGTTAAAACGTCGCTAAATTAGTGACTCCGTAAAATTTATCGCTAGACATCGCTAAATGGCGACATTTAGCGACGTTCAGCGACTTTTATTCAGATTTTAAAAGATTAGTCGCTATAAGTTCAATTAAGGTCGCTAAACGTCGCTAATATATCTGATTTAGCGACGTTTAGCGTCATAATTAGCGACGTAGCTATCAAAAATATTTAGCAACGTATTTAGCGACGTCTTTGACGTCGCTAAGTTTTATTTTAGCGACATTTTTATTTGACGTCGCTAAACGTCGCTAAATTTTGGTTAATGA
Source organism: Iris macrosiphon (assembly GCA_036927795.1). Taxonomy (NCBI): domain Eukaryota; kingdom Viridiplantae; phylum Streptophyta; class Magnoliopsida; order Asparagales; family Iridaceae; genus Iris; species Iris macrosiphon. Next base: position 7,714,127 of record JAYESA010000005.1, on the reverse strand, counting down.
GGGCTCAGTTTTCTTTTCTCCATCTGTCGAAAATTTCGAAATTTTTCTCTCCGGCGACCGGCTCTCCACGGCTGCGGCTACTCCGGCATCCCCCTCCTCCTCCTCGAGCTCTAGGTAATCTCTCTCTCTCTCTCTCTCATGTGACACTGACACAACTGATGACTGGACAGACACGACACACGCACACAGACACGACACACATACACGACACACACACACAGACGCAGATACACACACACACACACACACACACACACACACACACACTCACACAAACACTGACATAGGACTGATTTACACAGGGAGTCGGGTTCTTTACTGTGTCTTCACTGTATGTGCACTGTATTGGCACTGATACCTCAGTGTATCAGTCAGTGGAGAGCTTGGGTTTCTTTGTATGGGTAGTTCAGTAAAAGAGGAGTGAGGGTTAAGGTTTTTCTAAGTATTTAGCTAAGTTTTCAATTATGAGATATTTGGTGGTGTTGAATGTGGGTAGTGTTATTTTACATGAAGGTAGGGCTATGTTGAGCTTAGTGTATCAATGAGCTTAGTGTATCAGTGAGTTTAGTTTAGTATATCAGTGAGTTTAGTGTATCAGTGAGTGAGTGAGTGAGTAAGTTCAGTGACTTTATATTTTTGTATGAGGGAGGGAAAGCTCCGGCCGTAAAACTGTGCATCAGTATGCCAGTGTATCAGGGGGGAATCGGTTTCACTATGGTGTGCACAGTGTGCCTCGACCACACTAAGAGACTTGGCCTCTTTTCAGTTGTTTTGAATATTGCTTATTTTAGACTTTGATGAATGAAAGTATGTATTATATCAGTTATGATTTTTATAGTACGGTTAAGTTATGACGTTAGGTGATAAACCACTGTATGTAATGATTTATATGATACATACTGTCATTTTTGTAGAAGTATCTAGAAATGGATATGAATTACTATCTGCGTCATCGTTCGTGGATGTACAACCGTCATCCTGATGACATGTGCGGTGTGTGGGATGAATTCATTGAGGGTGTACAGCAGTTCCTGCAGTTCGCCAAGGCTTTCCCTTAGTACATGGACGGTACCAAAATTAAGTGTCCGTGTGTGAGATGTCACAACAGAAAATATCATCCAGAAGTGGAAGTTACATATCATTTATACTCGAAGGGATTCACGCCGAATTACTATCAATGGACCGCGCACGGAGAACTTGTATCTCTAGAATCGGAGTCGGAGCCCTATGTGGAGCCGTATATGGATGTCCAAGACCACGATGCTTACGACGACGGGTTGGTGAACATGGTTTATGATGCGGCGGGACCTAGTTTCAATCCAGACAATTATGATGCGGCGGGACCTAGTTTCAATCCGGACAATTATGATGCAGCTGAGGAGGCACCGAATGCCGATGCTGTAAAGTTTATGGAGTTGTTGGAGAATGCAAGGACTCCACTATATCCTGGTTGTGAGGATCATTCACCGTTGGAGGTGGTTACAAGATTATTGAGCATCAAGTCCGATTTTAACATGTCGCAAGAATGCTATAATCGACTGCTCGATTTGATTATAGAGATCTTGCCCGAGGGTGCAAAGTTGCCTAAAGACTTCTATCGATCTAAGAGGATGGTGAGATCGCTTTGGATGTGATACGAGAAAATTGATGCATGTCGCAACGGGTGCATGTTGTACTACAAAGACGACAAGGATGAAGATGCGTGCAGGTTCTGTGGTGATGATCGCTACAAGGCCACTGTTAGAGGAAAGTCTGTCGGTGCAAGGAAGCCTACCGATTCGATGCACTACTTGCCTTTGACGCCTCGGTTGCAGCGGTTGTTTATGGTTAAGGAGACTGCAAAAAATATGAGTTGGCACAAGCGAAAACAGATCGAAGGAGTATTGGATCATCCATCCGATGGAGAAGCATGGAAGCACTTTGATCGAGAGTATCCACATTTTGCCGAGGAAGCGCGTAATGTCAGATTGGGGCTCTCCTCTGACGGTTTTACCCCATTCGGACTTTTGGGCTCCCAGTATTCGTGTTGGCCTGTGATCGTCACTCCGTACAATCTACCACCTTGGATGTGCATGAAGACTCCGTATATGTTCCTAACCGTTATTATCTCGGGTCCGAACAATCCGAAGAGGAACATCGATGTGTATTTACAGCCTTTGATAGATGAGTTGAATCAGCTGTGGGAAGTAGGTGCCAACACGTATGATGTTTCTAGAAAACAAAATTTTCAGATGAGGGCAGCACTTATGTGGACCATCAACGACTTTCCGGCCTATGAAATGTTATCGGGATGGAGCACCCATGGTCGTCTCTCATGTCCGTATTGCATGGACCATTCTCAGGCTTTCCGTTTGAAACACGAAGGTAAACCGTGCTTCTTCGATTGTCATCGACAATTTTTGTCGAAGGATCATCTGTACCGGAGGAACCGGAATGCTTTTCGTGCGAGAGTTGTGGAGAAGGCCAATCCACCGCCAAGGTGGCCCGGATGCACGATATGGGAAGAGGTAAAAGATTTACCAAGTGCTATCGAAGAGCCTGCTAAGGGGTACAAGTGTGACGGATTTGGTCGCACCAATAACTGGAAGAAGAGGAGTATATTCTGGGATCTGCCATATTGGAGCACCAATCTGATCAGACATAACCTTGATGTCATGCATATCGAGAAGAATATATTTGATAACATAATTAATACTGTAATGGAGGTAAAGGGGAAGACGAAAGATAATCCGAAGGCCAGGTTGGACTTAGAAGAAATATGTAGACGTCCTGCATTGCATTTGATAGAGGAGGGGAATGGAAAGTTAAAGCAACCTAAGTCAGTTTTCTCACTGGAGAAAGAGGATAAAGGTAGACTTTGTAGGTGGATTCAGGGTCTAAAGTTTTCAGACGGGTACGTGTCGAACTTGAGAAGATGCGTCGACCTCAAGAAGAACAAACTGGTGGGTATGAAGAGCCACGATTATCACGTATTCATGGAGAGGTTAATTCCGATTGCATTTCGGGAATTCTTACCGCAGGTCGTTTGGGACCCATTGAAAGAGCTGAGCATATTCTTCAGAGATCTTTGTTGTACTAAGTTGCTCGTCGATCGTCTAGAAAAGCAAGAGAGGGACATTGCGGTAACACTATATAAGCTCGAGAAGGTGTTTCCTCCTGGATTCTTCGACTCTATGGAGCATTTGCCAATTCATCTTTCCTATGAGGCACGTGTTGGTGGTCCTGTCGGTTATCGGTGGTTGTACCCCTTCGAGCGGCATCTTAATCACGTAAAGAGAAATGTGAAAAATAAGGCACGGGGTATTTCAAACCGCATGTGAAGCTTATGTTCTCGAGGAGATTACAAACTTTTGCTCGACGTATTTCAAACCGCATGTTGCTACTAATAGGACGAAAGCTCCCAGAAATGACGATGCATATCTGGAATCTACTGATGCAATACTCAAAGTATTCAATGCGTCCGGAAAGCCTTCGGGAAAAATGAAGAAGAGATATTTGAATGACGATGAGCTAAGGGCTGCTCAATTGTATATATTACTCAATTGCGACGAGGATGAAGTGGAGAAGCTAGAGGGGTAAGTAATTAATATGTCCACGTTTACATCATCTCAATTTAATAGTATAAGACATTATTATGCTACTAATCAGCAGTTGCTTCATTGTTTTTCAGCACATATAATGATGAGTTGAGGTCGGTTAGACCCTACATGACAGACGAAGAAGTAGAACAAGATATGAGATGCCATTTTCCCTCTTGGTTGAACGCATATGTAAGATGCTTGGTAATTACTTTTTATTTTTGCACTTGCAAAACAAATAACTTACTATCACTACTTTGGTATTTAGGTCGATCGTCTAATATCACCCGAGACTGAATCTATTAGAACTCTAGCCAAGGGACCAATTAATGCCGTAAAAATATGGCCAAGTTTCTGTGTGAATGGGTTCAGGTTCAAGTCAACAAATGCTCCTATCAGAGACAGCTTTCTGGATCTTGATTCTACGAAAAACAGTGGTTTGTGTATCAAATCTTCAAACTACAAAGACGTCAATCCGGGCAATAATTTTTTTGGCATCTTACGAGAGATTATGGAGTTGACATATAATTATGGCACAGAACCTGCTAATATCGTGCTATTCAGGTGTGAATGGTTCGATCCGATTCAAGATCAAGGTTGGAAAATTGACAAGCATGGCCTTGTGGATATAAACTACAAGCGTAGATATCAAGGCTACGAACCATTTGTCCTTTCAAGTCAGGCTCAGCTCGTGTACTTCATAACTTATCCTAGACGGGAGACAGCGAGGTCGGATTGGTGGGCAGTATGCAAGACTAAAGCTAGAAATACCTTTGACATTGACGAAATAGCTTATCAGGAGGACGATTTACCTCTTGTAACAAATATTGTAGATGTGGACTCAACGGAAGTTACTCATTACACAAGTAATAATGTAGAAGATGTAGAATTATCCGAAGAGGACGACGAAGTAGATGAAAGTGAAGACGAGGAAGAGGAAGAGCAGGACGACGAAGGCGAACAAGATGAATTTTCTGAAGATGATTGAAAATAAAAAATATTGCATGTAGAATGTAACTATATTTTGACTGTAGAATATAGATCAAGGTTGGAAAATTAACAAAGTAGATGTACCCATTAACGAATATATGTATTATATTTTGACTGTAGAATGCTTTGAGATATGTATCACATTTTGACTGTAGAATATAGTATATATTTGTGTTTCTCTATATTCATCATATGTTGTTATCAGATATGACAGGACGACGCGGAGGATTCGGCAGGTCCCGAGGTAGACAGAGTGACACTCCGGTACTGCCTACTGTTGGTTCCGGATCATCGTCGCCTAGTACTCCAGTATATCGATCACTCACATCTCCGACTGTTGGGACGAGTAGTTCCTGGCGTGATAGTACACCCTCGTCCAGCGTTCCTCCTGCTGACGGAACCATGGGGACAGATGAGCATGTCGAGGAGGTCGTGCCCACGTTATCCCAGCATCAGCAAGATCCTCTATGCGCACCTCCGGAGGAGACGAAAACAGAGATTTGGGCCAACGGTACAAAGTAAGTCAATTAGATGGTTTAGTATATATTTGTGTTTCTCTTTATTCATCGTATATTGACTTTTTCAGTAATCTAAATTATTATCTCTGTATAGATATCGTCCATCGTCGGTTCAGAGACGCCTGGGCCAATTTCTTAGGAACAACTACGGTGGCCCTTGGATCAACTACTCTGAGGCATCCTGAGGAGAGGAAGGCGTTCTGGTTTGCGCACTTCCAAGTAAAAGTATATTAAATAAATCCTCCAATTTATGCATATTATACTACTGTTCGTGATGCTAACTTAATGAATTATTTATTGTAGCAAACGTATTTTTATCCTCCGCACCGGGCCGAGTTGATCGAGCGGCTCTTTCCTACCGTTGCCGCCAAGCTTATCCGAGATGCTCTGGATGACCAGAAGGCTCATGATCGTGCTGGAAAATCGATCCAAGGTTGGATCACGCCTGAGCAGTGGACTGCGATGAGGGCTAGATTCGACCATCCGAGCTACAAGAAAAGGTCTAAGAAGGACAAGGCGGCTAGGCAGAATGCTGCCAAGTGGTGTGGTGGCTCGATTCCGATGACGGAACATTTCCGTCGTTTGGTATGTTTTTTCTTTTAAAATATTTTATTTTAATATAAATACCATAAAATGGTACATGGAAAAAATATTTAAGTTTAGTAATAAATAATATATTTTTAACAGGTACAGAGGGGGGAGGATGCAAACATGGTGACCGTCTTCTTGGCCACCCATCGCAAGGACGAAAATCTCATTGATGAGAGGGCCTCACAGACCTATGTAAGTATTACTTTACTTTGTGTTAATTTTCATATAACTTAGGCAATTATCGAGTATCCAAACCTTTTCTAGGCCGAGTATCTTAGGCTGCGTGAGCGGGCGACTGCTAATGCACCTACACCTGGAGAGGCTGGTACTTCGTCGCAGCCCGCTCCATCTCCGTCGGCGGACGACCTGTGGGTGACCACAGCTGGTGGTCTCCAGAGGGGTACGTACTACGGTACGGGCTCCTATGGCACCCTGGTTGCGACGCAGTCATCTAGGGCCTCCCCGACAGCTGCGCATTCCACACACCCCTCGCAGTCGCAGCCCTCGCAGTCGTCGGCCAGAGTCCAGGAGGCCATCCAGGAGGCCGTTGACCGTCAGATTGCGTCTCTCCGTGATGAGTTGCTGCGAAGTATGGAGGAGCAGCCCCGGTCCCAGCCGCAGGCGGACGATCCGATGCTCATCGCACGATTGGATATGCTCGACCGCAGCATGACGGAGCTACGAGAGCTGACAAATGATATTAGAGCCTCCAATGACCGCAACATCATGGAGCTGCAGGCGTCACAGCTATCGATGGGCGAGAAGCTGACGAGGATGCAGGATTCAATGGGTCATAGCAGTACGAGACTGTTATCTACCATGGATTCTTACAACCAGCGACTCGCAGACTTGGAGCGGGCACGGCCTCCACCGACGTCACTGCCTTCTCCATCGATATCGGTGACGATTCCACGGGACGAGTATGAGGAGTTATTATCCTTCAAGCGTGCCGGTGGTCAGCCTCCTGCAGATCCGCAGTAGTATAGTTATTTTTATTATTATGTAGGATGCGATTGTATATTATGAATTATTGATACTTCAACAATAGGCATGATGTATGATGCTTCTTGTGGTCTTTAATTGGATTATATAGTTATCTTGCATATCCACATTTGTCCTATACTATAATAATTTTTTTTATGTGGCCCGACATTGAATACTTAATTCCAGCATTGAATACTTAATTCCAGCATTGAATACTTACTTGATATGTCCCCACAAGGCACAATGATGTATGATGCATTCTGGACACTATTTTTTTTTAAATTAGCGACATTTTTAGCGACGTTTAGCGACGTTAAGTTACGTCGCTAAATACGTCGCTAATTAGCGATGCTGTAACAAGTCGCTAATGACGTCGCTAATAACGTCGCTATACGTCGCCAATTGCTGACATGGCAGAATAGCCAGGTCATTAAAGACGTCGGTGTAACGTCGCTATATAAGTCGCTAATCAGCGACGTTTAGCGACTTTAATTAACGTCGCTATTTAGCGACTCGGCGTCGCTAATCGTCGCTAAATTTTGCGACACATTAAAGTCGCTAAAAATCGTCGGTATAGCGACGTTTAGCGACGTTTTTCCTTTCAGCGACTTGGTTTTTTTCGACTGCCTTTGAACGTCGCTAATTACGTCGTTAAACGTGTTTAGCGACTTTTTTTTTCATTTAGCGACGTTTTTTGACGTCGCTAATTTGACTTTTTCTGGTAGTGGCGTAAATGGCCAAACTGTGAAGAAGAAGACTTCCTTTACGTTGCAGTTATGATAACTGCTACCCACGTTTCCATAGTCTTCTGAATCTGCGTATGACACGTGTCCCTTTATAAGGTAACGCGTATAACTGCTTCTCGAAGATCATGGCATGCAAGTCACGTAGGTAACTGCCCCTTGCATAAAATGGTTAGTGTAAAAGCCAAATAAATATATTGTTGGCGTAAAAGGCCAAACTATGAAGAAGATTGCCTTCTTTACGCTGCGGTTATGATAACTGCTACCCACGTTCCCATAGTCTTCTGAATCTGCGTATGAAACGTGTCCCTTTATAAGGTAATACGTATAACTGCTTCTCGGAGATCATGGCATACAAGCCACGTAGGTAACTGTCCCTGTGTAAAACTTGATGATTCATGAATAATAGATAACCAGCGTAAAAATAGCCAATTATCCTTCACGACTGAGGTCTTGAGCGTATTCTGGGCTAAATACCCTTATCACGTACCTTTGCAAATATAGCCGAGTTGGCATATTTCAAGGAGATAGCATACGGCGTACTCCTATAGTTGAAAATAGCCTGGTTGGCGTAAAAATGCAAGGATGGTGATGTGAGCATATTAGTCACAGTTTTCGCTTTTCCAGTCATGACAAAATTTAAAAATAGAACAAAATCTTGTACATTAAATGCAGAAATATGCCTTGAGCTCTGTACGAGAAATAGCTTTTGACGTGGCATCTGATTTCGTCTTATCTTGAGCGTAAAAACTCATTTCTGCCCATGTAGAATAGGCAGCGTATTCTTTGAATGCGTAAAAATAACTTGTATCAAGAATATGTCACTAAATGACAACCTGGGTCTCTGTACAAAATTATCATCACAGCCGTCCTCTTAATCATCGTGCAGTACTTTTGTCAGATGTCAGGTTCAATGATTTGTCTGACAAATTCAGTATTATGAAGAGTTCCTCGTACAACTTTACGTTGCATTAGAAACAAACGTATTTTAAACTTTACGCAGGAAGGTATAGCAACCTTTTACGCAGAACAGCCTTGAAGCACTGCTTTACGCGGACAGCTCTGAAGCTCTACTTTACGCCAAACAGCTCTGAAGCCCTGTTTTACGCGGACATCTCTGAAGCTGTATTTTATGCCACACAGCTCTGAAGCCCTGTTTTATGCGGATAGCTCTGAAGCTCTACTTTACGCCAAACATCTCTCAAGCCCTGTTTTACGCTGATAGCTCTGAAGCTATATTTTATGCCACACAGCTCTGAACCCTGTTTTACTCTGACTTCATGTATGTTGGAGATTTTTACTGTAAAATACACGGATAATTTCCCAGCGTATTTCATGCTTCTACACACGCAAGATCATATCTAATGCAGCAAGTCATATGATAGCTATGTATATATATAAAGTCTATGTCACAAATCCTGTAGCCTATACAAAATCATCATGAATAACTCAGGAAGATTCTGTCTCATGAATATTGTCAGGTGTCCTATGGTATGACGTATTTGCTAATGCAAGCACGAAAATGTATAGGATTGCGATATCAATCTCTAGGTGACGTTACACGACTTCGTGTACGGCGTTGACACCCGAATATTATTCAGACATTAAGCAATATCATACGGTCCTAGGTTGAACAGATATATCACATAAATAAATCAAGGGAATAATATAAAGCAAGTACTGCAAGTTAGGCATGGTACACTTGCCTGGGGTTTGGTTTCCAACTGTTGCCACAGTATCTGAGGGATCTTCAAGTACTCCTCCGGTCACTGAAATAATTATTACTATCATGCTCAGAAGATATGAAATAGCTAGGATTGCCTATCCATAAGTCCAATTTGAACACAAGAACAAAATTGACAGTTTCTGGTCAAAGCGGGGTCCACATGTGGTCCACTTTGCAACGAAAAAATGTGTCAGAGACAAAGTTCTCCAAATTTGTCAAACTTAGTGTCTACAAGTCCAAAACGATGATATGAACCCAATAGAATATCCAGAACTGGATTCCAATGAGCCGATCCCAAAATCGCCCGTCAAGTGGAGCCGTAGGGCCCACGATATGGGATTTTGTCAACGTTCTCAGAATCGAACCAAACTTGGGTCACAGGACCAGCGTATTGCTACAAGTCCGATGGCATAAGTTTTATTATGAAACGACGAGCACACACAAAGTTACAACGAGTTTTAGAACAGGGCCGATATTGGACATTGTCGACGGATACGCGTTGATTCCGGTGTGCACGCGCATCCAAATCAACTTCCGCAAAATCCCATACGTCCTTATTGACGATGCACACCTTTCAATAAAATTTTCATACGACCAAGTCACCTCGTTTAGCGGGACGCACCTAGTTCGAGAAAATTCAAGGTTGTGAATATCCAAGCTTTTGGTCAATTTTACCCTCAAATAAAAACAACATACAATACCATAAAATAATCTAATTATAGGGTTTCAATCTTGGTTATGTTGTCTAATTAACTGTTCAAACAGAATTCAGCCATAATACACAGGTTGGAAGAAAAATGGCCGTGAACTTGTGAGTTCGGGACAATTTTTAAATTTCAGAAATTGGGTTATTTTTCCTGTTTTTGCGTCGCGGTCTGCGACCGACACATGATGTGATACCCCGAACGAGTTACACGAATTTTGAGAGGGTCACGCGGTCTTCATACAAATTTTGACAGAATAGAAAATGGATCAATGCACAGGGAGATACGTAAGCGGGAAGGCGAGTACCTTGCTGCTGCTCGTGGAAGGGCGGGTCCGCGATCAAGGTGCGATGGAGTGCGACGTTTGCTGAGGCTGCTACGGCGGCTGGTGGGTCGGCCGTGGGTCATCGACGGGCCGGCCGGTGGAGTCACCCGAGTCGTCGCCTGAGTCGAGTGGCCGGAGGGGGTGACAGTGGAGGTGGAGCGTGATGGCGGTGGTGGTGGTGTGGGGTTTAAATAGGGAGAGGGGAGGCCGAGTGGGGGGGAGAGGATCGTGGGGGTGGCAGCGGAAGAGTCGGGGCGCTCGTGGGATGCGAAGCGGGGCGTGGCGGGTCGTGCGGAGGTCGTAGGCGGTCGTCCACGGAGTCGGTGGAGCGGGGGAAATCGTGGGGGGATAGGGGGTTTGGGTTATCGGGTCGGGTAGGATCAGGTACGGGTCGGGGAGGATCCGACCCAATAGGTTTAGGTTCGGTTCAGTAGGGTTTAGTTTGGTTTGGTTTGGTCTGGTTCAGTTGGTTCGGTCTGGTTCAACCAAAAATAAGGTTTTTTAGCTAATTAAAAATATTTTTTGAGTCCAATAAATTCTAGAAAAATTACACAACATCCAATAATTAATTATACACCCAAAAATATAATTTTTTTAATATTTTAATAATTAATTTAATACATAAAAATATTAATCCATGAAGGACATTTTTAATAATTAATTAAAAGTTACCGAAAAATCTCAAAAATTTATTTTCAAATTTAAAAAAAATAGGGTGTTACATAAATATAGGAGACGTATGAGACGTTAGAGGGGGGAGCTGAGAGCAGTATGCCAACTGAGAGGAATGATCGGTGGATAAAAGCTGTCGGGAGAAAAAAATGCGACAACGTGTACGGTACCGGATCGTTGGCATCCTAGTCGTCAGTTCTTTCCAGAGATCCTCCGATGGCTACTCCAGCTCCATCAGTGTCCAGCTCCGACGTTCCTTCTGGTACGATGTCTCTGAAGCAGCTCACGATAACTGTGCATGAGCTACATGGGCTGGTCCAACAGTTAATAGACATTCATGATGCAGCAGCACCTGCTCCTTCGACGGCTACTACGACGACTCCTTCGACGGCTACTACGTTGGGTCCTCCATCTACTCTGACGGCTCCAGCTCCTCCGACGGTATTGATGGGTCATCCAGCTCCTTCGACGGCTCATGCCACTGTTACGTCTACCGTTGCTCCTAATGATCTACATGATATTATTTCTATGGTTGTAGCACGGTACATGGCTAGCCGACAACCGCTGCCGCCGCCGCCTCCACCGTCGACTTGATGGATTTTTTGAGTTTGTGGAATTTTTTTGAGTTTGCTGTAATTTTTTGACTTGATTGTATTTATTTGACTTCGTGGGATTGTATAACAGTTATTTGTACATCTTTGGATTACTCTACTTTATTATTTTATTGTATATATAATATTTGTACATGTTTGTGTGGGTTTTATTAGTTTGTGTGGAATTTACTTGTGTAAAATTTATTTTTGTGGAAATTGGTGAATGTATAACAGGTATATGCTCAGCAGAAATTAATTTCAGGAAAAAATATTACCTTTAGCGACGGACTGGCGACATAATAGTGACAAAAAATCTGAAAAATCTCAGGTCAGCGACGGATTGCCGACGAAAAATCTTCGTCGCTAAAACGTTTAATACACACAAATGTACCAAACATGTATCAGAGTCTGTCCCTAACATCCGTCACTAATCCGTCACTGAGAGTGACAACTTAGCGACGGATTAGCGACGAACTATGTGAGCCCTGAATGTGTAAAATCTTTTGAAAATTTTGACAAATTTTGGCTCATATAATCCGTCGCTATTATGTCGATCAGTAGTCAGAAAGTTTAGCGACGAAAGTTATAAGTCACTAATTCGTCGCTGGATTTATGTCGCTCAGTCCCTCGCTATCCGTCGCTTCATCGACGAATTAGCGATAAAATTTTCGAAGAGTCGTTAATTTTTTTGACGGAACATATCCGTTGCTAATCAGTCGCTAAATGCAAATAGCGACGGAAATATGCATTTTAGCGGTCGCTAAAATAGTGTATTTTTGCAGTGATTATAATAAAATTTATTTTTATCTAATTTTTTAATAATATTATAGATTTTTTTGATACGTGGGATACATGAATGCAACTAGTTTATTATAATATTAATAAAATGTTGTGTTGATAATAAATAGAATAACAAGTGTGCTTTATAGTGGAGATATGTATCTCAAATATACTAAGATCGAACTAGTTCACATAGTTCTTTTTCATAAAAAAAATAATTTCATTTCCTTTTCCATAAGAAGCAAACAAAAGAACAAATAAATAAAACTATAATGGTATTATACAGTAATGAGCAAGAATGAGTTAGTGGTGCTTTAGTTTATACTTAGTGAATGCATGCACGTAAAATGTTTTTTTAATATAAATTTATAGTAACTCATACTTATTAGTGTTGATAATAAAATTGTTTTTTAATATTATTTAGTAAATGCATGCACAAAAAATTTATTGTATCGATAATAAATTTATATTAATTAAATATATCGATAGAAGTTTGAATTTTTTTGAAATTACGATACATATCGCCAACTGAGTTGACGAAATTTTAGAGAACTTGATTTTCCCTAACCCAGTTGGCGAAAATCCAACCAAGAATCCGACGTGTTACATATTTTGGTAGGAGATGGCTAATTTTCGCCAACTCAGTTGGCGAAAATATGGTTTTGGTTTTTTTTTTTTTTTTTGGTTTTTTGTTTAGGGGTTTATTTGGTTTGATTTTGTTTTTTTGTTTTTTTTGTGTTGTTTTCTTTTTGTGGTTTTTTTATTTTTTATTTTTGTAGGTTTATTTTCTAGGTATGTTAATAGTAACTCTGTCATAGTAACGTTCATATTGTAATGTTCATATTTTAACGTACAATTTTTTACAACGGATCATTTTTTATTGAAATAGAACAAAGTTACATTCAAATAAAGTTCGTACTGATATAACAATTTTGTAAAACCTCTAATTCTGAAAACTGTATTAATCTTTTTAAATTTATTTAGTAGTTATGAGCTAAATAGAGGGAATAGATTTTTATTAATTTTTATTTGAGGCGTTTGTGCGTCTAGGGAATTTATGGAGCCATTATAAAAATTTTCCAAATTTATTCCATGTAGGAAACCCTTTGGACTGTTGCTAGCTTAATAGTATGCAAAAATATAATTCCTATTGGATCTAACCCAAAACCCTTAGCCTCTACCCTACCCGCCTGAACCCACTACCCGTTTAGCCCCTACCCGGACCCGTTAGGAGAAGCAAAATATCAACAGCAGCAAAAACCAACTTTTCTTTCCCTTCTCCGCGCGTGTGAGCCGACTCATTCCACCACCTCTTTATCTATTGTATTACTAAACTCTCCTAAACCGAAAACCAAAATAAAGAAAGAAAGAAACAGCAGCAGTGGTTTTTGAAACCACTAAACTACCCCCCCCCCCCCGCGGAACCGACCTCTTTCCCTATATATATCTCATGCAGTACACCCCAAACCCTAAACCTCAATTCTTCCACCAAACTTAACATTGTTTTGGACGCTTGCACTATACAGATTTCTTGTTCGGCAAGTATACCTTGCCATTGTACTAATATTTATATTCCATATGATGCATGCATAATTTATTTCTGCTTATTTGGTTCATTTATTTTAACTGCTATATAAATTATGCGTCCAAGAAAACTTGGGTGCAACGACGGTGTCGTTGTATTCTGTTTTTATTTATGTATATGCATTGGACCTACTTTATGAGACCACCCATTATCATGGAGCATAATTAGTTTCATTGGCCGTGACACAGTTGTTACACGATTATGAGTCTCATATAGATCACGGACAGCGTGATAGGTCTGGCCTCCTGTACGTATAGGCCGTACGTTAGGGATGACTGCTGATAGAAACTTTGTATGCTAGTAGACCTGACAGTTATTTAGAGATTTTATCGTGTCATAGATGTGACATGCTTAGAGCATGGGTTGGGGAGAACAATAAGTAAGACATTTGGTCTCCTTTGCATTTTTCTTTTTATGTAACCCGTACGCTCCATCGGAGATACGCGGTCGTGATGACCCCTATACTACTTGGCGGCCTCTGCCATTCAAAAGACGACATGCTTTGTAGGCCCATGATTCTCTGAGAGAATCATGCCAATCCTACTTTATGGCCAGATAGCCCACTTGGTGCAAAGTTGTTCTCAAATTGTATTCACTTAGACCGTTAGGCGACCCCATTGGATGTTTAATTTTTAGTACTTATTGGCATGTTAATATGTATCTTTTTATGTTCCTCTGAGGACCTGGTCCCTTTCCAGATATGGACGAGCAGGAGTATCCGCAGGAGTACGGACCTGGACCTAACGCTACTTACCAGACTTAGGAGGTCTTACCTTCGGAGTATCTGTTATTTTATTATCGCTATTTAGAGATCCTTGTTGCTACTTCGGTATAGTTATTTTGTAGTGGATTTGTTTCCATCTGACTATCAGACTTGGTACTCATCTTTGATATTCAGATATTATTCAGCTCTTTATTCCTACTTATTATTTGTGCTGTGGATGAGATATAGATTGCGTGTGACTTGCTGTGACAGTATATTACCACTGGTGGATTGAATATTCATGAACAGCGTACGTGCATATATGGTTTCCATATATTGGAGTTCGTATATATACGGTTGGGCCTGTTACGTAATCCTAGTCCTACGTATTTTGGGACTGGACGTGACATATTTTTGGTGGTGTCCCATGCAGGTCAAGAATATATTGTCTCGGTTACGTAACTGTACTGAACAAGCCTGCGTATAGGAATAGAGTATAAAGATCTCATCCACGCTTGACTAAAACCTTATTCTTCCTTTCAACTATTCTATGTTTGGATAAACAAAGTTTTATGCCAAAAACCCTTTACGCGGTGACCAGGGGTCTCTATTTATAAAGATCAACCAAATGACTGTCTAGTTGGCGTAAAAGCCAAATGACTGCCTGGTTGGCGTAAAAGTCAAATGATTGTCTGGTTGACGTAAAATCTAAATAACTGTCTTGTTAGCGTAAAAAGACCAAACTATGAAAAAGATTGCCACCTTTACGCTGCGGTTATGACAACTGCTACCCACATTCAAATAGTCTTCCTAAATCTACGGATGACACGTCATGCAAGCCACGTAGGTAACTGCCCCTGTATAAACTTGAAGATTCATGAATAATAGATAACCAGCGTAAAATAGCATGATTTGCGTAAAATGCAAGGATGGTGATGTGAGCATATTTGTCACAGTCTTAGCTTTCCCAGTCAAGAACAAATCTCGTACATTAAATGCAGAGATATGCCTCGATCTTTATACAGAAACAGATTTTTGACGTGGCGTCTGATTTTGTCTTATCTCGAGCGTAAAAACTCATTTCTGTCAATGTAGAATAGATAGCGTATTCAGAAGGCTCCATTTTCTTCCTTTTTGGATGCGTAAAAATGACTTGTATCAAATATGTCACTAGATGACAACCTGGGTCTCTGTGCAAAATTATCATCACAGTCGTCCTCTCGATCATCGTGCAGTACTTTTGTTAGATGACAGGTTCACTGATTTGTCTGACAAATTCATCCAAGGAATACGAAGAGTTCCTCGTACAACTTTACGCTGCATTAAAAATAACGTATTTCAGACTTTTACGCAGACTTTACGCAGGAAGAATAGCAATCTTTTATGCGCAGATCTTTTATGCGCAGATATTACGTAGGAAACCTTTTACACATGAAACTTTTACGCGCAGACCTTTTACGCAGATTTTATGCAGGAAATCTTTACACAGGAAACTTTTACGCAGACTTTACGCAGGAAGTATAGCAACCTTTTTACGCAGACTTTTACGCGGACAGCTCTGAAGCCATGTTTTACGCCGACAATTTTGAATCTCTTCTACTTTACGCGGACATCTCTAAAATCCTAATTTACGCCAAACTTCCTTGAAATCTCTGAAATCCTACTTTACGCCAAACTTTCCTGAAACTCTGCTTTATGCGGACAACTTAGCAACATGTTTTACGCAAACATCCTTGAAGCCCTATTTTACGCAGGGAGGGACTTCATGTATGTTGGGGAATTTTGACTGTAAAATACGCGAACAATTCTCCAGCATATTTCATGCTTCTACATTCTATTTAATACTTGCATCCTATTTGATTCCTGTACTTCTTCTAATCGTTGCGTACATCACCTGCAGAGAGATGGATATGCAGAATGGATGTACTATCGCCGATGGCGACACAACTTCTGGAGTCAATGGTCAGACTCAAGGAGGAACCACAATAATTCCTAGACTTCTGGGACCAGATGGACAGATTCGCAATCCAGTTCCATCTGATCTTCCCGCTTCACCTAATGGGAACCTTCCAGCTTTTCCAATATCGCAAGATGGCCAGACACAACTGTTCCAATTCTTCCAGATGATGATGCAGGAACAGAGGCAGCAGGCAGCCGAGCAGAGGCAAGAATTTTTGGCAGCACTTGAGAAGATGGCTGCACAGGCTACTGTACCAGCTCAAGCACTAGCTCCAGTACCTCAAGCTAGAGTTGGTTCAGTAAAGGACTTTATACAGATGGGTCCAAGGTCGTACAAAGTCATTGAGAGCCCAGAGGAAACTACCAACTGGATCACTCACACTCTAAAGTTATTAAAGGCATCGCAGCTACCTGCAGACCTATGGATGACAGGTGTAAGGACGCCTCTAGATGGTAATGCTGATCACTGGTGGGAATCCATGGAGCGCCAGTTGGGTATATACCAGACTTGGGAGCAGTTCTTGGAGTGCTTTGAAAGGAAGTACTTCCCGGACACCGTTAGAGATGCATTATACGATCAGTTTCTCCACCTGGAGTAGGGGAATAGAACAGTAGACGAGTATGATGCCGAGTTTAGTCGCCTTAGTAAATATGGCGCTGCCCTGATACCATATGACTTGGCCAAGGCTAAGAGATTTTATCACGGACTAACTCAGGAGCTCCAACATTACACTAGCTCACAGTCCCGAATCTATTATGCCAAATTACTGACAGAAGCCAGATTGTAAGAAACCATCAGCAGAGGAAAAGGAGGTCAACTGAGGATGCAACAAGAACCCGCAAGGATACAGCAAGGACCAGCAAAAACACAATAAGGAGGACCTATCAGACGTCTTTTAGCTCTGCAATAGTAGTACCAGCACAGAGTAGGACCGTACCAGATCCCAGAGAAGCCCCACTGCCATTATTGTGGGAAACACAGACATATTATGAGGGACTGTTGTCACGATCCGCACCCGGTGTAAGGGTACTAGTCGGAAACAACGCCCAGCCTACGCCGCAGAATCGGCGGTAAAACGCTGTCTAGAAAGTCTATCTAATATAATGAACCACCAATAATGATAGTATACTCAATCACAGAACTAAGATAGAATGAGCATGAATCAGATAAAGAAATGAATAGTCACAATACAACTCATGAGTCTAAAATAATACATCAATGAGTCTGAAAAAAATACAGAAATAAGCTGGAGACAAATCCAGTACAAAAGAATACTACAACACTACAAAGCTACAACTCCAGGGTCAACTGTCTCAGTTGGGATAAGTCCCTCTTGAGCCAGGGTCTCAGAATCTAAACCCACAACATCCTGGGGTCCATAATAGGTAGGGTACTCCTCAGTGTCATCTGGAAAAATATATTCAGTCAGGAAAGGAGCAGAGTACAACCCTAACTGCAGTTCTCAAATAATGATAAAAACTATGTAACAGTAAATAGCTGTGGATAAACAAGATGCATAAATAGATACAAGAATGTATAGACAATAAGGAAATACTGGAAAGAA
Source organism: Iris macrosiphon (assembly GCA_036927795.1). Taxonomy (NCBI): domain Eukaryota; kingdom Viridiplantae; phylum Streptophyta; class Magnoliopsida; order Asparagales; family Iridaceae; genus Iris; species Iris macrosiphon. The sequence goes on along the minus strand of JAYESA010000005.1, from coordinate 7,696,111 downwards.
ATACAATAATGAACAATATGCTGATGGAACAATAGTACTAATGACTAAGTGTGTGAGTACAGCTTAACATGTGATCGGCTTGGGCAAGATGCAATGCGGCCTGGCTAATCATACGTGCTGTGTATGATCAACACTATTCAGGAAACAAGACTTTATTCAATAGGGATTTGATCACATATCTATACTAATACTCCCCACCCCCGTCTGGTATAATAGATCCAACCACGGTATGCTATGGCACGAGATTCCCTAAGAAGATAGCTAGTCTCCCCGAGAATCGGTGTCTGTACATGTACAAGATAACCAATGAAACAATACTTGCACCATATACACCATATACCAAGGAATAACATCTCATGACGAGATCCGGATATACCAATCCGTGTAACCATAGTGTCAAAAGAAACATGTATATCTACACTAGATACAATGAACATAGAGGATATCATAAATGAGAAACTATCAGAGAATGTACTCGCCTGAAGTCCAATGAACAGTCTCACAAATGTCTGACTCGGTGCCTCGAAGACCTAGATATGGAATACCACATTAATACAAGGTCCCGGAAAGAGAACAAGTCAAACTAGACAACTTCTAGGTCAATAAGTCAATTCTAAGTCAAAAGTCAACTATGGTCAACTCTAAAGTCCACTAAAGTCAAACATGGTCAAACCCAAAGTCAACCTCACAAGACATCAATAAAATAATATAGAGATAAACTACAACAATTTAGGAATCAAATTAGATTCCAAAAGAAACTCACATAAAGTATACTAATAATATATACCCTAAAATAATATATATACAACCCAATATTTATACAAATAACATAATATATTATAACAAATATTATACCTCACAAAACACATATATATATACCAATATATATACACAATAATAATATATATAATATAATTTAAAACTGTCAAAGCGTCACTGAAAACAGTGAATAAAATAGGATTAAATTAAAACAGGTTTAATAGTGACAGTCTTGACTGTCACAGAAGAACTGTCACAGAAACCGAATTAATAAACCACTACTGCCTTGGTTACGCTGACAGTTAAACTGTCGCGGAAAATCGTCGCAAAAAAGCTGCTGTGTTTCCCGCTGCTGCAATTAATGACAGGTTTGTCATTAATTGCCCGAAGGCTACAGCGGCTGCTGTATTCGGCTAATTAATGACAGTTTCACTGTCATTAATTCACTGTCACCAAAAATAAGTTATATATATATAAATATATATATATATATATAAACATAATATATAAAACAATATCTATATATATATAAAACCATTAATATAAATATATACATATATATATTAATATACACATAAACTTATACATTCAAATATTTAATAAATACTAACACAAAGAACATATTAATGTACATAATTTACATGGCTAGAAGCACACCTAAAAATATACATTAATATACAAGAATACATAATAACTATAAATAATATCATTACACAATCAAACACATAAATATATTTTTATAAAACATTTTATGTATACTTTATATTATTAACAAGTAGTAACATATATAATTGTATGCAAGAAGCTACATATTATATTGTACACCATATTAGCACACACAAAAATATAGATCTATGCTACAATAATTACATAATAAATACACAAAATAAATATATAATATCCATATATATTTACTAATTATAAATGAAGAATTAAACCACAATTAATTAGATCTATGCAAAAATACACACAATTGGAGAGTATCTCACCGTATCCCACTAGATCTAGGATACGCATGCCACACGAGTCCAACACACAACCAATTGCACCCCGAAGGACACAAACAAATCACAAATAATATTTATGAACAAATCAAAGTGTTAAAAGTAGATCTATGTGTCCGTGTCAAAATACGACATGTTCAAAGTCCCGTGTCGGAGGAAAACCCCCAAATGACACGTATCACCAAATAGTTGGGATACGAACCACAAGTACCCAAATATGGACACGACACTAGCCCCAAACATATAAGTACATGCCAAATTGATCTATAGGATCAATTGACACACACAACAAATTATAAATTCGGAATTCCAACAAAATTGACACAAAAAGCACCATAACTTTCTCCATGGGTCTCCTATGAACACAAAACAAAGTCCTATGGGTAGTACATACATATAGGTTGATTTTACATGATTAAATCTCAGATTTAGAAGCTATTTTAATGGGAAAATCTGAATTATACCTATTGGGAGATGGATTCCCAATGAAACCTCCAATTGAGATGAACTTGCTTCCAAATTGTAGATCCTTGCTCCTCTTTGTAGATCCTTGCTTCCTCCTTCTAGATTCTTGCTTCTCAACTTTCTAATGGTGAATTGGAAAGAATTTGGAATGAATTTGGTAGGGAATTGGATTGGGAATGGAGGGAATTTGGTAGTGGGAAAATTCTAGATCTAGATTTGGAATGAAATGAGAGGAGAGAGAAATTCCCCCCCTCATTAATAGGCCGGCCATTGCCCCTCCCCCAAGCAATTGTAAAATTTCCAATGTACCCCTTGGGGCCTCTCATGAAGAAATAATTAAGGAAGGAAGCTTCTAGTCTAATCATTTAATTAATTTAATCCATCTCCTTAACTATGGGCTTTCTAAATGGGCCAAGTCTAACTAATTAATTCATGTTGGTCCATGGGTCCAAACTAAACTAGTTGGGTCCACTAAAATAAGTCCAAAATAATTTAATAATATCTAACAACAATTAAATAATACAACAATTAATTATTTACCATGCACAATATTTAATTAAATAGGAAATGACTAAAATACCCTTTCCTAGAAAATGTGGTAGTGACAAGTCTACCCTCCTTAAAATAATTTTGTCCTCGAAATTCAAAGACGAAAACTACCCCCAGAAAATCACAGAACAGAACTAAAGAATCACAACTAACTAATGAACAGAACATAACAATGAACAGAACATAACTAGAAATAACATACCTCAAGGTACAAACAAATATGGATAACGCTCTCGCATTTCATCCTCTCTCTCCCAGGTAGACTCCCCCGGAGAGTGATGCCTCCATGCGACGCGTACCAAAGGAATAGTCTGGTTCCTCAGCACCTTCTCTCTCCGATCCAGAATTCCAACTGGCTGCTCTGGATAGCTAAGAGTAGGGCCCACCTCTATCTCTGAGTGATCCAATACATGACTAGGATCTGTCACGTATCGTCTCAACTGCGACACATGAAACACGTTGTGCACTCCCTCCAATGCAGGTGGCAAGTCTAGTCTATAAGCAACTGCACCGACCCTCTCTAGGATAGTGAAAGGTCCAATGAATCGCGGACTAAGCTTTCCGCCTCCACCGAAGTGAATCGTGCCTCGTGTCGGAGAAATCCTCAGAAACACCAAACCACCCACCTAGAACAAAACACCACCTTAATAACTTAATCTGTAACAAACAACCAAGAACAAGCACACAAAAATAAAATCTAAACTATACCTCAAACTCCAAAGGTCTCCGATGGCTATCGGCCTAATGCCGCTGTCTGTCCTGCGCCACTCGAAGTCTATCTCTGATCAACTGAACCTTCTCTGCTGCATCCACAACCATCTCTGGCCCAAGCAAAACTCTCTCTCCAACATCGTCCCAAGACAAAGGAGTACGACACCTCCGACCATATAGAGCTTCAAAAGGTAACATCTCTATACTGGCCTGGTAACTGTTGTTGTAAGCAAACTCTACCAAATGGAGATGGTCCTCCCAAGAACCCCCGAAATCTAGTACACAAGTGCGCAACATATCCTCGAGAGTCTGGATAGTCCTCTCTGACTGCCCATCTGTCTGGGGATGATATGCAGTACTAAACTTGAGCTGAGTGTCACGCCCCGATCTCCCGCAGGCAAATCGGCCGTTCCCGCTAGGCGGGAATCACCCTCGCCAGCGCTCCCGCGGAACGATCGTTTAACCCATCCGGGCATGATGCCGCACGAGCGTGAGCCACGCCCATGCAAGGCCATGGTTCATTGGCTGGCGGTTAGAGTTCTAAGCCACAGAGTCGCACAGATTGTCCGAGTGCAGCGGAGTAATGAACGCATAGGCGATCGGTAACAGGTTCACTGAGTCGACAAATATAGCGGAAGCATTGAAACAAGTAAGGTAATCTCTTTATTGATATGAACAAGTGTTACAGGCGGCGTATAGCCGAGATTACAAGTCGCTCAAGCCTCTCTCTCTGAAACAGTAAAAGCGTGCCAAGTGGCTACAACTGTAGAATAATTTGTACAGGCGATGTTCACAACTTATGTCTTGTATATGTGCTTCAGTCCCGGACGCACCGTTACAAGGGTTCAGAGGAAACTCCTGGCCTTAGCACGCACGAAGGAGGCGTCCGCACCGCACGAGGTTCTCCCGCACCCTGCATACAAATTGGTGGATTATCAGTACATTGAATGCACTGGTGGGGAAGCTACTCGCCCGCTCGACAAATCCAAACACGTAGTACAGGTTTCGTGCACAACTATTTAGTTGTCTTTCTAGTTGCCTTAGGATCAGTTTCATGCAAACTTGAATAGCTTAACGTGTCAGGCAGTGCGCCGTGCGATGTTTGAGGAAACACGGCGAGACTTACCAACTTACCATTTCTCCTTCCCTGTCCAAGGCAAACATGATTATTTCAAGCACGGGCAAGCATAAACATTCAGGAGGCATAGCATATGCAAACAGGAGGGTTCTTATAACATGATCGTTCAGGTGTTAAGTTATTCATTGATGCTATGCAATCACTCGCACGCGGATAGCCGCTAAGCGAGGATGACTTATTATCTTTTGTTTCACAGGCAAGCACGCAACAGGTTAAATACACACGATAAACACACGATGCATTGCAAGCCATATTCACACGAAAATCATACGAGGCATTGCAAGCATATACACACGATGATCACTGGCTGATGCCATAATGGACTAGTCAAGGACGTGAATAACATGCAACGAGAAAACACGAGGAGCTCATAAAACACGATACGTTGCAAGTTACCCAGTCCGCACACGATTGACTATAAACACGAAGTCTGCCCGGATCGGATCGATGCCAGTGCCCCAGCACCGTCCGCAGAACTTATATCCTTGTGCACAAGTTGTCCATGATCGAACACGATTGTTAATTTATACACGAGCACACAAGATTCATTTAGCTATTGGATATGCACAGTCTCCTGGGCTGCTGTAAGCCCGTGCAGGAGGGAGACTTGCAGGGAGATCCGAATACCTGAATGAGTCTTGCCACTGGAGTATGATTCATTTAGCTATGGGATATGCACAATCTCCTGGGCTGCTGTAAGCCCGTGCAGGAGGGAGACTTGCAGGGAGATCTGAATACCTGAATGAATCTTGCTACAGGAACATGATTCTCTTACTTGGCATGATACAGTCCCCTGGATCGGGAACTGCCTTGGCGACCTAACGGTCCCGAATACTTGCGGGTTCATTTAGGTACGGAACGACTACGTAGTAGTCTCCCGAGGTTTGGATGAAAACACGATAACTATCAAGCAGACAAGCATGCGTTTCTAGGAACATAAGCAGGCACGTTGCTCGGGCCCGAAGGTAGTCCGAGAGATGAAACTGTTAAGGGACTTAGCATGCGAGGGTCTGAATATAAGCAGTATTTCCTTTTCCATGTTCTAGCATGCAATACAAGTTGGGATTATTCCCTTAGCTAGGTGCGTTGGATTTATTAGCATGCAGGGGTGAATCACCTAGCGACTAGCATGAATATTCCAGATTTTATATGTGCTGGCTAAGCAAAGACAAGTTCACCGTAGCCACCCACCTTAGCGATGATTCGCCTCGGTAGAGCGATACGTCTGAGCGAGCCTTTGAAAGTCCAAGCCGGATTCCTGTAGGGACAAGTCTGGATATCCTTTGCTTCTTGATCGAGGCAAAGCAGGTCGGGACAGTTGCACGATTGCCGTTTGGGACGGCAGTCCGCTTGAGCGGAACAGGGTGTTACATCCTACCCAACTTAGGAAAAGTCTCGTCCTTGAGACTTATTAAGGACAAGCAGAAATCTAGGGTTGAGGCAATCCTAGACAAGTCGTTTGTACTTGTTCATTTGGATCTTCACTTGCACAAGCGTCGATCTTAGCATATCGCTTAGACTGGATCGTGCGCACTTTCGAAGTGCACTTCTAGCGTGAACACGTCAACCAGCTTAGTGATAGCGAAGTCTCAGCACTCGAGTTTCACCTTTTCCTAAGTCTTGGATGGTGCACTAGTTCAAGGCGTCCCTCGAATAGATGCATTCAACCAAACTTAGAGTTAGTAAAATCTCGGACAAGCTACTAGCGATACTCTCGAAGGGTTCGCACAGGTTGGCACAAAGGCCACTCGCAGCATACAACCAGACAAGCAATCATATCAATCAAAACGTATTTTGAAAGTATTTAGACTTATTGTTGGAACATCCCATCGAGGCATTGAAAGAGAGCGTGCACATAACTCACGAACGAGCTTTCGAAACAGGGATATCGAATTGAAGTCCAAAGGCGTAGAAGCCAGGCTCTGATACCAACATGTCACGCCCCGATCTCCCGCAGGCAAATCGGCCGTTCCCGCTAGGCGGGAATCACCCTCGCCAGCGCTCCCGCGGAACGATCGTTTAACCCATCCGGGCGTGATGCCGCACGAGCGTGAGCCACGCCCAAGGCCATGGTTCATTGGCTGGCGGTTAGAGTTCTAAGCCACAGAGTCGCACAGATTGTCCGAGTGCAGCGGAGTCATGAACGCATAGGCGATCGGTAACAGGTTCACTGAGTCGACAAATATAGCGGAAGCATTGAAACAAGTAAGGTAATCTCTTTATTGATATGAACAAGTGTTACAGGCGGCGTATAGCCGAGATTACAAGTCGCTCAAGCCTCTCTCTCTGAAACAGTAAAAGCGTGCCAAGTGGCTACAACTGTGGAATGATTTGTACAGGCGATGGTCAGGCGATGTTCACAACTTATGTCTTGTATATGTGCTTCAGTCCCGGACGCACCGTTGCAAGGCTTCAGAGGAAACTCCTGGCCTTAGCACGCACGAAGGAGGCGTCCGCACCGCACGAGGTTCTCCCGCACCCTGCATACAAACTGGTGGATTATCAGTACATTGAATGCACTGGTGGGGAAGCTACTCGCCCGCTCGACAAATCCAAACACGTAGTACAGGTTTCGTGCACAACTATTTAGTTGTCTTTCTAGTTGCCTTAGGATCAGTTTTATGCAAACTTGAATAGCTTAACGTGTCAGGCAGTGCGCCGTGCGATGTTTGAGGAAACACGGCGAGACTTACCAACTTACCATTTCTCCTTCCCTGTCCAAGGCAAACATGATTATTTCAAGCACGGGCAAGCATAAACATTCAGGAGGCATAGCATATGCAAACATGAGGGTTCTTATAACATGATCGTTCAGGTGTTAAGTTATTCATTGATGTTATGCAATGACTCGCACGCAGATAGCCGCTAAGCGAGGATGACTTATTATCTTTTGTTTCACAGGCAAGCACGCAACAGGTTAAATACACACGATAAACACACGATGCATTGCAAGCCATATTCACACGAAAATCACACGAGGTATTGCAAGCATATACACACGATGATCACTGGCTGATGCCATAATGGACTAGTCAAGGACGTGAATAACATGCAACGAGAAAACACGAGGATCTCATCAAACACGATACATTGCAAGTTACCCAGTCCGCACACGATTGACTATAAACACGAAGTCTGCCCGGATCGGATCGGTGCCAGTGCCCCAGCACCGTCCGCAGAACTTATATCCTTGTGCACAAGTTGTCCATGATCGAACACGATTGTTAATTTACACACGAGCATACGAGATTCATTTAGCTATTGGATATGCACAGTCTCCTGGGCTGCTGTAAGCCCGTGTAGGAGGGAGACTTGCAGGGAGATCCGAATACCTGAATGAGTCTTGCCACTGGAGTATGATTCATTTAGCTATTGGATATGCACAATCTCCTGGGCTGCTGTAAGCCCGTGCAGGAGGGAGACTTGCAGGGAGATCCGAATACCTGAATGAATCTTGCTACAGGAACATGATTCTCTTACTTGGCATGATACAGTCCCCTGGATCGGGAACTGCCTTGGCGACCTAACGGTCCCGAATACTTGCGGGTTCATTTAGGCACGAAACGACTACGTAGTAGTCTCCCGAGGTTTGGATGAAAACACGATAACTATCAAGCAGACAAGCATGCATTTCTAGGAACATAAGCAGGCACGTTGCTCGGGCCCGAAGGTAGTCCGAGAGATGAAACTGTTAAGGGACTTAGCATGCGAGGGTCTGAATATAAGCCGTATTTCCTTTTCCATGTTCTAGCATGCAATACAAGTTGGGATTATTCCCTTAGCTAGGTGCGTTGGATTTATTAGCATACAGGGGTGAATCACCTAGCGACTAGCATGAATATTCTAGATTTTATATGTGCTGGCTAAGCAAAGACAAGTTCACCGTAGCCACCCACCTTAGCGATGATTCGCCTCGGTAGAGCGATACGTCTGAGCGAGCCTTTGAAAGTCCAAGCCGGATTCCTGTAGGGACAAGTCTGGATATCCTTTGCTTCTTGATCGAGGCAAAGCAGGTCGGGACAGTTGCACGATTGCCGTTTGGGACGGCAGTCCGCTTGAGCGGAACAGGGTGTTACACTGAGTGCCCAAACTCTCCTGCAAACTCCTCCAGAAATGAGAAGTGAAACGACTATCCCGATCCGAGACTATGCTGACGGGAACTCCATGTATCCTAACGATCTGCCTCACATACATCTCTGCCAGCTTCTCCGTAGACAAACCCACCTTAAAAGGCAAAAAGTGGGCCGACTTGGTCAACCTATCAACAATGACCCAAATCGCGTATTTCCCTCCTGGAGATCGTGGTAGTCCGGACACAAAATCCATAGTAATGTGTTCCCACTTCCACTCTGGAATGGGTAATGGCTGAAGTAAACCTCCTGGCCTCTGCCTCTCGGCTTTCACCTGCTGGCACACTAAGCATCTGGATACAAGTTGTGCCACTTCCCTCTTCATGCCATACCACCACACACTCTCTCGCATATCCCGATACATCTTGTTAGCACCTGGATGTATGAAATACTGAGAGCGATACGCTTCCTGCAACACCTCCTCACGCAACTCCCCACTAGGCACACACAATCTAACTCCATGCCTCAAAGATCCATCCTCTGCAATAGTGAAATCATCCTCTAATCCTGCTCTCACCTGAGCTCTGATACTCCTCAAAGATACATCATCATATTGTGCTGTCTTGATCCTGTCCATCAAATCTGAGTGTATCTGCAATCCCCACATCTGCATAGCACCACCAGGAACAATCACCTCAATGCCCAAGCTCTCTAAGTCTTCCAACAAATATCGATCCTGCGTCAAGAACATAGCTACCGGATACCTGCTCAAAGCATCGGCAACTACATTGGCTTTCCCAGGATGATATTGCAAAGAGATATCAAAATCCTTCATCAGTTCCAACCACCGACGCTGCCTCATGTTCAACTCCTTCTGCGTGAAAACGTACTTCAAGCTTTTGTGGTCTGTGAAGATCTCCACACGCTCTCCGTACAAATAATGTTTCCACAACTTCAGAGCGAATATGACGGCTGCCAACTCCAAATCATGGGTAGGATAGTTTTTTTCATGAGGACGCAATTGCCTGGATGCATAGGCAATCACTTTCCCATGCTGCTGAAGAACACAACCTAAACCCTTTCCCGATGCATCACTATAAATAGTGAAACCTCCGGACCCTGATGGCAACGTCAAAATAGGAGCAGACAACCTCTTCTTCAACTCCTCAAAAGCAGCCTGGCAATCTTCCGTCCAAACAAACTCTACATCCTTCCTTGTGAGTCTGGTCATCGGCTCGGCAATCCTCGAAAAATCTTGTACAAACTTTCTGTAGTAGCCTGCCAATCCCAAGAAACTCCTGATCTCTGCTACCGAACTCGGAGTCTTCCAAGATTCCACTGCTGAAATCTTCTTCGGATCCACTGAAATACCATCACCAGTCACAACATGCCCCAAGAATTCCACCTTGTCCAAGAAAAACTCACACTTGGACAACTTTCCATATAGCTTCTCCTTCCTCAGCACGTCCAACACAATCCTCAAATGCTCCTCATGCTCCTCCGGTGTCCTCGAGTATATGAGTATGTCGTCGATGAACACCACCACGAACTTGTCAAGGTACTGGTGGAACACCTTGTTCATCAAGTTCATAAATACCGCTGGTGCATTAGTCAAACCAAACGGCATTACCATAAACTCGAACTGACCATACCGAGTTCTAAAAGCAGTCTTCGGTATGTCCTCCGGCTTCACCTTCACCTGATGGTAGCCTGATCTCAAATCTATCTTAGAAAATACCTTGGCACCACCCAATTGATCAAACAGATCATCAATCCGTGGCAAAGGATACTTATTCTTGATAGTGAGATTATTCAAAGCTCTGTAATCAATGCACATGCGCACCGATCCATCCTTCTTCGGTACAAACAATACCGGGGCTCCCTGTCGCGCCCCGATCCCGTAGGGGCCGATCCCGTAGGGCCTATCGTCCTCGCTTGGTCCCTACGGAACCATTCGTCCTCGCTTGGTCCCTACGGAACCTTCGTCCTCGCTTGGGCGCGATACCGTGCAAGCCTAAGTTGCGCTTGCACCAGGCAACGTACCTGCACAAGACAAGTTAGACAAAATATACATATATAGGCACAGAGTAAAACGCAGAGAACCAAAGTTGAACACATTTGATAGCACACAAAATACTTTCTCTTTATTGAATACTGAAGATTTGGATTACAAAATGCTTGCTTGGCTGAGTTACAAAATATGCCTTAGAAGGCTCACAACTCTTTTTACATTCCCAAAACTAGCCACAACGCCCATTACATTATGCCCTTGTAGTAGGACCAAAATAACCAAAACATCTAGCCGAAGGAGAGTAGCCCACTGGAGAGGTAAGCAGCGAAGGAAGCAGCACGAACACAGTCCTAAGGAAGGGTGCGCACACGCTGATTCAGGTTCAGGATGCTTGCCAGACTTTCGCTCCCAGCACCTGGATATTTGCCCACAAACGTGGGTCAGTACTACCACATGTACTGGTGAGCGACCGTGGCCAAACTCACCTTAGAAATCCACACTAAGTAAGCATATGAAGCTAGCATTAATAAGTGGTCTTTCTGGTTGTCTAGTTTCTTTTTAACAATTCATGCTAGGAAACATAGACAATATTTAGCATATGCATATGATATTTCTTACCCACGGCCGAGCGGTTATCCCTGCAGCAGACACACAAGTTAGTCACAATTTACATATGTGCATAAACTTATGAATCATTCTTCGATGTCGAAACGATAGGTATGCAAGAAGGTAAACCTAGCATGCGCCCTATCTATATGACGGTCCATGAGTTTGCCCATTATTGGACAACAATACCCCCCCAAGATCCCGTAGGACCGGACGTCAGGGTGCTCTCACAATCCCTTCCGGACCGACCGATTCCCAGTGCCCCAGAAACCGATCGAGAGACTATTACCTTGTGCACAAGTTATCCGAGACCCATGCATGGCAAGCAAACATTTATAAACCAACTCTTATGATGCATAATATTAGCAAGCATATAACAATCTAATAGCCACATCCCCCAAGATCCCGTAGGACCGGACGTCAGGGCGGACTACTAGATTCATCTTCTTCTTCTTTTACACTTGACACAACACTAACCATGAATGTTCAATGCACGATATAGTGATGCAACAAGTAAATAAGGGGCAACATTCAATTGAAGTAAAGCAGAAACTCTACGTATATTCGTATGCAATTCATTTCCATTAGATATCTTTTTAGTGAGGCAACATTGTGAACTAGAGATTCTTTTCATTAGGCATGCAGACTTAAAGGATTCATTGAAGGGCCTAAGCCACTCACCGAATAAATCGAACGAGAGGATGGGGAAGCCTAAGCGACGTTCACTCTTTGGTTATGCGTCCTGAAAATGCAACAATACTTGGTTAGCATACTCCGATCTCTTTCCCTTACGATTCGAAAAGAACGCGCAAGCGAGAAGGCGAAATCATGAAAACCAAGTCATCGAAAGCAACTCAAAACACAAAGCAACACAAAACCAAGAAGCAAAGCAACCAACGAAAACTCTTGGACTTATTTCAATAGAAGTCGTTCCATTAATTGGAATGTTTCATTGCACTTCGTCCGTGTTGATTTATCGGTAAGGTTTCCCTGAGACTCGATTCTCAACCGAGTCGAAGCAGCGTAGTATTCCATAAGTAACCGTTCGGAGCAGGGCGTTACATACTACCCCACTGAGAAGAAGTTTCGTCCACGAAACTTAAGAAATCAAGGAGGCGATATACGATGCATCAAGAGATCAAAGGAAACAGACTCACCAACATCGTGTCCACTCTCATCACGCTCTATATTCAACTGATAAACTCTCGGCCTTCGTATCTGATCAGTTGGATCAAGAGCAGGACCCGATGTGTCATCCCCTGGGTTCTCAGTGACTTTCCTCTTCGGGCAATTTCGGGATTCATGGCCAGGTTGCCCACACTTATAACACAGCCTATTAAAGGCATAACAAGTCTCTTTTATGTGACCTGTACGGCCACAGTGGCTGCACACTTTACCGCGGTTGTCACCTGCGTTGGCCTGCTTCTCTGTGTCGGCCTTCTTCTCACCATTGTGGTATCTTTTAGCAGGAGGGTTTCGAGGAGCCGGTGCCCTTTCTGGAGCATTTTGTGGAGTGAACTGCTCGTTCTGCACCGCTGCCTCAAAGGCTTGTATGTAGGTTTTGCACTCTCGGTTCATAACATCTTTTCTTAGATTATCGTTTAAGCCCTTTATGAACCGATGTGTGCGGGCTCCCTCGTCGGGAATCATCGAGCTAGCGAACTTAGCAAGTTTGGAGAATTCCGACTCATAGTCTTCGACGGACATGCTCCCTTGCTTAAGTTCGGTAAACTCGTCTTCTTTTCTCTGCCTGACAGCCGGTGGAAGATAGTGAGCAAGGAATGCTTCCTTGAACATTCCCCAAGTGATCCTGCCATCCTGATGCTTGGTGGCAAGGTCTGTTTTCTTGACTTCCCACCAGTCGTGTGCTCGCAACCGCAACTGCATATCTGCGCACGCCACCCTCTTGTTCGCAGGTATTGAGGCAAAGCTAAACAAGCTCTCCATCTTTGCGACCCAGTCCATCACCTTATCCGGCGTGGTCCTGCCTTCAAACTCCGGAGGGTTCAACTTCAGGAACTCAGCGCCCTTAAAGGTAGACTTTCCGGCCGCGCGAGGAGGCTCGTTTGTTTCTGCTAATCCTGCGCCTTGAGGCATGGTCGGGGCAGTCACAGGTATTGCGGCGGTGCCAGATGCACCACTGTTCGCTGCTAGCGTTGTCACTATCTGCGTCAGGGAGTCAAGCTGCTTTTGTTGTGCCAAGGCTCTAGCATCAGCTCGTTGCTGTTGAGCCTCGAATCGTTCTTGTTGCGCAGCATGACGATCATTTTAATTCTGTAACATTGCAATCAATCTATCCATTTGATCATCGCTCACGCTAGCTGCGCGCGATGACTCAGGGTTACCAGCACCTGTTCTTGTCATCTTTGCTGCAAAAGAGAGTAGCTTGCATTAGTCTCATAACGTATTATAGACTTATTGCATGGGACGTTGGGTTTTCATACTCTTAGGGACCTTTCATACTCTCGATTTACTTCTTATAGATTTGAAATCTATTTTCGAAATTTGGGACTTTTGAAATCGCTTGAAAACTTATATCCTTTTTCGAAGACGATGTTTGAAGAGGCCAAGGACGTAAAGCCATGCTCTGATACCACCTGTCGCGCCCCGATCCCGTAGGGGCCGATCCCGTAGGGCCTATCGTCCTCGCTTGGTCCCTACGGAACCATTCGTCCTCGCTTGGTCCCTATGGAACCTTCGTCCTCGCTTGGGCGCGATGCCGTGCAAGCCTAAGTTGCGCTTGCACCAGGCAACGTACCTGCACAAGACAAGTTAGACAAAATATACATATATAGGCACAGAGTAAAACGCAGAGAACCAAAGTTGAACATATTTGATAGCACACAAAATACTTTCTCTTTATTGAATACTGAAGATTTGGATTACAAAATGCTTGCTTGGCTGAGTTACAAAATATGCCTTAGAAGGCTCACAACTCTTTTTACATTCCCAAAACTAGCCACAACGCCCATTACATTATGCCCTTGTAGTAGGACCAAAATAACCAAAACATCTAGCCGAAGGAGAGTAGCCCACTGGAGAGGTAAGCAGCGAAGGAAGCAGCACGAACACAGTCCTAAGGAAGGGTGCGCACACGCTGATTCAGGTTCAGGATGCTTGCCAGACTCTCGCTCCCAGCACCTGGATATTTGCCCACAAACGTGGGTCAGTACTACCACATGTACTGGTGAGCGACCGTGGCCAAACTCACCTTAGAAATCCACACTAAGTAAGCATATGAAGCTAGCATTAATAAGTGGTCTTTCTGGTTGTCTAGTTTCTTTTTAACAATTCATGCTAGGAAACATAGACAATATTTAGCATATGCATATGATATTTCTTACCCACGGCCGAGCGGTTATCCCTGCAGCAGACACACAAGTTAGTCACAATTTACATATGTGCATAAACTTATGAATCATTCTTCGATGTCGAAACGATAGGTATGCAAGAAGGTAAACCTAGCATGCGCCCTATCTATATGACGGTCCATGAGTTTCCCCATTATTGGACAACAACACCCCCCAAGATCCCTAGGACCGGACGTCAGGGTGCTCTCACAATCCCTTCCGGACCGACCGATTCCCAGTGCCCCAGAAACCGATCGAGAGACTATTACCTTGTGCACAAGTTGTCCGAGACCCATGCATGGCAAGCAAACATTTATAAACCAACTCTTATGATGCATAACATTAGCAAGCATATAACAATCTAATAGCCACACCCCCCAAGATCCCGTAGGACCGGACGTCAGGGCGGACTACTAGATTCATCTTCTTCTTCTTTTACACTTGACACAACACTAACCATGAATGTTCAATGCATGATATAGTGATGCAACAAGTAAATAAGGGGCAACATTCAATTGAAGTAAAGCAGAAACTCTACGTATATTCGTATGCAATTCATTTCCATTAGCTTATCTTTTTAGTGAGGCAACATTGTGAACTAGAGATTCTTTTCATTAGGCATGCAGACTTAAAGGATTCATTGAAGGGCCTAAGCCACTCACCGAATGAATCGAACGAGAGGATGGGGAAGCCTAAGCGACGTTCACTCTTTGGTTATGCGTCCTGAAAATGCAACAATACTTGGTTAGCATACTTCGATCTCTTTCCCTTACGATTCAAAAAGAACGCGCAAGCGAGAAGGCGAAATCATGAAAACCAAGTCATCGAAAGCAACTCAAAACACAAAGCAACACAAAACCAAGAAGCAAAGCAACCAACGAAAACTCTTGGACTTATTTCAATAGAAGTCGTTCCATTAATTGGAATGTTTCATTGCACTTCGTCCGTGTTAATTTATCGGTAAGGTTTCCCCGAGACTCGATTCTCAACCGAGTCGAAGCAGCGTAGTATTCCATAAGTAACCGTTCGGAGCGGGGCGTTACACTCCCCATGGTGAAGAACTCGATCTGATAAACCCCTTATCCTGCAATTCGTCCACCTGCTTCTTCAACTCGACCAGCTCGCTGTTGTTTACTCTATAGACATGCTGCAAAATTGGTTCTGCACCTGGCACCAAGTCTATAGAAAATTCAACATCTCGATCTGGCGGCAATCCTGGCAATTCCTCAGGAAACACGTCCAAGAATTCTGCTATTAACGGATGCGGCAACTCCTTGTCTTCTACCATAGCTCCACAAATAATGCCTTCTCCCTGCTCCGCAGCTCCTCTAGCAAACTCGAACTCTGGCTCTCCTGGCGGACCAAACAAAACTCTACCTCCTCTACAATCTATGGTAGCACGGTGCCTACTCAACCAATCCATCCCAAGTACAATATCGTAGCTCGGAAGTGGCATTACAAGTAGACACGCACTCAACTCCCGGCCTCCCAGAGTAACTCTCCGATCCTTGCAAATATCATTAACCAGGATAATGCCTCCCCCGGTCATGATCTTGCAAGTCCTAAGCAAAGACTCAGCTACCAAACCATACTTTAGAGCAAAAGAAACAGATACAAAACTATGGGAAGCACCACTATCAAACAAAGCTAAAGCTGGAATAGAATCAAGAAGAATAGAACCTGCGATAACATCTCCGGTGGGTTCCTCCTCTTCGACTGTCATAGCAAACGCTCGTCCCTACCGAGCACCTCCCTGCTGTTGATGCTGGACAAAACGCTGCTGCTGTGTCGGAAGCGGTCCCCTCGGCTGTGCTGCAGGTGGTCTCATCTGTGCCCTCGAAGCTGGAGCTGCTCCCTGAACTGCACGACGAGGACACTCATTCAATTGATGCCCTTCAGTACCACAATACAAACAAACTCCTAGCCTCTTTCTACAAACTTCCCAGATGTGGCCGGGCTTCTTGCAGTAGTTGCATGGAGCTTGCTGTAACTGCCTCTGCTGCTGAGGTGCCTGGTGAAAAGGCGCTCTAGCTGGAGTCTAGTTCTGCTGTGGCTGCTGGAAAGGTCTGGACTGGAAATGAGGACGTTTGGCAGATACTGCACTGCCGTTGGCCCCCAGAAAAGAATCACGGTCTCTCTTGGTCTTCAAACCCAGATCCCGCTCAACCTTGCGTGCCTCCGCAAGTATCTCCGAGTATGTCTCATAAAAAGACGGAATGAGAATCTTTACTTCCCAGTTTAGACCCTCACGGAAACGAATAGCTCAAACCTCCGGCTCCCTCACCAAATACTCTGCAAATTGGCTCAACCTACCGAACTCCGCAGCGTATTCTTCCACAGACATGCTCCCCTGAATGAGACTCTCAAATTGTCTCCCCAAGTCAAGCCTGTCTATCCGGGCGAAAAACTTCTTCTTGAAAAGGTCCTTGAATACCTCCCAAGATTGTCCTACGTCAACCAGTACTGGCTCATTCCTGAACCAAGTACGAGCGACGTCGAACAGTTGAAGTCCTACCGCCTCAACCTTCAGATCTTCAGAAAGACGGGACACCCTCATAAGACGCTCAATGTCCTCGAGCCAATCATCAGCATAGACGATGCCCTCCGTCCCCTTGAAAACCCTAGGCTCCAATTTCTTGAAGTCCTGAATGTTGCCTGGCCGAAGCTGAGCAACCTGAGGGACAACCTGCTGCTGGATCGGAACTCCTCTCTCGACTACAGCACGAGCAAGCTGATGAGCACTCTCGATGCCCTGCCGTAGAACGTCGGTCTGCCTCTGATGTGCCTCTGACTGAGCCCTCTGTGCCTCGAGCATCTCACGAAACAGAGTAAACATCTGTGACGCCTCTGCTGGCACAGGAGGTGGAGGTGGAAGCCCCTCAGATACAGCTGGCACAGTCCTCTGAGTAGGTGGTGGACCTCCGAAAGCAGCTGACACTCCAATCACTGGAGAAGTGACTGGTGCAGGCCCTCGGGATGTCGCAGACCTCTCAGAAACTGCTCTCCCCTGCTGTGATCTAGTCTTAGGCGGCATCCTGAGACAAAGCGAAAGAAAGAATCAATATGGCACAAGATGTAAGATATCAAGGAAAGGACAAGTTTAAGGGATCAAGTATCAATATCAAAGGAGAATAGTTGAATCAAAAGAATTTTCCTAGATATGATTGAGTATCTCAGTCTATATCCTATTACAGGCTCGCAGTAGCACAACTAAGTTGTCGCACTACCACGACATCACATACTTGTGAAGCTAGACCTGCATGGGCCACCACCAAAAACGTGTCACGATCCGCACCCGGTGTAAGGGTACTAGTCGGAAACAACGCCCAGCCTACGCCGCAGAATCGGCGGTAGAACGCTGTCTAGAAAGTCTATCTAATATAATGAACCACCAATAATGATAGTATACTCAATCACAGAACTAAGATAGAATAAGCACGAATCAGATAAAGAAATGAATAGTCACAATACAACTCATGAGTCTAAAATAATACATCAATGAGTCTGAAGAAAATACAGAAATAAGCTGGAGACAAATCCAGTACAAAAGAATAATACAACACTACAAAGCTACAACTCCAGGGTCAACTGTCTCAGTTGGGATAAGTCCCTCTTGAGCCAGGGTCTCAGAATCTAAACCCACAACATCCTGGGGTCCATAATAGGTAGGGTACTCCTCAGTGTCATCTGGAAAAATATATCTAGTCAGGAAAGGAGCAGAGTACAACCCTAACAGCAGTTCTCAAATAATGATAAAAACTATGTAACAGTAAATAGCTGTGGATAAACAAGATGCATAAATAGATACAAGAATGTATAGACAATAAGGAAATACTGGAAAGAAATACAATAATGAACAATATGCTGATGGAACAATAGTACTAATGACTAAGTGTATGAGTACAGCTTAACATGTGATCGGCTTGGGCAAGATGCAATGCGGCCTGGCTAATCATACGTGCTGTGTATGATCAACACTATTCAGGAAACAAGACTTTATTCAATAGGGATTTGATCACATATCTATACTAATACTCCCCACCCCCGACTGGTATAATAGATCCAACCACGGTATGCTATGGCACGAGATTTCCCAACAAGATAGCTAGTCTCCCCGAGAATCGGTGTCTGTACATGTACAAGATAACCAATAAAACAATACTTGCACCATATACACCATATACCAAGGAATAACATCTCATGACGAGATCCGGATATACCAATCCTTGTAACCATAGTGTCAAAAGAAACATGTATATCTACACTAGATACAATGAACATAGAGGATATCATAAATGAGAAACTATCAGAGAATGTACTCGCCTGAAGTCCAATGAACAGTCTCACAAATGTCTGACTCGGTGCCTCGAAGACCTAAATATGGAATACCACATTAATACAAGGTCCCGGAAAGAGAACAAGTCAAACTAGACAACTTCTAGGTCAATAAGTCAATTCTAAGTCAAAAGTCAACTATGGTCAACTCTAAAGTCCACTAAAGTCAAACATGGTCAAACCCAAAGTCAACCTCACAAGACATCAATAAAATAATATAGAGATAAACTACAACAATTTAGGAATCAAATTAGATTCCAAAAGAAACTCACACAAAGTATACTAATAATATATACCCTAAAATAATATATATATACAATCCAATATTTATACAAATAATATAATATATTATACCTCACAAAACACATATATATATATCTATATATATATACAATAATAATATATACAATATAATTTAAAACTGTCAAAGCGTCACTGAAAACAGTGAATAAAACAGGATTAAATTAAAACAGGTTTAATAGTGACAGTCTTGACTGTCACAGAAGAACTGTCACAGAAACCGAATTAATAAACCACTACTGCCTTGGTTACGCTGATAGTTAAACTGTCACGGAAAATCATCGCGAAAAAGCTGCTGTGTTTCCCGCTGCTGCAATTAATGACAGGTTTATCATTAATTGCCCGAAGGCTACAGCGGCTGCTGTATTCGGCTAATTAATGACAGTTTCACTGTCATTAATTCACTGTCACCAAAAATAAGTTATATATATATAAATATATATATAAAAACATAATATATAAAACAATATATATATATATATATATATAAAACCATTAATATAAATATATACATATATATATTAATATACATATAAACTTATACATTCAAATATTTAATAAATACTAACACAAAGAACATATTAATGTACATAATTTACATGGCTAGAAGCACACCTGAAAATATACATTAATATACAATAATACATAATAACTATAAATAATATCATTACACAATCAAACACATAAATATATTTTTATAAAATATTTTATGTATACTTTATATTATTAACAAGTAGTAACATATATAATTGCATGCAAGAAGCTACATATTATATTGTACACCATATTAGCACACACAAAAATATAGATCTATGCTACAATAATTACATAATAAATACACAAAATAAATATATAATATCCATATATATTTACTAATTATAAATGAAGAATTAAACCACAATTAATTAGATCTATGCAAAAATACACACAATTGGAGAGTATCTCACCGTATCCCACTAGATCTAGGATACGCATGCGACACGAGTCCAACACACAACCAATTGTACCCCGAAGGACACAAACAAATCACAAATAATATTTATGAACAAATCAAAGTGTCAAAAGTAGATCTATGTGTCCGTGTCAAAATACGACATGTTCAAAGCCCCGTGTCGGAGGAAAATCCCCAAATGACACGTATCACCAAATAGTTGGGATACGAACCACAAGTACCCAAATATGGACACGACACTAGCCCCAAACACATAAGTATATGCCAAATTGATCTATAGGATCAATTGACACACACAACAAATTGTAAATTCGGAATTCCAACAAAATTGACACAAAAAGCACCATAACTTTCTCCATGGGTCTCCTATGAACACAAAGCAAAGTCCTATGGGTAGTACATACATATAGGTTGATTTTACATGATTAAATCTCAGATTTAGAAGCTATTTTAATGGGAAAATCTGAATTATACCTATTGGGAGATGGATTCCCAATGAAACCTCCAATTGAGATGAACTTGCTTCCAAATTGTAGATCCTTGCTCCTCTTTGTAGATTCTTGCTTCCTCCTTCTAGATCCTTGCTTCTCAACTTTCTAATGGTAAATTGGGAAGAATTTGGAATGAATTTGGTAGGGAATTGGATTGGGAATGGAGGGAATTTGGTAGTGGGAAAATTCTAGATCTAGATTTAGAATGAAATGAGAGGAAAGAGAAATTTCCTCCCTCATTAATAGGCCGGCCATTGCCCCTCCCCCAAGCAATTGTAAAATGTCCAATGTACCCCTTGGGGCCTCTCATGAAGAAATAATTAAGGAAGGAAGCTTCTAGTCTAATCATTTAATTAATTTAATCTATCTCCTTAACTATGGGCTTTCTAAATGGGCCAAGTCTAACTAATTAATTCATGTTGGTCCATGGGTCCAAACTAAACTAGTTGGATCCACTAAAATAAGTCTAAAATAATTTAATAAAATCTAACAACAATTAAATAATACAACAATTAATTATTTACCATGCACAATATTTAATTAAATAGGAAATGACTAAAATACCCTTTCCTAGAAAATGTGGTAGTGACAACTGTCGAACTCGCTTAGGACAATGTATGAGATATGATTCCGGACAGCATATGATGAAAGACTATCCTATGCAACAAGAATTAACACTTCCACCACCAGTACAGAGACTAGCGCTCCCAGCACCGAAGCCAGCACAACAAATAACTAGACCAGGAGCACCTCGACCTCCAACAGCTGGGAGATTTCAGCGAGGAACACCGCTACCTACACAGGAGGATCAATTCACGAGAGCCAGACAGGGACAACTACAGAGGAACGGATAAGATTTTGCAATGGAAGTGGATGACATGAATCAGGAGATTGATGTCATAGCAGGTATCACTCTTGCTTTTACTTTTCCTGCTGTGACATTGTTTGATACGGGAGCCACCCACTCATTTATATCATCTAGTTTTATTGCCAAACATAATATTGCCTCCACACCTTTATCTAGTTATGTTAGAATTCTTACCGGAGCAGAAGTTGTACCTGTTAGTCGAATTTGTAGATCGTGTCCTAAAGTGATACGTGGCAGAGAGATGAATGCCCGACCCTTAGTCCTCCCCATGCCGACTTTTGATATTGTGCTTGGAATGGACTGGCTGAGCAAGTATCACGCTTTCTTCCATTGCTTTGGAGGAAGCATTCTTTTCAAAGTACCAGGCCAGCCTGAACTTGAGTTTGCACGAGGATCCACAGAAATCCTTGATGGCATGCAGCTAGTAATGGACGATGTTGTCTATCATCCCACTATTTCAGAATTACAAGACGTCTTTCCAGAAGAATTGCCAGGCCTACCCCCAGACAAAGACGTAGAGTTTTTGATTGAATTGACACCAGAAGCAGCACCCATAGCATCACATGTTTATAGACTGGCAAAGAAGAAGATGGATGAACTGAAGACACAGTTGAAAGAACTAGAAGAGAAATGTTTCATCCGACCAAGTGCATCACCCTGGGGAGCACCAGTGTTGTTTGTACCAAAGAAGGATGGGTCAGTGCGTATGTGCATTGACTATAGAGCCTTTAATGCAGTGACTGTGAAGAATAAATATCCATTGCCACACATTGATGACTTATTTGATCAGCTCAGTGGAGCCAAGATGTTCTCAAAGATAGATTTGAGATCGGGATATCACCAGGTGAAGGTAAGGAAGGAGGACATCCCGAAGACCGTATTCCGTACAAGATATGGACACTACGAGTTTCTGGTCATGCCATTTGGATTGACCAATGCTCCAGCTATCTTCATGGACTTAATGCATCGAGTCTTCCATCAGTATCTGGACCAGTTCGTGGTCGTCTTCATAGATGATATACTTGTCTATTCAAAGAGCCACGAGGAGCACGAGAAGCACCTGCGGATGGTTCTAGATACCTTGAGGAAAGAGCAGTTATATACAAAGCTCAGTAAATATAAGTTCTTCTTGGACAGAGTCTCATTTCTTGGACATGTGGTTACAGGAGATGGTATTTCTGTTGATCCAAAAAAGATCTTGGCAGTCGAGACATGGCCTGTTCCTAAATCAGTAGCAGAGGTGAGAAGTTTCCTTGGACTTGCGGGATATTACCGACGATTCGTGAAGAACTTCTCAAAAATAGCAACACCTATGACTCGGTTGACTTGCAAAGATCAAGAGTTTATATGGACCAACGAGTGTCAAGCCGCTTTTGAGGAGTTGAAGAAGCGATTGACTACAGCACCAGTATTGACTATTCCATCAAGATCAGGAGGTTATGTGATCTACAATGACGCATCAGGAAAAGGATTGGGATGCGTATTGATGCAGCATGGCAAGGTGATTGCATATGCATCTAGACAGTTACGAGTACATGAGAAGAATTATCCAACTCATGACTTGAAACTTGCAGCCGTTGTATTTGCTCTGAAGCTATGGAGGCATTACTTATATGGGGAACGAGTGGAAATCTATACAGACCACAAAAGCCTCAAGTATGTCTTCACGCAGAAGGAGTTAAATATGAGGCAACGTCGATGGCTCGAATTGATGAAAGATTTCGAGATAGAGCTACATTATCACCCAGGCAAGGCTAACGTTGTAGCAGACGCATTAAGCCGAAAACCAGTAGCTTACTTCTTAACAACACAGAGAAAATTTTTGAAGGACTTGCAAGGTCTTGTCATTGAAGTGATATTACCCGGAGCAGACGGGACACTAGACAACTTGCAAGTACAATCATCACTGGTAGAAAGAATCAAGAAAGTATTGCCTACAGACGCCAGATTTCGAAGATTAAAGGAAAGAACAGAGGCCGGAGAGCAGACAGGACTGCGCATTCATGATGTCGGAACATTACGATGTGGTGATCATCTATATGTTTCCAATGGAGAGATTCGACAGGAGCTGATGATAGAAGCTCATAGTTCGATATATTCTATTCATTCTGGAGGCACCAAGATGTATCATAATTTACGATAGCACTTTTGGTGACATAGAATGAAAAGAGAGATAGCTCGTTTTGTAGCTAAATGTTTAGTATGTCAGCAAGTAAAGGCGGAGCACCAGAGAACAACAGGGCTATTGCAACCACTCCCGATTCTAGAGTGAAAGTGGGAGCACATCACTATGGACTTCGTCATAGGTTTTCCCAAGAGCCCAAGTGGAAGAGATGCAGTATGGGCAATAGTGGACCAACTCACCAAGTTAGCCCATTTCTTGCCTTTTAGAGTTGGCCAATCTATAGAAGCTTTGGCTGACTTATATATGAGGCAGATCGTGAGATTGCACGGCATACCAGTCAGCATTGTATCAGACAGGGATTCGCGCTTTACATCACACTTTTGGAGGAGCATGCAAGAGAGTCTTGGCACTCGTCTCATGTTCAGTACATCTTATCACCCGCAGACAGATGGGCAGTCAGAACGTACTATTCAAACATTGGAGGATATGTTGAGGGCTTGTATGTTAGACTTTAGAAGATCATGTGAGGACCACCTACACCTTGTGGAGTTTTCTTACAACAAAAGCTATCAGGCGAGCATTCAGATAGCTCCGTTTGAAGCATTGTATGGAAGAAAATATAGGTCTCCTGTGTGTTGGAGTGACGTGGAAGAACGTCAAATTCTGGGACCCGAGTTAGTGGTCAACACCGTTGAGACAGTTAAGAAGATACAAGGACACTTGTGAGCAGCGCAAGAAAGGTAGAAACAATGGGCAGACCTTCATCGTCGTCCCTTGGAGTTTAAAGAGGGCGATCATATCTTCTTAAGGATATCACCTACCAGGGGCACCATTCGATTCGGAGGGCACGACAAGTTGAGTCCAAGGTATATTGGACCATTTGACGTGCTAGAGAGAGTGGAAGAAGTGGCATATCGACTTGCGCTACCACCTTCACTTAAGGGAGTACATGACGTATTCTATGTGTCGTAGCTCAGACGATATGTGGCAGACAGCAGTCATGTTCTCGACCATTTAGAGATCACCATTGGGCCAAGCTTGTCATATCAAGAGCAACCCGTGGGAATCCTTGATCGTCGAGAGAAAGTATTGAGGAACCAGTCTTTTCCCTTGGACCGCGTGGCATAGAAGCATGGCGCGCCAGGAGAATCTACTTGGTAGCGCGAGGACGACATACGCAAACATTTTCCGAACCTATTCGCAGACCAATGTATGAATTTACTTTGTTAATTTATATCTTATATCATCCTTGACTTTCTACCGTGACTTAGTTTTAATTTCGAGGACGAATTTTTTTATAAGTTGGATAGAATGTAAAACCCCTAATTCTGAAAATCGTATTAATCTTTTTAAATTCATTTAGTAGTTATGAGCTAAATAGAGAGAATAGATTTTAATTAATTTTTATTTGAGGTGTTTGTGCGTTTAGGGAATTTATGGAGCCATTATAAAAAAATTTCTAATTCATTCCATGTAGAAAACCCTTTGGACTGTTGCTAGCTTAATGGTATGCACAAATATAATTCCTATTGGATCTAACCCAAACCCCTTAGCCTCTACCCTACCCGCCTTAACCCACTACCAGTTTAGCCCCTACCCGAACCCGTTAGGAGAAGCAAAATATCAACAGCAACAAAAACCAACTTTTCTTTCCCTTCTCCGTGCGTGTGAGCCGACTCATTCCACCGCCTCTTTATCTATTATATTACTAAACTCTCCTAAACCGAAAACTAAAAAAACAAAGAAAGAAACAACAGCAGCAGTGGTTTTTGAAACCACTAAACTACACCCCCCCCCCCCCGCGGAACCGACCTCTTTTCCTATATATATATCCCATGCAGTACACCCCAAACCCTAAACCTCAATTCTTCCACCAAACTTAACATCGTTTTGTACGCTTGCACTATACAGATTTCTTGCCCGGCAAGTATACCTTGTCATTGTACTAATATTTACATTCTATATGATGCATGCATAATTTATTTCTGCTTATTTAGTTCATTTATTTTAACTGCTATATAAATTGTGCGTCCAAGAAAACTTGGGTGCAACAACGGTATTGTCGTATTCTATTTTTATTTATGTATATGCATTGGACCTACTTTATGAGACCACCCATTATCATGGAGCATCATTAGTTTTATTGGCAGTGACACAGTTGTTACACGAGTATGAGTCTCATATAGATCACGGACTGCGTGACAAGTCTGGCCTCCTGTACGTATAGGCCGTGCGTTAGGGATGACTGCTGATTGAAACTTTTATGCTAGTAGACCTGGCAGTTATTTAGAGGTTTTATCGTGTCATGGATATGGCATGCTTAGAGCATGGGTTGGGGAGAACAACAAGTAAGACATTTGGGCTCCTTTGTACTTTCATTTTTATGTAACCCGTACGCTCCACCTGAGATAAGCGGTCGTGATGACCCTTATACTACTTGGCGGCATCTGTCGTTCAAAAGATGACATGCTTTGTAGGCCCCTAATTCTCCGAGAGAATCGTGCCAATCCCACTATATGGCCAGATAGCTCACTTGGTGGAAAGTTGTTCTCAAATTGCATTCACTTAGACGGTTAGGCGACCCCATTGGATGTTTACTTTTCAGTACTTATTGGCATGTTATTATGTATCTTGTTACGTCCCTCTGAGGACCTGGTCCCTTTCCAGATATGGACGAGCAGGAGTATCCGCAGGAGTACGGACCTGGACCTGACGCTATTACCAGACTGAGGAGGTCTTACCTTCGGAGTATCTATGATTTTATTATCGCTGTTTAGAGATCCTTGTTGCTACTTCGGTATAGTCATTTTGTAGTAGATTTATTTCCATCCGACTATCAGACTTGGTACTCATCTTTGATATTCAGATATTATTCAGCTCTTTATTCCTACTTATTATTTGTGCTGTGGATGAGATATAGATTGCGTGTGACTTGTTGTGACAGTATATTACCACTGGTGGATTGAATATTCATGAATAGCGTACGTGTGTATATGGTTTCCATATATTAGAGTTCGTATACATACGGCTGGACGTGTTACGTATTTTTAGTCCTACGTATTTTGGGACTGGGGCGTGAAAAATTTTATCGACCTCTCTTGACTAATTCTCGATAGTTCGGACAATCAATCTCTCTTAGATTGAGTCGGTCCCTCTTTTCTCGTGTATTCTCCGGGGCCGCATCATCACCACCTCCTTGACTGTCCTCCACTTGAGATGGCATCGGTGCTGTTGGAGTTGTCAAGATATACAAATAGGTGGTAACGCCGGGGGTGAATAGGCTATCCCACTGAGAATCTCTCTCGGGGGTGCACTGAGAATCTCCCTTTGGGGCCACTGAGAAGTGTCCGCACCGGCCGTCGCCTGAGAAGTGCCCCACTCAGGCCAATGAGAAGTGCTCGCACCAGCCCACTGAGAAGTGCCCGCACCATCCCACTGAGTAGTGCTCGCACCGGCCGTCGCCTAAGAAGGGCCCTAGTCAGGCTAATGAGTAGTGCCCGCACCATCCCACTGAGAAGTGCTCGCACCGGCCGTCGCCTGAGAAGGGACATCGTCATCTTGCAGTGGCAGACTATCATCTTGATACCAAACTGAGGTATACTTCCTAGGGGGGTATGCTTGTCGTTGTGCAACAAGACACTGAGGATAATCTCCTGGAATAAGTAAGGGAGGTTTCAGAGGAGTCGGTCCTCGTTGCATAGCAGCCAAAAATTTATCATCCGTTGTGCGCAACGAGTCGCCCACTGACTAATTTTGGTATGTGGTATTTAATTTTGGAAGCTGAAATATAACAATTTATGAGGAGATTTTGGTTTATGACACAATAGAAGGAGATGTACAAACCAACCAAGAGAATAAAGGCATTGCCGTAGATTTTTAAATAGTTTTATTTTATGAGAACAATATGTAATTTCATTGAAATAGAACAAAGTTACATTCCAATAAAGTTTATACTAATATAACAATTTTATCGACCTCTCTTGGCTAATTTTCGATAGTTCGGACGATCAATATCTCTTAGATTGAGTCGGTCCCACTTTTCTTGTATATTCTCTGGGGCTGCATCATCACCACCTCCTTGACTATCCTCCACTTGAGATGACATCGGTGCTAATGGAGTTATCAAGATATGCGAATAGGTGGTAACGCCGGGGGCTCCCAAATTTTTGCCAATTTAGTTGACGATAATCTGTCTATTCCCGCCCAAAATTTAAATTTTCGCCAACCAAGTTGGCGAAAATCAAGTTCTCCAAAATTTTACCAACTCGGTTAGCAATATGTATCAAAATTTCAAAATTTCTATCGTTATATTTAATTACTATAAATTTATTATTGGTACAGTAAATTTTCTGTAAAAAAATCAAAAATAAAATTATCAAAAGTAAAATTATGAGGTCGAAACATCGTTTTTTACGATTCTAAATATTTTGGAAGTTCGTCAAACGTTAAAATAGTTTATCTCGAAGTACTTTTCCATACGGTCATTTTGGCACAAACTGGACCTTGTTTCGATCTCTCAGTCAAAAGTTATGATACTTTAAAATTTTATATTTTATATTTTTGCCTGTAACATGTACGTCTTACTTCGGATGAAAATTCTCTCTACACGAATTGTGTTATTCTTGTCGAAAACATAATCGACATATTGTTTGACGAAAAACGATTTCAAACCAAATAATTATGGCTGTTCGAAGTCTGCTCGACGGCAGACGTAATATTTTTACGGTAGATTTTTTATTTTTTCTGGTTCAATGATAACATATTTTATTTTGGATGTTAAATTTTATTTTTTCTAATTTATTTAAAATAATTATTGCTACAACAACTTTTTCACAATGGAACTAAACCTAAATAAAACTAAAAAAAAAAAACTTAAAAAACAAACAAAAAAAAACCAAACAAAAAAACCCAAAATAAAAAACCATTGGCATATTTTCGCCAACTTGGTTAGCGAAAATTTGAAAAAAAAAATATATTATTTCATATTTTCGCCAACTCAGTTGGCGATATTTATCGTAATTTTAAAAAAATTCAAACTTTTATCGGTATATTTAATTAATATAAATTTTTTATCGGTACAGTAAATTTTCTGTTTAAATATTTAAATATATTTTAATTATAATTTATTATGGATATTTTTTTTTATTAAAAAATTGAAAATTATTTAAGCTGTACGTATATCCTCATATAATTAAAAATTAAATAAATTTTAAATAATTGTTTAGCTATATAATATTATATAGCTATAATCAAAAAAAAATTCTAACTCATGTGGTTAAGGTGAGAGAATTTTTTTTGTTGGTTAGGTTAAGTTCGATTTTTCATGATATTATTTATAACAAATTAATTTTTTTCTAATAATTTTTTTACATAATATTAGTTTTATAAGTTTTTTATAAGTATTTACAAATAACTAAAACATTTATTTTTTAGCCGTTTTAAAACTTATTATAAGAGTAGAGATCTGACTGTGTAACTTGCAGTCACAACAACATGCATTGACGAGTGGACATTTGGGGTGAGAGATCTGGAGTATCCCACCCATCATTCCCCAAAAGAATCCTAACTGTCAGCAACATGCATTTGTTGTGATAGACACCTTCACTAACATAGCATGGCGTGCTTATCCTGCGACAGAGGGAGATCAATGTTGTTACTGAATCAAATATTCATTCAATTATTTGATTATTTTATATAAAAAAATAATATAAGAAATTTTATGTACATAGCAAAATATATATATATATATATATATATATATATATATATATATATATATATATATATATGCGATTTCTAAGACGGCTCAAAAGTGAGTCGTCTAAGTCGTAAGTAAATATTCAACCACTCAATAATTAAAAATTTTAAAAAAAAATTTAACTACGTATTTTTCTTACGTAGAAATATCTTAACTTATATATATAAACTATTTTAATATATAGAAAATATACTAATTTTTTATATCTGAACTTATATATATATATATATATATATATATATATATAATATTTTTTTTAGACGGCTCAAAAGTGAGTCATCTAAGCCGTAAGGAAATACTTAACCACTCAATAATTAAAAAATTTAAAAAAAATTCTAACTACGTGTTTTCCTTACGTGTATATATATATATATATATATATATATATATATATATATATATATATAACAAAAGTTAATCTAAATATATTCAAATCAAATTTAAACTATTTTATTATAATTTAAATTTTTATTAAAATTTTCAATAATATCAATAAATTTTATAAATCTAATTTTCAATAAATATATATATATAACAAATCAAAATTTACAAATATTTAAACTATTTTCAATAATATTTGAAAAATATGTTATATATATTTCTTAAAAATATTTTCAATATTTTTTGAAAAAATTTAAAAAAATTTAACGTGCAACGCACGTGCATTTACTAGTACTCTTATAATGAGGCTTCAAAACGGCTCAAAAGTGGGCCGTCTAAGCCGTAAGTAAATACTCAACCAATTTACTTTTTTTTTTAACTTACGAAAATAAATAAAAACTGAAACTAACTTCCCTCTTATCTTCCCTCTTATCCGCCCATACCAAGTAAAATTTAAATATATATATATATATATATTTTATAAATAGTAAAGATATATCCATTACTAATTATAATTAAATGTATAATAAATAATAATTAAAATGTATATATATATATATATATATATATATATATTAATATTAATTCAAATATACTTAAACTATTACAATAATATAAGAAAATTTTATTTTACGTGCAACTCACGTGAACTTATAGCTTATATTTTCCATGAACAATATTTTCATCCCAAATTTTCCACTAAGACTGTGTTTTATTGGACTTTTTTTTCCATGAACAATATTTTCATCACAAATTTTCCACCAATTATAGTAATTGATAGCTTATATTTTTATATTCTTATATTTTTTATGGAATATTTTTTCAAAAAACTATCATTTTCCATAAAACTATCATTTTTTATATTTTCCTCCAAAATGGTGAAAAATGAAACTTGTCAACGAAAAATATCATTTTCAATAAAAAAAATGATATTTTCTGTGGAAAATAATGGCAATCAAACACCAAATTAAGTTTTCCATGAATTTTTTTTCCTAGATTTTTTTTTCATGGAATTAAATTTTTTTCACAAATTTTTTTACCTTGCAATCAAATTCACCCTAAATTATAACTTAAGAAAAATTATCTTGAGAGAATAAAAATGTTCTTATCAAGAACGTTTTAGTTATCTCTGCATTTAAATATTCAAACATATTGAAAACATCCTTGATAAGAACATTTTTTTATTAACTTTTATTATTCTGACTCCTTTTAAAAAAAACTAAAATACTTAGACGACTTGCTTTTTGAAGACTTTTTTTTATAAAGAGTAAAAATATATCCATAATAAGTTATAATTAAAATATATTAAAATATTTAAAATATTTTATAATAATACTAGAAAATTTTATTTTTACGTGCAACGCAAGTGCATTTACTAGTATATATATATATATATATATATATATATATAAAGTGCACGTGCGTAAAAAAAATTATTAAAATATTTTATATATAAATTTATTATAAATATTGCCGTTTGTAGGAATCAAACTCCAACCAAGAAAAATATCTTCCATCTTAACCACTTTGAGTTTGAATTATTTAGTTGGAAATAAATAATATAGTTAAACAATTAATTTTTAAAAAATAGTTAGTGGAGTATTTAGATGATTAAATTTTAAGCCATTTGTAAACCTCATTATAAAATAGAATAATAATAATAATAATAATAATAATAATATAATATTAACAGGAAACTTTCTTAAAAAACCAAACTTTCTCTCATCTTTAAATATGAGGTATTCTAAAATATAGAGAGGATAAAGATAAATATAAATTATCTATTTTTTCTTCTCTCTTATTTCAACTAGAAAATGCACGTGAGTTGTACGTAAAAGTTTTTTTTATATTATTGTAAAATAGTTTAAATATTTAAAAATATTTTAATTATAATTTATTATGGAAGAAAAGAGTGGGTTACGGATGATGAGAAATAAGTTAGGTAAATTTTTTTTTATCGCCCGTTAGTTTTTTTTAAAATTAAATTGATTTAGTATTTATTAATGATTTTGCTGGATAAGATGGAAGTTGGTTTAGGGTCTTATATATCTTTCGTAATTATTTTTTAAAATTTTAATTGGTTGACGGCTCACTTTTGAATCATCTAGAAGTCGCTTTATGTTATGAAAGATGGAAGATATATAAGTTATCATCCTCTATCTTTTATCTTCATTTTCTTTTTTTATATCTTTATCTCCTTTAAAATAAAAATAATTACTAAGTCTGTCTTACACTTGAAGCACATTAAGTTTTGTTAATTTAAACCAGCAGAACTCGGCTTTTGAATTGGACAGCAACAAGGGAGCCGAGCTTGACTTGGGGACTTCGGCTCTCTCTACCTTGAGCTCAAGCTCTAATTATTATAGGAGGAGCCGGGCTCATTCACACCTGCCCAGATGAAATTGATCCGGACACGGACACGGACACGGACACGGACACGGTCTGGATTTTCTATAAATAGATAAACTCGCTCATATCTTTGGAGTGGTACGGAAAATGTTAGGAGAGCGAAAAGAGAAAAGAGAGAAGGGAAAAAGAATGGCAGGCCTCTCTCGTGAGAATTACCTTTCTTTGGCGAATCTGTGCGATATGTTGGGAGATTACCGCAAGATGATGGAGTACATGAGGGGTTTGGTGTACTCCATCGACGGTGCGGAGCTAACCTCAGAAGAGCGCAGGACCTTCTTTTACGGTGCCAAGAGTCTGGCGGACTTCTACCGCAAACGAGCACGTAAGGTCGAACTGAAACTATCGGAAGCAAAGACAGATGACGAAAGGGCCGTCGCCCGCAATTACCTTCTGTATCTCTGTACCGGGTTGGAGAGCGCATGCAAAAGCATCATTACCACAACCAGCATGCTTATAAGAGCCCACTGGGAACTCAGAGGCAAATTAGATGACTCAACGAACGACAAATATTTAGAGCCCCTCATCATGTATTACCTTCAAGAGGGAGATTGTTACAGATACATCTCCGAGGCCAAACGGAATAACGACGACTTGAAGAAGTATAACGCATATCGTGCCAGAGACTCCTACGAATTCGCTCTGGTAAACCCGGCCCTAACTTGTTTTTATTTTATTTTTATTTGTTCAAACCATGAGTGTTTCTAAAATTAATTAAAACATTTGCCAACTGATGATGATGATGATGATGATAATAGGAGAATGCAAGAAGACTTGCAACCTTAGATGTGGAAAGAATTCCTATTATGCTGGAAGTAGCACTGAATTTCTCCGTGTTATGGTTTGAAATTCTCTCCTCGCCCCAGGAATCCTGCGATATGGCAAACAAAGTGAGTATTGATTATATTTTTTTCCCAGTATTATTTTTCTTCTCTAGTTCAGTAGTTAATATTCGTTGAATCAAACCAAACCAAGGCACTAAAAGAGGCTACTCCAAACCTGCACAAGATTAGTTTGACCTCCTCTCTCGATGCTTGCAATCGTCTTATTACAACGCTGAAAAATAATCTTCGAATTATTTCTCCCATGTGTGTGGAGGTATATAATCTTTGCTTTAATATCTATTATGATATTATCTTTCTTTTTCTTTTTTTTTACTTGTAACCCTCAATATATACTGATTTCAGAAGAACAAACACAAGGATAAAGTTCAAAAAAAGAAGCTTGATGGAGTAAAAAAAGAAGCTTGATTGAGCAGCTCTCTGATTTTGAAGGAACGTAATCTTGGTGCGGTGGAGAGATTGTTCTCTTAATGTTCTGTTGTCAGGAACAAAACTAGTAGTACTTGTGAATTGGTGTTTTAGACTACGTTTTGCTTTTGTTTTGTGACATGAAAACAATGTGGTTCTATTGATACGATTGTTCTCTTAATGTTCTGTTGTCAGGAACAAAATTAGTAGTACTAGTGAATTGGTGTTTCAGGCTATGTTTTGCTTTTGTTTTGTGACATGAAAACAATGTAGTTCTATTGATATTCTTTTATCCGTAGCTCATTTGCATAGCTCATTTTCATCATATTATATCTCGAGCAAGATGGTACTTCTCTTCTAGTATACTGTGCGGCTGAAATTGAAGTCAAAGATTTGCAAACTTAGTATTGTAATTTTATTTTCATTTTTCAAGCTACTTTGATTTGTACAAAAATATATTGAACACTTTTGTAAGAATTTGTTCTTTGTAATTTGTCTGTGGTTTTATCAAAGACTTTGATCTGTACTTTGAATTTCTTATTAATGTAAAAATGCCTTAATAACTTTGATTAATGTTTGAGAAAAATGTTTGTCTCTGGTTTTATCCAAGTTTTACCTGGAAATTATTCATACGATGTAGTGTTCACTAGAATATGGATATTGTATCACTGAAAGTATGTATCTTGATAAAAATGTTAGTGTTCACTAGATTATAGGTATTGTTCACTAGAATATGGAGATTATTCATATGATGATGCCTGTATTTTACTTGAAAATTATTCAAATTTGTTTCTGGTTACAATGATGTAACATTTTTTTTTTCATTTATGAGAATTTAGTTTATATTTTAGAAAATTTACATTTACTAATTATATGTTAATTACTTGTGTGAAAGAAGAATTTATTTATTGCGTAAAATTAATTGTATTTTACTAATTATATTTTGGGATATTTTAGCAATTGTTCCCACTACAAATATTAAAATTAGTATATACCCTCACTTATTTAAAAAACTAGCAAATGTCCCATTATGAGTAAAATAATCAAAATTTTGGTTAAATAGTGGGGGTATATCTTAAATTTTTAAATGTTGTAAACAAAGGATTGTTGTTATGCAATTTTACAGTATTAATTTTCATTTAAACCTAAAATATAAGGGATATTGTCTCCATTACAAATATTGAAACTAGTATATACCTCCACTTATTTAAAAAACTAGCAAATACGCCCATTTTTTTGTATACAACATTTAAAAATTTAAGATATATTCCCACTATTTAACGGTTGCGAAGAGGGCCAAAACGCATACAGAAGATATGACCTAGCTAGTTAGAAACTTCATGCTTAACTTCCATTACAAATACAAGCGGAAGCTGCATGAACAACCTTCCTGCCAGGAAGTTAAGCATGAAAACAAAATATAATAATCCACTAATACATCCGTCAACCAAATATTAACACAGAAAAATTCGATTTACATTTCTATTATGACTTGCGAGACATTTATGTACACAGAAAAATTCCAGTAGTGTGTGTGTGGGGTGCGAGGTTGCGAAGAGGGCCAAAACGCATACAGAAGATATGACCTAGCTAGTTAGAAACTTAATGCTTAACTTCCTTCACAATTACAAGCGGAAGCTGCATGAACCAACCTCCCGGCCAAGAAGTTAAGCATGAAAACAAAATATAATAATCCACTAATGCATCCGTCAACCAAATATTAACACAGGAAAATTCCATTTACATTTCTATTATGACTTGCGAGACATTTATGTATACTTTTAGCATATAAAAACAGTTTCCAATAAAAGAATGATATGGACACACATACATAGAGAGAGGACTACGGTTTTATATTATGGAATTTTTTGTCTAAAGGAATGAAGTTTTTTTCAATTGCGGCTAAAGGGAGAATTTTTTGTCTAAAGGAATGAAGGGGGGGGGGGGTTAAACACAAATAACTCTCTCTCTCTCTCTCTCTCTCTCTCTCTCTCTCTCTATATATATATATATATATATATATATATATATACTTTAGTGTTCAAAAAGTGGAGACATGGTGCATCATTGTCACGTCCCAGTCCCAAAATATCGAGGGACTAGCCACGTGGCAATGGCCAGCAGCACACACCGATAGGCAAACCCAATTTAATGGACCCATCAGGATGTACTTAAGCTGTAGTACAACAATAAAGGTCTACTAATCTCATCCACAGAAATGAATACATCAATATCAACAAAGTGAAATATAATCACCATCAAGTCACAAGTAAATAATTCGGGGAACAACCCGATAACAAGTCTGATACAATTGTTCATTAAACAAGAATTTTTAATAGAATCAAAGACTGAGTATAGAAGAAGCATATACTCAGGAGAAATCCTCGGCAATCACCTCGTCCTCGGTTCCTGGTACTGCTCCAGTGCCTGCTACTGTTCCTGCTAATGTTCCTATCCCGTATACCTAGGGGTAGATCTCTTCTGCTATTCCTGGGGACATAATCCGGATCCAGGTCCTCAGGGGACA
The DNA here is from genome assembly GCA_036927795.1 of Iris macrosiphon. NCBI lineage: Eukaryota > Viridiplantae > Streptophyta > Magnoliopsida > Asparagales > Iridaceae > Iris > Iris macrosiphon. The sequence continues at coordinate 7,660,055 of JAYESA010000005.1, read as the reverse complement.
TAGCAAGGTACAAGAATAACTCAAGCCATAATAAATATAGTCCAATAGTAATGAAACAATAGGATAAACTAAGTAACCAGCTATGTGAAATGCATGTGAGAGCATCACTAGACTTAGGCTGAGACTACGACAAGCTCTGTGTCTGGGAGCCTGTAGTAGATATAGTATGTAATTTACTATATAGTGGGCATATATATATATATATATATATATATATATATATATATATATATATATATATATATATATATATATATATATATATATATATATAAAATCAGCCTGTAGCCTGTGTGTCTCTCCCTACCCAATGTAATCACACGTCTCATGGCCACGACGTCTCATGTCCATGTCACGCAGAATCATGACCTCTAACTGATGCAATAAGTCATAATTATAGCTAAGCACATGCAATGTCTATGTCCTGAATCATGTAATCTATACAGAATTACCATGAATATCTCAAGAAGATTATGTCTCATGAATAGTGTCAGGTGTCCTGAGGCATGACGTACTTGATAATGCAAGCACGAGAATGTATAGGGTCTCGGTATCCATGTTTAGGTGACGTTACACAACTCTGCGTACAGTGTTGACACCCGAATATTATTCGGACGCTAAGTAGTGTCACACGGTCCTAGGTTGAGCATAAACAACATATGTGTAAACCCCCTCGTCAAATGTAGGATTTATTTAAATTGAGGAACAACCATAACCGAAATCCCAAGTACCCAAATTAGGGTATCAGTATACACCAAGCCTGCTATGCCACGACTCTTGTGTGCCACCCCAAATCTAGTTCTATATGTTTTCGACGCATTAGGAATTACCATGTTCAATTGTTAAATTAATTAAATTATAGGCCAATTCCACCTCAAGCAGGACCTAACCCAGCCCACGTGCTCCCTTTCATATTGGGATGCGGGTCCGCGTATTCGACTAGCTATCGGTGCGTGTGACATGCATCACGGTTAGTACGTAATTCAGTTTTAGATTTCATATTAGTAGAGATTGGCACATAGATACGTGGTATGCACGTCGAGCATTCGATTTGCGTATTTACATTGGGAGGGAAGGACCACTAGTAGGCGTATGGAATACACCCATTGGAATCCGTAGTATCCGGAGGAGCCACGGATCCAATGACTCCCTTTATTCAGATTCCCCGTTCTTCAGAGCGGTATGGACGTATATATACTGGCAGATTCCCCGTTCTTCGGAGTGGTATGGACGTTATACTATTCAGATTCCCCGTTCTTCGGAGCGGTATGGATGTATATATCATTGCAGATTCCCCATTCTTCGGAGCGGTATGGACTATATGCCTACACCTACTTATACGTACCAAAGTTCTCCTCACATTGCATTCACTTAGATGGTTAGCACACCCTTTATTGCATTTACTTTATTCAGTATTTATATATGGTATATTTCTATGTATCTTGTTACGTCCCCCTAAGGACCTGGTACCTTTCTAGATTTGGACGAGGCTTACTACCCCACAGTATACGGACCAGGACAGGAGACAAGGTTCGCTACAGCTGAGGAGTTAGAGGTGCAGCCGTCAGAGTTCTCGTGATCACTTGGTAGGCCTTCTGCCTAGGATTGGGTGCATCATTATCCAGTCAGACGATGCCCTAGTCATTATCTTTTATCTATCATTTCAGTATTTATTTCGTCATAGAAGTGGGTTTTTCCCCACCTGACATTATTGGTTGTACTATGATATCTTGAGACTGGTGTTTATCTTCCAGCAGTTTATTTAGTACTTCTTGCTGTTTTTATTGTGGATGAGATAGTTTACCCGTTGATTGACTGATATTGTACATGCACTACTAGAAAAAGCGGAATTAGCGACGCATTTTAGCGACTCCATATAAAAATGTCGCTAATGAAAATAAATTAGCGACTCCATGTAAAAACGTCGCTAAACGTCGCTAAATGGCGACATTTAGCGACATTTAGCGACTTTAATTAATATTTTAAAAGATTAGTCGCTATAAGTTAAATTAAGGTCGCTAAACGTCGCTAATATGTCTAATTTTGTGACGTTTAGCGACGTATATATTAAAAATATTTAGCAACATGTTTAGCGACGTCTTTGACGTCGCTAAAGCTTATTTTAGCGACGTTGGTATTTGACGTCGCTAAACGTCGCTAATTTTTGGTTAATTAGGGCTCGGTTTTCTTTTCCCCCATTTGTCAAATTTTTTAAAATTTTCGAAACTTTCCATTTCCCCCACCCCCTCTCCGGCGACCGGCGCTCCACGGCTGCGGCTACTCCGGCATCCCCCTCCTCCTCCTCGAGCTCTAGGTAAACCCTAACTCTCTCTCTCTCTCTCTCTCTCTCTCTCTCACACACACACACACACAGGATACACATGTGATACTGACACAACACACACTTGACAGACATGACACACACACATAGACCTTGACAGACACACACAGACACACTTGAGCAGTGTCACACACAGACACATACGACACACACGACACACACACACAACTGTACTTGATGTGGGAGAGGGTAGAAGAGTCGAGTTGTGTGTGGGTTTCACTACTGAACTATGAGGCTTCAGGAACTGAACTCAATTAAGTTTGGCCTAGTGCATTAGGCAAGCTGGCAATGTGCTATTGTCACGCCCCAGTCCCAAAATACCGAGGGACTAGACACGTGACAATGGCCAGCAGCACGCACCGATGGACAAACCCAATTTAATGGATCCATCAGGGCATACTTAAGCTGTAGTACAACATTAAAGGGTCTAGATATACTAATCTCATCCACAGAATAAATACAGCAATATCAGAATCATAGGCAAGATCATATCTCAATAAAATATAACCTCGGGAACAACCCGATAATGAGTCTGATACATCTGTCAAGATACAAGAATAAAGATAACTACAACAAATACTGAGTATGGAAACAGCAGATATACTCAGAAGATAACCTCGGGGATCACTCGTCTACTGGATCCGGTACTGCTCCGGTGTCTGCTCCTGCTAATGCTCCTGTCCTGTAGAACTCTGGGTCGATCTCGTCTGCAATATCTGGGGACAAAATTCGAATCCAGGTCCTCAGGGGACATAGCAAGGTACAAGAAAGCTCATGCCAAAATAAATAATAATGCAGTACAGCAATAAATAAAGCAATAGGGTAAAAATGTAACCATCTATGTAAAATGCAGGTGAGAACATCACCAGTACTCAGGCTGAGACTACTACAAGCTCTGTGTAGGGGAGCCGGTAGCAGTGATATCATGTAGTTGTCTAGCTCACGATGGGAGACTAAGACGCCGGCATAATATAAAATTAACCTGTAGCCTGTGTGTCTCTCCAGCAACAAATGGAATAATAGGGAAATACTAAATAACCAGCTAGGTGATATGCAGTATGAGAGCAGCACTAGAACTCAGGCTGAAACTACTACAAGCTCTGTGTCGGGGAGCCGGTAGCAGTGAGATCATGTAGTTGTCTAGCTCACGATGGGAGACTAAGACGCCGGCATAATATAGAATCAACCTGTAGCCTGTGTGACTCCCCCCACCCAATGTAATCACGCATACCATGACCATAACGTCTCATGTCCATGTCAAGCGGGATCATAGCTAATGCAACCAGTCATACACTGTCTAAGAATATAATGTCCATGTCCTGTATCCTATACAGAATCACCACGAATATCTCGGGAAGATCCTGTCTCATGAATGGTGTCAAGTGTCCTGGGTCATATGGTACTTGATAAGACAAGTACGAAGTTATAAAGTATCACGAATGTCCATCTCTAGATGACTGTACCCAACACTGCGTACAGTGTTGGCACCCGACTAATAATCGGACGCTAAGCACGTCAAACGGTCCTAGGTTAAGCATGCATAGCAATATAATGAAACAAGGAAAATATATAACAAGACTGCAAAGTTTGGCAAGGTACACTTGCTTCGGGTTCTAGCTCCAACTGTAGCTCTGGTCTCAGTGTGATCTGCAGGTACTACTCCGGTTGCTGAAATAAACATCACCATTAGATTCAGAAAATATCAAATAGCTAAAAATGCCTGTCCTTGAGTCCAATTTGGACACAAGGGCAAAAACGACATTTCCGGTTCAAAGCGGGGTCCACATGTGGGCCACTTTGCACCGAAAAGTGCGTCAGGGTCAATGGTCTCCAAATCAGTCCAACTTAGTGTCAACAAGTCAGGAATGATGATACGAACCCAACGGAACTTCCAGAATTGGATTCCGATGAGCCGATCACAAAATCGCCCGTCAAGTGGAGCCTGTGGGGCCCACGACACGCGATTTCGTCAACGTTCTCAGAATCGAACCAAACTTGGGTCACAGGACCAGCGTATCGTTACGAGTCCGATGGCACAAGTTTCGTTTCAATCCGACGTGTGTACACAAAGTTAGGACGTGTTCCAGAACAGACGGATACGGGGCGTTGTCGGCGGATACGTGTTGATTCCGGTGTGCACGCACATCCAAATCAACTTCTACGAAATCCCACGCGTCCGTATCAACGTCACGCACGATTCGGTAAAGACCGCGTGCGACCAAGTCGTCCCGTTTGGCGGGGCGTACTCAGTTCCGAGGTGAAATAGGGCGAGGATTTTTCCTGTTTTGGATCGCGGTTCGCGATCACCTCAGGACGCGATACTCCGAGGGGTTTGCCCGGGCACCGAGAGGGTTATACAGGCTTCGTGATAAAACTGACGGAATAGGAAACCGAGCTACGAGCAGAAAGTTATGGGTACCTGAACTGGACCTGAAAACCAAGTACAAATCGTGTCTGACACTCGTCTGAACTAGGGCTGTGTCCTGTTCTGTAGGTCCCATGTCCGATCGTGTCCAGGCTCGTACTCGCGTTCTGGGTCATGTCCGTATCTGCCGGAGTCGGCCCGGGGTGCGGGCTGAGGCGGCGCCGGTTCTGGGGTGGTCGTCGACGCTCTGAGTGGCCGGATCAGCGCCTGAGACGGGGGAAACACTGGAGTCGGGCTCGCTGGAGGTTCTGGTCGGGGTCCTGGCGGTCGAGGGCGACCGAAATCAGGTGTTGGAGATGAGGCGGACAGGTCCGAGGATCTGGGCGATGGCGCCGGAGTCTGGAGGGCTCAGGGCGGCGAGATCGGCGTCGGCTGGGCGAAGCTGCTGTCGAAGGCGGCCCGGACGGCGACAATGGCGATGGCTGGAGGGACTCGAGGTATTGCGGGAAGGGAACGACAGGCGGCTGGGGCTCAGTTGCAGCGGCGGAGAAGGCCGGAGATAGGGCTGAGGTAGTCGGAAAAGGAGGGGGAAGATGACTTCGAGGCGGGGGCTGAGGAGTAAGGGTGGTGGAGGCGGTGGCGGCGTGGGGACGGCACTGGAAGGAAGGCAGCGGGCTGGCGACGTTCGGGGCGGCGAGTTCAACGTCGGCTGCACAGGTGGCGGCACGGATGTCGAGAAGGCGGCGGCACGGATCCCGAGACGGCTTAAATAGCCGCAACAGTAACTCTGGCATTAGGGTTTGGTTCGGGTCGGGTCCCAAACGGGTCGGGTCGAACCCGGATCCGACCCGCTACTGTGGGTTTAGTCTGGGTTGGTTCAAGTTGGTTTGGTTCAGCTAGGATTGGTTCGGTTTAATCAAGGTTGGTTTGGTTTAATTCTGTTAAATTCTAATTCGGTTTCTAGGGCTTTAAAAATGATTCCGGAGTCCAATAAATTCACCGAAAATTATCCTATGTCCGGTTTTTCATTTTACACCATAAAATATTATTTCCATAATATTTTAATATGAATTAACATCAATTAAAAATCATTAAATCAACAAAGGCCTAGGTTTCAATTCCCGAAAATTTTAGAAAAATTGGGAAAAATCCAAATTTAAAATTCTGAAAATCAGGGGGCTTACAATCTACCCAACTTATAAAAATTTTGTCCTCGAAATTAAAATATGGTAGGGTCTAAAGAAATCCTCTCAAGTGAACATTGCGGTCTCTACCCAACTTAGATTTTACCCATCTATCATCTAAGGCTATACATCTAAGAAAGCTATGCCCCAACTTATTTATCATGTTATTGAATCCTCAAGTCTTTAACACCAAACATATCACCTATGATATGCCCTTAATCATATATAAAAGAGTCATCAACAATGCGACCGGCCTGTGGGGTACATCTAGTACTGTCTATAAATCAAACTTATACCAAGCACGAGGTTTCGTCTTTCCGAAATAAGGGAAGACGAAGATCAATAATAAAGAGTTCAAGGGTGAGGTAATAGAATTGAAGTATCAGGATCAAGGCGTTTAACGAATTCAAATGAGAATTGTCAAGTTGTTGTGGATTGAAATTCTATTGGTAAATTCCTATTCGTATGCTCGTATTAGTACAGTTGTGTAACTGATACGATATGCTTAGACATATCTAGAGGGCAAGTATACTAGTCAACTATATATCTCAATCCATGTGAAGTAGTCATGCGAAGAGTGAACCAAAATGCACTAAGGTTGATCAGACCGTAATACACTGATTCTGAATAGACAACTGTATTAGTGTACGCGTCCAATAATACAGTTGTCATGATCAAGCTTGATAAAAGGATAAGCTTGCAAAACTAGGCTATATTAGCAGCATAAGTCAAGGTAGTACAATAATTAGAAGTACGCTAGATGATGATGAAAGGAGGTACAACTTAATTCAAGTTCACAAAACAACACAAATAAGCACAGTCACAAAAGACTCTATAATCTCTACTGTTATCAATTATAAGCAAGTTCAAAATTACATAGATTAAGGCTGAGGTCACGAACCAATAGGCACGAGATAAAACAAATCTAGAAACAGAAACTATGAAAAATTATGCGCATTAGCTACTCCATGAGTCTGCGCGTCTTCCAAAGTCATTGCTGGAGCTTGTTCACGTTCTTCGCAGTTGATTTCTCCGCTGCTGTTGAGCCTGCTGGAAGAGTGTGGCTTGTGGTGCCAAGGGTGGCCTCGGCTGATTCCCTCCTGGGGCTGGTGGTCTGACTCCTTCAGCTCTCATTTGTGGTGCTTCCAATGCTGGATAGGCTGGCCTCGGTACTGGTACTTCTTGTTGGTTAACCATTGGTGATCTGTCTCGACGCTCAGGGCATTCCTTTAATAAATGCTGACTGGATCCGCAAACTATGCATAATCTCTTCTTTTGTCTGCACTCGTCCTCTATATGGCCTCGCCTGTGACAATATGGACAGACAGGTATTGCCGGTGGAGATGCTTCTGGTGGCTGGTGCATGTGAGGTCCTTTTGCAACTTCTTCCTATGGTGCTCCGGCTGGTGCTGATGTGGATGGCCGCTTCAGCCTGGTCTCTCTCCTGATGATGCGCTCCATGCATCGTGATGCAGCAAGGACGTCCGAGTACGAAGTAGGTGCAACGGATCTAATTAGTTTCTGTAGCTCAATGTTTAGTCCGTCGAAGAATTTTTCAGCCTTCTCTTCTTCTGTCGGGATCAATGTTAGGGCGAAGCGACTTAGACGAATGAACTCAGCGTTGTACTCTTCCACCGTCTTAGTATCCTGAGTGAGGTAATTAAACTTGTCCCGAAGTTCTGATCGAGCGATAGCTGGAATGTACATCTCCTGAAAGAGTCTAGAGAACTCTTCCCAAGTGACTTGGTCTGGTCCGAGCCGTGTCTCCTCGGATAGCCACCAGTGATGTGCATTGTCCGTCAACTGCATTCTGATGGCAGTCATCCAACGTTCCTTTGGAAGCTCAGCTGCTTCTAATTGATGTTGAGTGTTTGTGAGCCACTCGTGAACTTCAGTGGGATCCTCTTTGCCTGAGAAGGTACGAGGCTTCAGCTGGCGAAAATCAGAAATAGAGCCCGTCGTTGGCCGTCGTGCTGGTAGATTTGCCTGCTCTAGTGCGATTACTAGGCTGCGACTCAAAGCCTCCTGTTGAGCTTGCATTATTCCATAGATCATTTGAAACATCTGCTGCCCGTCCATGGCCTGCCCTGGTGGAATTACGGGCAATTGCATCGATGGTGAAATGTCATCTTGCTGATTCGCTTGACTGTGCTGTTGAGCGGATTGACCTTCTTCTACTGGTGTTACTTCCTCTTCATTGGTTACCAAAGCATCTCGTGGTGATATTGCAGGAGTCTCGTCGTTTGCTTGTGAATCCATAACTCTGCAACCAAAATAGACAATAAGAGGCGTACAGGAATCAAGGCAAGATGTAATTCAAGAAATTGATTCGAATCCGATATAGATATCAAGAACGATTCAAGCAAGTGGATGAGATCCTAAAACTTATCCTATCTTATTGCAGGCCTATTCGGTCCCTAAGTTGAAACCGAACAATTTAGTCGTTGACCTGCATGGGCCACCACAAAAACTATATCACGCCCCAGTCCCAAAATACCGAGGGACTAGACACGTGGCAATGGCCAGCAGCACGCACCGATGGACAAACCCAATTTAATGGATCCATCAGGGCATACTTAAGCTGTAGTACAACATTAAAGGGTCTAGATATACTAATCTCATCCACAGAATAAATACAGCAATATCAGAATCATAGGCAAGATCATATCTCAACAAAATATAACCTCGGGAACAACCCGATAATGAGTCTGATACATCTGTCAAGATACAAGAATAAAGATAACTACAAGAAATACTGAGTATGGAAACAGTAGATATACTCAGAAGATAACCTCGGGGATCACTCGTCTACTGGATCCGATACTGCTCCGGTGTCTGCTCCTGCTAATGCTCCTGTCCTGTATAACTCTGGGTCGATCTCGTCTGCAATATCTGGGGACAAAATTCGGATCCAGGTCCTCAGGGGACATAGCAAGGTACAAGAAAGCTCATGCCAAAATAAATAATAATGCAGTGCAGCAATAAATAAAGCAATAGGGTAAAAATGTAACCATCTATGTAAAATACAGGTGAGAACATCACCAGTACTCAGGCTGAGACTACTACAAGCTCTGTGTAGGGGTGCCGGTAGCAGTGATATCATGTAGTTGTCTAGCTCACGATGGGAGACTAAGATGCCGGCATAATATAAAATCAACCTGTAGCCTGTGTGTCTCTCCAGCAACAAATGGAACAATAGGGAAACACTAAATAACCAGCTAGGTGATATGCAGTATGAGAGCAGCACTAGAACTCAGGCTGAAACTACTACAAGCTCTGTGTCGGGGAGCCGGTAGCAGTGAGATCATGTAGTTGTCTAGCTCACGATGGGAGACTAAGACGCCGACATAATATAGAATCAACCTGTAGCCTGTGTGACTCTCCCCACCCAATGTAATCACGCATACCATGACCATAACGTCTCATGTCCATGTCAAGCGGGATCATAGCTAATGCAACCAGTCATACACTGTCTAAGAATATAATGTCCATGTCCTGTATCCTATACAGAATCACCACGAATATCTCGGGAAGATCCTGTCTCATGAATGGTGTCAAGTGTCCTGGGTCATATGGTACTTGATAAGACAAGTACGAAGTTATAAAGTGTCACGAATGTCCATCTCTAGATGACTGTACCCAACACTGCGTACAGTGTTGGCACCCGACTAATAATCGGACGCTAAGCACGTCACACGGTCCTAGGTTAAGCATGCACAGCAATATAATGAAAAAGGAAAATATATAACAAGACTGCAAAGTTTGGCAAGGTACACTTGCCTGGGGTTCTGGCTCCAACTGTAGCTCTGGTCTCAGTGTGATCTGCAGGTACTACTCCGGTTGCTGAAATAAACATCACCATTAGATTCAGAAAATATCAAATAGCTAAAAATGCCTGTCCTTGAGTCCAATTTGGACACAAGGGCAAAAACGACATTTTCGGGTCAAAGCGGGGTCCACATGTGGGCCACTTTGCACCAAAAAGCGCGTCAGGGTCAATGGTCTCCAAATCAGTCCAACTTAGTGTCAACAAGTCAGGAACGATGATACGAACCCAACGGAACTTCCAGAATTGAATTCCGATGAGCCGATCACAAAATCGCCAGTCAAGTAGAGCCTGTGGGGCCCACGACACGCGATTTCGTCAACGTTCTTAGAATCGAACCAAACTTGGGTCACAGGACTAGCGTATCGCTACGAGTCCGATGGTGCAAGTTTCGTTTTAATCCGACGTGTGTACACAAAGTTAGGACGTGTTCCAGAACAGACGGATACAGGGCGTTGTCGGCGGATACGCGTTGATTCCGGTGTGCACGCACATCCAAATCAACTTCTACGAAATCCCACACGTCCGTATCAACGTCACGCACGATTCGGTAAAGACTGCGTGCGACCAAGTCGTCCCGTTTGGCGGGGCATACTCAGTTCCGAGGTGAAATAGGGCAAGGATTTTTCCTGTTTTGGATCGCGGTTCGCGATCACCTCAGGACGCGATACTCCGAGGGGTTTGCCCGGGCACCGAGAGGGTTATACAGGCTTCGTGATAAAACTGACGGAATAGGAAACCGAGCTACGAGCAGAAAGTTATGGGTACCTGAACTGGGCCTGAAAACCAAGTACAAATCGTGTCTGACACTCGTCTGAACTAGGGCTGTGTCCTGTTCTGTAGGTCCCGTGTCCGATCATGTCCAGGCTCGTACTCGCATTCTGGGTCATGTCCGTGTCTGACGGAGTCGGCCCGGGGTGCGGGCTGAGGCGGCGCCGGTTCTGGGGTGGTCGTCGACGCTCTGAGTGGCCGGATCAGCGCCTGAGACGGGGGAAACACTGGAGTCGGGCTCGCTGGAGGTTCTGGTCGGGGTCCTGGCGGTCGAGGGCAGCCGAAATCAGGTGTTGGAGATAGGGCGGACAGGTCCGGTGATCTGGGCGATGGCGCTGGAGTCTGGAGGGCTCAGGGCGGCGAGATCGGCGTCGGCTGGGCGAAGCTGCTGTCGAAGGCGGCCCGGACGGCGACAGTGGCGATGGCTGGAGGGACTCGAGGTACTGCGGGAAGGGAACGGCAGGCGGCTGGGGCTCAGTTGCAGCGACGGAGAAGGCCGGAGCTAGGGCTGAGGTAGCCGGAAAAGGAGGGGGAAGATGACTTCGAGGTGGGGGCTGAGGAGTAAGGTTGGTGGAGGCGGTGGCGGCGTGGGGACGGCACTGGAGGGAAGGCAGCGGGCTGGCGACGCTCGGGGCGGCGAGTTCGACGTCGGCTGCACAGGTGGCGGCACGGATGTCGAGAAGGCGGCGGCGCGGATCCCGAGGCGGCTTAAATAGCCGCAACAGTAACTCTGGCATTAGAGTTTGGTTCGGGTCGGGTCCCAAACGGGTCGGGTCGAACCCGGATCCGACCCGCTACGGTGGGTTTAGTCTGGGTTTGTTCAAGTTGGTTTGGTTCAGCTAGGATTGGTTCGGTTTAATCAAGGTTGGTTTGGTTTAATTCTGTTAAATTCTAATTCGGTTTCTAGGGCTTTAAAAATGATTCCGGAGTCCAATAAATTCACCGAAAATTACCCTATGTCCGGTTTTCTATTTTACACCATAAAATATTATTTTTATAATATTTTAATATAAATTAAAATCAATTAAAAATCATTAAATCAACAAAGGCCTAGGTTTCAATTCTCGAAAATTTCAGAAAAACTGGGAAAAATCCAAATTTAAAATTCTGAAAATCAGGGGGCTTACAACTGTAGTGGTGTCGGGTTGGCACTGTGAGGAGGGGATTGGTTCCTGTCATCTTCTGCAGTGGGAGAGTGTTGGTGCACACTTGAGCAGCATCAATCACATGCATGCTTGAGCAATGGCAAGGCAGCAACAAGCACTGCTGTGAGCCATGGCAGTAGCTAAGGGCAGTTGGAAACAACTAATTGAAGGGAAGATTTAGCCACTGCAGCAGCAGTGCAAAGTATCAAAGGTTGCAGACTTAGTTAGGGTCTGCAGGCATGTGTTTGGGTTAAGGTATAGACAAGTATCGGGTAGGTGTTCACAGGTCACTTGTTGCATGCCAATATAGCCCTAAACTGATACTGTGGTATCAGGGATTTAATTGGCAAGAGTGATCAGTGCAGTGCAGTTCAATTAGAGCACAACAGTGCTGTGAAGTGAACTGATACTGTGGTATCAGGGAGGAGTGACTGCTATGGATTGTAGTCCAGTGAGCAAGTATAAGGATGAAGTACAAGGTGCCAGGCCAAGGGTAAGAGGTTCTCAGTGTGGATAGTAGAGTACTTAATATCAAAGCAGAATATCTTAGTAGTCCAGTATCAAGTGGGAGTAACAAGTGACTGGGACCAAGGTATTATTGTGACATACATTTATGAGCTAAGATGTGAGTTGGGGTAAGGTAGGATATTAGTTAAGTTATACTAGTAGTATTTAGTATAGCTAATATTAACTAGTATACTTAGTAATAACTAGTATTAGCTAGGCATTAACTAGTATAAACTAGAATTCCTTAGTACGACCTAGAAGACATAGTGTAGCAAGGTATTAACCTAGTATTGACTAGTATAAACTAGTATGGATCTAGAAGTGGCTTAGAAACATTACCATGAACTAGTTAACCCTGTTTATCATTTCAAAATACTCATTAACATTTATATTCCATATCTAGGGCTCTTGGACTTTGATAAATGAAAGTATGTATTATATCAGTTATGAAATGAAAGTATTGCTTATTTTAGACTTTGATAAATGGTCAGTTGTTTTGAATATTGCTTATTTTAGACTTTGATAAATGAAAGTATGTATTATATCAGTTATGATTTTTATAGTACGGTTAAGTTGTGAAGTTAGGTGATAAACCACTGTATGTAATAATTTATATGATACATACTGTCATTTTTGCAGAAGTATCTAGAAATTGATATGAATTACTATCTGCGTCATCGTTCGTGGATGTACAACCATCATCCTGATGACATGTGCGGTGTGCGGAATGAATTCATTGAGGGTGTACAGCAGTTCCTGCAGTTCGCCAAGGCGTTCCCTCAGTACATGGACGGTACCAAAATTAAGTGTCCGTGTGTGAGATGTCGCAACAGGAAATATCATCCAGAAGTGGAAGTTACATATCATTTGTACTCGAAGGGCTTCACGCTGAATTGCTATCAGTGGACCGTGCACGGAGAACTTGTATCTCTTGCATCAGAGTCGGAGCCCTATGTAGAGCCGTATATGGATGTCCACGACCATGATGCTTATGACGACGGGTTGGTGAACATGGTTTATGATGTGGCGGGGCCTAGTTTCAATCCGGATAATTATGATGCGGCGGGACCTAGTTTCAATCCGGACAATTATGATGCAGCTGAGGAGGCACCGAATGTCGATGCTGCAAAGTTTATGGAGTTGCTGGAGAATGCAAGGACTCCACTATATCCTGGTTGTGAGGATCATTCACCGTTGGAGGTGGTTACAAGATTATTGATCATCAAGTCCAATTTTAACATGTCGCAAGAATGCTATAATCGACTGATCGATTTGATTATAGAGATCTTGCCCGAGGGTGCAAAGTTGCCTAAAGACTTCTATCGATCTAAGAGGATGGTGAGATCGTTTTGGATGGGATACGAGAAAATCGATGCATGTCGCAACGGGTGCATGTTGTACTACAAAGACGACAAGGATGAAGATGCGTGCAAATTCTGTGGTGCTGATCGCTACAAGGCCATTGTTAGAGGAAAGTCTGTCGATGCAAGGAAGCCTACCGATTCGATGCACTACTTGCCTTTGACGCCGCGGTTGCAGCGGTTGTTTATGGTTAAGGAGACTGCAGAAAATATGAGTTGGCACAGGCGAAAATAAATCGAAGGAGTATTGGATCATCTATCCGATGGAGAAGCATGGAAGCACTTTGATTGAGAGTATCCATATTTTGCCAAGGAAGCACGTAATGTCATATTGGGGCTCTCCTCTGACGGTTTTACCCCATTCGGACTTTCGGGCTCCCAATATTCGTGTTGGCCTGTGATCGTCACTCCGTACAATCTACCACCTTGGATGTGCATGAAGACTCCGTATATGTTCCCAACCGTTATTATCCCGGGTCCGAACAATCCGAAGAGGAATATCGATGTGTATTTACAGCCTTTGATAGATGAGTTGAATCAGCTGTGGGAAGTAGGTGCCAACACGTATGATGTTTCTAGAAAGCAAAATTTTCAGATGAGGGCAGCACTTATGTGGACCATCAACGATTTTTCGGCCTATGGAATATTATCGAGATGGAGCACCCATGGTCGTCTTTCATGTCCGTATTGCATGTACCGTACTCAGGCTTTCCATTTGAAACACGAAGGCAAACACTATGTAAGCTCTAGAAGGTGTTTCCTCCTGGATTCTTTGACTCTATGGAGCATTTGCCAATTCATCTTTCCTATGAGGCACGTGTTGGTGGTCCTGTCGGTTATCGGTGGATGTACCCCTTCGAGCGGCATCTGAATCACCTAAAGAGAAAGGTGAAAAACAAGGCACGGGTTGAGGGCTCTATTTGTGAAGCTTATGTTCTCGAGGAGATTACTAACTTTTGCTCGACGTATTTCAAACCGCATGTTGCTACTAATAGGACGAAAGCTCCGAGAAACGATGACGCATATCAGGAATCTAATGATGCAAAACTCAAAGTATTCAATGCGTCCGGAAAGCCTTCGGTAAAAATAAAGAAAAGATATTTGAATGACGAGCTAAGGGCTGCTCAATTGTATATATTACTCAATTGCGACGAGGATGAAGTGGAGAAGCTAGAGGGGTAAGTAATTAATACGTCCACGTTTATATCATCTCAATGTAATAGTATAAGATAATTTTATGCTACTAATCAGCAGTTGCTTCATTGTTTTTCAGCACATATAATGATGAGTTGAGGTCGGTTAGACCCTACATAACAGGCGAAGAAGTAGAACAAGATATGAGATGCCATTTTCCTTCTTGGTTGAGCGCATATGTAAGATACTTGGTAATTACTTTTTATTTCTGCACTTGCAAAACAAATAACTTACTATCGCTACTTTGGTATTTAGGTCAATCGTATAATAACACCCGAGACCGAATCTATTAGAACTCTAGCCAAGGGACCAATTACTGCCATAAAAATATGGCCAAATTTCTGTGTGAATGGGTTCATGTTCAAGTCAACAAATGCTCCTATCAGAGACAGCTTTTTGGATCTAGATTCTACGAAAAATAGTTGTTTGTGTATAAAATCTTCGAACTACAAAGACGTCAATCCGGGCAATGATTATTTTGGCATCTTACGAGAGATTGTAGAGTTGACATATAATTATGGCACAGAACCTGCTAATATCGTGCTATTCAGGTGTGAATGGTTCGATCCGATTCAAGATCAAGGTTGGAAAATTGACAAGCATGGCCTTGTGGATATAAACTACAAGCGTAGAATGTACTATATATTTTTGTTTCTCTATATTCATCATATGTTGTTATCAGATATGACAGGACGACGCGGAGGATTCGGTAGGTCCCGAGGTAGACAGAGTGCTCCTCCGGTACTGCCTACTGTTGGTTCCGGATCATCGTCGCCCAGTACTCCAGTATATCGATCACTCATATCTCCTACTGTTGGGACGAGTAGTTCCAGGCGTGATAGTACACCCTCGTCCAGTGTACCTCCTGCTGACGGAACCATGGGGACAGATGAGCATGTCGAGGAGGTCGTGCCCACGTTGTCCCAACATCAGCAAGATCCTCCATGCACACCTCCGGAGGAGACGAGGACAGAGATTTGGGCCGACGGTACAAAGTAAGTCAATTAGATGGTTTAGTATAATATATATCGTATATTTCTTTATTCATCGTATATTGACTTTTTCAGTATTCTAAATAATTATCTCTGTATAGATATCGCCCATCGTCGGTTTAGAGACGCATGGGCCAATTTCTGAGGAACCACTACGGTGGCCCCTGGATCAACTACTCTGAGGCTCCGGAGGAGAGGAAGGCATTCTGGTTTGCGCACTTCTAGGTAAAAGTATATTAAATAAATCATCTAATTTATGCATATTATATAACTTATCCGTGATGCTCACTTACTAAATTATTTATTGTAGCAAACGTATTTCTATCCTCCGTACCGGACCGAGTTGATCGAGCGGCTCTTTCCTACCGTTGCCGCCAAGCTTATCCGAGATGCTCTGGATGACCAGAAGGCTCGTGATCGTGCTGAAAAACTGATCCAAGGTTGGATCACGCCTGAGCAGTGGACTGCGATGAGGGCTAGATTCGACGATTCGAGCTACAAGAAAAGGTCTGAGAAGGCCAAGGCGGCTAGGCGGAATGCTGCCAAGTGGTGTGGTGGCTCGATTCCGATGACGGAACATTTCCGTCGTTTGGTATGTTTTTTCTTTTAAAATATATTATTTTAATTTAAGTACCATAAAATGGTACTTGGAAAAAATGTTTAAGTTTAGTACTAAATAATATATTTTTAACAGGTACAGAGGGGTGAGGATGCAAACATGGTGACCGTCTTCTTGGCCACCCATCGCAAGGACGAAAATCTCATTGATGAGAGGGCCTCGCAGACCTATGTAAGTATTACTTTACTTTGTGTTAATTTTAATATAACTTAGGCAATTATCGAGTTTCCAAACCTTTCTAGGCCGAGTATCTTAGGCTGCGTGAGCGGGCGACTGCTAGTGCACCTACACCTGGAAAGGCTGGTACTTCGTCGCAGCCCGCTCCAGCTCCGTCGGCGGACGACATGTGGGTGACCGCAGCTGGTGGTCTCCAGAGGGGTATGTACTACGGTACAGGCTCTTATGGCGCCCTGGTTGCGACGTAGTCATCTAGGGCCTCCCCGACAGTTGCATATTCCATACAGCCCTCGCAGTCGCAGCCCTCGCAGTCGTCGGCCAGAGTCCAGGAGGCCGTCTAGGAGGCCGTTGACCGTCATATTGCGTCTCTCCGTGACGAGTTGCTGCGAAGGATGGAGGAGCAGCCCCGGTCCCAGCCGCAGGCAGACGATCCGACGCTCATCGCACGATTCGATATGCTCGACCGCAGCATGATGGAGCTCCAGGATTTGATAAATGATATCAGAGCCTCGACAGACCGCAACATCATGGAGCTGCATGCATCACAGCTAACGATGGGCGAGAGGCTGACGATGATGCAGGATTCAATGGTTCATAGCAGTACGAGGTTGTTATCTACCATGGATTCTTACAACCAGTGACTCGTAAACTTGGAGCGGGCACGGCCTCCTGGTGCGCCTACATCGACACAGACTCCACCGACGTCACTGCCTTCTCCATCGACATCGGTGTCGATTCCACGGGACGAGTATGATCAGTTCTTATCCTTCAGGCGCACCGGTGGTCAGCCTCCTGCAGATCCGCAGTAGTTGTCACGACCCGCACCCGGTTTAGGGGCACGAGAGCGTGGGTACGTCCAGCCTACGCCGCAGCATCGGCGGTAGAACGTTGTCTAGGTCAAGTGCTATCTAAACAATCTCACGCTAGTATCCAACTCCATAAGGAGACGTGGATATCATAAAATAAATCTAGAAATACTCAATCACAACTACAGCACGATAGGAAATAAAGAAATAAAAGAATACAACACAAGTCTAATGACACAATAATCATACCTGCAATCATTAACTTCCAATCCCCAAGTGTGTCGGAACCAGTCTACTAAGGTCACAGTCTGGAAAAATATTTTCCAGTCAGGAAGGAGCAAAGTACATCTCTAAATAGCAGTTCTATATAAATGACATAAACTATGTAGCAGTTCTAGATGGAAATATACCAGATGCATGTATAGGTACGAGAAATATACAATGAAAGAAATACTGGAAATATTGTAAGTAACTGCAGGAAAAGAAACAATATGTTCATGAGCAAGAAACCTATGACTAAGTGTTTGAGTACTAGCTTTAACATGTGATCGGCTTGGGAACTTGATCAGGCTGGTTACATGTGATTAGCTATGATTCACGAAGGTCAGGCTAACCGTTGGTTAGCTATGATGCATGGAGAGGTCAGGCTAATCACACGTAACAGCTATGAATCATGGAGATGGTCAGGCCGCACCCGATGTGAGATGTGGGGTGAGCTATGATGCATGGAAAGTTGGGTATGATCACATATCTACACTAAAATACTCCCCACCCCCGACTGGTATAGTAGATCCAATCATGGTACGCTATGGCACGGGATTCCCCAGGAAGGTAGCAAGTCTCCCCGGGAATCAGTGTCTGTACATGCACAAGATAACAAGGAAACAAGTCTCGTACAAGCTACACCATGAATAAGAAATAACATCTCATGACGAGATCCGTGTATACCAATCCGTGTAACCAGCGTGTCAAGAGCAATGGATATTTATACTAGATACAGTGAACATAGGAAATATCATAATTTAGAAACTAATCAGAGAATGTACTCGCCTTGGGTCCTTAGCTGGTAAAACCAATGTCCTGTCCCAGAGTATCGTCTGGAGGAACCAACAGTCCTAAAAATATATCAAATACAACATTTGCATCAGGTGCTACACTAACACATCACAAATACATGAACTCAGGGCTCTGTCAGGTATGGCACTAGTCAACTAGGGTCACCTAGTAATTTACCAATTAATCATATAATTTAATACATATATATATGGTTATTCCAAAGCATACAAAATAGGTATAACTGTATGTACATAAGTGGAAATATATTTTATTTATGTGAAAAATTATACATCACTCATACATATAAACTAGTATACATGTACCAAAATACATATTAACTTATATTATATATATATGTATATATACATACATACCAAAATAATACAATACTATATACAGGTAATATACCAAAATATGTTTTACAAGTACATATATATCAATACAGTTTTTATATATATATATACCATATATATATACCAAAAATATGTTTATACATGTTTATATATATAGGTACACATATTTATACCAAAATACGGTTATATATACATATATACCAATATACATTTATTTATATTTAAATACTGAAACATACATTAATACTTATTTTACCAATAAAACGTATATAATATATATATAAGTGTCTATTAGTAATTTGTACAAAATACGTATTTGTGTATATACACTAATAGATGTATTTACATATATACTTTTTTATACCAAAATACATATTACATATTTGTATATATATATCAATCAAAAATCCTTATATATAATACATAACTAAATTTACACATAATAAATAACTAATTTCATACATTAAACAATAAAACCAATTATGTTGTATTTACTAAACTAATTACATGAATTTACTAAGCTAATTATATTTATTTACCAACTAATTATATGAATTTACTAGACTAATACATTAATTAAACTAATTATAAATTAACTAAACTAATTTATTAAGAATTTACTAACTGATTTTTAATTAACTAATTAATCTAATTAGTAACTAAACTAATTAAATATTTAACTAAACTAATTTAATTAGTTCACTAATGTAATTAACTCACTAAACTAATTATAACTTAAACTAATAAATACTAATCCACAGTCTCTGAAACGAAAAGAAAGAGGGAAACGGAGAGGGCTCACGGTGGGTCTCGGCGCCGGCGGAGGAGTCTCGCCGGGTCTGCTCGTCTCGTCGGCGGCGGTGGAACCCGAGAGCGGCGACGGGTATTCGGCTCGAGGAGGCGACCGGCGGCGTCGACGGATCTGCTATGGCGGTCGAACTCGAGGCGGCGGGTGCTCGATCTCGGCGGTGGCTGGATCTGCAGCGGCGGGGCTCGATTCGAGGCGGTGGCGGGTCTTCTCGAACACGGCGAGGAGGGGATCCGCGGTGGCGACTTCGACAGACCTGAGGCGGCGGCGTCGCTCGGCTCGAGGCGGCGCTCTGTTCGAGGAGGCGGCGGCTTCGAGGTGGCTGCGGTGCTCGGTTCCAGCGGCGGTCACCGGCGAATCTGGCTCGAGGAGGTGGCGGTTTAAACCAGGGCAGCGATAGGGCGGCGGCTTGATCTAGGGTTAGGGTCAGGTTCTGTGTGTCGGGGTCGATCGTGTCCAAGGCTGGACACGATGGTGGTGCACTGTGGACGTGTCCGGTATTGGACACGGGAAATCTGGTTGTAAAGTTGTAACCGGACACAGGAAATGAATGGATACGGTGGGACACCCGGGGTCAGACCCGAGGCCAACACGGCTGACACGGTAATGCTGGACACACGGACACGAGCACATAAAAATGTTGATGGTTGTTGGCTTGTGGGAAAATTGTGGGGGCTAGCTAATAATTTGGAGATTAGGGTTTCTAGGGAATTGTGAGAATGAGAAACTTAAATAGGGAGAAAGGGTGTGTGGGATAAAGGGTGAGGGTTGGCCCAAATAACAAATGGCCCAAGATCATACATGAATAAATTCATGTGGGAATGAGGGTGAATGAAAGATGGTAACTTGTAAAATTTTTAAATAAAAGATTAAATTTCAGAAATTATTTAAGGAAAGCTAACTTATTCCCAATTAGCTACTAATAAATCCATATTTGCAAAATCTTAGAAAGTATGAAACGTATTTATTTACTATCCCAATAAACATAAAATTTATTATGATGAAACAACTAGTCTTTTAATTAATTTTATCAAATAACTAATTTTATGATTTCAAGCCAATAAACATTTGAAACTAGAGAAATATATATACATTATTATTTATTTATTTATTTATAAGGAATCGTCATTTAGGAAAAATGATTTTTATAAAAGATTTTAAATTACCTTCTAAAATCAAACATTGTTCAAATAAAATACAAAAATTCAAGGAGAATATATTTTATAACTTGGTATTTAAAATAAATTAAAAAATCTAATTATTTTGGAAATTGGAAATCGGAGGTTACAAGTCTACCCACCTAAGAAAAATTTCGTCCTCGAAATTTATGATTCTCAATAATTGCCTTTACTCATCATATTATTTCTATCAAAATTTAAATTTCAAACCAATTAATCATGAAGTAATTCCATATTGCTATTTCACAACCTTTCAAAATTCTATATCATCATATTCCGGAAAATCTTCAAGTTTTAAAATCAAATTCAAATTTTTTATTATAATCTCCTCCAAAATTTAAGTTCGTATCTAATTACAAGGATTTTAATATCCAATCCTCCAATTGAATTCCAATCAATGTATATGTATAACATTTAAAATTTTGTATCCCAAATTTAAATTTTAAACACTAATCCATCATTCATCTTACTCCTCTAACCCAAATTCAATTGATGTTTATATAAATCCTTTTCCGAGAATTGAATTCGACACCATTTCGTTAACGATTGTATTTCCCAATTTTCTTTTTCCTCAAATACTCAACGATGCGATACTTTCAGAATCTTCAACGCAACATTCATAATATAAAATATAAAATTTCTATCTTGCAATCAATTAGATAAATGATAATCTCTCCAATTTTTTTTTTCCAAATTTAAATAATCAATTCAATCATATCAAGACCTCCTTAGAATTAATAAATCCTCAAATTTTTGGCTCTGTGAATTTCTTAATTCTCCCTTTAAGTTAATGTTTGTCCTCGAATTTTAATCATACCTTGATTTTCATAAAATCAATGATCCATCAACTCCGTTATAACAACCCCTAAATTCTTTATTTAATTTAATGCTCATCCACAAATTTAATCCTCTTGTCTCTTTTGTCGGTCATAACCTTGTCATAGATCCTTACTATGGTCAAAATCCTAATGATCATGGTTTAAGAAAACTCTACCTACAGCCATGCAATTTAAGAAAAATATAGGTCATGTATCTTTTGTCATGGTATTGCAGTCTCTGTCAGGGTGTACTACTAACTATATCCTAACAAGAGAAAAATCACGAATACAACCCACGGTACTAGGGAATAAATCAATCAGAAGACAAAAACATCATGAGAAAAAGAAAGAACCTGCTAACACATTACTTGTAGTATCTACTATCTCTAACAACACTTAACTCTAGCACATTCACTAACTAATTTCCTATTCATGTACACTGGTACCCATATCAACTAGTCATTTATCCACAAGATCCAGGAATATATCCATGTGCACACACATGTCTATTAACACCTAGATCTGATGCCAAGAATTTCTAATATAACCAGGATTCAATAATACATCTAAGTTGATACCTCTATCTTCTTAGTACCATACCCTCTGTCAGTTCCCGTTCCTACTACAATTGTCCATACTATTCTCTCATCGCTCCAGTGCTCACCAAGTGTAACACCATACTAAGTGCTAACCCTTTCTAATGCAAATCTAGATGGACACCCAAGTCAGTCTGCGGTGCCATCCCAATCCTGCTCAAGTTATCAGATCCTTACACATGTATATCATCTACTCATATGTTAATATTCATATCTCTTATCTACCATAAAATTAATCCTCAAAATAATCGTCAAGGTTTAACTTCTCGATCAACTTAAAAATGAATTGTATATACCTCCTCAAAATTTGATACTCAACATCGAAACAAAATTTAATCACTTCTAAAATCTTTGTAGCATTAACCATGTTTATTGAATTCGTATTTGAAATAAAAAAAAAATTTGACAATCTCAACTCCTCAATTATTCCAAAAATAAAATTTTATTTCCACCTTTTAATTTATAACTCCACAAATGTACATATCAGTGCTCACGGTCTCTGATACTCAAGGTGCACTCAATGCATCTAGTGTCTATAATCTGTGTACTAAAATTGTACTGCCTGAATCACTTGTACCATTATCTCCAATGATCAAAGTTATCATCACCTATATTTCCTTCATGATTTCAATTTATGTCAACTGATATATCATTTAATTATCATTACACAGAGTGCTTACTGTTATTAACGTTATTCTCGACTAATCCTCGATATAGAATCATTAGCACTCTTGGTATTATATCACTAGTTTCATTAATGCATCATCTCATCAAGCTCATTAGAACTCATGATTAGCTGTACCTTTTATAACACTCATATTTCTTATTCTCATGGGCAAGTATATGGTTCCTCATCTCGATGGTTGTATATGTATTTCCTTTAATCCTTTAAAGCCTATTAAACTAATCCGTGATACGCTTCACCATCTTCATTACCTATTCCGATATTTCTCTACTTAGGACACCTCGCTAACTTTATGCGTATATATTTCCTTACCCTTAACACTTCCGATATCAATCATCAAATTGAACATCATGCTCCATTAATTCTTAACACAATTTCTTGATACCTAATTGTTTACATAGATCACTCAATTACATAATCATGATTATCCAAGACGGGTAATTGGCTCTGATACTAACTCTGAGAACTATCACTGATACTCTATACTCTCCTTAACTCTCAGTCTCTAATGACACTTCTCCTAGAACCGTTGTTACAAGGTACTATGCTAAGGGCTAACTCTAGATTAATGCCTAATGCTCCCATGTCCAACTAAGAAACACTTACAAACTCACAAGTCACACTCAGTCAAACTAATACAAGACACAACCAAAATTGCAAGTCACTAATTATCATACTAACAAGGAATCCTTAAGGAAAATAAGCTCAAAAAGGAACTGGATCAAGGACGGAAGGTATCCTTACTGCTAGTAAAGAAAAGAAGCGATGGAACAAAGTCCTGGAATAACAGAAATAGATAAGTCTTGAGATGATATTTTAAGAACCAATTTAAGATACAACCTGATAATCGTACACGTCTGCCAGAAATCATGACACACAGAATCCTCGCCATGCCAGTAAGCATAGATGCGATAAACGACAGGTTCCGTAACTAAGGTATGCAACTCTATAATCATGTCATCTAGAATCCTCGCCACGCCAACCGGTATGGCTGCGAGAGACTCTAAGTTTCATAACTATAGTATGTACATCCAAGTCAGGTTCCTACGTTCTCGTCACCACAGCTAATATGGCTGCGATAACTCTAGGGTCCATAACCAAAGTAGGCGTTTTACCTTCCTCACTGTCCTCATCAACATATGTCATCAGATGATACCGTAAATTTAGCCCGTAAAATTCATCTTGATATAAAATCAATTCAACAACGATACCAAGAATTAAATTTAACAACTGGTCAACAAGAATCAAACTCAACAATGATACCAAGATTTTAATTTAATAACTGATCAATAAGGATCAAGTTCAATAACAACAAGCGAGAACGGACGAAAACAAGAAAAAGATTTAATTTGGAAATTATAACAAGATTCTCAAGGGGTCGTCCCAGGAATCTCTCAAGAATTTGTGATTGAGTATCCTTCTCTCATCCTAGTAGCCTATGTCCTATATTCTATAGCAGGCACGCAGTAGTACAACTAATACGTCGCACTACCACGACATCGCACAACTTGCGAAGTCTGACCTGCATGGGCCACCACTAAAAACGTGTCACGATCCGCACCCGGTTTAGGGGCACGAGAGCGTGGGTACGTCCAGCCTACGCCGCAGCATCGGCGGTAGAACGCTGTCTAGGTCAAGTGCTATCTAAACAACCTCACGCTAGTATCTAACTCCATAAGGAGACGTGGATATCATAAAATAAATCTAGAAATACTCAATCACAACTATAGCACGATAGGAAATAAAGAAATAAAAGAATACAACACAAGTCTAATGACACAATAATCATACCTGCAATCATTAACTTCCAATCCCCAAGTGTGTCGGAACCAGT
The DNA here is from genome assembly GCA_036927795.1 of Iris macrosiphon. NCBI lineage: Eukaryota > Viridiplantae > Streptophyta > Magnoliopsida > Asparagales > Iridaceae > Iris > Iris macrosiphon. The sequence goes on along the minus strand of JAYESA010000005.1, from coordinate 7,635,439 downwards.
CTACTAAGGTCACAGTCTGGAAAAATATTTTCCAGTCAGGAAGGAGCAAAGTACATCTCTAAATAGCAGTTCTATATAAATGACATAAACTATGTAGCAGTTCTAGATGGAAATATACCAGATGCATGTATAGGTACGAGAAATGTACAATAAAAGAAATACTGGAAATATTGTAAGTAACTGCAGGAAAAGAAACAATATGTTCATGAGCAAGAAACCTATGACTAAGTGTTTGAGTACTAGCTTTAACATGTGATCGGCTTGGGAACTTGATCAGGCTGGTTACATGTGATTAGCTATAATTCACGAAGGTCAGGCTAACCGTTGGTTAGCTATGATGCATGGAGAGGTCAGGCTAATCACACGTAACAGCTATGAAGCATGGAGATGGTCAGGCCGCACCCGACGTGAGATGTGGGGTGAGCTATGATGCATGGAAAGTTGGGTATGATCACATATCTACACTAAAATACTCCCCACCCCCGACTGGTATAGTAGATCCAATCATGGTACGCTATGGCACGAGATTCCCCAGGAAGGTAGCAAGTCTCCCCGGGAATCAGTGTCTGTACATGCACAAGATAACAAGGAAACAAGTCTCGTACAAGCTACACCATGAATAAGGAATAACATCTCATGACGAGATCCGTGTATACCAATCCGTGTAACCAGCGTGTCAAGAGCAATGGATATTTACACTAGATACAGTGAACATAGGAAATATCATAATTTAGAAACTAATCAGAGAATGTACTCGCCTTGGGTCCTTAGCTGGTAAAACCAATGTCCTGTCCCAGAGTATCGTCTGGAGGAACCAACAGTCCTAAAAATATATCAAATACAACATTTGCATCAGGTGCTACACTAACACATCACAAATACATGAACTCAGGGCTCTGTCAGGTATGGCACTAGTCAACTAGGGTCACCTAGTAATTTACCAATTAATCATATAATTTAATACATATATATATAGTTATTCCAAAGCATACAAAATAGGTATAACTGTATGTACATAAGTGGAAATATATTTTATTTATGTGAAAAATTATACATCACTCATACATATAAACTAGTATACATGTACCAAAATACATATTAACTTATATTATATATATATGTATATATACATACATACCAAAATAATACAATACTATATACAGGTAATATACCAAAATATGTTTTACAAGTACATATATATCAATACAGTTTTTATATATATATATATACCATATATATATATACCAAAAATATGTTTATACATGTTTATATATATAGGTACACATATTTATACCAAAATACGGTTATATATACATATATACCAATATACATTTATTTATATTTAAATACTGAAACATACATTAATACTTATTATACCAATAAAACGTATATAATATATATATAAGTGTCTATTAGTAATTTGTACAAAATATGTATTTGTGTATATACACTAATAGATGTATTTACATATATACTTTTTTATACCAAAATACATATTTGTATATATATATCAATCAAAAATCCTTATATATAATACATAACTAAATTTACACATAATAAATAACTAATTTCATACATTAAACAATAAAACCAATTATGTTGTATTTACTAAACTAATTACATGAATTTACTAAGCTAATTATATTTATTTACCAACTAATTATATGAATTTACTAGACTAATACATTAATTAAACTAATTATAAATTAACTAAACTAATTTATTAAGAATTTACTAACTGATTTTTAATTAACTAATTAATCTAATTAGTAACTAAACTAATTAAATATTTAACTAAACTAATTTAATTAGTTCACTAATGTAATTAACTCACTAAACTAATTATAACTTAAACTAATAAATACTAATCCACAGTCTCTGAAACGAAAAGAAAGAGGGAAAGAGGGAAACGGAGAGGGCTCACGGTGGGTCTCGGCGCCGGCGGAGGAGTCTCGCCGGGTCTGCTCGTCTCGTCGGCGGCGGTGGAACCCGAGAGCGGCGACGGGTATTCGGCTCGAGGAGGCGACCGGCGGCGTCGACGGATCTGCTATGGCGGTCGAACTCGAGGCGGTGGGTGCTCGATCTCGGCGGTGGCTGGATCTGCAGCGGCGGGGCTCGATTCGAGGCGGTGGCGGGTCTTCTCGAACTCGGCGAGGAAGGGATCCGCGGCGGCGGCTTCGACAGACCTGAGGCGGCGGCGTCGCTCGGCTCGAGGCGGCGCTCTGTTCGAGTAGGCGGCGACTTCGAGGTGGCTGCGGTGCTCGGTTCCAGCGGCGGTCACCGGCGAATCTGGCTCGAGGAGGTGGCGGTTTAAACCAGGGCAGCGATAGGGCGGCGGCTTGATCTAGGGTTAGGGTCAGGTTCTGTGCGTCGGGGTCGATCGTGTCCAAGGCTGGACACGATGGTGGTGCACTGTGGACGTGTCCGATATTGGACACGGGAAATCTGGTTGTAAAGTTGTAACCGGACACAGGAAATGAATGGATACGGTAGGACACCCGGGGTCGGACCCGAGGCCAACACGGCTGACACGGTAATGCTGGACACACAGACACGAGCACACAAAAATGTTGATGGTTGTTGGCTTGTGGGGAAATTGTAGGGGCTAGCTAATAATTTGGAGATTAGGGTTTCTAGGGAATTGTGAGAATGAGAAACTTAAATAGGGAGAAAGGGTGTGTGGGATAAAGGGTGAGGGTTGGCCCAAATAACAAATGGCCCAAGATCATACATGAATAAATTCATGTGGGAATGAGGGTGAATGAAAGATGGTAACTTGTAAAAATTTTAAATAAAAGATTAAATTTCAGAAATTATTTAAGGAAAGCTAACTTATTCCCAATTAGCTACTAATAAATCCATATTTGCAAAATCTTAGAAAGTATGAAACGTGTTTATTTACTATCCCAATAAACATAAAATTTATTATGAAGAAACAACTAGTCTTTTAATTAATTTTATCAAATAACTAATTTTATGATTTCAAGCCAATAAATATTTGAAACTAGAGAAATATATATACATTATTATTTATTTATTTATTTATAAGGAATCGTCATTTAGGAAAAATGATTTTTATAAAAGATTTTAAATTACCTTCTAAAATCAAACATTGTTCAAATAAAATACAAAAATTCAAGGAGAATATATTTTATAACTTGGTATTTAAAATAAATTAAAAAATCTAATTATTTTGGAAATTGGAAATCGGAGGTTACAGTAGTATAGCTAGTTGCTGGATATTTATATTTTTATTATTATTTAGGATGCGATTGTATGGATATAAATTTGCCATATTCTTTACGATGAGATTTGTTGGATGCTTTCTTTTCTTCAAATTTTATTATATTATTCATATTAAATATGTTATTTTACCGGTGTTGAGTGTTCAGTGCCTATTTTTCCCCTTTTTTCTAGTTCAATGATACAAGTTGCAATATAATACACAGTCCCTGTACAAACTCAAACACACTGAATTATAATACACACTCACTCCCTATCTCTGAGCACATTAAGACCAACACACAACACAAATAGTACTGTCTTAATTCACTGATATTCACACAGTTCCTAATATATTTTGGTTTACAACTGATGACTGATACTTGGCCTGTATTTACCCAGTACACTAGAATTTCCCCCCTTGTTGCTGCTACTGTGTCCCTTATTCAATTATTTCTACTACCATCATATACCTGAAAATGAACCGAAGGGGGTTGGGAAACCCAGAAATGCAATTCAGTATTTTTTTATATTTGTTCTGTAAAATTAGCGACATTTTTAGCGACGTTCATATACGTCGCTAACTACGTCGCTACTTAGCGATGCTCTTAGACGTCGCTAATGACGTCGCTAATAACGTCGCTAAAATCGTCGATGTACGTCATAAACTGCTGACATGGCAGTATTGCCAGGTCATTAAAGACGTCGGTGTAACGTCGCTATAGAAGTCGCTAATTAGCGACGTTTAGCGACTTTATTAAACGTCGCTAATTAGTGACGCTGAGTCGCTAAACGTCGCTAAATTTAGCGACACAATAAAGTCGCTAAAAAATGTCGGCATAGCGACGTTTAGCGACGTTTTTTATTTTAGCGACTTACTTTTTTCGACTTCTTTAAAACGTCGCTAATTACGTCGCTAAACTTACTTAGCGACGTTTTTTTGTTATTTAGCGACGTTTTTAGACGTCGCTAATTGGACTTTTTCTGGTAGTGATGTTAGTATTTTAGGACAGCGTAGCACTCTTCGTTAGGATCCATTAAATTGGGATATCCTCAGAGACGTGACAGCTGGCTATTGCCATGTGGCCTAGTCCCATGTATTTTGGGACTGAGGGCGTGACATAGTTTTAGTAGTGGCCCATGCAGGTCAATATTTTGCTTGTGGTATGGTAACATGTCCAGCGAGCCTGCAATAGGACAAATTTCTAGGTCTCAACCACCTTGATTTCATCTTTGAACTTCCTTCGTATTGCTTCTAAATATCTGCATCCTGTTTGCTTGATTTCGTACTCTTTTTGATGAAGTCCTATCTCTTGCAGCAAGATGAATTTGCATAGTGGACGAGGAGCACCAGTGCTGCGGTGCCAGACAACACCACCCAAAGAGAGGAGGTACCCCAAGGGCAACCCCCGCTACAGACACCGCTGATACATTGGCACGATACATTGCAGGGCGATCCTACACCACAGCCCGAGGGACAGACTTCCCAGACGGTCCCCATGCAGCATTATGAGGGTCAGACTTCAGGAGCTACACCGATGCCGCAGACTGAGAGGCCGACATCTGAGGAGATGCCTACCGCACAGCTAGAGGTTCCGCTACCACCACCTCCACCTTATCCACCCCAGATGCCACAGCTAGACGGACAACCACATATGCTACAGTTCCTTCAGACTATGATGCAAGCACAGTGGCACCAGACAGAGACATTGAGGCACAGCTTGATGGCAGTAATAGAGAGGACACCTGTCCCAGCACCCGTACCAGCACCTCCATCAGGCCAGATAGGTGGCACTGTTAGATGGTTCCGACAGATGGGACCAGATATATTCTCAGGCAATGAGACTGCAGAACAAATCTTCGATTGGATCGCCAATACGAAAATGCTACTAGAGGCGTCACAACTACACCCCGACCTTTGAATGACTGCAGTGAGGGCCCAACTAAAAGGCAACGCCCATCACTGGTGGGATTCCATTGAGCGCAGTATAGGCAAGAACCAGACCTGGGAACAGTTCTTAGAATACTTCAATACGAAGTATTTTTCAGCCACAGTTAGGAATGTTCTGTACTCCCAGTTTCTACATCTAGAACAAGGGAATATGACTGTAGACACATATGATGCAGAGTTCAGCCGTCTTAGCAGATTTGGTGTCGTCCTGATACCCAATGATCTAGAAAAAGCTCAGAGATTCCATCACAGCCTCAATTTTGAGATACAGAGGTATACCACCACACAAGCGAGGATTTCGTACGAGGAGGTTCTTGCAGAAGCGATGATCTAGGAGGCCATTGCCAAAGGAGCTAGACGTCCCAACACGACCACGCCAGTCAGAGCCCAGCCCGGAGTAGGAGGACCGATCCGTCGTCCCAGAGTGCAGACACAGCAGAGGATAGCACCATATCAGCAAAATGAGCTTCCGTCTTGCAACTACTACGGTAAGAGAGGACATTACCAGAAGGAATGCCGGAAGAGTTTAGGAATATGCATGATTTATGGAGCGAGTCAGCACTATGCCCGAGACTGCCCACAACGCAGAGACATAGCACCCCAAACAGGACAGAGGCCAACAGCACCAGTTCTGAGGATACTACCCCCACCAGGAGGACAGCGTCTACCAGCCCCCGGAGGATTTCAGAGGGGACCACCCTTGGCCCCACAGCAGGCACAGTTTGAGCGAGCTCGACAGCAGACCAGAGGACAGAGACGAGGACAGGCCTTTGTATTAGCAACTATTGAGGAGGAAACAGAAGGAGAAGCAATCACAGGTACCATTTTAGTTGCCTCATTACCTGCGACTGCATTGTTTGATTCTGGAGCTACATTATCATTTATATCTAGTAGATTCGTAGCAATGCATAGAGTAGCTACTTCCCCCTTACCTAAGAGTTGGAAGATTCTTACCGGAGGAGGTATTGTGCCGGTTACCAGCACTATTAAAACGTGTTCGATAGTATGTGGCAGAGAGATGAGAGCGCGATTCTTGGTATTGCCCATGCCATACTTTGATGTTGTGTTAGGCATGGACTGGTTAAGCCAGTATAATGCGGTACTAAACTACTGGAAGGGTAGTGTCACTTTTAGACCGCCAGATCAATCAGAGTTCGAGTACATGCGAGGAACCGTTATTGTCGGTGATAAATGAAAGAAATGAAAACTAGGTTTATACGAAACCCTTTCTTTGTTTACAAACAAGCCAGAAGAGTAAAATTAATCCTATACGAGGATGTTAAGTACAAAAATGATTCTGGGGTAAAATATTGCTATAGGAGTCTGATCTGTGGTCGATCACTTTGTGTCTTGGACCACACGATGACGAAGAAGTGCTGTAGAAGAAGAAGAAGAAGCTTCAGAGGCAGCAGGAGGGATTGGATGCTCGTTGCCAAAGTCGTCAATCACTATTCTCTGTCTATGCTCTCTCAAAATTTTTGACCTCTCTCCTCTCTCCTCGGCCTTTCAAATTTCCGACACTCCAAAATTCCTCGACCCTTGACCTCCGTGGCCGGAGGTCTCTATTTATAGGGTTCGGTGACAGTCGGCATAGAAGCCGAGCAGCGGAGATAGCTGCACCCTTTATGCGGCGGTTATAATAACTGCTACCCACATATAAATGACTCCTGAATCCGCGTGTGATGCGTGTCCCATTATGAGAACGATGCGTATAACTGCTGCGAAGATCACGGCATGCAAGCCACGTAGGTAACTGCCCCTCGCGTGGAGAAGGTTGGCGTAGAAGCCAAATAACTGTCACATTGGCGTAGAAGCCAAATAGGCGTAGAAGCCGAATAGTTGTAAAGTTGGCATAGAAGCCAAATGGTTGCATGTTGGCATAGAAGCCAAACAGTTGTCGAGTCTGGCGTAGAAGACAAGTAGGTGTAGAAGCCGAATGATTGTCAGGTCTGGCATAGAAGCCAAGTAGCTGTCAGATTGGCGTATTTCAAGGAGATACTCGCTTAGCTAAAAATAGTCCGGTTGGCATAATATGCGGAGATGGTGATGTGGACATATTAGTCCTAATTATAGCCCTCTCAGCCTTTTGAAAGTAGAACCAAATCTCGCACATTAAATGCAGAGATCTGCCCCCATCTCGCGCATTAACTACAGAGTGACGCCTCGATTTCTGTGCGAAAATAGCTTTTGACGTGGCATCTGGTTTCGTCTTTACTTGAGCGTAGAAGCTCATATCTGCCTGTGTAAAACAGGCAGCGTATTCCTTGAGCGCGTATAAGCGACTTATATCAAAGAACTGTCACTAAACGACAGTCTGGATCTCTGTGCAGAATCATTATCACAGCCGTCGTTTCGATCGTCGTGCAGTACTTTTGTCAGTAGTTAGGTTCACTGTACTGTCTGACAGGTTCATTCGTAGAATACGAAGAGTTCCTCGTATAACTCCATGCTGCATTAATAAGCAAGCGTATCTTATGCTGTGGGGGGGGGGGGGGCGTAGCCACCATCTTACGCTGAGAATGGCTTTGAAGGTACTTCTTTACGCGGACCTTTCTGGAGCTCTGTTTTACGCTAGAATTATTAAAACTCTGCTGTATGCTGATAGCTTTGAAGTCATACCTCACGCTGGACAGCACTGAACCATCTTGGAAATTTTACGCATACAATCTCCCAGCGTATTTTTCATGCTTCTACAAGACTCCCTTCAAAGTTTTCAAATTCATCGTAATTTGAAACTCTTTGAACGAAGCATGAAACGGTCAAAACTGACTCGTCCTCCGAGGCCGATTTTATGGCAATATTTGGGATTCGGTGTATTCTCTTCTGCCTATATAAAGGCTAATGAGTTAACCTGTTCTTCCCACACTTCCTTCAACTCAAAGAGATGGTTGCCGAAGTTCGTCTTGCTGTTTTGAGGAAGAAGAAGATCAAGTTCTTCCAACATGCAAGGAGCCGTAAAAAGAGGCATCTTCGAGCAAATGTCCTCTGCAACGATGGATCATTGAAGGATATCATAGCTTCCTTTGCTCGAGATGATCAGCAAATTTACATGGCGGTTCGTCCAGGAGATAGGAAGGGTCCCATTAGACCACACAGCTTGCAAGCTGTATTTTCCCCTGTTACGGCGCTGGACGCTGGTAGGTAGCTTGGCCCCGTCTTCCAGTATTGAGTTGGGTCTGAACCCCCAACCCAATTCTAGGGCATAGCTGCCATGGCGTATGGAGGATGGGCTTTACGTAATTTACACAAGCCCAGTTGTGTATCCTTCTGCCATTAATCATTTTCTTGTTTATCGGCTGTAGAAGCCGATAAACCTTCGTAGAAGAAGACGAAGATCTCCACCAATATGATAACCTGACTCAGCAGATTTTTGGTGTGGTCTTTAAATGAAAATGAGAAACCCTTGGTAGAACAAGAATTTCCATCATATGTAATCATGAGAGATAAAAAACCCTTTGTAACTGGATTTCCATCATATGTAATCATGATTTAATAAGATTGTCTTCTTTTACGCATCTGATGATTTGCCATACTTTGCTGTGAGTCAGTCTGAATATGTGCAGCTTTAGACACGTCTGATATAACTTTACGCCGACTCTGATAAAAAAATATCTGATCTCGTCCCATCTTTTACGCGTGATAGAAGACGCATAGAAAGTTCCTTAGCATTTTAAGTTGTCTTTGAAGATTCGAACTGTCATGCTATTTTTGAACGAGAAGTCGCGTAGAAATTCTGAACTGTCCCTTCTGATACGAAGAAGTTGCTGTTCAGACCATCATTTTCAAGAATGATTTCCCGAAGATCTCTTGAAAGCAGGGCGAATAATGGCCGTCAAACAGGCCATACTTGAACTTTTGAGAACGGTTCCGACTGGATTTTGGATAAGCTTCCAATCGACCCAAGAAGAAGATTCTTTTCAATGTTGAACTCTGTATGTTTTGGGCACTTAGAATATTTTGTAGCCAAGAAGGAGCATCCCTGCGTAAATCCTTGTAATTAGCTGTTTGTAGCTTTCGAGCATAGAATCGTAGATCTGTAGTCTCTGAGCAAAAAAAACTTCTGAGCGTGAAATCATATATTTGTAGCTTCTGAGCGTAAAGTCGTAGGTTTGTAGCCTCTCGAGCATAAAAGCTACCGAGCATAAAAGCATCCAGGCGTAAAACCATAGACTTATAGCCTCTGAACGTAAAATCGTAGATTTGTAGCCTCTGAGTGTAAAGAGCTTCTGAGCATGAAATTATAGATTTGTAGCCCCTGAGCGTAAAGACGTAGGTTTGTAGCCTCTCGAGCGTAAAAGCTACCGAGCATAAAAGCATCCAGGCGTAAAACCATAGACTTATAGCCTCTGGACGTAGAAACCGTAGATTTGTAGCCTCTGAGCGCAAAAAAAAACTCCTGAGCGTAAAATCATAGATCTGCTCTACGCGTAAAATCTGGATCCACCGACTGTTCGCCTTCTTTTTTTAAATGATTAGCGGTCGTGGCCCCAAATCATAACCGAGTATTAAATATTGGATTTGGTTAGGGATCCGAAGCGTTATCCGAACTCTATATATAGTCCAAAGGCCTGAGAGAGAAAACTTTTATCTGTCTTCTCAAAACCCTTGCTTTATAAGAACTCTTCGTCTTCGTCTCCTTGTTGAGAAATCAGAATCGCCATAGCTCCGAAACAATTTTTCGTTGCTAAGGGAAAGAAGGCTGCGACTTCTTCTCGTTCCTCTGCTGCTCCTGCACGAGCAACACCCATTGGGCTGAACGAGCCTCGATCCAGGCGCAGTGCTCCGCCGTCGAGCTGTGTACCGGGCATCGTAGGTAAAGACTTTGAGCGGAGAGAAACCCTTCGCACACGTTGTACGTGAACGCGCAAGGTCATCTTCTATGCTAAGAGCCTCTCTGAGGAAGATGATGCATGAAAATGTTTCATTATTATGCCCACAGTCCTAATGTGTCAGCGTAATAGTCCATCTTTTGCAGTCTGGCGTAAAACACAGACTGTCAAATTTTGGTGTATACGACAAAAACCTTGAATTTTACGCACTGGATATAACTTCCCGCGTGAAGCTCAATTTTTAGCAGTCTGACGTAAAACTCAGACTATTAGGTTTTTGTGTATACTACCACCCTTGAATTTTATGCCTTGAAAATAGGATCCAGCGTAAAAGCTCAAGTTTTGCAGTCTTGGCGTAAAAGCACAGACTGATAATCTTTGACGTAAACTGTAAGAGTGTATCGTCTAGTGTAGAAACTGACTTGTTCTCTTATGTTTTGTAGTGGACTTAGAGATCTCTCTATTACCTGAGGTGATGGGCTCCGCTGCGGGGATGCTGAACTCGAACTATTTGGAGGATTTGTCGCATGTGACATTTCCTGTTTCTGGGACTCTGTACCCCGAAGAGAGGGGAACTCTGATATCGTCTCAAGGGGAGCGGATGCTACTGAGTATGATCAGCGGTGAGCCCCTGATGTACATAGACGGGGCCGAATACAGGAAACCAGCTTTCTTGTTCGGGGATATGATTGACAAACAATCCCAGACGAAGCCCAAGAAGGAAAATTGGGTGTTTTCTGCTGATGGCATGGTCATGTACCTGCCGAGGATGCCCAGGGACTATCCTATTGCGGCATTCTTCCATACCACTCATCCCAGGAAGATGTCATGGACCTTGACTCCCGATCTTCATGGCAAGCTGGGAAAGATATTTTATCAGAAAGAATCAGACCGGGGATTATTTGTGAGCCGTCCTTCAGGCCCTGTCATGCCTTTCAGGGGATTACTGCCGGGTAGCGTCCCTAGTGAAGACACTTCATTGCTCCAACCGTTCCAGATATTGACTTTTTGTAATGACTTCATGGAGCAGGGAGGAGTATATCCCAAGGTCAACCCTCGGACCAGTGGATGGCTTAGCCCGGGGAACCTTCGATGGGCCAGTTTGACTGCCTGGGCCCTCAAGCACTTCCAGGTGGAGCTGGAAAATATTGGTCTGCTCACGGCCGTGAGCGCCACCAGTGTTGGGTTGCCTCTCAACTCCAACCTATTTTTGGCTTTGATGGAGTGGTATAATTCGCTCACGGGGACTTTCGCCACTCCGCTAGGGGAGTTGGGCCTGACCCTTCACGAAATGGCAGATATTTCAAGACTGCCTATGGGGGATATTCCTTATGAGGAGTATGTCCCCACAAACAGAGAGCTGAGGGATACAAACCCTCGGGCGGTGGCGGTATACCAGGAGCTGATGAGCCACTATTTTGTGTGCACCACTTTTTACAAGGAGCCCTCTAATTTGGCCCATACCAACAAATGGGCGTCCTACCTCTTCTTTCATCAGGCTAGGAATGCTAAGCCTGATAAGGTTGTAGAAGGCAAAGACAAGCCTTTGAGCTTTCTGAGCGTGCTTAATGCAAAGACGGTCGATGACCTAATTGAAGACTCTGGTGCTTCAGATGAGATTCTTGAGGAAGAGACAGGGGGTCATCCTGCTGGCACTAAAGCCTACAACTTTATGAGGCATTATCGTAAGCCTCTGTCAAAGGAAGCTCAACTGGCGGGCTTCCTCTCTGTATGGTTACGCCGATGGGTAGTACCTGGCATTACATCTGCGGACCGTATTCACCGCAATACCTTATGGCCTGCAGTGCGCTTGGTGTTTGGAGCAAAGCTGGGCTTGCTCCCTGCCATGATATGCCGGATCCAAGCTGGCATGAGGGCCATTACCGACGGGCTGCTCGCAGATGATTCTCGACGTGAAGGTTTTCCCAGAGTGGAGTTACCATTCCTGTATCTGATGGGATGGTTGATCCTTCACAACCCTCGGGTGATGTCTCCCGGCTCTGCCAGTAGTTCGGGAAGCAATTTCTTGTTAAATTACAAGAATTCCTCCTGGAATATGAACACTGTTGTGGATTACAGGCGAGCATTAAATTTTGCTTATAGCTGGAAGCTCTTCTGTGTCGTCCCCACTGTACATATCAATCAACAGGGGACGAAACTTCAGGATTCAGGTCACGGGAGGACTGTTCTTTCTCCTGAAAATTTTTACTGGCTGGTCTGCATTAGACCTTCCCACTTACTGTACAGGAGTGAGGACCACTGCTATTTAGAGCCGTTTCTGCCTAGCTGATTTGCCAGGCAGTTTGGGTATGACCAATTGTATGTGGGGAATGCCATAACCAGCTTCAAGTCCAGAGGTGGACTCATCGATGGAGCTAGAGGATGGCGGTACTTCATAGTGGGTTGTACTGGAGCAACCTTTACCGTGCCCGTGACTTCTCTCTCCATGGAGTTGTGCATCCTCCATTCATACGCATAATTTTACGCGTCTATCAACACCGTTCATCATGATTTTGATGTACGTGGAAGTTTTAGGGTGCCCTCCCATAAGTCCATCGGAAGAGAGAAGGTTCCAACTGTCTCCTCTGATGAAGGTGAAGATGCTACTGGCCCGGACGAGTTTCTGATGACAGTTCCGAGAGGCGTAATAGCTCCGCCAGCAGAGCCTCTCATTATTTCTAGTAAGCGAAGGGCTACGACTCAGAAAGAGCCTTCCCCTCGTAAGAGAAAGAAGATCACCAATGGTCCTCAAAGGACTCCCAGCCGTGAGGGTTCTAGAAGTGAACCTGTTGTTTCCCCAAGAGGGGATGATTCTTTGGTTATGGGCTCCTCGCCTTTTAGAGAGGGGACCTCCGCAGTTCCAGCTGACAGTGCTGGAGATTCTTTGCCCGCGGTTGCCGTCGTTACTACCGCGACTGGTAATGCAGTGTGATCACCTTCGGGGCTGAGCAAATTAAGGATACCTTTATCCAGACAAATAAAGGATCCGACCCTTCCTCCGTCTGTACATATCTCCAGCGAAATTCCACCCGATGAACCTCGAGTGGATGTTGGCGAAGACTGGGAAGAATACCTTCCAACGTCAGTTGGTGCATCTTCTTCTCCAGGTATGACAGCTTGCTTAGCATCATTAAGGCATGATTTAGCTATACAAGCTGCGGACGCAACATACATACCATCGACCATGGGTAATGTTGTCTTCACGCTTTTTTTTCAGAAAATTAATATCAATTGATATTAACTTTTCTCTTGTCTTCTTTTCAGGCGAAGACATCATCGGTGGGAGTGGAGTCGACACCACTTCTGAATTTGTCGAGGATCCTGCTAATGAACCGGCGATGTTCGACGTCGAAGAAGCAGGTTTTGAAGTTGACAATTTTTCGTCCGCAACATTCTCGGATGTCGTACCGCCAGTGGTAGTTCAATCCTCAGAGGAGGAAGAGCCCGCCATCTCGACTGTGCCTCCTTCATCCAGTATGCCAACAACTTTACCTATTGTCGGCGTATCTTCTTTTGTCGCGCCATCTACTGAAGCGACAGTTGTGACAGCCTGCTCTGCCGACGTTCCACAAAGGGGATTTTCTGACATCGCGGCCACTCCCAGCGTCCATTCGCACTTTACTATGCTAGTTGAACAACATACTAGCATATTCTATGTCACTTTGAAGTCGCTGATCTCTATGGTGCTGGAGAAGAATCTGGGCTTCAATGCTCTGAAGATGTCCTCCAATCTTACCATATCGCAGATTAGGAATTTCGACGACACTGGGCGAGCTGATGCTTTGGAGCAAATGGTTGATGGTTTGGAACAACCCATTAACGAGTATTTGCAACTATCCCGAGGCATCGTCGATGAGATGATTCAGGCTGAATACGACTCCTTGACTGCGAGGCTTGCTGGGGAGATGGAATCTCTGAACAAGTTTATCGGGGCACGGCAGCAAGAGATGGATGAAGATCGGGCCATCTTGGGGTATGTCATTCCTCAGCTGATTGAGTGTGAGGTTGAACATACGGGAAATGAAGCTAGGGTCCGTGAACTGGAAGCTGAACTCGCTCAAGCAAAGGAGCGGGCTCTCGCTTCATCGGCAGCTAGAGATGTGTTGAAGGACCAAAAGGAAGCAGCGCAGCAAAACCTGGCACGTGTGGGTATCATCCACGCTAATTTTGTACATGCTCGGTCTGAACTATCCCTTCTGAGTGATGACGAGGCACGAATGGAGCGGGGTCGCGCTAATATCTTAGACTCTAGGAACGAGAGGATGGCTTCTTTGGCACAACAGCTTCGCGATTTGACTGCTCCTCCCCAATGATGTACTTTTTGCTTCGTTTTGTAACTCACTTTTCCCGGAGAATAATAATAAAGAAACTTTTTTCTGACTTTGTGGGCCTATCATTTTGGAATATAAATGATAGGATAGGGTAAAAGTGATATCAGAGGTAATATGGACGTGATATCCTTCCAGTTTTAGTTGGGCATATCTATTCAAAGGTTATATGGACATGATAGAGTATGATCCAACTAAATTCGTGTACAAAACACTATCAGAGATAATATGGACGTAATAGGTTTTGACATTTCAACATAGTTAGTCATATCTATTCAGAGGTTATATGGACATGATAGAGTATGATCCAACTAAATTCGTGTACAAAACACTATCAGAGGTAATATGGACGTGATAGGTTTTGATATTTCAACATAGTTAGTCATATCTATTCAGAGGTTATATGGACGTGATAGAATATGATCCAACCAGTCTTGTATGTAGTATTGTTAGAATGAGATCTTCACCATACTCCGTTTAAGCGAGGGAGGTTAAGCGTAGTACCTCTTCAGGAATTTGCCGTTGATAGGAGCCATTAACACATCTCCGTTAGGCTTGGCTAATCTGTAAGCGCCATTTGAAAATGTGGTTTCAACCACATAAGGGCCCTCCCATTTAGGCTAGAATTTGCCCTTGCTTTTTTGCGTAATGATCATTGGCCTCTTCACAGCTAGAACTAGCTCGCCAACTTTGAACACTCTTTCCTTCACTTTTTGATTAAAAGCTCTGAAAATGCGTGCTTGATAGAACACAATGCGCTGTTGAGCTTGAAGGCATTTCTCGTCTAATCCTTCTAGCTCTTGAAGCCTTAATTGATCGTTCTTCTCCTGAGTCAACTCGTTAGCCATCGCTATTCTGAGTGAAGGAATCTGAACTTCAATCGGGAGAACTGCTTCACACCCGTAAACTAATGAGAATGGAGTACATCCTGTTGGTGTTTGCACCGTTGTGCGGTATGCCCAGAGACATTCTCCCAACTTCTCATTCCAATCTCTTTTGTTCGAGGAGACGAACTTCTTCAAGAGTTTGATAATGGTTTTGTTGAAGGCTTCCGCCAAACCATTAGCAGCAGGGTTATATGCCGTAGAGGCCATATTTTGTATCCGATTCTTATCACAAAATTGGTGAAACGCTTGGCTGATGAATTGAGGCCCGTTGTCATAAATTATCCTTCGGGGTATCCCAAAGCGATAAATGACATGATGCTTGATAAAGCTGATCACGTTGGATGTCTTTACCTCAGCAAGAGGGATTGCCTCCGCCCATTTGGAGAAATAATCCGTAATAGCCAATATGAACCGATGTCCCCTAGACGAAGACGGGTGGATAGGATCGATGATATCCATACCCCATGCTTCAAAGGGCCATGACGCCATAGTAGGATATAAATACTCAGAAGGCTGATGTATAAAATCCGCATGAACTTGGCAGGCTTTGTATTGTCTTGCATATTTTATGGCATCTGTAATCATGGTAGGCCAGTAGTAGCCCATCCTCCTGATACGATCCTGTAACTTAGGAGCGGGTTAGTGTGCACCACATACACCATCGTGAGCTTCACGGATAATCCGCTTTGCGTCATCATCGGAGAGACACGGTAGTACTAGTCCATCGTATGTTCGACGATATAGACTTTGTGAAGAAGCATCAAACTAGAAGCTTAGTGATCGTCTTTTAACCGATACTGCTTCTTTAGGATCCTCCGGTAAGATTCCGTATGCGGCGAAATCTATAAAGGGACTTCTCAAGTCTCTTTTAGGAGGAACCGTGTTTACAGCGTAGCTGCGTTGCATATGAAAATTATTTTTCACGCAGAGTAGATCTCTGTTGAGGAGGACCACCGAATTCTGCCTCCTTATGGGAATAGCCAGAACTGCAGCTAGGCTGGCCAGGGCATCAGCTTCAAAATTTTGAGATCGAGACACATGCTCTAGGAAGAACCCTTTTAAAATCATGGCTATCTCGATCGTTGCTTGGTGATACGGAATGAGGTTTGGATTACGGACTTCGTATATTCCTCTAACCCGATTGACGATCAGCTGAGAATCACCAAAAGCTTTCAGATTATCAACCCCTAATTCTTTAGCGACTTGCAGCCCGATGAGTAGGGCATTATACTCTGCTACGTTATTAGAGCAGGGTTCGCTAAGAGAATATGCTCGATAGATGACGAGCTTGTCAGGAGTTACCAGAACAACTCCTATTCCTGAAACTACGTTTCCCTTGGGACCAGTCCAGGAGGCACCATCGAAGAATAGCTGCCAAGGATCACTTTTCATTGCCGAATTACATTGTGCAACTTCGTCAGGAATGTCTTCGTATAATTGGGAAGTTTCCGGAATTGGATGGGCAGCCAAGAAATCAGCCAAGGCTTGACCTTTTATGGACTTCTGAGGGACGTACACCATATCATACAGTGTTAGTAACATCGCCCAAGTCGCGAGTCGAGAGTTAAGAACGCTCGGCTTACTCATCAATACCCGAAGAGGGTTGATTCTGGAGATGATATGAATAGTTTGGCCTGTGACGTAATGTCGCGTCTTCTGAATGGCAAACATTAGGGCCAAGCATTCTTTCTCCACTGGATTATACCGGTGTTCAGCTCCAACCATCATTCTGCTTAAATAGTAGATAGCCTGTTCATAACCTTCGTCGTTCTTTTGTGCGAGAAGAGCTCCTAAAGAATGATCTATTGCTCGAACATATAGCAAAACTGGTCTTCCTATGACGGGAGGCACCAGAACTGGAGGATTAGTGAGATAGCATTTGATATCATTAAACGCTTGCTGACAGGCTTCGTCCCACACGAAGGATACGCCTTTCTTCATCAGGCGAGAGAAGGGCTGACATCTTCCCGAGAGGTTGGATATGAATCTCCTGATGTAAGCTAGACGACCTTGGAATCCCCTGAGTTCCCTCAGATTACGGGACGGTCGTATCTCCAGGATAGCTTTTACTTTATCAGGGTCGACTTGAATGCCTTCAGCGGTAATGACAAATCCAGGAATTTGCCACTGGATACCCCGAGAAAAGACTTCATAGGGTTCATTTTGAGTTGGTGTTGGCGCATCAATTCGAACACTATCTTCAAGTCTTGGATGTGATCCTCCTTGAGGCAGCTTTTGACAGTGATATCGTCTACGTAATATTCCACCTTTTTGCGTAGAAGCTCATGGAATATGTAAACCCCCCTGAATTTTCAAATTATTAAATCTTGGATTTTTCCCAATTTTCTGGAATTTTCTGTGAATTTTCTGTAATTAAAATCAAGGCTTTTAATTTATAAATGATTTTTAATTGGCAATAAATAATATTAAAATGTCATGAAAATAATATTTTTGGGTGTAAAATGAAAAATTGGACTTAGGGTAATTTTTCTGGATTTTTCTGGGCCTCAGACCTATTTTTAAATGCCTAAAAACCATTTTATAAATTAATTAATTTATTATTTATTATTATTATTATATTTTTTATTATTTTCCGGCCCAAAACATTTCAGCCCAGCCCGGCCCGTCACCCAGCCCACGATCCGCCTAGCGGGTCGGGTCGGGTCCACCCGCCGCCCGACCCGACCCGAACCGCCTGACCCTCTCCCCTCCCCCGCGTCCAACGGCGCGTCCGCCGCGCCCGGCCATCACCCCACGACCTCCGCCCGCTGCGCCTGACCCCGCGCTGGCCGCCGCCCCTCTCGGCCTCCCCCTCCATGCTCTCAGCCTACATAAACCCCCCCCAGACTTCTCCCTCCGGCCCTAACCGTCTCCTCCTCCTCCCCCTCTCCTCGAGCTCCGCCGCACGCCGGCCCCGACGAGCAGAACAGCAGCAGCAGCAGCCTTGGAGCCGCCTCCCGTCGGCCTCCGGCGCCGCCCCGCCCGTCGACGGATCCGCCTCGCCCAGGCGAACCCTCCCCGACCACCACCGGCCAGCCAGCGCCGCCCAGGCCTCCGGCCGGCCGCCGCTGTCCCGAAACCCTAACCCTAAATCCCCTTTTCTTCGTGTCGTGTCCGACACGACACGGACACGATTTCGACCCTGTTTTCGGGTCCCCTTCAGGTATGTGTAACTTTCGCCTCGTAGCTCCGTTTTCAATTCTGCAAATTACGTTGTGAAGCCTGTATGACCCTCTCGGTGTCCGGACAAACTGTTCGGGATATCGCATCCTGTGGTGATCGCACACCGCGATCCAAAAACAGGAAAAACCAGACCCTGTTTCACCCCGGAACCGAGTACGTCCCGCCAAACGGGACGACTTGGTCGCGTGCGTTCTTCACAGATACGTCCGCAGCGTCGATACGGACATGTGAGATTTCGCGGAAGCTGATTTGGGTGTGCGTGCACACCGGAATCAACGCGTATCCGCGGACATCGCTCCGTATTCGCCTTTAGGCAATTTGCCCTAACTTCGTGCACACTCGTCAGATCGAGACGAAACTTGCGCCATCGGACTCGTAGCGACACGCTGGTCCTGTGGGTCAAGTTTGGTTCAATTCTGAGAACGTTGACGAAATTGCGTGTCGTGGGCCCCACAGGCCCCGCTCGACGGGCGATTTTGTGTTCGGCTCATCGGAATCCAAATCTGGAAGTTCCGTTGGGTTCGTATCAGCGTTCTTGACCTGTTGGCACTAAGTTTGGTGAATTTGGAGACTTTTGACCCGGACACGTTTTTCGGTGCAAAGCGGGCCCAACGGCCGACCCCGTTTTGACCCGAAACTGCCATTTTTGCCCTTGTCTCCAAATTGGACCCAAGGACAGGCGTTTCTAGCTATTTGACACCTTCTGAGAATGATGGTAATGTCTATTTCAGCTTTTGGACTCATCTCTGGACTTTGCCCCCAAGAACCAAATTAAACAGATCCAAACAACAGGCAAGTACCTGCACTTCAAGTTAATCTTTATATTGTGATAATTAAATTCCCTGCTCTACTAGTACTCTTGCTGATTACACGTAGTGTTAGAATACTATATTTCATGTCTTGAATATTAGAATTCATGTCTTGTTTTTCATGTCGGGTGGGAGAATACTGAAAGGCATGTAGTTTACCCTTTCCCTTGCCGTGAATAATAGCTGTTGGTACACGACTGTCCATCAGCCGGATCTCGATTATTCGTGACTAATAGCCGTTCATGACGGCCGGATTAGCCTTATAAACCCCTGCATGCCAACTAAGTATTCTAAAAACAAACACAAGTTTCATACAGATAGTTTCTAGTCATGTTATCTTTCTTGCTGACTGTGATAGTTTCACTCTGCTCATTTACTTCTGTTTTCTCATATTCCTGTTTATAGTTGTGACTCTGAGATATTGACATTCTCTATGCAATTTCCTTAACATGATATTCAATAACTAATTGTCATAATTATTTAGTTTAACCTTGTTGTGCACTGTGTACTCTGCTCCTTTCCTGACTGGATCTGTTGATTTAGGCGATGATGAGGATCTTGCCCCTACCTATTATGGTCCTTATGAGGGTACTGATGATACCTATGAGGAGCTAGAACCCACACAGGAGACCCCTGCTGCTGAGTAGCTAGTAGCAGCTATCTTTTATTTCTATTTCTTATCTTATTTATCGGGTTTGTCCCCGATTTTATTTAAAATTCCTGTATTAAACATTTGAATTTGTTGTCACATTCATTTCAGTTGCAAAATTTAAGTTTCTATTCTCATTATTATCTTGCCTATGTTAAATTGTGAATGAGTTAGACTAGTTAGATGGATTGACCTAGACAGCGTACTACCGCCGACTCTGCGGCGTAGGCTGGACGTACCCACGTACTCGTGCCCGAACTACCGGGTGCGGGTCGTGACACGTTTTATGGTGGCCCATGCAGGTCAAACGACTAAATTGTTCGGTTTCAACTTAGGGACCGAACAGGCCTGCAATAAGATTGAGGATTCTAGGAAAAGCTCATTCACAGTATAGGGTCCCTATTTCAATTCTTGATATCATTTCTGCTCAATTTTCCTATCGCCTTTGATTTCCAAGTATTTCTATTCTGATCTTCCTATCCCTTAATCTTTCAGAATGGTCCAGACCAGGAACACAGTAGGAGGCACATCGGAACCAGCTGAGCAGAATGTGCCCGAGACCCTTGCACTCCCGCCGCCTCCATCTGTCCCGGCAGTTACTCTAGATGGGGCACAACTGCTAGGAGTGTTCCAGGGATTGGTGGAATCCCAGAAAGAACAAACTGCACTTCTGCGGACCAGCCTTTCAGAAGCTATTAAGTCCCAGGAGTCGCCACTCAAGAGGCCAGGGAGTGCCAAAGACTTCAAGAACCTTAGGCCTCTGGAATTATATGGAACTGAGGGCATTCTCTATGCCGATGAGTGGATAGAGAATGTCGAGAGACTCCTGAAGACTGCCCGGGTTTCCGATGATCTCAAAGTGGAATCCGCAAGCCTGCAACTGTTCGACATTGCTCGAACCTGGTTCAGAGATGAACCCCAACTATCTGCTTCCGACTTCACCTGGGAGGACTTCAAGAGGCTATTCAAGGAGAAATTCTACCCCGAAGTGGCTCGGGAAGCTCTCGAAAGCCAATTCAAGAGACTGGAACAAGGTAACATGACTGTTGATGAATATACTGCTGAATTTAGCAGGTTAAGCCACTTTGCGGAGTACATGGTTCGTACCCCGGAGGACAGAGCCCGTAGATTCAAGAAGGGGCTATCTCCGGATATTCGTCTCGCTGTCACCACCAGCCGAGCTCGCACCTATGAGGAAATCCTGAGCGTGGCACAAGACGTCGAGAGAGATATGGGGCACAAACTGAAACGAGAAAGAGATACCGGAAATGCGGGACCCAACAAACGCCCTTTTCAACAACAACAACAACAGAGGGCCCCGCAGCAAAATCAGCGTCCTCCCCCTCGAGCTCCAGCACCCCAGGCTCAAGGACAGAACCAGCGAGCTCCCCCTTGCAACTATTGCCAAAAACCAGGCCACACTTGGCAAGACTGCAGAAAGAGGCTAGGTGCTTGCCTCTATTGTGGTTCCCCAGCACATCAATTGAGGGACTGTCCTGCTGCTCAAGGACGTCCAGCTGCACCAAAGGCTCCAGTCCAGGCCAGGCCCCCAGCAGCACAACAAAGGGGACCCCCGCTTCCAACTCAACAACAACGCTTTGCTCAGCACCAGCAGCAACAGAGGGGTGCACCGCAGCAAGGCCGTGCTTATGCAATGACTCTGGAAGAAGCTGAGGCCACAGCGAACGTGATCACAGGTTCCGTGCTTATAAATTCAATACCAGCTATTACTTTATTTGACTCTGGAGCTTCTCATTCATTCATGTCAGTAGATTTCCTTATGAAGCATAACTTAATCACTAAACCCCTTAGGAATTGTTATAAGATCATTACCGGTGGAGGAATCATCCCGGTTAGTGATGCCTGTAACAATTGTCCTATTACATTATGTGGAAGAGAACTGTATGCTAGACTACTTGTAATGCCAGTGCCCAGTTTTGACATTATACTGGGTATGGATTGGTTAAGTCAACATCATGCCACAATAGACTGTCACAGAGGCAGTGTAATCTTCAGACCCCCTGGCAAGCCAGAATTTGAATTTGCTAGAGGTTCTAGAGAAATGGGTAATAACATAATTTGTGGAGCCCTAGTAACAGAAGAATTGCCACCTATCATCTCTGAATACCTTGATGTCTTCCCTGAGGATCTCCCAGGCTTACCCCCAGACCGAGAAGTTGAATTCTCCATTGACTTAGTGCCAGGAGCAGCACCAGTATCTCAGAACCCCTACAGAATCAACAAGAATGAGATAATAGAACTAAATGAACAAATCAAAGAGCTAGAAGACAAAGGTTTCATTAGGTCTAGTGTCTCACCTTGGGGAGCTCCAGTACTATTTGTGCCCAAGAAGGACGGAACATCCAGAATGTGTATTGACTATAGGGCCTTAAATGCCTTAACAATTAAGAATAAGTATCCCCTGCCCAGGATAGATGACTTATTTGATCAGTTGAGTGGAGCTCGGGTGTTTTCAAAGATTGATTTAAGGTCTGGTTACCACCAAGTAAGGGTGAAAAAGGAAGACATTCCTAAAACTGCTTTCAATACCCGGAACGGACATTACGAATTCTTAGTGATGCCGTTCGGGTTGACGAATGCTCCAGCAGTTTTTATGAACTTAATGAACAGAGTTTTCCAGCCATACCTAGACAAATTTGTAGTGGTCTTTATTGACGATATTTTGATCTACTCCAAGACCCCCGAAGAACATGAAGAACATTTGAGACTAGCATTGGAGACTTTGAGGAAGGAAAAGCTTTATGGAAAATTGTCTAAATGTGCTTTCTTCCTAGACAAAGTAGAATTCTTGGGACATGTTGTGACTGGAGATGGAATAGCAGTAGATCCTAAGAAAATAGCGGCAGTAGAATCCTGGCCCACTCCAGACTCTGTAGCAGAGATTAGAAGCTTCCTGGGACTAGCCGGCTACTATCGGAAGTTTGTGAAGGACTTTGCTAGGATTGATGAACCCATGACAAAATTAACAAGAAAAGATGAAGAGTTCACCTGGACTGATGAATGTCAGCATGCTTTTGAGGAATTGAAGAAAAGACTGACTACTGCCCCTATTCTGACCTTACCTTCTGGAACCGGAGGTTTCGCTATTTATAGTGATGCTTCTGGAAAAGGTCTAGGTTGTGTATTGGAGCAGAATAAGAAAGTAATAGCATATGCCTCTAGACAGCTTCGACCACATGAAAAGAATTATCCAACCCATGATTTAGAATTGGCAGCTGTCATTTTTGCTCTTAAACTTTGGAAGCATTACCTTTATGGAGAAAGGGTAGAAATATTTACAGACCATAAAAGTCTAAAATATATTTTCACTCAGAAAGAGCTAAACATGAGGCAAAGAAGGTGGCTGGAACTAATGAAAGACTTTGATATCACTCTTCAATATCACCCTGGGAAGGCAAATGTAGTTGCTGATGCTCTAAGCAGGTATCCTATGGCGATGTACTTGACTATGGACAGACACCTGCTGGAGGACTTGGAAAGTTTAGGTATTGAAGTAATTATCCCAGGAAAAGAAGGCCAAATGATGAACTTGCAGATTCAGTCTACTCTAATGGACAAGATCAAGGAGACTCAGTTTCAGGACGAAGGCCTGCGAAGCCTTCGAGGTCAAGTGCAAGCTGGACTAGTAGAAGAATTCAGAATTCATGAAGATGGATCGCTGAGACATGGCGATAGATTATGTGTACCTCAAGGAGACATAAGAGAAGAAATTATGCAAGAGGCGTACAGATCGCAGTACTCCATACATCCAGGAGCCAACAAGATGTACAAGGACCTGAGGACGCATGTTTGGTGGCATGGCATGAAAAGAGAAGTAGCCAGGTTCGTATCTCGTTGTTTAGTGTGCCAGCAAGTCAAGGCAGAAAGACAAAGACCTGGAGGATTGCTTCAACCACTACCCATTCCGGAGTGGAAGTGGGAACATATCACAATGGATTTTGTTTCCGGACTTCCAAGGACACCTAGTGGAAAGGATGCAATCTGGGTGATAGTAGATAGACTGACCAAGTCTGCACATTTTCTACCTTTCAAAGTAGGGCTATCTACAGAGAAGCTGGCAGAGTTATATATCAGACATATTGTCAGGCTGCATGGAGTTCCAGTAAGTATTGTCTCCGACAGAGATTCAAGATTCACCTCTCACTTCTGGAAGAGCTTACAAGCCAGCTTGGGGACTCAACTCAAATTCAGCACAGCTTATCATCCCCAAACCGATGGACAATCGGAACGTACCATCCAGACACTTGAAGATATGCTCCGTACATGTGTTCTGGATTTTGGAGGATCCTGGAAAGACTACCTACATCTGGTGGAGTTCTCTTATAATAACAGTTATCAAGCCAGTATCGAGATGACTCCATTTGAAGCTCTGTATGGACGAAGATGTCGTACCCCGCTATCATGGGACGACGTTGGGGAAAGAGCCCTGCTGGGACCAGAGATGGTGATCGATTCAGCTGAGAAGGTAAAGCAAATAAGGGACAGACTTCGAGTGGCTCAAGACAGGCAACGACATTGGGCAAATAGCCACCGAAGGCCCTTAGAATTTGAGGTAATTAAATTTATAAAATTCAAGTCAATTTAAACATTTTGATTATGGAACTAAGACTTGATTATGACTCTATTTTAAGGTTGGAGAGCTGGTGTTCTTAAAGATTTTCCCGACACGTGGCACCATTAGGTTCGGAAGGAGTGGAAAACTCAGCCCAAGATTCATTGGACCTTTTGGCATTCAGGAGAAAATCGGAGAAGTGGCATACCGTCTGGCATTGCCACCCTCTCTGGAAGGAGTCCATAACGTCTTCCACGTGTCGCAGCTGAGGAAGTATGTGTCAGACCCCAGCCACATTTTGGATCACTCAGAGCTCGAAGTAGGCCCAAGTTTGACTTACCAAGAGCAACCCGTGGAGATCCTGGATCGCTCGGAGAAAGTTCTACGGAACCAGATCAAATTATTAAATCTTGGATTTTTCCCAATTTTCTGGAATTTTCTGTGAATTTTCTGTAATTAAAATCAAGGCTTTTAATTTATAAATGATTTTTAATTAGCAATAAATAATATTAAAATGTCATGAAAATAATATTTTTGGGTGTAAAATGAAAAATTGGACTTAGGGTAATTTTTCTGGATTTTTCTGGGCCTCAGACCTATTTTTAAATGCCTAAAAACCATTTTATAAATTAATTAATTTATTATTTATTATTATTATTATATTTTTCATTATTTTTCGGCCCAAAACATTTCAGCCCAGCCCGGCCCGTCACCCAGCCCACGATCCGCCTAGCGGGTCGGGTCGGGTCCACCCGCCGCCCGACCCGACCCGAACCGCCTGACCCTCTCCCCTCCCCCGCGTCCAACGGCGCGTCCGCCGCGCCCGGCCATCACCCCACGACCTCCGCCCGCTGCGCCTGACCCCGCGCTGGCCGCCGCCCCTCTCGGCCTCCCCCTCCACGCTCTCAGCCTACATAAACCCCCCCCAGACTTCTCCCTCCGGCCCTAACCGTCTCCTCCTCCTCCCCCTCTCCTCGAGCTCCGCCGCACGCCGGCCTCGACGAGCAGAACAGCAGCAGCAGCAGCCTTGGAGCCGCCTTCCGTCGGCCTCCGGCGCCGCCCCGCCCGTCGACGGATCCGCCTCGCCCAGGCGAACCCTCCCCGACCACCACCGGCCAGCCAGCGCCGCCCAGGCCTCCGGCCGGCCGCCGCTGTCCCGAAACCCTAACCCTAAATCCCCTTTTCTTCGTGTCGTGTCCGACACGACACGGACACGATTTCGACCCTGTTTTCGGGTCCCCTTCAGGTATGTGTAACTTTCGCCTCGTAGCTCCGTTTTCAATTCCGCAAATTGCGTTGTGAAGCCTGTATGACCCTCTCGGTGTCCGGACAAACTGTTCGGGATATCGCGTCCTGTGGTGATCGCACACCGCGATCCAAAAACAGGAAAAATCAGACCCTGTTTCACCCCGGAACCGAGTACGTCCCACCAAACGGGACGACTTGGTCGCGTGCGGTCTTTACAGATACGTGCGCAGCGTCGATACGGACGTGTGAGATTTCGCGGAAGCTGTTTTTGGGTGTGCGTGCACACCGGAATCAACGCGTATCCGCGGACATCGCTCCGTATCCGCCTTTCGGCAATTCGCCCTAACTTCGTGCACACTCGACAGATCGAGACGAAACTTGCGCCATCGGACTCGTAGCGACACGCTGGTCCTGTGGGTCAAGTTTGGTTCAATTCTGAGAACGTTGACGAAATCACGTGTCGTGGGTGTCACGCCCCAGTCACAAAATACCGAGGGACTAGACACGTGGCAATGGCCAGCAGTACGCACCGATGGACAACCCAATTTAATGGATCCATCAGGGCATACTTAAGCTGTAGTACAACAATAAGGGTCTAGATATACTAATCTCATCCACAGAAATGAATACAACAATATCAGAATCATAAAGAAAGATCAATCTCAATATAATATAAACTCAGGGAAATAACCCGATAATGAGTCTGAATACATCTGTCAAGATACAAGAATAAAGATAACCATAACAAATACTGAGTATGGAACAGTATATACTCAGAAGATACCCTCGGTGATCACGCGTCTACTGGATCTGGTACTGCTCCAATGCCTGCTCCTGATAATGCTCCTGCTCCGTAAACCTCGGGGTCGATCTTGTCTGCAATATCTGGGGACATAATCCGGATCCAGGTCCTCAGGGGACAGCAAGGTACAGAAAATACAAGCCACAATAATGCAGTAAAATAGTCAATGAATAAACAGGGTATTTATGTAACCATCTATGTGAAATGCAAGTGAGAGCATCACGAGTACTCAGGCTGAGACCACTACAAGCTCTGTGTCTGGGAGCCGGTAGCAGCAATATCTATGTATTTTACTATGTGTTTACTATGTTTTATATATATATAATCAGCCTGTAGCCTGTGTGTCTCTCCCAACCCAATGTAACCACGCATATCATGTCCATAACGTCTCATGTCCATGTCAAGCGCGATCATAGCTAAATGCAACAAGTCATAAAGTATCTAGGAATATAGTATCTCTGTCAAGTCCTGTATCCTATACAGAATCACCACGAATATCTCGGGAAGATCCTGTCTCATGAATGGTGTCAAGTGTCCTGGGTCGTAGTGTACTTGATAAGACAAGTACAAGAATGTAAAGTGTCACGAATGTCCATCTCTAGATGACAGTACTCAACACCGCGTACGATGTTGGCACCCGACTGATAATCGGACGCTAAGTACGTCACACGGCCCTAGGTCAAGCATGCACAGCAATATAAAGAAGCAAGGAAAATAGGTAACAAGACTACAGAGTTTGGCAAGGTACACTTGCCTGGTAAGGAAGCTGCGATGTACCAATAACCTGCTCCAGAAGTCGCGCAGAACAAATCCAATATCCTATGTATTACAAATTTATCACGTCAAAAGATAATTTATTTTAATTTATTTAATTCTAGAATAGTTACTATAAAATCTTATTTTAATCTTATTATTCTGATTTTTATGTTAATTCCTAAATTTTGTCCAAAGAAACTGAATTTTATCAACTCGAGACTCATGGCACGCAAATCGAGGCGATCTGTTGACCGAAAAGTCAACCGACACAAACTCAACTTTCATGCATGATTTCCTGTAGATTTCAGCGTCAAAAACATGCTGGAATTTACGGCTCGTCCGAATTCAAATTCGTTTGGGAATTATGGCACATACAAATTTTGTATTGTGCACCGATGGTTAAATTCTAACCTAGAAGTTCTATAGAATTAACAGTATGTAAATACTTCAAATTAAATTCTGGGAAAAATATATGTCGATGATCTCGACATTAGCTTTCCGAAACTTTAAACGGTTCATGATTCTGATTCCTGGTTCTCCCGGAATCGCAAAAACATCGAAACACGTCTATTTTCGGATATGCTGTGCTCTACGAATTTTCCAGAATTTAATACTCATAATTTAGAAAAATAATTTATATAATCAGAAATCTAACCTTATTATCGTTCTAACAAAAAAAACTAGGCCTCGTTTGGAGTCCGGAGCTAGGAGATATCGTCTTTTTAATTCGTCATAACTAGTAGAAAATGAGGCTGAATTTATGACGAATTTTGACTATTTTTGGACGAAAAAGAGAGGAATTTGGGGAAAAATATGAAGGATGAGGTATTTATAATGGTTGATACTACTTAATTAAATACAACTAGGATTGGTTAATTTGGATAGGATTATGATGAATTTAAATAAGGATATGATATACATTAAGTTGTATTCCTAGTAGGTTCATGATTTGAATTAATTTAAAGTAGAGTTTGAATCTATCTCAATAATTTATAATCTTGAATATAATTAAATATAATACAAATAATTTATAAAATCTTATTAATATCTATTAACACTAAATTAGCATATATCTAATATTAAGACTATATATATCCAAATAAGTCCTAATTAATTTTAAAAAATCTAAAATAACCTAAAAATGATTCTAAATAAATATTTATATAAGTAAATATATCAAGAAATTCATTTGCTAATTAAATAACAGAATACTCTAAAGAAATTCAATACCTATAATAATATAAAATATACACAAAATATCTATTTTGGGTGAGGGGGTTTACAGTGGGCCCCACAGGCCCCGCTCGACGGGCGATTTTGTGTTCGGCTCTTCGGAATCCAAATCTGGAAGTTCCGTTGGGTTCGTATCAGCGTTCTTGACCTGTTGGCACTAAGTTTGGTGAATTTGGAGACTTTTGACCCGGACACGTTTTTCGGTGCAAAGCGGGCCCAACGGCGGACCCCGTTTTGATCCGAAACTGCCATTTTTGCCCTTGTCTCCAAATTGGACCCAAGGACAGGCATTTTTAGCTATTTGACACCTTCTGAGAATGATGGTAATGTCTATTTCAGCTTTTGGACTCATCTCTAGACTTTGCCCCCAAGAACCAAATTAAACAGATCCAAACAACAGGCAAGTACCTGCACTTCAAGTTAATCTTTATATTGTGATAATTAAATTCCCTGCTCTACTAGTACTCTTGCTGATTACACGTAGTGTTAGAATACTATATTTCATGTCTTGAATATTAGAATTCATGTCTTGTTTTTCATGTCGGGTGGGAGAATACTGAAAGGCATGTAGTTTACCCTTTCCCTTGCCGTGAATAATAGCTGTTGGTACACGACTGTCCATCAGCCGGATCTCGATTATTCGTGACTAATAGCCGTTCATGACGGCCGGATTAGCCTTATAAACCCCTGCATGCCAACTAAGTATTCTAAAAACAAACACAAGTTTCATACAGATAGTTTCTAGTCATGTTATCTTTCTTGCTGACTGTGATAGTTTCACTCTGCTCATTTACTTCTGTTTTCTCATATTCCTGTTTATAGTTGTGACTCTGAGATATTGACATTCTCTATGCAATTTCCTTAACATGATATTCAATAACTAATTGTCATAATTATTTAGTTTAACCTTGTTGTGCACTGTGTACTCTGCTCCTTTCCTGACTGGATCTGTTGATTTAGGCGATGATGAGGATCTTGCCCCTACCTATTATGGTCCTTATGAGGGTACTGATGATACCTATGAGGAGCCAGAACCCACACAGGAGACCCCTGCTGCTGAGTAGCTAGTAGCAGCTATCTTTTATTTCTATTTCTTATCTTATTTATCGGGTTTGTCCCCGATTTCATTTGAAATTCCTGTATTAAATATTTGAATTTGTTGTCACATTCATTTCAGTTACAAAACTTAAGTTTCTATTCTCATTATTATCTTGCCTATGTTAAATTGTGAATGAGTTAGACTAGTTAGATGGATTGACCTAGACAGCGTACTACCGCCGACTCTGCGTCGTAGGCTGGACGTACCCACGTACTCGTGCCCGAACTACCGGGTGCGGGTCGTGACAGAATATGTTACTCATAGCTCGCTGGTATATAGCGCCGACATTCTACAATTCGAAGGGCATGACCGTGTAGCAGTATACCCCCAGCGGTGTGCGGAAGGCAATATGCTTCTCGTCTTCAGGATGCATCTTGATTTGATTGTATCCTGAGAACCCATCCATGAAAGACATACATTCAAAACTGCATGTATTATCAATAATGACGTCTGTGATGGAAAGAGGGAACTCATCCTTAGGGCAGGCTGCATTTAGATCTCGATAGTCGATGCAAATGCGAAATTTCCTGCTTTTCTTCATGATCGGGACTACATTGGCGACCCAATCAGGATGTTGTTCTTCTCGGATGAACCCGCTGGCTACCAATTTCTTGATTTCAGCTTCAATGGCATCCATCATATCCGGACGGAATCGGCGTTGGTGTTGCTTTACGGGCTTTGAATTGGGCAATATGTTGAGTTTATGAGTAGCCACTTTTGGATCAAGACCTGGCATATCCTCATAATTCTACGCAAAGACGTCGATATATTCTTTTATCAGCTGCATCATCTCTTGCCTTTCTGCTGGTGAAAGATTGTTACTGATAAATATTGGTTTTGGTGAAGTTTCATCCCCAACATCGACTTGGATAACTTTATCTTCAGTGGGCGGTTCTCTTTGCTCGAACCAGAGTTCCCATTGTGTATCCATTTGTTGTGTCCAGGATTCATCTTCAAACAGTTCAGATTCCTGTTCGTCTGCTTCGAGAGAATCTATTAATACCGTATTTACTGATAATACTCGTTCGAGATTATCATATGAGTCGGAGGACGACGATCCATCTTGAGAAGAGGAAAAGATATCCTCATTTGACTCAGACGTTGCAAGAGAAGTGGCATACCCTAACCCAAAACGAGTTCATTCACAGTAGGGATCACCATACAACGGCATTCGTCTGCCCTTCCCATGGTTGAGACCTGGTTCCAACTTCAAGTCATAACCCATGCTTTGCATGATCTTCAAAGCTTGTGGGCTATATCTGTGAACTTGCATTTTCCCAGCATCGGATTCATGAGAATCCTCTTGTACAGCTGGCTTGTTGCGCATGCGACCGAAGACTATTGGACGCTGACTGCTGCGAGTAGGTGGGACAATAAAGATAGAATCTTCATATGGCCCATATGTCGTGATGACATTAGATGTTGACGCTACCTCCCACACGTACGGATGATAGGAAGCTATAGCTTTCAAGAATTCTTGAGCTATAGGTTCTGTATCGGTATGGAGGAGAGATTCCTGATCCGGAAATTGAAAGTTAGTATACTGGAAAAGAGAATCTTTATTATCGTCAGAAATGACGTTCCCAGTCATATTTACATCAGTCGGTTGCTTGTTGTTCCTGAGGTTGATGACCAAAGGTGGAGGCTTCTGGTTGATAGTGATCACTAGGGGATCCTTTCCTCCTCCTAATTTGGTTTTGCCCAAGTGGATAGCCAAAGGTTCTATAACTTTCGGACGGGTAATTCGTCCTTTCACCTGGATTGACAAAGGTTGCTCAATAGACGGTTCTCCTGGCTCCCTGTAGGATTCCTCTTCCGTCTTGTCTGATACCTCCTTCATGTAATCTTGGATGTACAATATGGCATCAGAGTAATAGTACTCAACTCCTTTGAACGGGTTGAGATCAGCAAACTCTGTCTTCACTGTTCCTTGGGAGTCTACATATTTGAAGCACTGATGTAGAGTAGAAGGAACAATATTGTGGTCATGGATCCAAGGTCTGCCCAACAAAATGTTGTAAGATACCTCTGAATCAATGACGTAGCATGTAGCCACTGATCTAAGGTCGCCAATCTGGATCCTCAGACGAATTTTCTCCAATGGTTTGCTTTTGCTGGCAATAAAGCCCACAATTGTAGTGGTAGTATAGGCCAGTTCGCTTGTGGGGATTGTAAACTTCCTCACCAAAAATAGGTATTTTGTGTATATTTTATATTATTATATTTATTATAGATGTTGAATTTATTTAGAGTATTCTCTTAGTTAATTAGAAAATAATTTTTCTAATATATCTACTTATATAAATATTTATTTAGAATTATTTTTAGGCTATTTTAGATTATTGGAATTTTTCCATAATTTTTTTAGTTAATTAAAAACTAGTAACACTAATTTTCTAGAACTTTGAAGAATTTACTTTATGTTCAAACTTAACTAAAAATATCCCAAAATTTTATTTTAGGTTCTAAATAGTCAAATATATTTTCTATAATTTTTTGGGAAATTTTTGAATAATTTAGTATTTACTGGGAGTTATTTAGGCTAATAACTAATTTTTAGGACTTGTAGAATTTATTGTGCAATTCCAGGAATATAGAATGGACCCACGTTATTTTTTAGGGTTTATAATATTATTATATATTTTCTGGAATTATTTCAGAATTTTTGGAATAATTTTAGTATTTATTTTTAGTTATATGGGTAAAATAAATGTTTAGAGCTTCTCCTAATTATAGTAGAAAATCTATGAATATAAAATTATCCGAAATATTTTTCTAGAGTTTTTGAATTCAAAATATATATTTTTAATTTTTCCAGATTTTTATGATTATTTTTAATATTTATTTTGAGTTTTTTAGATTTAAAATGACTTAAATAATGTTTTGATAAAGGCAAATCAAAAACAAATAATATAAAAAAAATCATCCAATCAGATTCTGACACGTGTCAGCCTATAAATATCCTTTCAGCCACAGGTACATCCCTATATATATATATATATATATATATATATATATATATATATATATATATATATATATATATATATATATTATAATCCTAATTATCCCATTATTTTAGAGAGAGAGATTTTGGAGAATTGCCATCTAGGGTTCTTTCATTTTGCACAAGCCATTGCGCATAGCTCCGGACTCTAAACGAGGCCTAGTTTCTTGCGTTAGAAAGATATGGAGGTTAGATTTCTGATTATATAAATTGTATTACAAAATTATGAGTATTAAATTCTGGAAAATTCGTAGAGCACAACATGTCTGAAAATAGACGTGTTTTAATGTTTTCGCGATTCCGGGAGAACCAGGAATCAGAATCATGAAACGTTTAAAGTTTCGGAAAGCTAATGTCTAGATAATTGACATATGTTTTTCCCAGAATTTAATTCAAAGTATTTATATACTGTTAATTCTGTAGAACTTCTAGGTTAGAATTTAACCATCGGTGCACAATACAAAATTTGTATGTGCCATAATTCTCAAACGAATTTGAATTCGGACGAGCCGTAAATTTCAGCATGTTTTTGATGCTGAAATCTACAGGAAATCATGCATGAAAGTTGAGTTTATGTCGGTTGACTTTTCGGTCAACAGATCGCCTCGATTTGCGTGCCATGAGTCTCGAGTTGATAAAATTCAGTTTCTTTGGACAAAATTTAGGAATTAACATAAAAATCAGAATAATAAGATTAAAATAGGATTTTAGAGTAATTATTCCAGAATTAAATAAATTAAAATAAATTATCTTTTGACGTAATAAATTTGTAATATATAGGCTATTTGGACTGTGACTTGGACTCTGATTCATACCAGCAGCAGGACCCCAGACGAGTACATTCTCTGACAGTGTTCTAGTAGGACATTAGTATTTAGCCACCACGGTTAGTTTACATCAGACCCTGAGTCGGAGAACCCAACGCGCGTTCGTACATTTACATGTACGCAAATATTATTCAGTTTATTGGTATATATATTTATGTACGTAATTACTATATGTATTCCAATAGTTATGAAAATAAATTGATGGTTATATTATTATATAGTTATATTAATATATATTTAAGTAAATGCTAAATAATAATTAGGACTATATATATTCAGACTGTACGACCCTAGGACACCGTGGACTGTCCCGTACTCACCTTGACCATGTTGACCCTAAACACTTGGGAATTGCCTGCCTTGCATACATTAACGCACTGGCTTAGACACCTGTCAGCTGATTACCTGATTGTGTACAACACTTGAAAGATGTGACCGCGTAATTCAACGCATAATTGACCGTGTTAGACGACTAGTGTTACCCCTAGTATACCCCTGAGACTAGTATAAATATAGTTGTGTATGTGCTAGTGTAATAACTAATGATATTATTGTATTATATTTATGTGTACATAGGATATTGGATTGTTCTGCGCAACTCCTGGAGCAGGTTATTGATACATCGCGGCTTCTTACCAGGCAAGATACCTTGCCAAATTATTTACAGTACCTTTGCATGCTATTTATATATTTCTGCATATTCATTGCCTTTCTGTTTATTCTTGCATGTGTAGTTTCTTTCAGTCATTACTATGTATTAGATATGTTGACACACACATGACACTTAGTATCATAGAGGACAATCATTAGGCGTATGGGCTTTTAACCACTATGGTAAACCATAGTAACTAGCACGCGCTATGGTGGTCGTGTCCGATGCTCGCTACCCCCGAGGTATGTCGATTGATGGAGTCCGAGGGACGCTACCCCAGAGGTATGTCGGCTGATGATGTCTACTGACGAGCGTGAGGTTTTGAGGATTAGATCGAGTAGCCTACCCTTGCCCATACGTCGAAAAGTTATCCTCATTTGCATTCATATAGATTATCTTGTACAGCGTACTTATATATTTTCAAACATTATGCATGTTTACTGTATTCAAGTTGGCTTATACTTTCTGTATCTTGTTACGTCCCTCTGAGGACCTGGTCCCCTGCCAGGTGTATCTGTTCTTGAGTATTTACAGGAGCGCAGATTTGGATGGTTACATGTGATCCGAGGATGACTTCTCTTCGAGCCCGTGATTGATAGCTGGTATTCTTATATTGTGTTATGGTGTTGTATTATATTGTATATACTTTTCAATTCGAGTTGGTAGTGGATTTGTTTCTATCCAACTATCATCCCTAGCTACTTATATTGAGATCTAGTTATATAGATGTTGGTTATTTGTTTATATTGATTTTCTGTGGATGAGATCTAGAGTATACCCTGTGACTTGTGATACATTTTATACCACTTGTGGATTAATATTCATATTACAGCGTACGTGTGGATTTTGGTTTCCATATATTGGAGTTGCCATATCCATGCGGCTGGTATGCTTACGTGTCCTGGTCCTACGTATTTTGGGACTGGGGCATGACATGTTTTTGTGGTGGCCCATGCAGGTCGAGAGCATATTGTCTCGGTTACGTTACTGTACCGAACAAGCTTGCACCTAGGACTAGAGTATAGGATCTCATCCACAATTGACTATGATTCATCTTCCTCCTCTCTTTTCTATTCGAACAATTACATCCTGCTTGATTCCTATACTTCCCTAATAGTTCTTTGAGTATAGCCTTCTGCTAGAATATAGGAACCCCTGTTATTAAGATGATAATTAGAGTAGCACGCCTATTAAGGATAACAACAAGAATATAGACACACCACTAAGTCTAAAATATCTAGTGAACCCTAGAATTTCTTATCTCTAGGATTGGTTTACCATTACCCCTTGATGTATTATGAAGACTTGAGAGTAGTATAGACGCTACTAGAGTTAGTTAGAAGTTTTACCATAATGTTTGACACCTAGTATCACATAGTCTTTTGACCTATTATTGAAGTATAACCGAATGACATTAATCGCATGCTAGCAAAAGACGACAGTGTTTATTCAGACAATAGAATTTAGAGGTCCTTGCCCTATTTGGTCAACTAGCAACTTAGATAAGGAGGTTGTATGATAACTGTAGAGATTGTAGAGTCTTTTATTATTATTGCTTATGTTGTTTTTGCTTTTGCGAACTTGAATTATTTTGTAACTTCTCTTATCATAATCCAGCGTTATATTTTCTGTGCTACCTTGAATTATGCTGCTATTATAGCCTAGTTTTTGCAAGCTTAATCTTATATCGAGCTTGTTCATGACATATGTGTTATTGGGGCCTGATCAACCACACTAATACAAATTGTCTAATCAGAATCAGTGTATTATGGTCTAGCTAGACATAGTGCGCTTGATTCGCCCTTCGCAATACTATTTTACGTGGATTGAGATGCATAGTTGACCAGTAGACAAATATACTTACCCTCTAGATACGACGAAGCATATCATATCAAGTACATAATTGCACCGATATGAGCATGCGAATAAGAAATTATCAAATAGTATTTCAATCCACAACTGCCTTGACAATTCCAGCTGAATCCTTTAAACACTTTGATTCTCATACTTCCATTCTATTGCCCCTCCTTGAACTCTTTACTATTATTTTTCGTCTTCCCTTGTTTCGGAAAGACGAAACCTCGTGCTTGGAAATAAGTGATACACTGATAGTGCTAGGTATACCCCCTGGGCTAATCATATGACTTGGTGACTCTCTGTTATAAATGATTAAGGGCATATCATAGATGATACATTTGGTGTTAAAAGACTTTGATGATGCAATAGCATGATTCAATCATTTAGGGCATAGCCTTCTTAGATGTATAGCCTTAGATGATAGATGGGTAAATTCTAAGTTGGGTAGAAACTGCAATGTTAACTTAAGAAGAATTCTTTAGACTGTAATCAAGTGAGGTTAGATAGAGAAACCCTACCCTAGTTTAATTTCGAGGACGAAATTGTTTTAAGTTGGGTAGATTGTAAACTCCCTCACCCAAAATAGGTATTTTGTGTATATTTTATATTATTATATTTATTATAGATGTTGAATTTATTTAGAGTATTCTCTTAGTTAATTAGAAAATAATTTTTCTAATATATCTACTTATATAAATATTTATTTAGAATTAATTTTAGGCTATTTTAGATTATTGGGATTTTTCCATAATTTTTTTAGTTAATTAAAAACTAGTAACACTAATTTTCTAGGACTTTGAAGAATTTATTTTATGTTCAAACTTAACTAAAAATATCCCAAAATTTTATTTTAGGTTCTAAATAGTCAAATATATTTTCTAGAATTTTTTGGGAATTTTCTGAATACTTTAGTATTTATTGGGAGTTATTTAGGCTAATAACTAATTTTTAGGACTTGTAGAATTTATTGTGCAATCCCAGGAATATAGAATGAACCCACGTTATTTTTTAGGGTTTATAATATTATTATATATTTTCTGGAATTATTTCAGAAATTTTGGAATAATTTTAGTATTTATTTTTAGTTATATGGGTAAAACTAATGTTTAGAGCTTCTCCTAATTATAGTAGGAAATCTATAAATATAAAATTATCCAAAATATTTTTCTAGAGTTTTTAAATTCAAAATATTTTTTTTTTAATTTTTCC
Organism: Iris macrosiphon; assembly: GCA_036927795.1. Classification (NCBI taxonomy): domain Eukaryota; kingdom Viridiplantae; phylum Streptophyta; class Magnoliopsida; order Asparagales; family Iridaceae; genus Iris; species Iris macrosiphon. Next base: position 7,598,318 of record JAYESA010000005.1, on the reverse strand, counting down.
AGATTTTTATGATTATTTTTAATATTTATTTTGAGTTTTTTAGATTTAAAATGACTTAAATAATGTTTTGATAAAGGCAAATCAAAAACAAATAATATAACAAAAACCATCCAATCAGATTTTGACACGTGTCAGCCTATAAATATCCTTTCAGCCGCAGATACATCCCTATATATATATATATATATATTATTATAACCCTAATTATCCCATTATTTTAGAGAGAGAGATTTTGGAGAATTGCCATCTAGGTTCCTTCATTTTCCACAAGCCATTGCGCATAGCTCCGGAATCCAAACGAGGCCTAGTTTCTTGCGTTAGAAAGATATGGAGGTTAGCTTTCTGATTATATAAATTGTTTTACAAAATTATGAGTATTAAATTCTAGAAATTTCGTAGAGCACAGCATGTCTGAAAATAGACGTGTTTCAATGTTTTCCCGATTCCTGGAGAACCAGGAATCACAATCATGAACCGTTTAAAGTCTTAGAAAGCTAATGTCTAGATAATTGACATATGTTTTTTCCCAGAATTTAATTCGAAGTAATTATATACTGTTAATTCTGTAGAACTTCTAGGTTAGAATTTAACCATCGGTGCACAATACAAAATTTGTATGTGCCATAATTCTCAAACGAATTTGAATTTGGACGAGCCGTAAATTCCAACATATTTTTGACGCTGAAATCTACAGGAAATCATGCATGAAAGTTGAGTTTATGTCGGTTGACTTTTCGGTCAACAGATCGCCTCGATTTGCGTGCCATGAGTCTCGAGTTGATAAAATTCAGTTTCTTTGGACAAAATTTAGGAATTAACATAAAAATCAGAATAATAAGATTAAAATAGGATTTTAGAGTAATTATTCCAGAATTAAATAAATTAAAATAAATTATCTTTTGACGTAATAAATTTGTAATATATAGGCTATTTGGACTGTGACTTGGACTCTGATTCATACCAGCAGCAGGACCCCAGACGAGTACATTCTCTGACAGTGTTCTAGTAGGACATTAGTATTTAGCCACCACGGTTAGTTTACATCAGACCCTGAGTCGGAGAACCCAACGCGCGTTCGTACATTTACATGTACGCAAATATTATTCAGTTTGGTATATATATTTATGTACGTAATTACTATATGTATTCCAATAGTTATGAAAATAAATCGATTGTTATATTATTATATAGTTATATGAATATATATGTAAGTAAATGCCAAATAATAATTAGGACTATATATATTCAGACTGTACGACCCTAGGACACCGTGGAGTGTCCCGTACTCACCTTGACCATGTTGACCCTAAACACTTGGGAATTGCCTGCCTTGCGTACATTAACGCACTGGCTTAGACACCTGTCAGCTGATTGCCTGATTGTGTACAACACTTGAAAGATGTGACCGCATAATTCAACGCATAATTGACCGTGTTAGACGACTAGTGTTGCCCCTAGTATACCCCTGAGACTAGTGTAAATATAGTTGTGTATGTGCTAGTGTAATGACTAATGATATTATTGTATTATATTTATGTGTACATAGGATATTGGATTGTTATGCGCAACTCCTGGAGCAGGTTATTGATACATCGCGGCTTCTACCAGGCAAGATACCTTGCCAAATTGTTTACAGTACCTTTGCATGCTATTTATATATTTCTGCATATTCATTGTCTTTCTGTTTATTCTTGCATTTGTAGTTTCTTTCAGTCATTACTATGTATTAGATATGTTGACACACACATGACACTTAGTATCATAGAGGACAATCATTAGGCCTATGGGCTTTTAACCACTCTGGTAAACCATAGTAACTAGCACGCGCTATGGTGGTCGTGTCCGATGGTCGCTACCCCCGAGGTATGTCGATTGATGGAGTCCGAGAGTCGCTACCCCAGAGGTATGTCGGCTGATGATGTCTACTGACGAGCGTGAGATTGTGAGGATTAGATCGAGTAGCCTACCCTTGCCCATACGTCGAAAAGTTGTCCTCATTTGCATTCATATAGATTGTCTTGTACAGCGTACTTATATATTTTCAAACATTATGCATGTTTACTGTATTCAAGTTGGCTTATACTTTCTGGTCTCCTGCCAGGTGTATCTGTTCTTGAGTATTTGCAGGAGCGCAGATTTGGATGGTTACATGTGATCCGAGGATGACTTCTCTTTGAGCCCGTGATTGATAGCTGGTATTCTTATATTGTGTTGTGGTGTTGTATTATATTGTATATACTTTTCCATTTGAGTTGGTAGTGGATTTGTTTCCATCCAACTATCATCCCTAGCTACTTATATTGAGATCTAGTTATATAGATGTTGGTTATTTGTTTATATTGATTTTCTGTGGATGAGATCTAGAGTATACCCTGTGACTTGTGATACATTTTATACCACTTGTGGATTAATATTCATATTACAGCGTACGTGTGGATTTTGGTTTCCATATATTAGAGTTGCCATATCCATGCGGCTGGCATGCTTACGTGTCCTGGTCCTACCTATTTTGGGACTGGGGCGTGACAGGGATCCTCAATGGTCTGAGCAGACTATGAGGGATGATGCTGATCGACGATCCCGGATCTATATGAATCCGGTCTACCTCCATGGAACCGACATATCCGGTATAATAAAGAGGTCTATCATGTCTGTTGTGCTTCAACAATATATCTTCTTGTGTGAAAGTGATGTTAGGGACCACTTCCATCACACTGTGGCATTGGGGACATGCCACGGGTTCTTTAGCAGGAGACTTGAGCTGAGTCAAACATATGTCTGCCTGCATCAATGCTTCACTCAAGGCTTGACGAGTGTCTTTAGATAGCCTGAGAAGCTCGAAGATGGACAACCGGGCTGGGGTATTAGCCAACTGGGCCAAAATGTCGAAGTTATATGGTCTTTCTAAACCTTTGTTTTGAATATTATTCAAAGGTTTATCAAAACGCACTTCCTTTTGTTTGCCCTTGTCCGCCGGAGTTGGTCTAGAAGGACCTGCTTCTGGTACGACAGGTTCAGGCTCTGAAGGTTTGGCGGCTGAAGTATCTGCCATTGCTTCTTCCTGATTTCCTCCGTAGTCCTTGAGGTAGACTTTCCCTGACCGGGTTCCGGTGGCTAAAGCCTCTTCTTCTGATGACGGAGACGTTGCAACCATATGACATGATTTTCATCTGGAGTTCTCTTTAGACTTAGCCTTAATAGCTTGAGTCTCTTCTTCGATTTCTGACACCAGATCAGGATGAACCCACATAATCTCACCACGCTTGGTAGTTAGGGGTACCAGGTCATGATTTTGACCCCTGGCCGGAGGGAGATTAACAATGTACATCTTCATCCGGGAAATAGGTACAACACCATCCATTACTTCTTGAGGAGGCAGATTGCCAAATTGGAGAGAGATCATGTTGGCCTTCACTGTCTTCTCGCTATTATGCAGAGTGATGACCTTGGCGTCGATCAGCTCCTAGATCTTCTTCTTTAGTACATAACATGCCTTTGTAGGGTGATGTATGTACCTGTGGAAAATACAGTAATTAGGGTTATTAGTACTGCCGATTTCATTTGGCCGCTTTACTTCGGGGAGAGTGAGCTTGCCACTCTTGACTAGACAGTCGAATATGCTCGGAATGTCACCATCATCAAAAGAATATTCTTCTATGGGTGTAGAAGTCCCAGGTTTCGTCTGCATAATTGCCGGGGTAGGTTGTCTGGACGTGTTAACCGTCAGAGCTTCTTTTCCTTTGGAACTACGAGTATGGTCGCTATTGGAAGATGACCGTTTCCCTTTGTCAGAGGTGGAGATTATAATTCCATTATCACGCGCCTTCCAACTGTTGTCTTCGGCGGCTACTACTGAGATGATGAACGAGGGCCAATCATGGAACTGATATGGTCCTGTGAATACCGAGATTAAGGGAAGAAGGTTCTTCCTGCAAATGTCCACCAAGGCAGAATCTGGAACTCCGGGAGGCATCTGCAAAGTAGCCTGACGGAAACACTCAATAAATGTACGAACGCTTTCCTTCTCTTTCTGTTTTACCTCGATGAGTGATTGTCACGCCCCAATCTCCCGCAAGCTCGATAGTCCCCGCTGAACGTGAATCACCACGTTTACAGCTCTCCCGCAGGACAATCGTTCTCATCGGGACGTGATGCCGTACGAGCCTGGAGTTGCGCTCGTACAAGGCGATGTTGTCAAACACCAAATGTTATCATTGAAACAACCAAGTTGCAGTGGAAGTCAAGTATTGTGTACCAAGCACACAATCAGAGTATACACAGCGAAGCTCACGATAGGGTCCAAATGAGATGCCCCGAGTCAATGCCACAAAGGCGATGCCACGGAGACGATGAAATAACTCTTGCTCTTTCTCTAGCCCACAAAGGTACTTACAGTTCATACATCTTGTCCCGTATATCCAAGCAGCGCCACTACGTCTGTGTACCTGAAATATAGCCCACAAACGTGGGTCAGTACACAACCGTACTGGTGAGCGGGGTAACCCACTCGCCTAAGCCGACACTAAGTAAAATAGTGAATGCGAACAGTTATATGGTGATCTTTCTAGTTGAATCCTAGATTCATTTCATGGCATTTGAATGACATGTTAAGGAAAGCAGTAAAGCAGTTTAAGCATGCTAGCATTCAATCTCAAACCAAACGACAAGCAGTTTATGAAAAGCCGACCCGTCTAACTCAATGTCATCGCTTGCACGATAACATATCGAACCAACAGTCTCGCCTCAATATCCATCCTCAACCAAAGTTTATATATATCCCACTCTCGAGTGCACACTCTTGCCGAGGCAAGGTGGCCGCGCCTATACGATGCACAAACCAACCAAAGTAAAGCAAGCCAACATCTATTCTTATATGAAGTCACTGGCCAAAGGCCATAAAGGACGTTGATCGGACAGATCAATGTGGTTCTATTCGAAACAGCGCTAAGTAGCTAACCCACCTGAATCGCATCCAACCGCTGGCACCGCGCCCAAGACGCGTTACCCAATTGTCTCCTCCATGGCCGAACGGTCCCGGTGCCCCGGAGTACCCGTTCGAGGAGACCAAACCCTGTGCAATACAGGTTGTCCATGACATGCAGACACCAAGTAGGTATGACGAGAGGATCGAACATTCTCGCCCCACCAAGCGATCCTAGACTCGTTCCGCCAATAATCCAACCAACACATCCATAACCATTCTTCCAACATATAGCCCAAGGCACCATTCACAAGTTATTCCCATAGGCACAATGCCTCTTCTCAACACAGTATTTCCAATGGTGCAACACCCATGCTCAAAGCTAACCCATGACACAATGCCGTTTCAGTGGCATAATGCCCCATTCGTGGCACGATGCCCCATCAAGCGGCACAACACCCTCGCCGATGCAGTTGTTCGGTTTTGAACCATAACTGCTCGCTTTGCAAGACAAAGCGACCAAGTGATACCCGTGCATGGAATGCACGCTCGCTCGCCCAAATCTCAATGTTCCCAATCTCTCAATGCATCATTCCAACTGTCCAAGCATAATCCCAATTATCCAACCAACTGCCTCAAATGTAATATTCCAACTCTAGCTCCAACTATCCAACGCACAAACCAAATCAAGCCACAATCCTACCAAGCCAATGGCGTACACTCTATGCACGCCTCAGTGTAGTGATTCCCAATGTTTTAGCCCAAGTGTTCAAGCCATTACGTGTTTTCCATATTATTAGGCATGAAGGAGTAGAGAAGAAGGGAAAGAGCCCACTCACAATGATTGATCCCGTTAGGCATCCTGTCCTGCTGATACGGCCAATCCCTTGAACCCGTGGTCCGATGCAAGCGCGATCTACTCAACTGGTATGACCGTACGAGCAGGCCGTGCTCTACAAATCATCCGACCGATCGGACTAAGGAAGATGGCATTATCATTCCAACTCAGCTATCTCAGTACTGCTCTGAACGAACACCTGATTTCCATCGAACCCGCTAGCCATCTGCACATGAAACAACTCAATCAATACTTATTTCCAAAATCCAACAAATCAAATGGAACCAGCATTTGTTTCATTCAATCCGACTCAGCGTAACGTACCGTACGGTTGCGGGGCGTTACATAATATACCACTTAGAATCAGGTTCGTCCACGAACCGTGCTGGTACTCATTCCTATCACATGCCACAATCCAATTCCATGAATCTGCTCTATGCAACTCACATTATCCTGATCCAGACTCAGCATCTCGCTCTGTTGAATGCTCGTACAAATTCTATATTCCCACATCCTCCTTGCAGCTCAATACGAATTCTTCGTATCGCTTAGTTTTGGATCGATACACATATTTAAGGCGTCCCTAAAATACATGTATTTCAGCCGAGCTTTGCGATAGCGAATTTGGATAAGTTACAATGGTATCTTTATGTTCGAGGCGTCCATATTGCTTTGCTCCCAATTGGACCAAATCATGATTTCCATTCCAACACATTCGCATCGAGAACTATTCTCAATTATGCAGATTTTCCACCGACTCAACCAGTTCTTGTTCCAGCTCAATTCATCCTACTATTTCTGAAATCAGTACTAGCGACATCTCCAAATATTATCTCGTGCACCGAACGATTCTCACAACTGATCTACCCCAGCTATGCGACTTACCCAAATATCAACTTGCTTAGATCAGCTCAGTCCAACACATTCCTGCCATCTCAATATCTCACAGGGTGAACATCTATATTGAGGTTCGTGTGATCCACGAAGATCTCGCCGCCACGCCAAAGGAATTTATGTCGCCACGATTTTAACGTGGACACACTCGCCACAATTCTTAGGTTGTGCATGAAATAGTTCTTCGCGCTGCTTCCACTGCCTCGAAGCATAGAATATCACCTTCGCCTTCCGAATGAGCACGCTTCCCAGACTAAGTTCCGAGACATCTTGTAAATCTGAAGCAAATCTGTCCCTTCCAGTATTCGCAAGGATTTGATCTGAACGAGCCGCTGCTTTAACTTCACGAGCTAGTTTCACAGTCGTCAATTCATATGAATGCTATTCCCTTCCAGGGCACGATGAGTCAGAGGCGATGCCATCGATAAAAATCTGCGACTCTGAATCTCATCAGTTGACTTAGGCCAATCCCACAATCGCTTCGGTCTTCTGGCTGCTTCTTCAGCTGAAGGCTATCCCAAGGATCTCTCAAATCCAACACTCAGTCAATAAGCCAAATCTCATTGCTCACATCTGCCCTCGACGCATTCCCAAATACGCCGCCTCAAGGGTCGTTCTATGGGTCTACCATATTCAATCTCCGATTCAGCGGACAAGGTCGCTTAGGGTCAGCTGTCCCGAAGCTACGCTTGATAATTGTAATCATCACGATGGACAGTTACTATAAACCATGCTATAACTCATCTGAAAATCCGAATCAAAATCCGACCATTCCATCCGAGCGAACTTCCAAATCCGAGAATTGCGCTCGTTAAAATCTTATTCCATCAATCCGCCGTTCTGTCCTGAATCCCTCAAATTTCCGAATTGCATATTCGATTCTCGCACTACAAATTGCAATGATTCTCAAAACCCAAGGCTTGCTCCAATTTCACATCCGTTTGCCACGTCCCACCTTGCACTTCCAACTTACTCGAGCAGCACAGTGATTCGTTCCAACGTTGCTCCCACATTTAGCTATCTTCAAAAGTCTGTCCACCAAAATCTTTGCCTTCCGTTGTTGCCACAATCCGTCCACGTCTTCCGGAGAATCCGTTTACTATCGTTGCACCATCTTGCCCAAAAATTCTATTTCCGCTAAACTAAGTCAACTTCTCGAACAGCACATCCAAAATCTTACAAGTTTGTTCAAGTCCATCGCATTGTCCCTCCAGACCAATATCGTGTTTCATTGCTCAACCAACATCTCAAATGTGTCGCCCAAAATCGTAGTTCATGCTCGCTATCCTTCGATTCATCCATCGCTTCGCTCAAGCGTATCCCAACTGTTCATTCCGATCTCGTCCATCTCTTATGCTCAATGATACTTCCATTTGCACTAGTCCGTTCACGATATGCTCAACTCAATATTCGCTTGCTCCATTTTCATTCTTCCCAACACAATCGACTTGCACCAACCAACTTATATTTCTGTTACTCGAGTTCGTTCAGGCAATTCCCATAGATGTCCAACCAAAATATTTCCAATGCCTTGCTTAACACGTTTGATCCCATATACCACTTCGAATCAAGTCACTACTCACATTACGTTTTCCTGCACGAATCCAAGATCCGTTCGAACCATTCTCCATGCATGATCATGCCTTTCTCAACTCAAGTCTGACACAAAAACTCAGGCAATGCTTGAATTATCCAACTGTTTCCATAAATCTCACTATGCAACTCGTGCCATATCTATTCTGATATTCCCGAGCCAAACTCAAACATGCTCAACCGATGCGCCACAGCCAAAATTCTAACTTCTATCCAACACAGTCGCTATACGAGCAACTCGTGCAACGATCCATTCTCATCAAATGCTTCTACTCATAACATGCTGCATAACCAAATCTCGTTAGCCAACCAATTGATCCATTGATGCAATCAGAAACTCTCCGAACGACAAGCCAAGCCAACCCAACGAAAGCTCCCAACTTGTTGCACAAATGCAACAACGCCACCCAACTTGCTGCACGAATGCAACAACGCCTAACGAGGCTAAACAATCCTACGAAAACTAACCAAGGCAACACAACCAAGAATAAAATGCAGCCACAACCAGCAATAAATAGACTTATTGCATGAAACATCCAATGCGGCACTGAGTAGAGTCAAGAGCTAGACGACACACGGAAGCTATTTAGAGTTTGTGATGAAGCGAAGGACCAAGTCCGAGAAAATGAACCAGGCGCTCTGATACCAATTTGTCATACCCCAATCTCCCGCAAGCTCGATAGTCCCCGCTGAACGTGAATCACCGCGTTTACAGCTCTCCCGCAGGACAATCGTTCTCATCGGGACGTGATGCCGTACGAGCCTGGAGTTGCGCTCGTACAAGGCGATGTTGTCAAACACCAAATGTTATCATTGAAACAACCAAGTTACAGCGGAAGTCAAGTATTGTGTACCAAGCACACAATCAGAGTATACACAGCGAAGCTCACGATAGGGTCCAAATGAGATGCCCCGAGTCAATGCCACAAAGGCGATGCCACGGAGACGATGAAATAACTCTTGCTCTTTCTCTAGCCCACAAAGGTACTTACAGTTCATACATCTTGTCCCGTATATCCAAGCAGCGCCACTACGTCTGTGTACCTGAAATATAGCCCATAAACGTGGGTCAGTACACAACCGTACTGGTGAGCGGGATAACCCACTCGCCTAAGCCGACACTAAGTAAAATAGTGAATGCGAACAGTTATATGGTGATCTTTCTAGTTGAATCCTAGATTCATTTCATGGCATTTGAATGACATGTTAAGGAAAGCAGTAAAGCAGTTTAAGCATGCTAGCATTCAATCTCAAACCAAACGACAAGCAGTTTATGAAAAGCCGACCCGTCTAACTCAATGTCATCGCTTGCACGATAACATATCGAACCAACAGTCTCGCCTCAATATCCATCCTCAACCAAAGTTTATATATATCCCACTCTCGAGTGCACACTCTTGCCGAGGCAAGGTGGCCGCGCCTATACGATGCACAAACCAACCAAAGTAAAGCAAGCCAACATCTATTCTTATATGAAGTCACTGGCCAAAGGCCATAAAGGACGTTGATCGGACAGATCAATGCGGTTCTATTCGAAACAGCGCTAAGTAGCTAACCCACCTGAATCACATCCAACCGCTGGCACCGCGTCCAAGACGCGTTACCCAATTGTCTCCTCCATGGCCGAACGGTCCCGGTGCCCCGGAGTACCCGTTCGAGGAGACCAAACCCTGTGCAATACAGGTTGTCCGTGACATGCAGACACCAAGTAGGTATGACGAGAGGATCGAACATTCTCGCCCCACCAAGCGATCCTAGACTCGTTCCGCCAATAATCCAACCAACACATCCATAACCATTCTTCCAACATATAGCCCAAGGCACCATTCACAAGTTATTCCCATAGGCACAATGCCTCTTCTCAACACAGTATTTCCAATGGTGCAACACCCATGCTCAAAGCTAACCCATGACACAATGCCGTTTTAGTGGCATAATGCCCCATTCGTGGCACGATGCCCCATCAAGCGGCACAACACCCTCGCCGATGCAGTTGTTCGGTTTTGAACCATAACTGCTCGCTTTGCAAGACAAAGCGACCAAGTGATACCCGTGCACGGATGCACGCTCGCTCGCCCAAATCTCAATGTTCCCAATCTCTCAATGCATCATTCCAACTGTCCAAGCATAATCCCAATTATCCAACCAACTGCCTCAAATGTAATATTCCAACTCTAGCTCCAACTATCCAACGCACAAACCAAATTAAGCCACAATCCTACCAAGCCAATGGCGTACACTCTATGCACGCCTCAGTGTAGTGATTCCCAATATTTCAGCCCAAGTGTTCAAGCCATTACGTATTTTCCATATTATTAGGCATGAAGGAGTAGAGGAGAAGGGAAAGAGCCCACTCACAATGATTGATCCCGTTAGGCATCCTGTCCTGCCGATACGGCCAATCCCTTGAACCCGTGGTCCGATGCAAGCACGATCTACTCAACTGGTATGACCGTGCGAGCAGGCCGTGCTCTACAAATCATCCGACCGATCGGACTAAGGAAGATGGCATTATCATTCCAACTCAGCTATCTCAGTACTGCTCTGAACGAACACCTGATTTCCATCGAACCCGCTAGCCATCTGCACATGAAACAACTCAATCAATACTTATTTCCAAAATCCAACAAATCAAATGAAACCAGCATTTGTTTCATTCAATCCGACTCAGCGTAACGCACCGTACGGTTGTGGGGCGTTACAGTGATGACATGGACATGTCCATTCCTCCCTCATAGAATCGAGCGAAGAAAAGAGTCTTAAAATCTTCGAAGGAAGTAATGCAGTTGTCCGCCAGACTACCGTACCATTGGCAGGCCACGCCAGACAGACAGTGTCACACTCCAGTCCCAAAATATATGGAACCAGGCCACGTGGCAATAGCCAGCTGACACGTCTCCGAGGATATCCCAATTTAATGGATCCACGAAGAGTGCTAGGCTGTCCTATAATACTAACATGTCCAATATCAGTCAATAACAGGTAAACTAATCTTATCCACAATATAAAGAGCAAGAACACTAAATAAACTGCTGGTGGATAAATACCAGTCTCAAGATATCATAGTACAACCAGTAATGTCTGGTGGGAACAAACCCACTACTATGACGAAATAAAGTACTGAAATGAGATACAAAAGATAATGACTAGGGCATCGGCTGACTAGATAATGATGCACCCAATCTAGGCTGAAGGCCTACCAATTGGTCACGGAAACTCTGACGGATGCACCTCCAAATCCTCAGTTGTAGCGAATCTCGTCTCCTGTCCTGGGCCGTATACGGTGGGGTAGTAAGCCTCGTCTAAATCTGGAAAGGTACCAGGTCCTCAGAGGGACGTAACAAGATACAAGAAAACAATATACCATATATGAATACTGAATAAAATAAATACAATAAGGGTGTGCTAGCCATCTAAGTGAATGCAATGCATGTGAGGACAACGCTGGTGCGTATAGGTAGGTGTAGGCATAACGTCCACGCTCCGAAGAGAGTAGCATCAGTACAGTATATCGTCCATATCGCTCCGAAGAACGTGGCATCAGTGTAAGGGAGAGTCATTGGATCCGAGGCTCCTCCGAAACTACGGCTCCAATGTGTGTACCCCATACGCCTACTAGTTGTCCTCCCCGCCCAATGTAGATACGCAAGTCGACTACTCGACGTGCATACCATGTAACTATATGCCAAGTCTCTAATTTATAACCTGAACTACGTACTAACCATGATGTAGGTTACACGCAATGATAGCTAGTCGAGTACGCAAACCCGTATCCCAATATGATTATGTCTCAGTGAACGTGTAAAGTGTCAGGTCTCAGACAATAACAGGGTATCGTCCAATGGGTTGAGTCTGCTAAGAGCTAAGTCCATGTATACTAATCATCGACGTACCCGTCGAATGCACCCGAGACAACTCGGACGCGCACAATTGTATAAATTACAAGCAACAAGAATACAATACAACATAATCCATATTTAATTTAGACAGTAAATATAGCAAGGTATCTTGCCTGTGTCCTGAAGTTGGGAATGCCAGAAGCTGGTTCCTGCAATGTCTCCTGGCTGATCCAAAGGTCCTAAACACAATATAATATAACAATCTAATATCAGACGCTAAACATTAAATGTACACGACTATGACGTGACGTTTGAATATTATCGCAAGTTCACGTCTGTTCGAGTACAGCTTCACCTGTGCGCGTAGCTAAGGTGCACACGTGTTCTGTACTCGATCATCCTGGCCCCTGAGATAATAATTTCAAGTTACGGGTTGACCACGATCGCTGTTCTGTGCGAACACATGCTCATTGGTTTCTATGTTCATTATCCGTGGTTTATGTACAGGTTTTAGGGTAAAAACGTTAGTCTTTGGTGTTATGCTAGTCAATATACAGATTCTAAACCTTATTATTCATTAATCCAATTTACACATCATTAGGGTTGTGTCTGATATCAATATTTCTTGACACGTCGATACGACGCTACGATATTAACATGAAGAAATGGGGTTTAATGTGGTTACCTCTACGTGGCTTGTTCGGACAGGGTCTGCTCTCGTCGAGGCGTACTCCGACGAGGTGGAAACGGCTCCGGCGACACTGCAGCGGCGGCGGCACTACAGCAGGTGCGGCAGCAACGCACGGGGTCTGGTTGGCTCCGCGGTGGCTCGTCGCTCGGCATGCAGCTGTGTCGGCTGAAGGGACAGCGGCAGCGGATGTAGGGGCTCAAAGGCAGTCGGTCGGGGTGTTTGGCGGCAGCAGTCGGGTAATGGCAGCAGCGGTCGGGATAATGGCGGCAACGGTCGGGGTGTTAGGCGGCAGCAGTCGGGGTGTTAGGCGGCAGCAGTCGGGGTGTAAGGGCAGCAGTGGTCGGGGGGTTTGGCGGCAGTGGTGATGGTGAAGGGTTGGCGCAAGGGTGAGGGAAAGTATGCGGCTAGGGTTAAGGTTTGTGAGGGATTGGTTGGTTTAGGATTTTACATGGAGGAAGTTGAGTATTTATATAGGGAATGACTTCGGGCTTGGTATTGGGGTTGGGCTGGCCAGGGTCCAAGGGTCTGGTTTGGTCAGGCCTAGTTGGGGTAAATTTAGCTATAATCAATTAACTAATTTATATAATTAACTGCGCACGGCGACGTTAATTCACATCGCGTAGCTATGGCTGCAATATGGTCAGAGGGTACCTAAAAATCGTCTCTCGTAATTTAATTATCTCGGTTTGCCCCTAGTCTCAGTTTTAAAATTACAAATATACCTAAATTGGTTGAGGGGGTTTACAACCTACCCTCCTTAGAGCATTTCGTCCTCGAAATTAAAACATACTCATGGTACGATCTAATGACAAAAATTAAAATGTTAAAGCGTACCTATTCCTTCGAAGAGATGGGGATAGCTCTGTCTAATATCCTCCTCGCATTCCCAAGTCGACTCTCCTGGTGCATGATGTCTCCATGCGACGCGAACTAGAGGGATAGTCTGACCTCGCAGTACCTTCTCACTCCTGTCGAGAATCTCCACGGGCTCCTCTTGGTATGATAAGCTCGGGCCGATTGTGATCTCTGAATGGTCAAGTACGTGACTAGGATCCGATATGTACCTCCTCAATTGAGATACATGGAAGACGTCGTGGACTCCTTCCAAGGTCTGTGGTAATGCTAATCTGTAAGCAACCTCTCCAACGCGTTCTAATATATCGAATGCTCCGATGTACCTCGGACTCAGCTTTCCTCTGCCTCCGAATCTGATAGTCCTTCGAGTAGGTGAGATCTTTAAGAATACGTGATCTCCAACCTGAAACTCTAAGGGTCGGCGATGCACATTCGCCCAATGCTTCTGTCGGTCTTGTGCTGCTCGAAGGTGTCCTTGGATCTTCTTTACCTTCTCTACCGTCTGAACAACCAACTCTGGTCCGAGAATCTGTCGCTCACCTATATACTCCAGCATACTGGAGAACGATATTTCCTTCCATACAACGCTTCATAGGGAGCCATCTGAATGCTAGCTTGATAGCTGTTGTTGTAGGAAAACTCGACCAAATGTAAGTGATCCTCCCATGATCCTCCGAAGTCAAGCATGTACGCTCTTAACATGTCTTCTAGCGTCAGAATGGTGCGCTCCGACTGGCCATCTATTTGTGGGTGATATGCTGTGCTAAACTTTAGGCGAGTACCAAGACTCTCTTGCATACTCCGCCAAAAGTAAGAGGTAAATCTCGTATCCCTGTCAGACACGATGCTAACTGGCACTCCATGTAGGCGCACAATCTCCCTCATGTACATATCTGCTAAAGCCTCCGTCGATTGTCCAACTCTAAAGGGTAAAAAGTGTGCGGACTTGGTGAGTCTATCCACGATTACCCATACTGCATCACGCCCACTAGGACTCCTCGGGAAGCCTGTAACAAAGTCCATAGTGATATGCTCCCATTTCCACTCCGGTATAGAAAGTGGTTGAAGCAATCCTGCAGATCTCTGGTGCTCAGCCTTGACTTGCTGACACACCAGGCACTTAGCCACAAAGCGTGCTATCTCTCTCTTCATTCCGTGCCACCAGTAGTACTGTCTTAGATCTCTGTACATCTTCGTGCCTCCTGGATGAATGGAGTAGGTGGAACTGTGTGCCTCTGACATCAATTCCTGCCGAAGTTCTCTATTTGGAACATAGAGACGATCTCCGCATCTCAATGTTCCATCTTCATGTATCCGTAGTTCTGTCTGTAATCCAGCCTCTGTCCTCTGTCTGAGCCTCTGAAATCTGGCATCTGTCGGTAAAGCAGCCTTGATTCTCTCTACCAATGTCGATTGCAATTGGAAACTCGACAACTGTCCGTCTACTCCGGGTATAACAACCTCTATACCCATCTGCTCTAGATCTCTCAACAGATGTTGTTGGGTAGTCAAGAAGAATGGCATAGGTCTTCTGCTCAATGCGTCCGCTACTACGTTGACTTTTTCCGGGTGGTACTGTAGCTCAATTTCGAAGTCTGTCATCACCTCGAGCCAACGTCTCTGCCTCTGATTAAGGTCCTTCTGAGTGTAGACATATTTCAGGCTCTTATAATCAGTAAATATTTCTACTCTTTCTCCATATAGGTAATGCCTCCAAAGCTTTAAGGCAAAGATCACCGCTGCAAGCTCCAAGTCGTGGGTGGGATAGTTCTTCTCATGTGTCCTCAACTGTCTAGAAGCATAATCTACAACCTTTCCATGCTGCATCAAGACGCATCCTAATCCTTTCCCGGATGCATCGCTGTAGATTACGAATCCTCCGGGTCCAGAAGGTATGGTCAAGATGGGTGCTGTAGTCAAGCGCTTCTTCAGCTCCTCGAATGCCTTTTGACACTCCTCTGCCCAAGTGAATTCCTGCTCCTTACGGGTCAAGCGGGTCATTGGCTCTGCAATCTTCGCGAAGTTCTCTACGAACCTCCGGTAATATCCGGCAAGTCCTAGGAAACTCCTTACTTCTGAGACATTGGTAGGGGTTGGCCATGTCTCTACAGATGAAATCTTTGCCGGATCTACTGAGATACCGTCTCCTGAGATAACGTGTCCAAGGAAAGCGACATGATCTAGGAGAAACTCGCACTTGCTCAGCTTGGCATAAAGTCTCTCTCTCCTTAGTGTCTCTAACACTAGTCTCAAGTCCTCTTCGTGCTCCTCGTGGCTCTTCGAATACACCAAAATATCGTCGATGAAGACTACCACGAACCGGTCTAAGTATTGGTAGAATACTCTGTTCATCAATTTCATAAATACAGCTGGCACATTCGTCAGTCCAAAAGGCATCACTAAGAACTCATAGTGACCATAACGAGTCCTGAATGCTGTCTTTTGAATGTCTTCTCTTCGCACCTTCACTTGATGATAACCCGATCTCAAGTCGATCTTTGTGAATACCACTGCTCCTGTCAACTGGTCGAATAAGTCGTCAATCCGCGGCACGGGGTACTTGTTCTTGATAGTCAAAGCATTAAGGGCTCTGTAATCAATACACATACGTACTGTTCAATCCTTCTTAGGCACAAACAATACTGGTGCTCCCTATGGCGATGCACTAGGTCAGATAAATCTCTTGCTCTGCAACTCCTCCAATTGTAGCTTCAGCTCGTCTAACTCTTTCTTCGCCAATCGGTACACATTAGAAGATACAGGTGCTGCTCCTGGTACTAGCTCAATGGTGAACTCTACGTCTCTATCTGGTGGTAAGCCTGTCAATTCTTCGGAGAAAACATCATCGAATTCTGCAACTATTGGTGGGGGCACAATCTCCATAGCCATGCAAGTTCCAGCTGTCTGTCCTACTCCTTGTCCGACGGTCCCTCGCATGTACTCGAACTTCGGTTGATCTGGCAGTTTAAAAGTGACACTACCCTTCCGGTAATTCAGTATGGCATTATACTGGCTTAACCAGTCCATACCTAGCACAACATCAAATTACGGCATAGGCAAAACCAAGAATCGCGCTCTCATCTCTCTACCACATACGACTACCGAGCACGTTCTAATAGTGCTGGTAACCGGCACGATACCTCCTCCGGTAAGAAACTTCCAACTCTTAGGTAAGGGGAAAGTCGCTACTCTATGCATTGCTACAAATCTACTAGATATAAATGACAATGTAGCACCATAATCAAACAATGCTGTCGTAGGTAAAGATGCGACTAAAATGGTACCTGTGATAGCTTTCCCTTCTGTTTCCTCTTCGGTAGCTGCTAATGCAAAGGCCTGTCCCTGTCTCTGTCCTCCTGCCTGCTGTCGGGCCCGATCAAACTGTGCCTGCTGTGGGGCCAAGGGTGGTCCCCTCTGGAATCCTCCGGGTGCTGGTGGACGCTGGCCTCCTGGTGGGGGTAGTATCCTCGGGGCTGGTGCTGCTGGCCTTTGTCCGGCCTGTGGAGCTGCCTCTCTGTGCTGTGGGCAATCTCTGACAAGGTGCTGGCTTGATCCACAAATCATGCATGTCCCCAGTCTCTTTCGGCAGTCCTTCTCAAAGTGACCTCTCTTACCACAGAAGTGGCAAGTCGGAAGTTCCTGGTGTAGATATGGTGCTGCTCTCTGCTGTGTCTGCGCTCCGGGACGATGGATGGGTCCTCCTGCTCCGGGTTGGACTCTAGCTGGCGTGGTCATGCTGGAACGTCTAACTCTTCTGACAATGGCCTCCTGGATCCTCGCCTCTGCTAGGACCTCCTCATAAGAAATCCTCGCCTGTGCGGTGGTATATCTCTGTAGCTCAAAATTGAGGCCGTGGTAGAATCTCTGAGCCTTCTCTAGATCATTGGGTATCAGGATGGCACCAAATATGCTAAGGCGGCTAAACTTCGCGTCATATATGTCAACAGTCATATTCCCCTGTTCTAGATATAGGAACTGGGAGTACAGGGCATTTCTGACTGTTGCTGGAAAATACTTCGCATTGAAGGACTCTAGGAACTGTTCCCAAGTCTGGTTCTTGCCTACACTGCGCTCGATGGAATTCCACCAGTGATGGGCGTTGCCTTTTAGTTAGGCCCTCACTGCGGTCATCCAAAGGTCTGGATGCAGTTGTGAAGCCTCTAATAGCATCTCCGTGTTGGCGATCCAATCGAAGATCTGTTCTGCAGTCTCATTGCCTGAGAAGGTATCTGGTCCCATCTGTCGGAACCATCTAACAGCGCCACCTGTCGGGGCTGTTGGAGGTACTGGTACTGGTACTGGTGTCGTGGCAGGTGTCCTCTCTAGTACTGTCATCAAACTCTGTCGCAATGTCTCTGTCTGCTGCCACTGTGCTTGTATCATTGCCTGGAAGAACTGAAGCATCTGTGGCTGGCTATCTAGCTGTGGCATCTGGGGTAGATAAGGTGTAGGAGGTAGTAGTAGAATCTCTGGTTGTGCAGTAGGCGTCTCTTCAGATGTCGGCCTCTCAGTCTGTGGCATCAGTGTAGCTCCTGAAGTCTGGCCCTCACAATGCTGCGTGGGGATCGTCTGGGAAGTCTGTCCCTCAGGCTGTGGTGTAGGATCGCCCTGCGAAGTCTCGTGCCAATGTATCAGCGGGGTCTGTAGCGGTGGTTGCCCTTGAGGTACCTCATCTCCTTGAGTGGTGTTGTCTGGTACTGCGGCATGGGGTGCTCCTCGTCCACTGCGCAAATTCATCCTGCTGCAAGAGATAGAGCTTCATTAAAAGAGTACGAGAACAAACAAACAGGATGCAGATATTTTGAAGCAGTATGAAGGAAGTTCAAAGACGAATCCAAAGTGGATGAGACCTAATAATTTCTATCCTATTGCAGGCTCGCTGGGCATGTTACCATACCACAAGCGAAAAGTCGACCTGCATGGGCCACCACTAAAACCATGTCACGCCCAGTCCCAAAATATATGGAACCAGGCCATATGGCAATAGCCAGCTGACACGTCTCCGAGGATATCCCAATTTAATAGATCCACGAAGAGTGCTACGCTGTCCTATAATACTAACATGTCCAATATCAGTCAATAACAGATAAACTAATCTCATCCACAATATAAAGAGCAAGAACACTAAATAAACTACTGGTGGATAAATACCAGTCTCAAGATATCATAGTACAACCAGTAATGTCTGGTGGGAACAAACCCACTACTATGACGAAATAAAGTACTGAAATGAGATATAAAAGATAATGACTAGGGCATTGGCTGACTAGGTAATGATGCACCCAATCTAGGCTGAAGGCCTACCAACTGGTCACGAAAACTCTGACTGATGCACCTCCAACTCCTCAGCTGTAGCGAATCTCGTCTCCTGTCCTGGACCGTATACGGTGGGGTAGTAAGCCTCATCTAAATCTGGAAAGGTACCAGGTCCTCAGAGGGACATAAAAAGATACAAGAAAACAACATGCCATATATGAATACTGAATAAAATAAATACAATAAGGGTGTGCTAGCCATCTAAGTGAATGCAATGTGAGGACAACGCTGGTACGTATAGGTAGGTGTAGGCATAACGTCCATGCTCCGAAGAGAGTAGCATCAGTACAGTATATCGTCCATATCGCTCCGAAGAACGTGGCATCAGTGTAAGGGAAAGTCATTGGATCCGAGGCTCCTCCGAAACTACGGCTCCAATGTGTGTACCCCATACGCCTACTAGTTGTCGTTCCTGCCCAATGTAGATACGCAAGTCGACTACTCGACGTGCATACCATGTAACTATATGCCAAGTCTCTAATTTATAACCTGAACTACGTACTAACCATGATGTAGGTTACACGCAATGATAGCTAGTCGAGTACGCAAACCCGTATCCCAATATGATTATGTCTCAGTGAACGTGTAAAGTGTCAGGTCTCAGACAATAACAGGGTATCGTCCAATGGGTTGAGTCTGCTAAGAGCTAAGTCCATGTATACTAATCATCGACGTACCCATCGAATGCACCCGAGACAACTCGGACGCGCACAGTTGTATAAATTACAAGCAACAAGAATAAAATACAACATAATGCATATTTAATTTAGACAGTAAATATAGCAAGGTATCTTGCCTGTGTCCTGAAGCTGGGAATGCCAGAAGCTGGTTCCTGCAATATCTCCTGGCTGATCCAAAGGTCCTAAACACAATATAATATAACAATCTAATATCAGACGCTAAACATTAAATGTACACGACTAGGACGCGACGTTTGAATATTATCGCAAGTTCACGTCTGTTCGAGTACAGCTTCACCTGTGCGCGTAGCTAAGGTGCACACGTGTTCTGTACTCGATCATCCTGGCCCCTGAGATAATAATTTCAAGTTACGGGTTGACCACGATCGCTGTTCTGTGCGAACACATGCTCATTGGTTTCTATGTTCATTATCCGTGGTTTATGTACAGGTTTTAGGGTAAAAACGTTAGTCTTTGGTGTTATGCTAGTCAATATACAGATTCTAAACCTTATTATTCATTAATCCAATTTACACATCATTAGGGTTGTGTCTGATATCAATATTTCTTGACACGTCGATACGACGCTACGATATTAACATGAAGAAACGGGGTTTAATGTGGTTACCTCTACGTGGCTTGTTCGGACAGGGTCTGCTCTCGTCGAGGCATACTCTGGCGAGGTGGCAACGGCTCCGGCGATACTGCAGCAGCGGCAGCGGCACTGCAGCAGGCGCGGCAACGGCAGCAACACATGGGGTCGGGTTGGCTCCGCGGCAGCTCGTCGCTTGGCGTACGGCTGTGTCGGTTGAAGGGACAGCGACAGCGGATGTAGGGGCTGAAAGGCAGTCGGTCGGGGTGTTTGGTGGCAGCAGACGGGTAATGGCAGCAGTGGTCGAGGTAATGGCGGCAACGGTCGGGGTGTTAGGCGACAGCAGTCGGGGTGTAAGGGCAGCAGTGGCCTGGGGGTTTGGCGGCAGTGGTGATGGTGAAGGGTTGGCGCAAGGGAGAGGGGAAGTATGCGGCTAGGGTTAGGGTTTGTGAGGGATTGGTTGGTTTAGGGTTTTACATGGAGGAAGTTGAGTATTTATATAGGGAATGACTTCGGGCTTGGTCTTGGGGTTGGGCCGGCCAGGGTCCAAGGGTCTGGTTTGGTCAGGCCTAGTTGGGGTAAATTTAGCTATAATCAATTAACTAATTTATATAATTAACTGCGCGCGGCGACGTTAATTCACATCGCGTAGCTATGGCTGCAATATGGTCAGAGGGTACCTAAAAATCGTCTCCCGTAATTTAATTATCTCGGTTTGCCCCTAGTCTCAGTTTTAAAATTACAAATATACCTAAATTGGTTGAGGGGGTTTACAGACAGCCTTTGAACACTCGAGTGAGCAGGGCGTCATTCCCTTGTAGCAACACCGTCATCATACTGAAATAGTTCATGTATTGACTTGGTGATGTCTTTCCCTCAAATAAAACCATGGCCTATGGTTTATACTTTGGCGGGAAAGGGATCTCATCCCAGATAGCCGGGTATGGCTGATTGATCCCCAACTTCTTGAGTTGATCCTTATGCTTTAAGGCATCAAACTGGGCTTTTAAATCCCGTACAGCCTGCATCAAAACTTCAGCTGGAGAGGGAACTGCCGAGAGGTGAGAGACCGGCTGAATTGTTACCCCAACTGGAGGTAACATGTTTTTCGGGTTGGGAGGTTGAGGAGCAGCTGATTCTTGATCTTGAATAGGCTCCTGACTTGATGGTACTTCTACCCCCACCCGTAATTGAGTTGGAGGAACTGGTGCAGCTGTGTGTTGAGTCACCAATATTTGGTGCATACTCTGTATCATGGAATGCATCTCTTTGAGTGATGCTTCTAATACAGTGACACGTTGTTCTGTGCTTCCTGATGGGGAAGCTTCTTTGTGTTCGTCCCCAATGGCATAGACTCCCATTTCTCTGGAAGCTACTGAGGGATTGGTATAGATCTCTGTAGAGATAGAGTCTACACTGTCAGTATCGTATTCTGTAAACTGGCGACCCCCAGTGTCGGAGTCGGAGGAATATGAAGCCGCTTGTCTTGACCTCGAGCGAGTATTTCGAAAGACACCTGCTTCAGTATTTTCAAGGAGTCTGTCAAATCTTCTTTGGCTCAGAGTTCTAGAGGGATGATGTCTTGAGCTTGACCTTCCTCTAGGAACGCGTGAAGCCATGTTCACCGATACGAATGTCGGTTCTTCTTCCTGTAAGGGCAAAGGGTAGTTCAACCGGTCGAAAACCGACCGTTTTGCCTTAACTATAATTTTATGACTATTACAATAGTGCTCCCTAGGAGGTGTAATAGACATGTTGGAAGATCCCTTATCTTTGCGCTTCTGGTTTAAGAAATTACGCAAATCAGGAGGATTGACAGAAGAAGAAGAAGAAGGCTTATTTTGCCTTTTTACATCAGTTGGAACGCGGATGTTGGGAATCATAAGTCTCTCCCCTCCATACGTATACAGCAGTTCAGCCATGTGAGCAGCACATGATCCGTGAGGAGCATATCTATCCACAAACTGGGCCTTCTTTACGCTGAGGGACTTGTCCTGGCGTAAACTAGAACTTTGTCCAGGTTGGCGTAAAACAGCGGGTGAATTTTGCTTTTGATGGCGTAAAAGTCCAGAGCTCGGGAAGTTCGCCACTCGCTTTCCCTTGGTGTGATCCGCGGGTCCATCAGCCTTCTTATAGGCGGAAGATGCATTTTTACGCACGAAGCGCATTTGAAATTTTTGTTTTGGCGCAGAGGCCTTGTCAGAAATTACGTCAGCCACGTCAGCGAAGGGAGACTTGATTTTACGCGCGGAGCGCGAAGTAGACTTCTGGTTTAGCACTGAGGCATTGCCAGAAGCTTGGTCTACCTCGTCAGCGACGGAAGACGAAATTTTATGCGCAAAGCGCGGAGTAGACTTTTGGGTTGGCACTGAGGCATTGCCAGAAGCTTGGTCTGCCACGTCAGCGATGGGAGACAGGTATTTACGAGTAAAGCGTATAGGTTCCGGTGCTACAACCTCGTCGGTCGGGGAGAGAGAGTCTACAGGAATGGTAGAGGATGTCCGGGGCATCCATACTTTACGCAACTTCCTGTTGTCTTGGAGAGAGAGGGAGTGAGAGCTACCCCCTGCGCGAAGCATTTCTTCATAAGCACATTGGTCGAATTGGACGACCAGAGTCTTCTTAGTTGCTCCGACGGATACAGAATCGTGTTGAGCAATGACTTTCTCATCAGAAGAGAGATTGGTCCCCAGCAGAGTCACCATCTTGTTTTCGGTGATAAACGAAAGAAATGATAACTAGGTTTATACGAAACCCTTTCTTTGTTTACAAACAAGCCAGAAGAGTACAATTAATCCTATACGAGGATGTTAAGTACAAAAATGATTCTGGGGTAAAATATTGCTATAGGAGTCTGATCTGCGGTCGATCACTTTGTCCCTTGGACCACACGATAACAAAGAAGTGCTGTAGAACAAAAAAAAGAAGCTTCAGAGGCTGCAGGAGGGATTGGATCCTCGTTGCCAAAGTCGTCAATCACTACACTCTATCTATGCTCTCTCAAAATTTTTGACCTCTCTCCTCTCTCCTCGGCCTTTCAAATTTTCGACACTCCAAAATTCCTCGACCCTTGACCTCCGTGGCCGGAGGTCTCTATTTATAGGGTTCAGTGACAGTCGGCGTAGAAGCCGAGCAGCGGAGAAAGCTGCACCCTTTATGCGGCGGTTATAATAACTGCTACCCACGTATAAATGATCTCCTGAATCCGCGTAGGACGCGTGTCCCATTATAAGAATGATGCATATAACTGTTGCGAAGATCACGGCATGCAAGCCACGTAGATAACTGCCCCTCGCGTGGAGAAGGTTGGCATAGAAGCCAAATAACTGTCACATTGGCGTAGAAGCCAAATAGGCGTAGAAGCCAAATAGTTGTAAAGTTGGCGTAGAAGCCAAATGGTTGCATGTTGGCGTAGAAGCCAAATAGTTGTCGAGTCTGGCGTAGAAGTCAAGTAGATGTAAAAGCCGAATGATTGTCAGGTCTAGCATAGAAGCCAAGTAGCTGTCAGATTGGCGTATTTCAAGGAGATACTCGCTTAGCTGAAAATAGCCCGGTTGGCGTAATATGCGGAGATGGTGATATGGACATATTAGTCCTAATTATAGCCCTCTCAGCCTTTTGAAAGTAGAACCAAATCTTGCGCATTAAATGCAGAGATCTGCCCCCATCTCGCGCATTAACTGCAGAGTGACACCTCGATTTCTGCGCAAAAATAGCTTTTGACGTAGCATCTGGTTTCGTCTTTACTTGAGCGTAGAAGCTCATGTCTGCCTGTGTAAAACAGACAGTGTATTCCCTGAGCGCGTTGAAGCGACTTATATCAAAGAACTGTCACTAAATGACAGTCTGGATCTCTGTACAGAATCATCATCACAGCCATCGTTTCGATCGTCGTGCAGAACTTTTGTCAGGAGTCAGGTTCACTGTATTGTCTGACAGGTTCATTCGCAGAATATGAAGAGTTCCTCGTATAACTCCATGCTGCATTAATAAGCAAGCGTATCTTATGCTGTGGGGGGGGCGTAGCCACCATCTTACGCTGAGAATGGCTTTGAAGGTACTGCTTTACGCGGACCTTTTTGGAGCTCTGTTTTACGCTAGAATCATTGAAACTCTGCTGTATGATGATAGCTTTGAAGTCATACCTCACGCTGGACAGCACTGAAGCATCTTGGGAATTTTATGCGTACAATCTCCCAGCGTATTTTTCATGCTTCTACAACCGTCGAACAAGGAGTAGGACAGATAGCTGGAACTTGCATGACTATGGAGATTGCACCCCCGCCAATAGTTACAGAATTCGAGGATGTATTCCCCAAAGAATTTTTAGGCTTACCGCCAGATAGAGACGTAGAGTTCACCATTGAGCTAGTACCCGGAGCAGCACCGGTATCTTCTAATGTGTACCAATTGGCGAAGAAGAAGTTAGATGAGCTGAAGCTGCAAATGGAGGAGTTACAGAGCAAGGGATTTATCCATCCTAGTGCATCACCCTGGGGAGCACCAGTGTTGTTTGTACGTAAGAAGGATGGAACAGTACGCATGTGTATTGATTACAGAGACCTTAATGCTTTGACTATCAAGAACAAGTACCCCTGCCGCGGATTGACGATTTATTCGACCAGTTGACAGGAGCAGTGGTGTTCACCAAGATCGACTTGAGATCGGGTTATCATCAGGTGAAGGCGCGAAGAGAAGACATTCAAAAGACAGTATTCATCACTCGTTATGGTCACTACGAGTTCTTAGTAATGCCTTTTGGACTGACGAATGCGCCTGCTGTATTTATGAACTTGATGAACAGAGTATTCCACCATTACTTGGAACAGTTTGTGGTAGTCTTTATCGACGACATTTTGGTGTATTCGAAGAGCCACGAGGAGCACGAAGAAAACTTGAGACTGGTGTTAGAAACCCTGAGGAGAGAGAGGCTTTATGCCAAACTGAGCAAGTGTGAGTTTCTTCTGGACTGTGTCGCTTTCCTTGGACACGTTATCTCAGGAGATGGCATTTCAGTAGACCGGACAAAGATTTCATCAGTAGAGACATGGCCAACCCCTACCAATGTCTCAGAAGTGAGGAGTTTCCTAGGACTTGCCAGATATTACCGGAGGTTCATGGAGAACTTCGCAAAGATTGCAGAACCGATGATCCGCTTGACCTGTAAGGAGCAGGACTTCACTTGGACAGACGAGTGTCAGAAGGCATTCGATGAGCTGAAGAAGCGCTTGACTACAGCACCCATCTTGACCATACCTTCTGGACCCGGAGGATTCGTGATCTACAGCGATGCATCCAGGAAAGGGTTAGGATACGTCTTGATGCAGCATGGGAAGGTTGTAGCTTATGCTTCTAGACAGCTGAGGACACATGAGAAGAACTATCCACCCACGACTTGGAGCTTGCTACGGTGATTTTTGCTTTGAAGCTTTTGAGGCACTATTTATATGGAGAAAGAGTGGAGATATTTACTGATCATAAGAGCCTAAAGTACGTCTACACCCAGAAGGACCTTAATCAGAGGCAGAGATGTTGGCTCGAGGTGATAATAGACTTTGAGATCGAGCTACAGTACCATACGGGAAATGCCAACGTAGTAGCTGATGCGTTGAGCAGGAGACCCATGGCATTCTTCCTGACTACCCAACAACATCTGTTGAGGGATCTAGAGCAGATGGGTATAGAGGTCGTTATGCCCGGAGTAGACGGACAATTGTCGAGTTTTCAGTTACAATCGACATTGGTAGAGAGAATCAAGGTTTCTTTGCCGCCAGATGCCAGATTTCAGAGGTTTAGACTGAGGACAGAGGCTGGATTACAGACAGGACTGCGGATACATGAAGATGGAACCTTGAGATGTGGAGACTGTCTCTATGTTCCAAATGGAGAACTTCGGCAGGAGTTGATGACAGAGGCACACAGTTCAACCTATTCTATTCATCCAGG
The DNA here is from genome assembly GCA_036927795.1 of Iris macrosiphon. NCBI lineage: Eukaryota > Viridiplantae > Streptophyta > Magnoliopsida > Asparagales > Iridaceae > Iris > Iris macrosiphon. Next base: position 7,572,153 of record JAYESA010000005.1, on the reverse strand, counting down.
AGGCACGAAGATATACAGGGACTTGAGGCAGTACTACTGGTGGCATGGAATGAAGAGAGAGATAGCACGCTTTGTGGCCAAGTACCTGGTGTGTCAGCAAGTCAAGGCTGAGCATCAGAGATCTGCAAGATTGCTTCAACCACTACCTATACCGAAGTGGAAATGGGAGCACATCACTATGGACTTTGTTACGGGCTTTCCGAGGAGTCCTAGTGGTCGCAATGCAGTATGGATAATCGTGGATAGACTCACCAAGTCCGCACACTTTTTACCTTTCAGAGTTGGGCAATCTACAGAGGTCTTAGCAGACATGTACATGAAGGAGATTGTGCGCCTGCACGGAGTGCCAGTGAGTATCGTGTCTGACAGGGATACAAGATTCACATCTTACTTTTGGCGGAGTATGCAAGAGAGTCTCGGTACCCGCCTGAAGTTTAGCATAGCGTATCACCCACAGACAGATGGCCAGTCGGAGCGCACCATTCAGACATTGGAAGACATGTTAAGAGCGTGCGTGCTTGACTTCGGAGGATCATGGGAGGACCATTTGCATTTGGTCAAGTTTTCCTACAACAACAGCTATCAAGCGAGCATCCAAATGGCTCCCTATGAAGCGTTATATGGAAGGAAGTGTCGTTCTCCAGTATGCTGGAGTGATATAGGCGAGCGACAGATTCTCGGACCAGAGTTGGTTGTTCGTACAGTAGAGAAGGTGAAGAAGATCCAAGGGCATCTACGAGCGGCACAGGACAGGCAGAAGCACTGGGCGAATGTGCATCGACGACCCTTAGAGTTTCAGGTTAGAGATCACGTATTTCTAAAGATCTCGCCTACTCGAGGGACTATCAGATTCGGAGGCCGAGGAAAGCTGAGTTCGAGGTACATCGGACCATTCGATGTGTTAGAATACGTCAGAGAGGTTGCTTACAGATTAGCCTTACCGCAGACTTTGGAAGGCGTCCATGACGTCTTCCATGTATCTCAGTTGAGGAGGTACATACCGGATCCGAGTTATGTGCTTGACCATTCCGAAATCACAGTTGGCCCGAGCCTATCATACGAAGAGGAGCCTGTGGAGATTTTAGACAGAAGTGAGAAGGTATTATGAAGGCAGACCATCCCCCTAGTTCGTGTTGCAGGAGGCATCATGTACCAGGCGGGTCGACCTGGGAACGCGAGGAGGATATTCGCCAGCGTTACCCCCACCTCTTCGAAGGCCTAGGTATGTGGTAGCATTTTAAATTCAGTCTTTAGTTCTTACATACGTATATTTTAATTTCGAGGACGAAATGCTCTAAGGAGGGTAGATTTTAAAACCCCTCGTCAAATGTAGGATTTATTTAAATTGAGGAACAACCATAACCGAAATCCCAAGTACCCAAATTAGGGTATCAGTCTACACCAAGCCTGCTATGCCACGACTCTTGTGTGCCACCCCAAATCTAGTTCTATATGTTTTCGACGCATTAGGAATTACCATGTTCAATTATTAAATTAATTAAATTATAGGCCAATTCCACCTCAAGCAGGACCTAACCCAGCCCACGTGCTCCCTTTCATGTGGACCAGCCCCACTTCCATGAGTCCTGGCCGGCCCAAGCCTCCAGGCCAGTCCACAAACTTTCCACATATAAATATACATATTCAACCTCAAAACCCTAAGTAATTACTATTCATTCATCTTCCCCAAACCCTGGCCGATCAATCCCGACCGCCCCACATCCCTCCCGACCGGCCACGCCGACTCCGACTACACCAACACCCCCACCCCCACCCCCACCGCCAGTCGCCTGCACTTCAAACCCGACCGCCTGCGCATCAAATCCCGCCCGTCCACGACCGCCTGCATTCAATCCCGACCGCCTGCACATCCTTCCCGACCGCCCACGACTGCCTGCATTCAACCCCGACCGCCCCACATTCAAAACTCGACCGCCTGTGCATTCAAATTATGACCGCCCACACCGCCTGTACGTCCGATCCCGACCGCCCAACCGTGGCAGACCAACCCCGACCCCCCACGGCTGAACCTCCATCCAGGCGCTGCTTTCCCCGCCGACCGGATGGCCATAGCCGCAGCTGCGACCCCTACCTTTCTGTTGTTTCTGCTGCCAGAGTTGCCGCACGACGCCGGAGCCGCAGCACCGAAAGCTGACGTCGACTGGACAGCACCTCGAATACGATTGGTAAACACCCCCTACTCTGTTGTTTGATTTACAAATCGTAATAACCGCACCGTCGTGTCGGATGACGACACGATTAAGTCACAGTAAACCATGGGTATTAGTATGAATGCTTAAATAGATTTAATGGAGTCTATGGCTAATAATTATCTTGACCAAATGACCTGTGCAGAGAACTTGTGTTCCACCTGAAAGCGTAGTCATAGACTTAGTACAAAATGCATGGAGAATAATGAAGTGTAATTTAACAAGACGTAGTGTAGTTTCGTGAAACCATAAATGAGTGAGTTATTGACGTGAGGTGCACAGTGACAGAGGACAGGGCACGCTTGCATCTTAGCTACGTGCACACGCGACCCTGTAGTCTATCCACCGTGAACTTGCGTCAATACCTAAAAGCAACGTCGTAGTCATGTATGTATTATTTAGTGTTTGATGCTGGATTGCTATATTATATTGTGTTTAGGATCATTGGATCAGCCAGGAGACACTGCAGGATCCGGCTTTTGGCATTCGCAGCTCGAGGACTCAGGCAAGATACCTTGCCATATTTACTGTTTAAATTAATGCTGCATATGTTGAATGATAAATTGTGTTCTCTTTCATATGACTGTGTGCGTCTGATATTGATTCGGGTGCTATCGACGGATACGTCGATGATTTAGCATACTTGACCTAGTCACTAGCAGACTCACCCCATTGGAGGATACTCTGATATCTTCCGAGACCTGACACTCTTACACGTTTCACAGTGACATTCATATTGGGATGCGAGTCCACGTATTCGACTAGCTATCGGTACGTATGACATGCATCATGGTTAGTACGTAATTCAGGTTTAGATTTCATGTTAGTAGAGACTGGCACATAGATACGTGGTATGCACGTCGAGCATTCGATTTGCGTATTTATATTGGGAGGGGAGGACCACTAGTAGGCGTATGGGATACACCCATTGGAATCCGAAGTATCCGGAGGAGCCACGGATCCAATGACTCCCTTTATTCAGATTTTCCGTTCTTCGGAGCGGTATGGACGTATATATACTGGCAGATTCCTTGTTCTTCGAAGCGGTATGGACGTTATACTATTCAGATTCTCCGTTCTTCGGAGCGGTATGGACGTATATATCATTGTAGATTCCCTGTTCTTCGGAGCGGTATGGACGTTATGCCTACACCTACTCATACATACCAAAGTTGTCCTCACATTGCATTCACTTAGATGGTTAGCACACCCTTTATTGCATTTACTTTATTCAGTATTTATATATGGCATGTTTCTATGTATCTTGTTACGTCCCCCTGAGGACCTGGTACCTTTCCAGATTTGGATGAGGCTTACTACCCCACAGTATATGGACCAGGACAGGAGACAAGGTTCACTACAGCTGAGGAGTTAGAGGTGCAGCCGTCAGAGTTCCGGTGATCACTTGGTAGGCCTTCTTCCTAGGATTGGGTGCATCATTATCCAGTCAGACGATGCCCTAGTCATTATCTTTTATCTATCATTTCAGTATTTATTTTGTCATAGAAGTGGGTTTGTCCCCACCTGACATTATTGGTTGTACAATGATATCTTAAGACTGGTGTTTATCTTCCAGCAGTTTATTTAGTACTTCTTGCTGTTTTTATTGTGGACGAGATAGTTTACCCATTGATTGACTGATATTGTACATGTTAGTATTTTAGGACAGCATAGCACTCTTCGTTAGGATCTATTAAATTGGGATATCCTCGGAGACGTGACAGCTGGCTATTGTCACATGGCCTAGTCCCGTGTAATTTGGGACTGGGGCATGACAATATGAATAAATCAAGACAACAATATGAAGCAGGTACTGCAAGTTTTGGCAAGGTACACTTGCTTGGGGTTCTGACTCCAACTGTTGCTCTGGTATCAGTGGGATTTGCAGGTACTCCTTCGGTTGCTGAAATAAATGTCATCAACAGATTCAGAAGACATAAAATAGCTAGAAATGCCTGTACTTGAGTCCAATTTAGACACAGGGGCAAAAGTGACAATTTTTGGTCAAAGCGAGGTCCACACGTGGCCCGCTTCGCATCGAAAAATGTGTCAGAGACAATATTCTCCAAATTCGTCAAACTTAGTGTCAAAAAGTCCAGAACGACGATACGAACCCAACGGAATTTCCAGAACTGGATTCCGATGAGACGATCACAAAATTGCCCGTCAAGTAGAGCCGCGGGGCCCACGATACGCGATTTTGTCAACTTTCTCAGAATCGAACCAAACTTGGGTCACAGGACCAGCGTATTGCTACGAGTCCGATGGCGCAAGTTTCGTTTCGATACGACGTGTGTACACGAAGTTACAACGAGTTCCAAAATAGGTCAGACACGGGGTGTTGTCGACGGATACGCGTTGATTCCGGTGTGCACGCACATCCAAATCAACTTCCGTAATATCCCACACGTCCGTATTAACGGTGCGCACCTTTCGGTGAAGTTCGCACACGATCGGAGATGGCCGGAGCTGGTGGCTGCTCGTTGGGGTCGTCGTCGAACGGGGCTGCCGGAGCTGGAGGAGGCGAGGCGGCGCACTGACGGAGTGAAGGCTGGTCGTCGAGGCGTCGATCGTGGAAGATGGCAGAGCTCGACCTGCCGGATCTGGTCGATGGGCAGCGGAGGCGATGGCGATCGTGGAGGCTGGAGGCGGAGGAGAGAGGTGGCCGGGGCTGCTCGCGGTGTTGGGGAGAGGCGACGACGACGGGGCGGCCGGGGACGACGGTGGCTAGGGTTGCGTGGAGAGAGAGGCGGTGGAGCTGACGGTGGCTGAGGGGGTGTCGATCGGGGCTGCGGGTTTAAATATTAGGAGCAGGTGGCGGTTTGCATGCAGGGAGGGGAACCGAGGGGTCGTCGGCGGTTGCGGGAAGGCCGAGCGGCGCGGAGAGCGGGGCAGCCGGCGGTTACGGGCGGAGGCGGCGGAGGAATCGGCAGGGTCGGGGAAACGGTTAGGGTTCAGACGGGTTAACGGGTCGGGTTTCGGGTCGAGTTCAGACCCGATCCGACTCGCAGGGTTTGGGCCCGGTTCAGATAGACCGGGTCGGTCCGGTCTGAGTTGGTTTGGGTCACAAATAAATCGGATTTATTTAGGGTTTATTTTGGTTTAATAAATAATTAGTTTTTAGGTCTTTAGAATTATTTCCGGGGTCCAATAAATTCCAGAAAAATTATCCTATGTCTATTATTTTATTTTACACCCAAAAATATTATTTTTATAATATTTTAATATTTAATAAAAACATTTAAATTTATTTAATTCCAAAATACCTTGATTTTAATTAGTTAAAAATCACAAAAAATTCCAGAAAATTTTCTGATGGAACAAAGCTCTTTATAACTCAGAAGACTTCTAGACCGAGATCGCACTTGGCACTAGGAAGGCTAGGGAGTTACTCTTTGAAATGGATAGAAGATTTGCTCACAATAGGATAGAAGATTGAAGAATGGTTGAGTGAGTAGGAATGAGAATTCCAATCCTATATATAGTTTGTAGGCAAACATAATTCGGCCAGAATTCGGGTGGAGTTTAATTTAAATTTCCAATCGTTGGGCCAAGAAATCAGGAGCTTATTGAACTGGTCGATTTCATACCAAAAGAGTAACCGAGTTCGGTCCGAGTTCGTCACGAGTTTGGCACGGGTTTGGTTTCTATATATGGTAGACTTTGTAAATGAATGTACCTGATTTGGTGGATAGGTTCTCTGGTTTATTTGAGTGGACTAGGTATATAGGTATAGGTACTTGGATTTGCCAGTATGACTTAGCTTACAATAATCCTAGACTCAAATAAATAAAAGATTATATTTGAATAGACGCAATACAGATGACATGTAATAGCAGTATTGAGGCTTCAGATCGTGACATATTAATGCATGGTTTAGTTAACTATCAAAATCAAGTTGACTAAGACCGGATGGGCCAACAATCTCCTTCATTTTGATAATTGACAAACTATAAATGATAATACAAGTCTTTGATATTCAAGGCTCCCCCGTAATTGCGGAGTAGTTGATATGCTGAAGACAACATCTGTCAAGTATCATCTTGTATGCTAGTATCATGTATATCTTTCTCCCCCGTTATCATTTGATCGAAATGACATGCTCCCCCGAAATCGGTAAGATGACAAAAAAAATAAGAGAGTAAAGTATTTACAGGATAATATATAATGACAAAAGAAAAATTGTATTTAAACTTTTATTCATTTAAAAGGAAAATATACAAAAGAAGATGTGTAATGGAAATATCATTGTAGAGCATCTAAAAGTAAACTTTTTAAATATTAAAATCTATTGAATAACTAGCTGTCATTTTCTTCATCTTCATCATCAGGTTCAACTATTCTGTTTGGATCAAAGAAGGCATCAGCTGGATCCAAATATCAATGAACATAGGGGTGATCAATACGAAAACCTTGTTAATTCGGATTTCGTAGAATCAAGAAAGGTCTGATTGGGTGCTTCGATAGGGTATACTATATGTCTATTAAAGTGTTGCCAAGAACCTAAGTCTGAAGAGTTTGGCGATGATCGGTAGCACGATTGCATATATCTTCTTGGTGGAAGCGATCACGCAATAGATTAAAAATAGACTCTATGGTTTGTGGTTGTTTATCAACATGAGGGACAGAATCAACAGGATGAGTGTTGGAGTTAGATAATGAGTTATAAGATAAAAGCATAGTTGGCTCAATTCTCCGAATTCGATTGATGTATAAAGGTTCCTCATGATTTGGACAAGTATCCAATTGAATATCGAAATAGCTGAAAATAGTTGGCAAATACTTGGCGTATAGTAGTGGACGTCCTTTCTTGCGACATTGAACCATTTGAGATAAGATAGTTTGTAAAACATTAAAGTTAATACCGAAATACAAACGATATAGAGCTGAAATTTCTAGATAAGAGACCTCATCAAAGTAAGTCTTCTTAGGTTGAAAAGATGAAAAGATAATAGGATACATTTCAAAGAAGTGACCATTCAAATATCTAGCATAAAATTTTCTAGGTGGACATTCAAGAGGGTGACAAAAGATATTATTGAAAGAATCTAAAGTTAAGCCATGGTCAAATTAAACTGGAGTGATGTTGACTAAGGTTTGTCCATCAGCGAAAATACATAGGATTTTACCTAAGTCGTTCGCATCGAATTCAATTAGAATACCATAAACTCTAGATGTGATAGTGTTATTTTCATATGTTAAGTTACAATAGAACATTTGGATAACTTTGGTGTAAATGTTGGTATGGGTCGTAACAAGTTCTTCAAGTTAAAGTTTTTGAAAAATAGGTAGATAGTCTTTGTGTTGGGAAAAAAAATCAATAGGATGACCAAAACAGATGTGTCTCTTGGAGAAGTAATGAAACCAATCATTTAAAATTTTGAGGCTTCGAAAAATGAAACTGTCGAATTCACCTATGTATGGCATAATGGGATAGAAGAGAGAGTCAGAAAGGAATCTAGTTTCCTTTTAGGGGCCGTTGGGAGGGGATATAGGAGGAAAAGATAAGGTTATTTATGGAGAAGGGATGATTTTCGTTGGTATGAATGAATGAGCAACGAAATAATCTTTATATAGAGTAGCAAAAACCTAAATTAGGAAGAGAATTAAATGACATAGCATATTCTGGAATTAAACTAACCGAGTTCGGTCCGAGCTCGGCCCGAGTTCGGTCCGAATTTTGTTGACTTTTATTTCCAGAATCTCAATATAACTTTAATCGATATTATGCCTTTCTTGACTTGATATAAATATAGAATAATAAGTGCTGAACATAAATCATACATTTTTCAAGAGTTTAAATCATCTCGGAGTAGTTGTAGGGGCCGGATCCCAGCTAGCGGTGGTCTGGAGACACTTAAATACCGTGTCGCTTAGGTTATTTACATATTTTTGACAGAAGGGCCCTTTCGGCTTGTATCCAAAATTTTCAAAACTTTAAAAAGTGTGACAAAAAATTTGTAAAGCATCTTATGATTCTTATATTTTATCAGAATCCAAAAGACCTAATTCTCGATAGATAAAGTTGAATCGATCTTTAGCTAAATATTTCGTAAATATGTCTACTAATTGATGTTCCGTGTCCACATACTCTAAACAAATATCTCTGTGTAATTGATGATCCCTTAGAAAATGATTATGGATTTCTGTGTGCTTAGTGCGTGAATGACATACTGGATTTTTGGTGAGATTAATAATGCTAGTGTTATCACAGAAAATAGAAATATTCTTATAGTGCAGATTGAAGTCTTCTAGGGTTTGCTTCATCCACAAAATTTGAGCACAACAATGTCTTGCAATGATATAATCTGCCTCAGTTGTTGATAATGAAACATAATTTTATTTTTTGCTAAACCAGGAGACTAGAGACTTTTCTAGGAAATGATATGTGCCGCTGTGCTTTTTCGATCGACTTTGCATCCAGAAAAATCAACATCCGAGTAAAATGTGATTTCTTAGGATTAGCCTGATATCTAGCACAAAGGCATACAACAAACATAATGTCTAGGCGACTAGCCGTTAGATATAACAAACTACCAATCATACCTCGATACTTACGTATGTCTGTTGGTTTACTGCTATTATCAAGGTCAAACTTAGTGGATGTTACCATGGGAGTTTCAATAGGGTTTACATTGTCCATGTTAAACTTTTTGAGCAAATTCTTCATGTACTTAGCCTGATGGATAAAAGTTTTTTTGTGAATCTTGTTTGATTTATAATCCTAGGAAGAAAGTCAGTTCTCCCATCATGCTCATCTCAAAATCACACTGCATACACTTAGCAAACTCATTACATAGCTTCTCATTAGTAGATTCAAATATGATATCATCAACATATATTTGCACTAGTAACAAAGAATCAGTAGAAGATTTTGTAAAATTGGTAGTATCAATTTTTTCTTTTGAAAAACTATTTCCAAGTAGAAAGAAGTTAAGACATTCATACCAAGCGCGACGGGCTTGTTTGAGTCCATATAGAGCCTTTCGTAACTTGAATACATGGTCAGGGTATTTAAAATCTTCAAAACCAGAGGGTTTAACAAAAAAATCTTCTTTGATAACACCATTTAGAAAAACACTTTTAATATCCATTTGAAAAAGTTTGAAGTTATGAAAACTAGAAAAAGCATAAAGCATTCGGATAGATTCAAGTCTAGCAACACGAGCATAAGTCTCATCGTAGTCAATACCTTCCTCTTTGTTGTATCCTTGAGCTACGAAACGTGCTTTGTTACATGTAACTGAACCATCCTCATTTAATTTATTTTGAAAAACCCATTTAGTACCAATGATCGGATAATCATTAGGTTTAGGAATGAGTTCCCAAACTTGATTACGTTCAAATTGGTTGAGTTCCTCTTGCATAGAAGAAATCCAAAATTCATCAGCAAAAGCTTTATCAGTATTTTTAGGTTCTATTTGAGAAATAAAAGCAATATTTGCAATGATATCTCTATTTGAGGAACGTGTACTTACACCTTTCGATAAATCACCTATTACCAAGTCCTCAGGATGATCTGTGGAGAACTTTAGTCTCCTTGGCAGAATTTTTGGATGACTTGCACTGTTTGTATCTTCTGATGTCTTGTTGGTTGCGGATTGACTACCTTCATCGTCGCTGTCGTTTAGTACTTGAGTGTTGTATTTATCAAATGTAACATTGATTGATTCTTCAACAGTCAATGAGGTCTTATTGAATACTCTTAATCCTTTACTTTTGGTGGCATAACCTAGAAAAATACCTTCATCGGCCTTGGAGTCAAATTTTTCTAGATTATCTTTGGTATTAAGAATAAAATATTTGTAGCCAAAAACTTTAAAGTAACTAATTGTGGGGATTCTACCAAACCAAAGTTCATAGAGGGTTTTCTACGATATAGGTCGAATAAGCACTATATTCAAAATATGGCATGAAGTACATACGATCTTCAGCCCAAAAGTATTTCAAAAGTTTATACTAATTTAACATGACTCTAGCCATATCGCCAAGAGTTCTATTCTTTTACTCAACAACACCATTTTGTTGGTTTTAGTGAATGTAACGAACCTAGGTAAAACTAGAAAGATCGCTAGTAATATAATCTTTTATAATATAATTACTTAGTGTTAGTTTTAGTAAATGTTGCTTCTGTTCGTTGATTTTAGACTCACCAGTACTTTCTCCAAAGTGCTGAGCCACCAACAGTTTGCTTGTTCGAAGGTGCTGGATCGTCTGAGGAAGGGATAGCCGTGCCTCATACCTGGGACCCAAAAATCTGGTTTTGATGCCTTAAGCCGTATCGATGTTTTGAGCTAGTTTTGTATAAAGGGACATAATATATAGAACGATGCCATTGTGTTCAGAGAACCTCATGCCTTGATCTTTGTTCCGTATACTCAGATGGATTATTGTTTGCAACATTGTCCTCCACTGCGTACTCTATCGATTCGATGATAGCCACAACTTCAACGATAATGCCTTGTGCGGGCGCAACCCCAGACTCTCACGACATCACGTCCCAATGGAAACGATTGTACTGCGGGTGCGCTAGCCCGGTGATTCGCGCATAGCGGGGATGGCCAATTCCGACGGAAGATCAGGACGTGACACTCATCATTATCGACATCGACATCTTCTTCGACATGTATGTAGAGCCAGCAACCGACGCCATCGCATCCGTATAAGAACTCGACGATGACATCGTGGTACTATCAGTCGTCACATAGCTTTCCAGTGATGACTCTGCAGCAACCGCAGTGGCAATCTCAACCGAACCTTCTCTCTCCTTACAACGAGCAAAAGGTGTTTGGTGAAATGCCAGTGAGGGAAGAAGCATTGTATCAGTCATGGCAGAGCTCTCCGTCGATGTATCTATAGTACTAGCAGTACCCGATGCTGCCACAGCCGTACGCAAACTCCTCGACATCTCTGTGGTACCAGTAACCGATGTCGTACTATCCTCTGCCACCACAATACATGGCGGCACTTGAACCAAACGGTCATTCACTGCCATTATTTGTTCCGTACGACTGTTATCCACAACATCAATACCCGACACCACCGATGCCCCATCACTATCCCTCATCGTCAGAGCAGTGGCTGTCGATGATGCCACACTTTCCCTCTCCGTAATATACTACTCAATAGACGCCTCAGATATCTCCACCATCGCATCTGCAACAGCAACAGTGGCAGTACCAAATGGCCCCTTATATGTTTGATGAAATGGTCGTGAGGGAGAAAGAACACATGAGTCTTAACTGTGAGGTCCAAGTGCTCAATAAAATGTATGAAGAGGAACATTCTATGAATCTGCAGCACAATTTGGCCACGATTCATGCTGAGCATGCAACTTCTTGTATTAATAACCACGTAGTAAATTTATTTCCTTGTCCATAGTTAATGAAGGATCTTCCTAATAGTGATATTGCTACTTCTCAAAGGACTCCGATGAGTCCTAATTTTTATCCTCTCGATCAACAAGCCTGGGAAGATGCTATTGTCTGGAAAAATTCACCAACAGTTAGTCATGTGTCTCCAGAGAGTTACTTAGTAGAAGCTGACCTTGAAGTAGAAGTACAGACACAAATGAATGGCAGGGAGATGGAGGTCATAGATGAAGGGACTATGGATGTAGTCCAAGAAAGTACATGTAAAGCTTCAATTTTGCAAAACTCCTTGGTGGATATCAAGAACAATAAGGAAGGATGAGGTAACTTGTTTGAGCAAGATTCACTTGATGCCACAATATGTCACCTAGCTTGTGATGCAATAGTAGTAGGACAGTCCCAGGTGATATGAGAGGAATCCGAGGTTAGCAATAAGTCCATAATGAACATTCCTAAATATACTATGATCGAAGAGAAATATGGTGGTGGTGAAACTCATATTGTCACTCCTATTGTACCTGAAGAGTTCGATAAAGTGTCAGTTGTTGACTTGGATAATGTATCCAGTGGCTCACATTCGTGTGTTGAATCTCCAACATATGAGGTTATACATAATCTCGAGGGGGCTTGTTCCATAGATATACATGAAGAAGTTGTTCCTTCACCAAACACAATTCATCAAGCTGAACTCTCTCTTAAACTTTTTGATTGTTCCTTGGGCTCTCAAAGGATTTTCAAAAACTATGCAGATGCTTCTGCAATTAATCATGGGCATCTTGCTTTAGGAGAACATCTTGATTGCATTTATTATTCAAATGCACTCCAAAATAACATTGATCAGACATTGGGACTCCAAGATGGAGAGCTTGATGCTCTTGAAATGGCTAGGCAAGTTGCTATTGAAGTTGAAAATGTGGACTATGGGTCAAATGCATGGACATCGTTTGTGAGGGATGATAAAAATAAGATACTAAATGAATCTCAAGAGCTGCTGGTTTCTAGAACCAAATATGGAGTTCAAGGAGTTCTTGGAGTATCTAGTTTGCAGATATCTTCAGTGGAGACAAGTCAAGGCTTTCAAGAAGGAATTCTTGCCATTGAGCATGCTGACTTTGATGGAATTGAGTGCCTTGCTTTAGTAAGCTGTGGTAAAATTATATCAACCTTTGATAACCCAAAGTCTGTTAAGATTGGCCACTGCAAGCTAATTGAAGAAATAATGATTGGCGAGGACAGGTTAGTTCATTTTCCTGGAGGGGCCGAAAGATCAAGTAGGGTGCAAGGATTTAAAACAAGCACCTCAGAATTGGAGGGTGAAATTGGTTTGGAAGCAGTTAGTACCTCCAAAATTACAAAGGTATTTTGTTTTCCCCTTGGTGCTGTAGGGTACTACATAATTGCAAAATATACTCCTTTGGCTCCGGATAGAGAAACCGATGAACCAGCATATGTCATATCCGCATCATATGGCTATATTGGGGGTCATGAAGGCAAAAGTCTATACAGTTGGTATCTTCATGAAACAGAAACTGATGCAGGTGTGTTGGTACCTGAAGCATCAGGACGTCTTCAGTACTTCTTCAGTACTGCATAGCAAAGGATGTTGGGTATTTTTCTGCAGCTTGACAGTTATATAAAGTTCAAGAGGAGCTTGAGTGTGAGGCTTTAAGGCATATGTGGGATCCAGAAGCAGCAAAGAAGAAGCCAGGCAGCAGTTAGTGAGAACTCATCCATGTTTCACAGTTAAAGAAATACCTAAGCAATCGAGTGGTGGTCCAGAATGGGGTTCATAGTCAAAGGAAAGAATTGTTAATGGAGCCTGATTGGATATTGCAAAGGAAGCTGGTTCAGAGAAGACAAAGAGCTGTAGTTGATCTCTTAGTACAATAGAAGAATGGGAAGTGCTGAGGAAGCAACCTGGGTTCCCTACGAGAAGTTTATTAAGACTTTTCCTTGTTTTGACCTTGAGGCAAGGTCATACATCTCCAATTATGTGAGAGTAGCAGTTAGCATAGCAAGTCATTCTTACCTTCAAATTTAGTAGTACCAGTTAGTAGTTGCTTGGTAGCTTTCATTTTGACAGAAGCAGGTGATAGAAGCAGGTAGCAGCCGATAGAAGCATCTAGCAGAGCATCCGGTTTAGGCAGTCAGTAGTTGGTCCAGTCAACTTGAAGAATATGTTACCTGGCAGAATTAGTTGGTCTAGTCAGCATTGAGGGCATACTGGTAATTGTTATTTCTTTTTGAATTTGTATAAATACCTCTGAATGGGAGGGAGGAGGGATTATGAAGGATATTGATTCTTGATTCTATAACTGTTTTTCTCATATACTTGAAATAAAGAGTAGTCTTCTTCCCCAAATAGTTCTTGTTCTTTACAAATTCCTAAACCCTAGATTTTTCATTGGTGGTTTCTACTCGATCTGCTTCCAATCCAGCTGGAAATGGAAGAGGCATGCATTAATAGGGGTTAGGTGTGGGAATTGACGATGTATGAAGCTCTAGAGAGGAGGAGGCTGATGATAAAGGCACTACAAAATACACTCAGGGCTGGTTCAATTTTTTTTCTAATTTTTTCACTTAAAATTTTACTCGGGGCTAGCCCAAAAATTTATTTAGGACTGTCAAAATTTTGATAGTCCTTTCACTAGGTTGTACTGTCAAAATTTTGATAGTGCATTGAATTGCATACATTATCTAGAACAGTCAAAAATTTGACAGTCCAAACTATTGGAAGGACTGTCAATTGTCCTAAATAAATTTTTGGGCTAGCCCTGAGTAAAATTTTAAGTGAAAATTTTCAAAAAAAAATTGAGGCAGCCCCAAGTCATCTTTCCAGTGCCTTTATCAAGAACCGAGGAGGAGGAGAGGGAAACATAAAAAATGGGAGAATTGGATTTTTTTTCTCCAAAACCTGAGATTTTCGTAAATTAATAAACCGACGAATTTTTACTCTTAAACCAACATTTTTTTAATATTTTTATCTAAAATATGTGTATAATAACAAACATTTTTAACCTTTTTTTCTTTTTTTAATTTTAAATAAACGTGGAAATAATTTTTCTTTTTTAAGTCCAAAATAAATCGACCTTTATACAAATCAGTGGTACATTTTCAACGTTTACATCCAAATGCCATCTAATTACTCGGCGTTTATTGAGAAACGTTGTTATATCATATCTATGCCGACCTTACTATATATGTCATAAAATAAACGTAAAAAATTATCAACATTTATGATAAAACATTGATAATTGGCAATGTTTATGGCATAACGTCGGAATATCATGCCTAAACAGACTTTAACATAATCGTCAAAAAAATTAACGTTGGAAAAGTCCTATTTTTTTGTTTGTCGCTAACATGCTCAGTCGGATGATACAGATGCCTTCGTAGAATATTATGTAAAACCTATAGAGACTAAGATCATAGGTTGTTCTTGGTATCTCATGAGGATATTGATCAAGCGGTATGGTACGAATTGAACCTATGTGATGTCGTAAAAATTATAAGATAATATACATACTGAATGTGTAAAATAGTAGGTTGGCACTGTAGGAATTTTACAACGTCAAACTTTAGTGAATCAAATTGGTCCCGATATATGGAGGCATTGGAACTGCTACATCTGTAGTCCGTTGTAAAGCTACCAAAAAGACACAAGGCTTGGTATTAATGCAAAAGATTGACCTACCAATAGAGAAATGCTCGCAGGACCAAACTTAAAAAAATGATAAAATTATACATATTGTAACTGTAAATGGAATTAAAGAATTTTTTTATATATGTGTTAATGTCATTCATCCACTTAAATTTTTCTTCATTTTACCACTGAGAGCACACACACAAAATCTGACATGGAACTATATAGATATAGGAGTATTGATGCTCCCTATGTGTGACACATAGCTTCTGTAAGATCTATCATAAATGGTAGAAAATACAAATTTACCTTATCTGAAGAGTCTAGGAATAAAATTGCACTAAATAGGGCTAGTAAGTAGGCTTAGTGCCAGCAATGACCTGAACATATGATGAAGATATGATATCCATTAAACTAAATTTATATATATTACATGAACATTGACATTAAATGTTATACTTACCTAATTCTCATCCACTTTGATCTCTTCGTCATCAATACGACCTAGATACAAAAAATTACTACGAAGCCACTTAAACGTCACTAAGCTTTTACTGTATAATTTTGGCGCCTCTACATCTAGTTACTCCATAGTCACAGTCTCAACGAAAATAACAACTGAATAATTTCGGGCAAGTTGTTTCCCTTCAAGGATCTGATGCTAAAGTATTAGGACTTGAGCGAGAATTGGGAACAATAAAAAGAACTACATAATAGATCCGAAAGCATTAATATCTTTAGAAATATAAACTGAAACCTCTAATTTAGCAAAACTTGCAAAAACCTATGTTTGCTTATTATGAGACCATGAAGAACCTTTAAAAGTACTCAAATCTCCACCAATAACTACTTTACGCAGAAAGTCTTGTGTTATCCAATGATGTACACGACATTTACATATTGCATCATCCAAGTTTTTAATTTTAACCAAGACGAAAATCAGTTCTGCTACATCCAGTCTTCCCAGTGTGGTGTAAGACTGAAATAGCTTATATTGGATAGCTTGTACAACTTGACCACTTAATGGATATGTTAGAGAATGACTAATATATTACTGATACTGCTAGCTTACCCAAGATGAAATCATCTTTCTTATACAAGAAAATCTACCAGATTCCTTCTCATGTTGATGCATGTTGCGTCAAGTTTAGAAACAAAGACCGTAGTAGGCTAGTAGTTATGGAAAAATTGGATATGCAATATGTTAATGGATGTGTCTCATTCCTCAACAATAAACATCACAACGAATATCAAATAAAGAAGCAGGATTGATGCATATAATTCAAGGAGAAAGTTACATACCAGGTATATTTTGAGCATAGGTAGATAGACAGATTACCTTTGCAAACATGGACCTTTAAGCCTCCAATATAAGGGCGGATGTAATAAAAAACATAAGCATAAAAACATAAAAAACACACATCACATATATCATTGCCAAATATGCAACCCATATGGGGAGAACAAGTCAGGAGAAAACTTCCATGACCAAACACACATCACAGCACAACACAACAATTAAATGTTACATGCAAAACCTATATAGTTTACTTGCTTCAGCATGTATTGTTCCTCAGCATGTAGAGTAACTGTGTCGGTTCAACCTAGCATTGTTAGCAATCATTTTCTTCTCAAAATTAATTGTTATTTGCATTACTTATATTCAGTTGAGAATCATAAGGTCATACGGGAAGAAAAGTAAATCCTAAAGGAACCTAAAGTTACTTTCAGGTTGTGTCTGAAATACGGGATATGTTTGAGCCAAGATAAGTGCATAGTATACTAGGAAGAAAAGTACCATCTTGCTCGAGATATAATAAGATGCAAATGATCTATGCAAAAAAACACAAATAAGCTACGGATAAAAGCATATCAATAGATCCACATTGTTTTCATGTCACAAAATAAAAGCAAAGCATAGCCTAAAACACCAATTCATATTACTAGTACTACTAATTTTTGCTCCATCAATCTCTCCACAGAAGGATCACATTCCTAAGCACGTTACTACGCAAAATCAGAAAGCTGCTCCATCAAACTTGTTTTTTTGCTCCATCAATCTTTTATTTAACTTTATACCTGTGCTTGTTCTTCTGGAATCTGTATATATTGACGGTCCAAGGAAACAAAATCTCTCCACACGTTCCTTAGCAAAATCAGAGCGCTGCTCCATAAAGATTCTTTTTTTGCTCCATCAAGCTTCTTTTTTTGAACTTTATCCTTGTGCTTGTTCTTTTGAATTTTATCCTTGTTCTTCTGAAATCCATATATATTGAGGGTTTCAAGGAAAAAAGAGAGAGTATATATCTAGGGTCACAAAGAATAAAAAAGAAAGATAAAAAGATAATATTACAATAGAAATTAATGCAAAGATTATATACCTCCACACCAGACATAGGAGAAATGGCTTGAAGATTATTTTTCAGCGTTGCAATAAGACGATTACAAGCATCGAGAGAGGAGGTTGAACTAATCTTGTGCAGGTTTGGAGTAGCCTTATTTAGCGCCTTCATTTGGTTTGATTCAACAAATATTAGCTGCTGAAATAGAGAACAAAAGTAGTGGGGAAAAAAAAAAAATCAAGACTCACTTCCTTTGCTATATCGCAGCATTCCTTTGGCGAGGAGAGAATCTTAAAGCATAACACAGAGAAACTCAGTCCTACTTCCAGCATAAATGGAATCCTTTCCACATCTAACGTTGCAAGTTGTTTTGCATTCTCCTATCATCATCATCATAAGACAGATGTTAATTAATTTTAGAAACACGTGCTTCAAACAAATTAAAGAATAAATAATTAGAATTTACCCAAGCGAATTGGTAGGAGCTTCTGGCACGTTCTACGTTCTCCTTCAAGTCATCGTGAACATCTCGTTTCACCCCACGATGAACATCTCGTTTCACCTCGGAGATGTATATGTATCTATAACAATCTCCCTCTTGAATGTAATACATGATGAGGGGCTCTAAATATTTGTCGTCCGTTGAATCATTTAATTTGCGTCTGAGTTCCCAGTGGGATCTTATAAGCATGCTGGTTGTGGTAATGATGCTTTTGCATGCGCTCTCGAACCCGGCATAGAGGTGCAGAAGGTAATAGCGAATGATGGCCCTTTCGGTGTCTGTATTTGCTTCCAATACTTCCAGTTCGATCTCAACCACTCTTTTACGGTGGAAGTCCACCAGGCTCTTGGCACCGGCCAAGAAGGTCTTGCGCTCTTCTAAGGTCAGCTCAGCACCGTCGATAGAGTACACCAAATCTCTCATATAGTCCATCATCTTGCTGTAATCTTCCAACTCCTCGGACAGCTTAGCCGAAGAAAGATAATTTTCACGAGAGAGATCTGCCATTCTTCTCACTTTTTCTTCTCCCTTTTCTGTTTTCACTCTCCAAAGATTTTCTGAAACACTCCCAAAATATCAGCAGCTGCTTGTGTTAAGAGTTTATTTATAGAAAATCCAGCCTCGTGTCCGTGTCCAGGTCAATTCCATGTGGGCAGATGTGAATGAGCCAAAGCCGGCTCCTTCTATAATAATTAGAGCCTGAGCTCATGCTTCAATTGTAGACAGACTTATTAAGCGTCTGCATGTTTATTGTTTGGCATCATATACATGTAGAAAATTAGATGGTTATATGAACATGTCAGCTTCTGCGTGTAATATAAGAAAATCAAAATTGTTCAGAACTTCCTATGTTCAAGCTCATCTAGTTAAGATAATTGAGTCATATGTAAAAATAAATAGGTAACTTCTTTGAAGATAAAAGAGAGAGAAAGATATATATTTTATCTTTAATTTAAGGAGTTAAAGATAAAACTAAATTTCTTTGAAGATAAGGAAAAGAGAAAGATAACTTTTATATATATATATATATATATATATATATATATATATATATATATATATATATATAAAGAGAAATATATAGCTATTTTATATTTATTTTTATCTCCTTTATCTTCAAGGATATCTACTCTTTGAAGAAAAGAGAGAGAAATATATATATATATATATATATATATATATATATAAGAGGAGAAAAAAGATAAAAGTAATAAGTTCTTTAAAGATAAAAGGGAGAGAAAGATATCTATTTTATCTTTAATTTAAGGAGTTAAAAGATGAAAGATAATTTCTTTGAAGATAAGAAAGAGACAAAGATGACTTATATTTTGAAAATATGATAGAGGAAAAGAATCTATGTTATATTTATTTTTATCTACTTTATATTCAAGGATATCTCTTTAAACATAAGAAGTTGTTTAGTTGGAATTTGATTTGACCACCGGACATAATACTAACCCTAACCGAATTTTCCAAAAAAAAAATTCTAAATTTATGGGAAAAAAAAATTGTATAGCTAATTAGTCTAAAATATATTACTCTATACAAAATTTTCTGTATGGAATACTAAGTCAAATGATGTCAGCTAGGTAGTTGCACTAAATTTTCTCACAAAATGCTATTTTTTGATTCAGAGGGATAATATCTCCAACAAGTAATTTTAGTTGCGAAGTTTAATTATATGTGAAATTTCTAGTTTAATTATATCATATATGTCATTCTTGTACTCCAAGTCACAACCAAGCTACAGTATGGAAAGTCTTAACAACTTAAACATAAGTTAAAAAACTAATTAGTTCAAATTAATGCACAGAGCAACGCATTATAATAATATAAGACAATATAAGAAGGGCTTATACTATAAACGTTAACTATACACTGCAAGCGAGCGAGGAGATGCCACAAATCAATCAATCAATCAATCTTGAAACTAGCTGGTTATATCTTGTATAATGCACAGAGCAACGCATCGAAAGATGTTATATTATAGCGCGATGATCAACATTCAATTCGAAAAAACTAAGGGAAAAGAAGAAGAAGAAGAAAACGGAAAATTTAGGATTAGAGTTATGGGGGATGGTAGAAAATTTTAGAGTTTCTAACCTTGATTGGAGGATTCTCGTTATTAAATTGGCAGCCTGGAGATCCTTGAACAATCGTGCTTTCTTCTTGTGTCGGGACTTTTTTCATTGATAATATATACAAAAGAATATGATATGGATTGTTATAGATACGAATAAGGACATTCATATTTAAATTTATCCAAATCACAACAGTAATTGATTATTTGTTCCATCCAACTAATCTTATTTTAAAAAATAAATAGTATAACCAATCAATAATACAAACACAATAATCATGTTGTATTGTAGTATATCTATGTAATATTTTGAAGATAGTTAGGATTTTTTAAAAAGTTAGAATTTCTTTAGATAAGGAAGAAATCACAAGTCATGCGTGGATTTGGACGAAGATCAATGATCCTGGATTTATTTAGGCGAGAAAATCCTAGACTTGGAAAAAGACTTGCAAGTCAAGTCTTCTCCTTTTTTTTTTTATTTTTTTATTGGTCCATGGTTGCCTACACACGCACATAATATTATATTTTTATTATTATTTAATTTTAACACATTTGAAATCGTCATAATATTGGCCAAACTGTTCCACTGTTGTTATAAATTTTTTATAAGGAGTCCAATTAATTTAAATTTAATTTTAAAATACTCATACGACATGCATGCATATTATTTAATAAATAATTTTCTTTTTCCGACTTTGATGTTTGTTTGTTTGTACTTACATACATATCTAAGTATATTTTTACTGATACATAGATCCGTCTTTAGACCATTCCAAATTATATGACGTAACGTTAAGAATTCACATCCACATACATCCAGTATTTTAAAAACTGAACATAAGATCGATCCGACTAAGATATTGGATTAGATCAAACCGGTTAAACCAGTTGGTTCAACCAGTAGTTCAACTACTGGATTAACTAAGTAGTCCAAATTCAATCTTTATGGACACTGATTTTTACAAAAATATTCATTTACAATCTGATTTTGAAAAAAAACAGCAGATCAACACTGAATCAGATTGAAAAAAATATCGGTTTACGGGTCAACCAGTCAGTCCAGTCCGGTTTATAAAACACTAGGTACATCTATCACCTTATATTGTAAGACCAAAACAAGTAGAAAATTTAATAAATTACCATGAAAACTAGAAAAAGACGGAGGATCAAATTATATATATATATATATATATATATATATATATATATATATATATATAATCGAGTCTTTGAAGAGCTGGTCACCCCTATTATGGTTCTTAGACATAACATTGAACATGATGTCCGGATTATAGGACACGGAAATGCCACATAATGTGTAGGGATATAATTTGTCTTTTTTAATTAATACAACTATCTTCTTCCAAATATATATATATATATATATATATATATATATATATATATATATATATCAGCAAAAATTACGAATGGGCCAAATTTGTTTGGTCAGTTTTGATGAGTCGGATTATTAGTTCAGGTTTGAAATTTTTTAGGGATGCTTATTATTAGGTCATCTCAACCCAATTGGAGACAAGAGAGTAATGATAGTGCAACTTTCACGAGAAGGAGAGAGGTGACTTGCAAGAGTATTCGTAGTTAATTAAGAAAAGATCGTAATCGACGTTGACAAAACGGATCGTTTTTGGGTTCTAATTCTCATGTAACTCTGTATCTTCTTCATTGTAATTCTTTTTCATCTTTGAATTGTTTTTGGTGATCTATGTTTAAATAGCTGGAAAGAGTTTGATAGGAGATAGTGTCCTTTAGTAGAGGCTATTCAGAATTAAATATAAGATTGTCACTTGGTTTTCTCCAAATTTAAATTTTTACGAATTTTTTTTTGTGTTTGCAATTATGATTTTGTGATTGGAAAACAAAATATATAGCACAACTCTCATATCATAAAGCTTTTCATATCTGAAATTCACACGGTGTTTATAGTAGAGGTCACTCTTTTCCAAATTAATGTGCCGAAAGTCTTAATTTGAACAGTAACGTACACAAAAATTGTTCGAGCCACCCGATCCATAGATGCTCGCTCAAACTGGAGAGGAACCCCACTAGCAGTATTTTAGATTTCTTGTGTGGAATTATCAGGACCTCTCATCAATCAATTATTATCAGGTGGACCTCTCATCAAATTGAGTTTTGTTTCAATGGCTATATGCACCAGCCAGCTTTTGCCAAGTCTTGTGGCCGGGCATATTTTTGCAACCAACCACTCTTTAGTATGGGCAGAACACTGATTGAAGAATTATCTGCACTTCAATTAGGAAAGAGAGAGAGAGAGGTGGAACAACAAATCTTGCTGAGATACATGTTAAGAACAAAACGTAAAAAATTTTCCCAAATTAGAAAGTACCTACAAAAGAATCGATCAAAATGTACAAACAAAAAATATCAAACACAAATCGCAGCACAGTCCAGATGAAAAAAATCATGGGACGATCGGGGTCCAACACTGAAGAACATCCACTAATGGAATAAAGAGATTACACCATCTACAAGCTCCTCACCGATCCAACACGGATCACCGCAACTCTTTGAAACAGAAAATAGATTACAACCACGAAAAAAAAAAAAAAAAAACCCCAAATTGATCTCCTTCTCCGAAACGGCCTCCAATCATTCTTTGTTCTCTCCAAAGTTGCAATGACACTCTTGACACATTTTCTCCTCTCTTATTTTTTCTTCTTTTGTTGTATATTGCATGAGCCTTTATATAAACCCTTGCATGAATTAGGGTTTCTATATGGAAATATATATATGGAAGCCAAAAATATTTATGAAAATCTAATTATAATCAATCATATATTTAATGAAAATTAAATCATAAATTAGCTTGTCATAAATTGAAAATCCAATTATATTGAAAGTTAATAAATAAAAGATCAATCATAAATATATAAATAAAGTCAAAGATAAAAATTCAATATAATATTTGCTTACCATAAATGTTCCAATACACGGACTTGACCGCCATGACCAAACCCTTGCGGAACTTCCCCGCCTTCGCTACCTCGCTCAAGCCCTATACAAATCTGCCCATACGACAGAACTCTGCTCCATAATCGTCTACCAGTATGCTCTCCTGGAAGAGTGCCTCAAACTGGCTCTCCAAGGCACTGGGAGCCACATCCGGAAAGAACTTCTCCTTGAAAAGTTCCTTGAAAGCCTTCCAATTAAGTCCCGATACCGCTATCCTTGTGTCAGTACGGTACCAAGTAAGGGCAAGATCGAACATCTGGCTGCCCGCTGCCTCTATCTGCTTGCTGTCTGGGATCAGTTCCAGCCTGAAGATCCCTTCGATATGCTCAATCCAGTCATTCGCGTACAGGATCCCCTCTGTACCCCGGAACTCCCTGGGCCACATCCTCTGGAAGTCAATGATGTTGCCCGGCCTAGGATGTTGTGCCTGCTCTGCCTGTGGCTGGATCTGAGCCACTCTGTCTACTGCCATCATGGCCACCTGGTGGACATTCTCAATGCCTAACCTTATCACGTCTACTTGTCGGTACTGTGCGTCCATCATCTCCCTGAAGAACGCGAATAACTGGCAGCGTCTACCGGTGTAGGATGTGGTGGAGAAGGTACCACCGGAACAACAGGGGTAGCTCTCGGATCGACAGGTGGAAGAGGATCTCCGAGAGAAGCAGATGCTCTCTCAACCGCAGGAGTGGTGAGTGGAGCGGTAGCAGCTGCCTGAAGTCGAGCAGGGCGAGAGGTAGCAGACCTCTCGGTAGCAGCTGCTAGAACGGTGCGGTGAGACCATGTCTTCAGAGGCATCCTGAACACAGATCAAAAGAAGTCAATACGGTGCAAGATATGATATCATCAAAGAAGGACAGTAATATTTCAAAAGAAAATAATTTCAGAAAAATTAAAGATAGCAAAAGATTAGGAAGGGTCCTAATTGTGATTGAGCACACTCTCTCTTAGCCTATATCCTATATCCTATCGCAGGTAGACCTAGAAATTCGACCTGCATGGGCCACCACCAAAAACGTTGTCACGACCCGCACCAAAAAAATTGGGCATGAGTCGTGGGTACGTCCAGCCTACGCTACAGAATCGACGGTAGAACGCTGTCTAGGTCACAACTATCTATATCTTACAATAACCTGTCAAGATAACCTCTCCAAAAGGAGGAAAATATTATAATATACATAAAATCAATCATAATAACTAGAGAAAGAGTAAAAGCACAATAAGATATCAACCAAAGAAACAAAGAACCAAAGAGAGTAAGTACAATATCCAAAATATACAGTCCAAGTCTAAGAGTCTACAATATCTCACAGTAGCACCAAATAAATAATACAGTCATCCAAAACCAACTGGGAACAAACCCAGTGAAACCCACCTAGCTATACTAGGGCGCTAGCGGCGACTCCTCAGCTGGGACGGGCTCCTCCTCTATCTCAGGGTCGCAACAATCGTCGACGCCTGGCCCGTAGTAAGTCGGGCAAAAGTCCTCAGGATCCTCTGAAAAATATATTCAGTCAGGATTGGAGCGAAGTACATAACTCTGAAAGAAACTCCAAATACATGGTAAGGTGTATATGACTAACAATAGAAAAGAATACAAGATGCACAGGAAAGTAAATACATTGTGGAACTGATAAAGTAACTGTAATATAAAACTGGGGAACAATACAAGTAGTAGAGAAGTAACTGCATGTGAGAAAATAGGAATATTAGCTAGGTGCCTTGAGCACAAGTTCGTTATGTGATCGGCTTGGGTTGCACATGATTTATTCTATGATAACTCCGTTATGTGTGAGTTGTATAACCGACATACACATGAATACTGTTTGGATTTGATCACATAACCAACATCTACTCTCCTCCCCCACAAATACTCTTGGATCCAACCACGACATGCTACGTACATGATAAATAACTAGCGCACATGAAAACGAGAGCACACGAAGCACATGAAGCGCATGAGAATCAATATCCAAAGCACATGATGAAATACACGTGATAGAGTACCCGCTGAACACGGTAAGGGGGATAACATCTCATGACAGGATCCAACTAGTACCAGCTCGTGAAAAAATGTGTCAGAATCAAGTATTAACAGTTCTAGAACAGGTGATATATACGCTATCATGAAATGGAAACAATCAGAGGTAGGTACTCGTCTTACGTCCTGAGCAACTAGTGAGGATCGGATCCGGACTGGCGTCACAAAGACCTATTAAAAAAATAAGGTTAAATGGGGTTCTAAAGAGTTAAACAGATATAAAATAATTAAAAATAAGCTTATAGGGTTGTTCTAGGTCAAACGGATAAAACCGATGAAATCTGGGTCAAAAGTCAACCCGGGATCCAAAAAGTCAACTCTAGGTCGAAACTAGGTCAATGGTTGACTTTGGCGGTCAACCGGGGCAACTACGGTCAACTCCAGGTCAAACTAGGGTGCCCCTAAAATTTTAGGTCAAAACTAGCTCATTAAGCTAGTAAACCCTCAAACTCGCCTCTTTGAGATACAGGGATACCCTCGGTATCCGATATCTCAAACTAAGCTATACACCCCACCTATACCCTCTAATATATATCCTAACACGTATATATATATATATATATAAAAGTAACTCTAACCCCATTCCTAGGCAAAAGCCCAATACCTCTCCCCGATACCCAATACCTTGATATCTCAAGGTATTGAGATACCTTACCTTGCCCTTCTCATCTCACTAACTATACATCTAACTATACCTATATATATATATATATATATATATCACTCATCTGCAGCTGCTACAAGCACGTCTACCTAGGTCCGTCTAACCTAGGGCAATACCCAAAATGGGCCAATCTCGAATTTCACCCAAAATTGACACAAAATCCTAGGTCAAAGTCTCCAAACCTATCCAAACAAGTTCTAACTTCCTCCCATGGGTAGTCCTAAGGTCTAGGAAGGTTCTAAACTACTAATTACACTATATTAGAGTAATCACTAAGAGGAAAGTTAGGGTTTACCTCTTAGGAGTTGAAATCCCACAGCCAAAGTCTACAAAAATCCTAGAATTCACCACACCAAGCCTCCAAGCCTCCAAACCAAGCTTCTACACCAAATCTAGGCTCTACACACCTATGTTAGAAAGAATGAAAGATTAGGGTTTGCATTTATGAGAGAAATAAATGAAGGAAGAGAGGAAAGGTGAAGATACTTACTTGAAATTAGAGAAAAATAAATGGAAGAAGTAAGAAAAGAGAATGGAGAGTAGAAAAATGAAGAAGGGGGAAATGGAAAGGAAGGGGGGAGGCCATGTAGAAAAAAATAGGGTTAGGATTTGCATTTAGGTACAAAGACCACAATACCCTCAACTTAAGTCTTCCAAACTAGGGTTTGAGGTTTAGGGTTTCTTAAACCAATCTAACTAATCCAAAATAACCCAGCTAGATAATTAAAAATAAAATAACTATTCTACACCAAGGATTGAGTCTGACAAGGGTCCACTAGGGTCTGACATGAGTCCAGACTAGCCAAAACCCTAAAACAACTAATAAAAATAAATACATCCAACTAATTAAATATTAATACAAATATTTATGATCAATACAAAATTTACCAAATTAAAATAAAAATAAATTCCTATTTTTAGAATTGAGTAGCGACACTAGTTGTTGGTACCGCTGCTTTAGCACAGCAGCAATTGATGATGATGTTGGCACATGGGTGTCCTGCAGGGGACACCTCGCATGCAGTGGTTGTTTCACTCCCCTTGCGCTTATGATTGATCACGTCATGCAAGTCTGGAGAGGGATGTTTTACCCTTACATCCTCTTTGTGAACCCGGGTAGACCGAGCACACGGATGTGCAGGTGTTATCTTTATTCCCTGACCTGGGGTTCCTACAAAAACTTGCCCCAAGGTACCGGTGGAAGACTTTTGAGACTGGCCTGGTCCGTTTGCCACGGTGGGCTGGACGGATGGGTTAGACTTGTACAACTGCCCGTCAGGGGCTCGCAAAACAGTTAGCGGCGCCTGCTGACGGTCAGCCGTAAAAGCAGTTATTTGAGCTTGGCGAGCTCGTACTTCTCTAGACTCCTTCGTCTTAGCACACACTGGTGCGTAGTATGAAGAATCCAAGTTTGAATTTTTCCTTTATCAGCTGGGCGCATGGAGTCGGCATTGCGTGAGATTCGGTCGAAAACTGAGATTTTGTTGTTGTCATGGCCGTATGTAGCCCTCTATCTACGGTTGTCAACTAGTGCTGCATAGTTCTTCTTATGCGGCTTCTGCTATGGCTGCATAGAACGTGCACCAGCACCTGAACTTCTGCCATCATAGTATTTTTCTCTACCAGAGTTTGGGTGTTAGGCTTCTTCCTTCTCAGCCGAGACTGGAGCATGGACGAAGGCATTCTGGATGTACGAATGGTGCGCATCTTCAGCAACAGGGAGAGAGGTGAGGAGCGCATGCTCTACAGTTGGGGGAGGAACAGTAGCCTTTGCTACCCAAGTCCTGCGGGTCTTCTTAGGCTTTGCTTGCCTTGGAGAAGAACTCGCGCTACCCTCTGAGAACATTTCCTCAAAAATCTTGCTGGTCGAAGCGTACCACCAGCATCCTCTGGGTCGGCATGGCCGCATCGGACTATGTCACGACCTTCTCATCAGTGGAGAAGTTTGTCCCCAGCATAGTCGTCATCTTGTTCGCCATTACAAGTTTTGGGAGTGAACTTGGTTTAATAACAAACAAAGAGAGTACAAAGAGATCCTAAGCAGAAAATCTAAGTACAATATTTTTTGACCTGGGAATCATGACGGTAGAGATCGAGTACTGTAATGACTCTTTGACAACTTTGACGATCCGATGAGGGAATGAGGATGCTCTCTCCTGCTTTCTCTCTCCTGAACTTGTGATCCCGTCGTAGCTGACTGGGTTCTTAGCTCTCTCTGTGTGTCCATCCTCGTGTGAGGGCATGCAACACTGCTATTTATAGCCATCTTGCTGAAGGGCTTATTCGCGCATATACTATGCATGCATAGACGCTGGAACTACCATGTATCCATCCTGAACATAATGTAGTTGCAACCGTGGGCACATGCCACGGCCGTATTGCCACGTGTAGTTTTTGTTAGGATCTGTTGTTGCTAAAAATTGGTTCGGTTCCCTTCCTTGATGTGCGTGACTCGGTCAACTTGACACGTGGCTTGCATTTAGGTGTAGAGAATCTCCTCCGCTACAAAAGCAAGGTCTTGGCCCGAAGAACACTTCCATGTTGGAACGCATAGTACACTAAACACATGGAATTATGGACGCATTGTGCCAGAGGCTCACGGTACACATGGAGTCTGGAATAAATTGGGCCAGAGACGCATGGAACACATAAAATCTGGAACGCATTGGGCCAGAGATGCATGGGGAGTTTGGCCCTTTGTGAGGTTGATGCATAGTAAGCTTGACGCATGGGGCTTTGTCATTTTGTACACGTAGTGCTGCACAGAGGTATACTGCCAAAAGAAATTATGATGAAGACGCCAGCACTGATTCCAACCATCAGTGGAAAAGTTGAGGTGGCCTGAGTGACTTTTGTTGTTAGAGTCATGAATGCTCTGATTTGACTATAGTGGCGATGCGTCAAAGGGCTTCATGCGTCAAAGGATGTAATGCGTCCAAGGGAGTTTTGCGTCACTTGCTTCCGACTGTAGACTGGGGCGCATAGAGGGCTTTTGAAGTTTTTTCATAATTCTATAATCGTGAATCCCTATTACAGCTAATAAGGAGTATATCGATATTTTTGCCTGGAGTTATGAAGATATGCCAGGGTTGGACCCCCGGATCGCGATGCACAAACTTAATATCTTGTCCAATGCTAAGCCAGTAAAGGAACAACAATGGCGGTTCCACCTAGACATCATGAATGATATCGAAACAAAAGTAAAAAAGCTGATAGCAAGCAACTTTTTCTGTAAAGAAAATATTATAATTGGGTGGCCAACATTGTGTCTGTCGCCAAGATGAATAGCAAGATCTGAATTTGCATAGACTTTCAAGATCTAAACGCGGCATGCCCAAAGGATGAGTTTCCTCTCCCGATCATGGACATCATGATTGAAAACACTTGTGTCTTTGAGTGCATGTCTTTTATGGACGAATTCTCAGGCTACAACCAAATCAAGATGTTCCCAGACGACGAGAAGCATGTATCGTTCTGAATACCGATAGGGGTGTACTGCTACACAGTCATGTCCTTCGGCTTGAAGAATGGTGGTGCAACATACCAACGAGCTATGAGCACCATCTTCCGTAAACATCTGCGTAAGAGAGTAGAGTGTTACGTTGATGACATTGCTGTCAAAAGTTGCTCTAAAGATGATCACCTCTAAGATATGAGGACTGTGTTCGACCTGATGCGGGCACACCAGCTCAAGATGAATCCAACTAAGTCCTTCCTGGGAGTCTCCAATAGCAAGTTCTTAGGCTTCGTTATCACTTCGAAGGAAATCTATGTAAACCACGACAAAACTAAAGCAATCCTCGAAATGCATCCGCCGAAGAAGCGCAGAGTACTTCGTGGCCTCCAATGAAGACTATCATACATTAGAAGGTTTATATCAAATCTCTCTGGGCGCTGCCAGCCATTCACTCAACTCATGAAAAAGGGAGTATCCTTCATCTGGATGGAAGAATATCAATGAGCCTTCGACGATATCAAGGAGTATCTCACTAACCCCCCGGTGTTGGTGGCTCCAATTATGGGAAGACCTTTTTTGCTTTATATACAAGTGATGGACGAATCTCTCAGTGGTTTACTAGCCCAAAAGAGAGATGCAGGTCACGAATATGCCATCTATTATCTCAGCAGAATGATGGTTGTCATGCCCCGATATCCCACAGGACAATCGGCCGTCCCCGCTAGTCGTGAATCACCGTGCCAGCGCTCCCGCGGGATAATCGCTTCACCCATCTGGGCGTGATGCCGCACGAGCGTAAGTCGCGCCCATGCAAGGCCGTGGTCCATACAGGTGGTAAAAGGTCTAAGCCACAGAGTAGCACAGATTATCCGAGTGCAACAGAATGATAAACGCATAGGCGATTGGTAACAAGTTAACAGAGTCTTCAATAGCGGAAGCATTAAATAACACAAGTATAGAAATAAAATAAGCTCTTTATTGATATTGAATAAGTGTTACAAGCGGTGCTAGGCCGAGATTATAAGTCGCTCAAGCCTCTCTCTCTGAAACAGTAAAAGCGTGTCAAGTGGCTATATTTGTGGAATGATGTATAGGCTATGTTCCAATATTATGTCTTGTATATGTGCTTCAGTTTCGGAAGCAACGCTCCAAGGCTTCAGAATGAACTACACGCCTTAGCACGCACGAAAGAGGCATCCGCACCGAACGAGGTTCTCCCGTTCCCTGCAAGCAATCTGGTGGGATATCAGTACATGAATGCACTGGTGGGGAGGCTACTCGCCCGCTCGATAAAACCAAACATGTTATATTGGTTCTGTGCACTATCTATTAAGTTATCTTTCTAATCTTGCCTTAGAATCAGTTTTATAGCATATATGAAAAACCTAACTCCTGTGGTAGTGCGCCATACGATATAAGAGGAAACACGACAAAACTTACCAACTTACCATTTTTCCTTCCCTGTACAAGGAAAACTAAGTTAATTCAAGCACGAGCATTTATAATGAAAACCAAGACAATAGCATATGCAAACACAAGTGTACGAGCGAGATTATGTTTCGGGTGCACGATTACACAGATTATTAGGTATTTGCATAAGATATTCAAGTGCTCCATATATACAAGTGTGTTATTATACCCATGATCGTTCAGGTGTTTCAATATACTAGATGCGATGTAATAACTCGTACGCGGATAGACGCTAAGCGGGGATGACTTATCTATATGACAATTATCGCTGGCATAGCCATAAAAAATGATATGCAACGCAAGTGACGATTCTTGCTATAATAACATTCTGTCCATGACAAACGACCATACTAATATTTTTACCCGGATTGGATCGGTCCTAGTGCCCTGGCAATCGTGCTTGAAAAACGAAAATCTTTTGCACAAGTTGTCTGCGACACGTAAGTCTTGGGTCATCCAAATTCACATCTTGACATAAAAATCCATGAATCTTGTTGACAATCACATAACATGATCTGTCTTGCATAGTCTCCTTTGATCAACGAGTATTATTCCATGAGCTGTGATTCTTGATTTGCTTGACATGATTCTTGTTCAGAGTTCAACTTTCCTTAATGTATTTTTCTGGTTCGGGGGCTACCTTGGCGACCTAATGGTCCCGGATACTTGCAGGTTCATATTGCACAAAAGAGCTATTTGATAGTCTTCTGGCTTAACTATATGTATACACGATAAGGATAGTTTTACTTGATTGTGACATAAGTTTCATTATGGCAAGCATAGGCAACGAGTATAAGTTAACATATAAGCAGGCAAGCATGCATTTACATTAAACATAAGCATATACGCTTGGCTCGGTCTAAGGGTAAAGCGAGGAGTAAAACCGTAAGGGGACATACCGAGCAATATATTCTTAGGGTCATACAGTGTAACAAGTGAAGCAGTGCACTTCGAAGAGTACCTACTTATCATTCTACTCAAGGCATAGAGGAATCTGGTTGAACAAGGCAAAGGAAGCATATGAGGGTCCATATATATATATATATATATATATATATATATATATATATATATATATATATATATATATATATATATATATATATATATATATATATATATAAGCAAAGTTTTATTTCCATGTTCTAAAACAAGCAATACAAGTTGGGATTATTACCTTATCTAGGTGCATTGTATTCTTTAGTAGCATGCAGGGGGTGATTCACCTAGCGACTAGCATGTATCATCCATATTTTAAGTGTGCTGGATAAGCAAAGACAAGTTTATCGTAGTCACCCACCTTAGCAATGATTCGCCTCGGTCGAGCGATACTCCGAGCGAGCCTCTAAAAGCCTAAGCCGGAACTCCTGAAGGGCAAAATCTGAAAATCCTTTCCCTCAAACGAGTTTTCTCGCAGGGCAAAGCGGGTCGGGTTCGTTTCACTTTTTGCCATTTGAATCGGCAGTCC
The DNA here is from genome assembly GCA_036927795.1 of Iris macrosiphon. NCBI lineage: Eukaryota > Viridiplantae > Streptophyta > Magnoliopsida > Asparagales > Iridaceae > Iris > Iris macrosiphon. Next base: position 7,539,914 of record JAYESA010000005.1, on the reverse strand, counting down.
GCTTGAGCGGAACGGGGTGTTACATTATACACCACTCAGAAAAAGTCTCGTCCTCGAGACATCCTGAGCGCAGGCCGTTCTATCGCACTATCGAATCTATCCCAAGCATAGCAATCGGTACCACTAGATTAAATTTTGTTCAAACGGATCTCCTACTCGTTCCTTATTACCGTGTCGCGTGTATGCTGGGTCGGTCTCATTGAATGACTCTATCATCCAATCCAAGTTCTGACTTGGTCTCTGTCACTACCACATTTTCAGATTAGGGCATTTGTGTAATTTCCCTATTTTGAATAATTATGTATTTAATTAATCTGACGAGTTTTATAAATTAATTATATGTTGTTATTGATGTTTGATTTTAGGTCAAACCCTAGAAACTCATTAGGACTAACCCTAATGGCTAAACCCTAAATTGTGACCTAGCTTTAGTGAAACCCTAATTTTCCATGGTAGTTTTAGATTTAAAACCCTAGAGATGACTAAACCCTAGTTAATTAAATTCTTCATGACTTAACATGGAGGATTAACCTAATCCTTTGCATTGAAACCCTAAACCTAGCTTTTATTATAAAGGGGAGCCTCCCTCAACCCTTTCCTTCATGAAGAAAACCTAAACCTAGCCTCCATTAAAGAAAAACCTTTCCCCCACCCCCCAAATTTCAGAATCAAACCCTAGGAATTCACTTTCCTCCTCCAACAAAGGGGAAACAAGGAGCTTGGGTCAAGAAGCCTTGGAGAAGAAGAACCTTCATAGGAAAACCATCTCCCTATAGGTAAAATCCGATTTTTAATCCATTTTAATTCTGATTTTAGTTGTAGTTGGCCTCTAGGAACCCCTGTGCTGTGTAGATCTCGAATTCTAGGGATTCTACATGAAAACCTAGGTCGAATTAGGGTTTTGGTGACCTACGTTTGGTTTTCCCTAATTTTCGTGGACCCTAAATCATAGGGGTTTACATGTAGGCAGATTTTATCTCCAACGTGTAGTTGGATCTCGATTTTAGGATTTGATTTGGGGGTATTCTGTGAAATTTTGGGTTTGGGCAGTGAGTTAGGATTATGTATTCAGTGTTGTGTGTGTCCCTGTGTTGGGTTATCATGTGTAGCAGTGTCTTACTGTGTCATGTCAGTGAGTTTGTATCAGATAGTGTCTGTGTGTTCTGTAGCAGTGTATTAATTAGTGTCAGTCGTATGGGTATGTGTAGGTCTTTGTGTCTCAGGTAGAGTGTGTGTGTACACTATGCAGATTTGGCTTTGGGTGAGCAGTGGGTGTAGTATACCAGTATCCAAGTGCCCCAGAAATTGTGTGATCAATATTTCCTGAGTGTGTGCTGTGTATGAGTGAAATCCCCAGTATCAAGTGTATCAGCTAGATTATAGTATGCAGGGTGAATTTCAGTGTGTGTGCTGTGCAGTTCTAATGTATCAGTAAACAGTTAAATTCTGTGTGTGTTTGAATGTGTAATCAATGTCAGTGTGTGTTAGTACTTGTGCAGTGTGTTTTTGTGTTCTGTGAATACCTGTGTATAGGTCTAGTGTATCAGTAACTGCCTGTGTATCAGTGAGTATGTGTGAGTCTTAGAGTGTTTAGAGTTGTGTGTGTATCAGCATACTGTGTATAAATCAGTGTCTATACCTTTGTGAGTGTGAGAGAAAAACCAGTGAGCAGTGAGTGAGTTTGTGAGTAATTCAGTGAGCCTGAGATAGGCAATACCTGTGTGTTTCAGTATTCAAATCAGTGTGCATGCAAGTGTCTAGTGTGTGTTTACCTGTGTGCTAGTTCTAGAGTGTATCCTAGTATCAGTGTGTGGCTGTGTGCATATGTTTTCAGTGAGGATGTTAAGTGCAGTGAGTGTGAGTGTCTGTGTCAGTGAGAGCCTGTGTGAGACTGGGTGTGTGTCTCAGTATCAGTGTGTGTGTAAGTGTAGCTGTGTGTGAGTGATGCAGTGATGGGTACTACAGGATATGCATGAGGAGTGATAGCAAGTGCTGCATACTTGTAGCATATAGATGGTTTAGATCCTGCAGTTGAAGTTCTGTCCAGAAACAACAGGCCTGGACAACAAGGTTTAGTTGAGGGAGAAAGGTTAGTTATTGGGTTAGGTCCCTATGTTCTACTGTTAGAGTATCAGTAGTTCAGTCCTTAAGTGTGCATTGGGTTGAATCTAGGGAGTATCAGTATCAGTATCAGTATCAGTATCAGTATCAGTAAGAGTATATGGGATTGTACCTGTGTTGATCAGGGGACAGTATCAAGGTTTTGTAAATTGGACCTGTGTACTGTAGGCATGAGAGAGTGTTATTGTGAAGTGAGGTATCAGGTTAGCAAGGCATCTAGGTTGGGTTATTGAGTTTCCCTAGTAGTATTAGTAGTTGGGTAAGGACTTGTATATATGTATATATACAACTACTAATCTAGATAGTTAGTGGTGGACAATAATTGTGCTAGCATATAGTTTAGCTACATGTATACATGTAGGTATAATATATATATATGTAAATGCTTGTACTAATTTATAGTTAATTTCTACATGGTATGGGTGTATATTATAGTGTCAGTATCTATGACCTAGTGTGAACCACATCAGTTAGAATGTCCTAGTACAAAACCTAGTACGACTAGTATCGTCTTGGAGAAAACCTACCACATAAGAAATTATGAACTCTGAACCTCAGTATTGACCTAGAGGCTTCGCTTTTAATTAGTTAAACATATTATTTCCCCTAATTCAGTATTTTGACATTGGTATTCCACAATTTAGGTCACTGTGATTTCATCTTGGACATCGACCCTCGCACTTTCCTCAGGACCACAGGCGAGTACATTCTCTGACAGTTTTTATTTGTTGATTACTTCTATAAATTTAATTGTAGTACATACTTGATTCCGACACTATGGATACACGGGTTAGCACCCTAGATCCCCATCATGAGGAGTCGTGATTGGAATCCATCGTGCTAGCTGGGGATGGGGAACTATTAGTAGATTATGTGATCATATCCAACCATTTACATGCATCATAGCTCACCCCACTTCTCACGTCGGGTGCGGCCTGACCATTTACATGCTTCATAGCTGTTATATATGATTAGCCTGACCACTACATGCATCATAGCTAACCATATGGTTAGCCTGACCTACAAGAATCATAGTTAATCATATATAACCAGCCTGATCTAGTCCCAAGCCGATCACATAATAAACTGATATTTCAAACACTTAGCTACATATCTACTCTTTATTTCAGATTCACTTGTTCTAGCATTCACTGTTTATTGTTCATTTCTAGATGCTCTATTGACTATTTTATTTCTCCAGTACTTTACATTTCCAGTATTTATTTTCATCTTGTATTTCTTACACTGTTTATAGTTTTTGTCAACTTAATGAAACTGCTGTTAGTGTTTGTGCTTCGCTCCAATCCTGACTGGATAACATTTTTCAGAGGACTTGGAGAACTTTTGCCCCACTCATTACGGTCCAGGATTAGAGGGAGATTTCACTCTGAAAATCCCAGAGGAGTTGTCTATCCTAGAGGAGATCCTACATGCCTGCACTTAGATTATTTTTTTCTGTATTTATTGTTTTAGACTGAGACTGAGTTGTATTTATTATTTTGTGACTTTGTGAGGTCATCTAGACTCCGGACTTGTGTTGTACTTTTGTGATTGGTTTATATAAAACTCTTTTCCATTCTCTTCGTGCCATTATTTCATATAGCTTGTGATTGAGTATATTATAGAACTGTGGATCTTTATCATTGTCCTCCATACGGAGTTGAGACTATTTACAGGATATATATTATGTTGAGACCTAGACAGCGTTCTACCGTCGATGCTGCGGCATAGGCTGGACGTACACACGACTCATGCCCAAATTTTGGGTGCAGGTCGTGACAGTCTCTATTGCGCCTTAGCACGAAACATATAGCTTAACACGGGGTCCGCTATAATTTATCGTGAATAACGATCTAAGGCTGACACAAACTTATACAAGTCGTTATACTTGTCCATGCGGATATTCACTTGCACTAGCATACGAGATCAGCATATTACAAGTCTGGATTGTGCACATATTCAAAGTGTACCTCAAACACATGCATGTCACCCAACTTAGCGATATCGAAGTCTGTGCACTTGAGTTTCATATATCATTGAGTCTTGGATCGTGCACACGTTCAAGGCATCCCTCAAACATATGCATTCAACCAAACTTAGAGATAGTAAAACCAGACAAGTTACTTTGCAAAAATCTCAAGGGTTCTCGTTTTATGAATCACGATGATATTTCCAACAGGGTCAATCAAATTCCAAGTTACTTCCATTCCAACTCAAATCAAGTATTTGCACTACCGTTAAGTACGATCTATTTGATCAACCGACTAGCGTCCATTTGTTTGGGTCAAATAAAGCGTATGTTATCGTTTCCAAGTCTAACTCTAAGTCTTGTTGCCCCAGTTCTATGGTTTGTTCAAGCAATATTCTAAAGTCGGTTACACAAGTTCTTCACTCGGCACAGGGTCGTCTGCCTAGTTACTAGGTCAGTTGACAAGTTCATAGGTACAAGTTCAAGCACATGATATATCGTACAAATTTGTCGTACGATGCTCGCCCCAATTTCTAAGGCCAAACCATTGTTCATTTGCATGGGGTATTCTACCCAAGATCGTTTTACTCAAATTTTTAAACATCGAGCACAGATCATCCTACACACATTCGTACGTTCACTTGTACATGGTTCGAGTCTGTTTAATAAAATCCAAGGTATATCCAAGTTGTAGGACAAGCCTAGCAATTCGCATAGTCTATCTCCTTAACATGTTTGATAGAACTAATATGTCCATTTCAAGTCTAGACCACCAAGCCAAGATTCAATTCTTAACCTTAGATTATAACTCCAAGTCATCCAACAAAATTTATGTATCCGTTTATGAAACCATCAAGCGTGATTTACTCCAGGTTCTAAGCTAACTTATCCTTGCAATACTTCCGAATCACTTTCATTCCTAAATTTGTCTTATCGTGTCGACCCAAAAGTAAAGACAATCCATTGGTTGTCACGCTCCGGTCTCCCTCAAGTTCGATCACCCTCGTTGGACGTGAGATCACCACCCAACGCTTCTATTGGATAATTATCCTAATCCGGACGTGACGCATGTATGAGCATAAAGTTACGCTCGCACAAGACAAGAACATTTGAACGTTATGGTTATCTTTGAAATGATCAAGACACCTTAATATTTCTCTTTGCTTCATCCAAGTTATATATATATAAAATCCATCAAGTCATGTCTGTTCATGTAGTGATTATAATTCATCTAGCAAAATCATCCAACTTTTATGTTACCATTCGGTAAGTCCATAGTCTACTTATGGCATACCTCAATTAACTAAGTTTCAAACATTCAAACCAAAGTCTATCCATTTTTGATACGTTCCATTCATCGAGTTCATTTGAAAGAATCACCGAGCATGTTTCCGTGAGTTCGATCATCCCCGCCGTACATGAAATTACTATGCCAGCGCTACCGCAGGATAACCGTTCTCGTTGGGACTAATTTCGAGAGTTATCTTTTTGAACTAGATTTCAAGATCGTTCTTTCAAACTCCAAGTCAAATCCATTATCGCTTATCGCTTTCATCGAACCACAGTATTTTCTTTACTTGTATCGATCCATGCTATTTTCTAATTTTTGATACCAAGCCAAGTCTATAAATTCGAAACCACAAAACCACAATATCCATTCTCGGCTAACTTCTATTCGAGCGATATTGTATTCAAGCTCAATTTATTTGATTCAATCCAAAATCGCTTACACAATCCTTCAAGTTTCCAACAAGTTTTTCTAACCGAGATATCGATTTCCTTTTCTTAAATCCCAATTTGATATAAGCCTCATCATTTTGTTCAAGATATTCTCAATCGTTCCATCCAACTATCGTACAAGACCTATGAATCCATTTGGACATTTCTAAAATGATCCATACACCACTCAAAATTGAGTCACCCAATCAATTCCTTAATCAATTTGTATCTTCCGACACGAAATACCGTCTGAGCTATTTCCCAAAATTCAAGCACGATTCTCTATATTCGCCTAAGCGATAAACTGATACGGTTTCTATCGATTCCCGTTTTAATTTTGACATATCCATTTATCTAAAAAATATCCCAATCTCATTTGTAACTAGCTTGCACTAAAGGGTCTTGGCGCGCAATACTCTGCATAACTTAGCCGAAAGGCTGTGTGCATAGCTAACCGTTTAGACGATATTTTATTTCGCACACTAACCAGCTAGGTAAACAAGTATAGGTATTCTGGTTCGCACATAAGTCATAATCTAGAATGAGTCTATTCTTATAGGGTCTAGCACAGGTCGGCACAAAGGCCTTCGTATTACAATTTTGTACAAGCAATCATATCATTCACAAGAAACTTTTTGAAGATATTTAGACTTATTGTATAGAACATTCCGATTGGGACATTGAGAGAGAGCATGTTCATATAACCCATGAACAAGATTTCAAAAATGAGAAAATTGAAACGAAGTCCAAAGACGTAAAGCCAGGCTCTGATACCAATATGTCACGTCTCGATCTCCCACAGGACAATCGGCCGTCCCCGCTAGTCGCGAATCATCGCGCCAGTGCTCCCGCGGTACGAACGCTTGACCCATCTGGACGTGATGCCACATGAGCGTAAGTCGCACCCGTGCAAGGCCGTGGTCCATGCAGGCACTAAGAGGTCTAAGCCACAGAGTCGCACAAATTGTCCGAGTGCGGCAGAATGATAAACGCATAAGCGATTGGTAACAAGTTCACAGAGTCGTCAATAGTGGAAGCATTAAAAAACATAATTATAGAAATAAAATAATCTCTTTATTGATATTGAACAAGTGTTACAAGCGGCACTAGGTCGAGATTACAAGTCGTTCAAGACTCTCTCTCTGAAATAGTAAAAGCGTGCCAAGTGGCTACATTTGTGGAATAAGGTATAAGCGATGTTCCAATATTATGTCTTGTATATGTGCTTTAGTTCCGGACGCAACGCTCTAAGGCTTCAGAATAAAGTCCACACCTTAGCACGCACGAAGGAGGCATCAGCACCGAACAAGGTTCTTCCGTACCCTGTAAGCAATCTGGTAGGTTATCAGTACATGAATGCACTGGTGGGGAGGCTACTCGCCCGCTCGACAAAACCAAATATGTTATATAGGTTCCGTACACCATCTATTAAGTTATATTTCTAATCTTGCCTTAGGATCAGTTTTATGACATATATGAAAAGCCTAACTCGTGTGGCAGTGCGTCATACGATATAAGAGGAAACATGGCAAAACTTACCAACTTACCATTTTTTCTTCCATGTACAAGAAAAACCAAGTTAATTCAAGAACGAGCAATTATAATGAAAACCAAGGCAATAGCATATGCAAACACACAAGTCTATGAGCAAGATTATGTTTCGGGTGCACGATTACACAGATTATTAGGTGTTTGAATAAGATGTTCAAGTGCTCCATATATACAAGTGTGTTGTTATACCCATGATCGTTCAGGTGTTTCAATATACTGGATGCGACGCGGATAGCCGCTAAGCGAGAATGACTTATCTATATAACAATTATCACTGGCATAGCCATAAAGGACGTTTACAGTCTCGAGACAAAAATGATATACAACGCAGGTGGCGATCCCCGCTACAATAATATTATGTCCATGACAAACGACCATACTAATATTTTTGTCTGGATCGAATCGGTCCCAGTGTCCTGGCAACCGTCTGCAGAAACTAAAAATCTTGTGCACAAGTTGTCCGCGATACGCAAGTCTTGGGTCCTCCAAATTCACATCTTGACATAAAAATCCATGAATCTTGTTGACAATCACATAGCATGATCTATCTTACATAGTCTCCTTTGATCAACGACTATTGCTCCACAAGCTGTGATTCTTGATTTGCTTGACATGATTCTTATTAAGAGTTAAAATTGCCTTAATGCATTCTCCTGATTCGGGGGCTGCCTTGGTGACCTAACGGTCCCGGATACTTGCAAGTTCATATTGCACAGAAGAGCTATTTGATAGTCTTCTGGCTTAACTAGATGCATGCACGATAAGGATAGTTTTACTTGATTGTGACATAAGTTTTATTGTGGCAAGCATTGCAATGAGGCAACGAGTATAAGTTAACATATAAGCAGGCAATCATGCATTAACATTGAACATAAGCATATACGCTTGGCTCGGTCTAAGGGTAAAGTAAAAAGTAAAATCGTAAAGGGACATACCGAGCGACATATTATTAGGGTCGTACAGTATAGCAAGTAAAGCAGTGCACTTCGAAGAGTACCTACTTATCATTCTACTCGAGGCATAGCGGGATCTGATTGCATAAGGCAAAGGTAGCATGCGAGGGTCCATATATATATATATATATATATATATATATATATATATATATATATAAGCAAAATTTTCATTTTCATGTTCTAACATAAGCAATACAAGTTGGGATTATTTTCTTAGCTAGGTGCGTTATATTCTTTATTAGCATGTAGGGGGTGATTCACCTAGTGACTAGCATGTATCATCCATATTTTAAGTATGCTGGCTAAGCAAAGACAAGTTCATCGTAGCCACCCACCTTAGCAATGATTCACCTCGGTCGAGCGATACTCCGATCGAGCCTCTGAAAGCCTAAGCCGAAAATCCTGAAGGGCCAAATCTGAAAATATTTTGCCTCAAATGAGTTTTCTCGCCGGGCAAAGTGGGTCTGGTCGTTTCACGTTTTGCTATTTGAATCGGCAGACCGCTTGAGCAAAACGGGATGTTACAATGGTCGACGTAGAGCATAGATACAGTCCAGTTGAGAAGGAATGCCTCATCCTGGTCTTTGCCATTCAAAAGACCCGGCATTACGTGACTGGATAAACAATTCATGTAATCTCGCGAGTTAATCCTCTCAGGGTACTAACGACAAAGCCTGGGACACTTAATTCTCGCTTGGCTACATGGACAATACTCATGTCACCATACGACATAGTATTTGTTCCTCAGAAAGCAGTCAAAGGCCAGGCATTGGCCGAATTCCTGGCAGTCCATCCGGTGCTGGAGACTTCGAAGCTTTACGAGAAGATCCCAGACGAAGTGTTGGACTCCAATGTGATGACAATAGAAGCCATTTGGCAAATATTTTTCAACGGGGCTTCAAGAAGATGACCCCAAGGCAATATTATCGCGGGAGTTGGGGTGGTGATGATCGCTCCCAACGATCTAGTTCTCCACCATGCATACTCACTTACAGAGCCGTGTTCCAACAACGTGGTCGAATACAACGCCCTCGTCATCGGGCTCCAACTCCCCAAGCAAGTGGGAGTTGACTACTTATAGGCCTACGGCGACTCCAAGTTAATAGTCAGTCAGGTCTGAGGCGTGTAAGAAGTCGGACATGGGGACTTGATCCATTACCATTAGGATGCGCTCAGTTTGATCTCTACCTTCGAAGGGTTTTTCATTGAGCATATGCCCCGATTGTAAAACATCGAGGCCGACGCCCTCGTCGGTCATACGGCCTTGTTGGCACGCCCAAGCAATACACCCATGTTGATCACAGTTATGGGTCAAGAACTCGTCTGTCCAAAAAATAGCCTCAGTACATGCCTGAGCTATTCAGTCAAGGCGGATGCCGATGTACAAGACTCGAGAGTCCCCTTCATAGATTTTGTAGTCTATGGAATCCTCTCCGAGGATCCGAAGGAAGCTGCATCCATCAAGAGGCTTTCCCTCTGATTCTAATACGATACGGCTGCCAAAATATTGTACCGTCGTTCGTATGAAGGACTTTTTCTATGATGCCTATCAGATGTAGAAGGCAAACAGGCACTTCGTAAAGCCCATAATGGCGTCTGCGGTGCCCACTAACCCGGTCCTAAGCTACAGGATCACCTCCGATGTATGGGCTATTACTGGCCGACAATGGTAGCAGATGTCGTCTATTATGCTCGAAAGTGCAAGATGTGCCAAATTTATGATGACTTCATTCACCAGCCCTCAGAATTTCTGCACACAATGGTAGCATCCTGGCCGTTCGAGACATAGAAAATGGACATCATCGGGTCGATCTCCCCATCCTCATCGAAAGGGCACCGATTCATTCTCGCCATAACCGATTACTTCTCCAAATAGGTGGATGTCGTTCCTCTCGTAGAAGTGAAAATGTCCAACGTAATCAGTTTCGTCAAACATCACGTTATATACCACTTTGGGCTTCCTCAGAGGGTCATCCATGATAATGGTCCACAGTTTGCAGGCCACGCCTTATACCAATTTTGTGACAAAAATCGAATCTAGAACATTACCTCAACTGCTTACAACCCAGCAACAAATGGGTTAGCTGAGGCATTCAACAAACCATTGTCAAGTTGCTCAAGAAGGTTGTTTCATCTAACAAGCATAATTGGAATGAGAAACTGGGTGAATGTCTTTTGGTGTACCACACAACGGTCCAGACATCAACTGGCAGCACGTCGTTCTCCCTAGTCTATGGGAGCGAGGCAGTCCTTCCCCTGGAGGTTCAAATTCCCTCACTCCGGGTGGCTCTCTCTCACCAGTTGACGGATGACGACAACCACCGCTGACGTCTTCAAGAGCTAGAAGCCCTCGATGAAAAGCGTCATCTAGCTCAACAACGAATTGAGATTTATCAAGAATGCCTCTCGGGATCCTTTAACAAGCGAGTCAAGGAAAGAACATTCCAATTTGGTGACCTTGTCTTAACAGTAAGAAGGCTCATGGTTATGACGCATAAGTCAGTCGAGAAGTTCCAACCCAAGTGGGAAGGTCCATTCATCATTGAATCGGTGTACTCCAACGGGGCCTACCGGTTCGTAAAACCCAACGGGGACTTGATCATGATGCCTATCAATGGAAAGTTCCTAAAGAAATACTATGTCTAAACTAAACTAGAATTTCCCCTATCCCCAGCAGAATAATCAGAATGAACATCGTTTCCATTCCCCTTTTATCACTCTTTATTATCAGTATTCCAGCATTCCGTATACACAACAGATAATGGATCCCCTCCAAATTTTTCCAGTGTAGCAGTTCCTAAGACTATCCACAATTTCGGATAGACCACTCAAAATCAATTCTCCTGGCCATTAGTTCACGTCCACATTACCTCTGAACTACAGCCCTCACATTATCCCCAGCTGGGTTTGCCATGTCCTTCTTACCTCTGAGCAAACCTCCCTACTTGACTATTGATTATCACATCCATATTACCTCTAATATTAGTTATCATCTAAAACATATCACCCATACTCAACTCTAAGTACGCCAGCGGTGTTAAGTCCATAAAACCTACCACTTCCATATCACCTCTGGTAGGTCTTGTTTCGAATCTATTACTTGCACCAAAATGCGCAAGAAGTAATAGGTCCACCAAAGATCCCCCAGGGGGATGCCCCCAACAACTACGGTATTGTACTAAATCCATATTACCTCTAACACGATATCTAATTTCACACACATGATTGCAATAAAAAGGAAGCATTTATTTCTTTTGCATAAGGAAATCAAAAAGTGGACCACATCTGAGGGACTACTAACGTCCCAACCAAAAAAAAGAGGAATCAACAAAAAAACTACTGATGTTACTGATTAGTGCATAATTCTTCTGTTCGTCCTTGAAGTCGGGCAATTATGGTATCAATACTAGATCTGACCCGGCGCTCGGCTTCTTGAGCTACAGTCGCAGGATTATCGAGATGAGCGTGAGCCTAGTGCTTATCTTCCAGTTTCTTCAGAGTATCCTCAAGGGCAACAGAAGACTGGGTCACCGTAATAAATTATGCGCAGATAGCTTCCTGCTCCTGGCGAGCCTCATGGATATTGCTCTCCAAGATCTTGTGGTTGGCCTGGAGTTGTGCAATCTTCTCATTGATCTCGACAATGGTATGGGCATTCCCTCTTCCCGAGCGAGGCAAGCCGCCTCGCGAACACCCAACTCGGTGTGTTGGAGTTCCAGCTTCTTGATATCTCGCACCAAATCCGCCTTGGTCTTCCCAAAGGACACCTTCACTTGCTCTATGGAGTCCGAGAGACGTTTATGTTCTGCGGCCACCGTCACAACGATGTCAACCTGTTGCTCCCATTGCAACTCGTTCAAGCGTTGTTCTACTTTAGTTAACTTCTAAAGCAGTAGGTTAGTCGTCTGCTCACAGCCAGGAAAGGTCTTCAAAATTTGTATTTGACCCGGAGCACTTTGCTTAGACCAAGTGAAAGACTTCCCTCGCTTTAGTACATTATGAGCCCCTTGCCTCAGTAACATGTAGAAGCGGAGGATGATCTTGGAAGTAGCTGCTACTTCGGCTTCGGTGGAAGGCGTCAAGGGAGCCAAAATCGAAGGGACTTCAGGCAATTGAACAACTTGGGCAGCTTGGGGAACCAAGGGGACAGCACTCGATGATTCAGGTAGCGGAACAACTGCTGCTAAATGATGAATCGCTTTCACAACGGCCAAACTCTTTACCGTGGAAACAAGTGTCTGGACATCGGGAAAATTGGCAAGCTGGGCCTTCACGCAGTAAGATCCGGAGCGGATCCCTCAGAAATACTACTACCCCCCCCCCCCCCCCCCCCCCCGTATCTAAGGAAGCTCCGACGTCGTGCCTCCCAACGTCAGGACGAGGAGGTGGCAAAGTGGTCGCCACACCAGGTGCATCCGCAACAGTAGAGGCCTCCTCTACACTATCCTAAACAGGAGGCCCCACAGGGCGTTCTCCACCAACAGAAGAGATAGAGGTCGGCATCCCTCCGAACTTCTTTCTCGGGACCGACGTTAGAAGCAGACCCCATAATAAGGAATAAATGCCAACAAAAGGATCATCTTGGAGGTCCTTCCGGAGGCTCATCTTGGAGGTCCTTCCGGAGGTTCTCCAACCGCGACAGTAGAGGCCGCCTCTACAAATTATGAAAATAGCCAAAATAAGAAATAAATGCCAACAAAAACATCAAGAAAACAACATAGTGGTAATGCACTTAATTCTCACCAGCTTCATCAATTAGATAGGAAAATCGTCATTATTATATCAATATGTAACATATTAGATATAAATTTTAAAATTATATTAGATAGGAAGAATCCACATTGATATTTCAATATGTAACATATAGATGTAGTGTTTCAAATCAAATTTGACCAAGGCTCCTCTGAAGCTCTACAAAAAGTCAGTTGAATAAATTTATGTTTACTAAGGGAAAGAGTGTTTGGTATTGTTTTACCACTTTGTCAAGCCCTAGAGACATAAAGAGAGACTATTTAAATATTCATCAACTTTGATCACTATTAGCAACTTGATGATACATTGCTGATACAGACCAAAAGATTTAAAAAATAAATAAAAATTAATTCCAAAAATGCTTGAAAATTAAGGATTTCCATAAAATGGAAATAGAGGAAATAAAAAAAGATGAAATAATAATTTCGTTTTACCTCGTCCCATCTTGAAGAAAATTGATCAATGCTTCTTCTGTGGCCAAAACAAGATTCTTGCAAGACAGATTGTCCTTGATAAGAGATGCCAACTCCTCAAGCATAGGATGCCAACCTTTTTTTGATGCTCCTTTGATGCCCAGTCAGCAAGATTAGTCCAGGAATGAGCACCCAAGTAGTAGGAAGATGTACATGGCTATCACGGAGAACATATGATAGTTTACTCTTCTACACCTATATATATACTTTAGTGAAGGATCTATACTTATAGGAAGAATCTTAAGTTTCCTTACATATATTGAAACTTGCATTGAAGCAGCTAAACTAACTTCTACAGAGTTTTTCCTTGAATCATAAATTGGCATTTTATACTTATCTCTATTTTATAAATTCAGGTTTGTAACATCATCATAATAAACTTTAAAACCTTAAAATCGATGTTAATTCTCCAACAAACATGGCACCATAAATTAGTAGGTCTAGGTGCACAAGTTATGCTACTGAAGTGTGACTAAAATATATCAAGTTGTTTACAATCTTTGCCTGTACTATGGTTTTGCCACATTGTAGAAGAGAATAAACATATGGTTGATTTTATCAAGCATAAGATATGTATCTAACAATGTCTAAAATTTTGATTCTTAAAGTTAGTGATCAGTTAAGTTCTACGAATACATAAATGGACACGAATACAAACATACGAATACAGAATACAGACATTTTCAAGTAGGTACAAATGTAGTTTTCTCAGACAATACATATATGAATACAGACACTATTTTGCTGTGTCCCTGCAACACCATTACTTTGTATTGAATTTGCTATCTTAGCCATATGATTCTACTTAAAGGTTATGGTTGATGTCTATGTATGTGTTTTATAATCTCTTCTGATTATAGACCTCCGTATATGCACAATCAGTGTTAGAGTTAATCCTGTTGAGGAGGTTGAAGCAGTTGTTATTTGGATTTCAATGAATCCCTAGTCTTTAGGAATTTTGTTTGTTCTATGTTATTAATTTGTTTTGATTTATTAGTTAGAATATGGTTAGAGGGTGCTACTTTTATGCATTCTGTTAGAGTTGTAAATGGCTATTTAAAGGCCAAGTTGAGGTTGAACATAACACAAATTATTCATTCCAAGAATCAAATACTCCTCTCATCTTACATTTTGTATCAGAGCTATGGCAACAACGACGAGCAAAGCCCCACGACGCCGACATCTATGAAGGAGAGCTCATTCACCTTCAAGTACCCCATGCTGACACAGACCAACTACGTGGATTGGGCTCTCTTAATGAGAGTCAACATGCAGGCACAAGGCCTGTGGGAGGCGATCTAACCCGAAAAAGCCAACTACCGCGACGACAGGATGGCCATGTCCGTCATACTCCGTGTTGTACCGCCAGAGATGCTGCAGACACTGACAGTGAAAGACACTGCCAAGGAAGCATGGGACGCTGTGAAGATGATGCAGATGGGGGTCGAGCGCGTGCGTGAGGCCAAGGCACAGAAATTGCGTGCTGACTTCGAATCAATGAAGTTCAAGGACGGCTTCGCGATGCGGCTCACGGGACTCGTCAGCGACCTGCAACTACTCGGCAATGAAATGGACGACGAGAAGATAGTTAAAAAAATAATTCGAGTCGTTCCATCCAAGTATACGCAAGTTGCCATCTCCATTGAGACTTTAGTGGATCTCAAGATGCTGTCAATTAAAGAGCTTATTGGTCGTCTTCTAGCCGTCGAGGAGCGGTACGATCTTGGCAGCCACTCCGGCGACACAAGTAGCCGCCTTCTCCTCTCCGAAGAGGAGTGGCTCTCTCGCAAGAAGCAGAGGAAGGAAGGCGAGGCCTACTCTAATGGTAGCAAAAGTTATGGTCGAGGGCGCGGTAAGCCAAGAGGTCGCGGCTGCGGCAACACGAACTACGACAACGACAACGAGTCCGGTGGCACGTACGACAAGAAGGTCAAGTTCCACAATTGTGGCATCTACAACCACTGGGCGAAGGACTGTCGCAAGCCGAAGCACGATGAGCACACCAATCTGACGCAAGTCAATGACGATAAGCCCGCACTGCTGATGGCGCAGGAGTACACTCTCGCCGAGACCACCGTGGGCACGACCAACAACGTCGTACACGACGAGGTGCATGCTCAGGTGCATCTGAGCCGTGAAGACGACCACCACGGCCAAGCATGGTACCTCGACACCGGCGTCGGCAACCACATGACGGGCTGCAAGGAGGTCTTCACCAAGTTGGACACTGGAGTCATGAGCTCCATCAAGTTTTGGGACGGACCTGTCATTCACATCCGAGGGCGTGGCACGATGATGTTTACCTGCCAAAATGACGAGCACCGAGCCCTCACCGGCGTCTACTTTATCCCGAAGCTACAAAGTAATATCATCAGCCTTGGGCAGCTCAATGAGAACGGCTGCCAAGCCTTGATCGAAGGCAGTGTGCTCTCGATTCGAGAACGTCAGCAATGCCTCCTCGCCAAGGTAAAATATGCTCGAAACCGACTGTACATTATATCTTTTAATATTGTACAACTAGTGCATTTAGCAGTACGACTCAATGATGATGCATGGCAGTGGCATGCACGGTTTGGCCACCTCAACTTCGAAGCACTCAGGAAGTTAGCTCGTCGCACCATGCTGCATGGGCTACCACAGATCGAATACGTCAATCAAATCTGTGATAGTTATCTTGTCGGAAAGCAGCGTCGTATGCCATTTTCGCAGAAGACCAAGTACCGTGCTGCCAACCTGCTAGATCTCGTTCACGGTAATATCTGCGAGCCGATCACACCGGTGACACCTGGTGGTAAGCACTACTTCTTGCTCCTCATCGACAATTTCAGCCGCTACATATGATTGACGCTAATGGGTTCGAAGGATGAAGTACCGACAGCCATCAAATCTTTCAAGCCTATGTCGAGGTGGAGACAGCACGCAAACTACGTACGCTCCGTACTGATCGTGGGGGCGAGTTCACATCCATAACATTTGGAGAGTAGTGTGCGGGCCTCGGCATCAAACGATAATTCATAACACCGTACTTACCACAGCAGAATGGCATCGTCGAGCGCCGAAACAAGACGGTCCTCTCGATGGCACGCAGCCTTCTGAAGGCAAAGGATATGCCCGAAAAGTTCTGGGGTGAGGCGGTCATGATGGCTGCCTACATTCTCAATCGCTCGCCGACACGGAGCATCGACGGCAAGACACCATATGAGGCATAGCACGGACACAAGCCAAGCGTGCACTTCCTCCGCACCTTCGGCTGTGTCGCATACG
Source organism: Iris macrosiphon (assembly GCA_036927795.1). Classification (NCBI taxonomy): domain Eukaryota; kingdom Viridiplantae; phylum Streptophyta; class Magnoliopsida; order Asparagales; family Iridaceae; genus Iris; species Iris macrosiphon. The sequence continues at coordinate 7,523,109 of JAYESA010000005.1, read as the reverse complement.
TCAAGGTGGTCAAGCCAAACTTACAGAAGCAAGAAGATCGCAGTAAGCACATGGTCTTCATCGGCTACGAGCCTGGCTCCAAGGGGTACCGGGTATACGACCCCGCCGCCAAGCGCGTGCACGTCACACGCGATGTTGTCTTCGACGAGGAAGCCAAGTGGGACTGGGGCATGCAAAACAACATAGGTGAGATATTTACTGTTGAGTATACTATACCACATGTTGAACATGCAGGCACGTCGGTGCACGGGGGTGGCGATCCATCAACACCAGTGGCACCCAGTCTAGGGCCGTTGACACCGACATCCAGGGCAGAAACATCATACTCGATGGTACAACGTGGAGTGGAATTTGTCTCGCCATCCATCAATGACTCGGCCATGCTCGACACCGATGACGATGGGCCACGCAGGTACAGGACCTTGGAGAGCTTGCTTGACACGACCACCGTCCACGAGCTCGATGTCGACGAGGTATTCCTCATGGTTGATGAGGAACCTGCTACTTTCTTTGAAGCCGAGAAACACCGATGTTGGCGCCAAGCGATGCTCGAGGAGATAAGCTCCATTAAGAAGAATCGTATATGGCACCTGGTAGACCTTCCACCCGGCCACCGTCCGATCGGTTTGAGGTGGGTCTACAAGCTCAAGAAGGACGAGCACGGCGCCGTCCTCAAGCACAAGGTGCGGCTCGTGACAAAAGACTATGTGCAAAGGCAAGGAGTGGATTTCGAGGAAGTGTTCGCGTCGGTTGCTCGCCTCGAGTCCATCTGTTTGTTGATCGCACTCGTCGCGCATGAGGGGTGGGCAATGCACTACATGGACATGAAGACGGCATTCCTCAACGGTGACCTAAAAGAGAAGGTGTACGTCGCCCAACCTCCCGGCTTTGTTATCGAAGGACAGGAGCACAAAGTGCTGAAACTTGACAAGGTACTGTACGAGCTATGACAAGCACCGAGGGCTTGGAACACCAAGCTTGATAGTTGCCTACTGTCACTTAGTTTCCATCAGAGTACACAGGAGCACGCTGTGTATACATGCGACAAAGGTCCAGCTCGCCTACTTCTGGTGTGTACGTCGACGATCTCATCATCACCGGAATGGACCCACAAGATATTACCAAGTTCAAGGAGGAGATGAAGGCCTTGTTCAAAATGAGTAACTTTGGATTGCTCACTTTCTACCTCGGCATCAAGGAGCAGCAGTCCAATGGCTTCATCACCCTCAGTCAGGAGGCATATGTGCTCAAAATCTTGGAGAAGAGTGGCATGGTGGATTATAACCCATGCCACGTCCTTATGGAACCGAGGTTTAAGCTAAGCAGGGTGAGCTCAGCCCCTCTGACTGACGCCACATCCTACAGGAGCATCGTCGGGAGCCTCCGGTACTTGGTGCACATGCGTCCAGACATCTCGTACCCGGTGGGCTACGTGAGTCGGTTCATGGAGAATCCGACCATCGAATACCTTGCTGCCGTCAAGTGCATCCTTCGCTACGTCGCCGATATACGTCACTTTGGTTGTCTCTACGCAAAGAAAGTGGAGGAACCACGGCTGATCGACTACAGCGACAGTGATATGGCAGGTGACATCGACACCCGTAAATGCACCACTGGCGTGTTATTTTTTCGATCGTAATCTCATTAGCTGGCAATCTCAGAAGCAGAAGGTCGTGGCATTGTCATCCTACGAGGTCGAGTACATTGCCGCGACAACGGCAGCATGCCAAGGCATTTGACTTACAAAACTCCTTGGTGACTTAAAGAACAAGGAGGCCGACAGCGTCATGCTCAAGGTAGACAACAAGTCTGCCATCTCACTCAGCAAGAATCCTGTCTTCTATGACTGAAGCAAACATATTGATACAAGGTGTCATTTCATTCGGGAGTGTGTCGAGAGAGGGAATGCTAAGGTCGAGTACATCAATACTGAAGAGCAGCTCGCAGACATTCTTACCAAGACGCTCGGGCGAGTCAAGTTCATTGAAATGAAACAGAAGCTCAGGATCATAGAGGTGAATCTCATGCAACAGGCTTAGGGGGTGATTTGTTAGAGTTAATCCTGTTGAGAAGGTTGAAGCGGTTGTTATTTGGATTTCAATGAATTCCTAGTCTTTAGAAATTTTGTTTGTTCTATGATGTTAATTTGTTTTGATTTGTTAGTTAGAATATGGTTAGAGGGTGCTACTTTTATGCATTCTGTTAGAGTTGTAAATAGTTATTTAAAGGCCAAGTTGAGGTTGAACATAACACAAATTATTTATTCCAAGAATCAAATACTCCTCTCATCTTACAATCAGAAGTAGAAGCCCAATACTGTGCCAAATGATCAGTTCTATAGAGCTGGTTCAGTGTTAATACATACAAAATTGGTACTGTTTTCAGCCATCACAACATTGTAGTATAGAAGCACAAACTTTTAAGTCTACATCCTACGCCAGCAGAAAATCAACTCCAAGAAGTCTCCAGGGAAAAGCCCAAGCCCAAGAGACTCCAGCAGAAGACCTAGTGCCTCAGCATCCGCGGAAGACAGAGTCCATATTATCCCCGTGGAAGACTCTAGCAAGCACTCTCCAGCGAAAGAAAAAGAGAAGCTCAGCACGTCACATCCACGTGATAGGCCATACGCTGCAGGCGGCACGTAACCTCAAACGCACAGACCATCATTCGGCCACGTCAGCCACATTAGCCTTGAAATAATAGAATTTCTCTCCTTCCAACACAATGTAATTCAGCTGGTCTTCACCGGCGGAAAGAAGCTCAGCAGCCCCTATCTGCCCCAGCGGAACACATGAAGCAAAGTCTTCCTTCCATGACTCCCACGATGTCACATCTTCCTCATTCTACAGCATCCACATCTTCTATAACTCCACAAAGCCTGTGCTTCTTACAAACCCTATGGAGTCAACGTCGTCCACATCTCTACGAGGTCCACATCCCCCACGACTCCTCAACTCTCACGACCTTTGTCAAACAACTGATGATGTGGAAGGTGGTTTTATCCATTTCCCCCACATCCGCCACTCTCTCCGCTTAGAGCTCTACCCCGACCATATACATGGGCAAATATTCACCAAACGTCGGCCATTATCCGTCTCCCACAACTCTGACATGGATCATAACTGAATCAACTTTAAGCCACCTGGCATCTCAAGAGGGAAATGCTCCTTCCTAGGGCCATGATCCCTATCGGACACGTTGGAACGTGGGTCACACACTATCCAGAACAGGCCACGATCGCTCCTATGGAAGCTCCCCACAACAACAATGATTAGACGATCATCCCTCTATAAATACTTGGCACTTAGCAACTTTTCAAAGGATGACCAACGCAACAACAGAACAACATCCTCGACACCAAGCTCATTCTCGTTCCCCCACTATATTTTTCACTCCATAGCTATGTCCGATCATCAACGGAGCAAAGATATCGCTCCAATCTGACCTCCACTGTTACACATACCAAAAATCTTGGGCTTGTCATCCCGCCAATGTACTTATATTCTCTTTGTAAACCTGTCTGACGACGAGTTCAATAAAATTTTGTTTCCAATATCTGATCATGTCTCTCGAGCACGAAAACAAGGTGGTGACTCTGTTGGAGAAGACTTTCTCCTACAACGAGAAATTGGTAACGAAATTTGACACACTATTAATGGAAAATAGCATCGACTCTTTGATCGTTGAGTTCGATCAACAAAATTTCAAATAGACAGTCTCCGAGTACCATGTTGGCCTGCATAGATCACCTCGTGACGATAGATTCCATGCTGAACTAGCTTCATCGTCAACTGTGTTGATCCGGCCAAGCAGGAATGCACAACTCACTCCTCTGAGGAGGGTACCAGGCATGTCGAGGCCCTTGGTATGCGCGAACCAGTGGAGCACATCCTGAGCAAAGCCAGAGTCGAATCCCACGTCGTCAATGAGTTACGACAGAGCGATAATCGAGACAAAACCGCCAAAGTTGTTGCTACAGGAACATATGCCCGCAAAATGAAAGCGAAGTCATCAACAACTGGTGATACCAACAGTTGGTGGTATCTATCCAGCCTTGTATCTGAAAGAGAATCAGGTAATTCATTTGGATTCTAAGCATTGCATGAAGCTACTGTCGGGGTGGACGCTCCCCCATGAATGATCTATCCACGGGATATAATCAATTCTCTGGGGATAGACGATCTTGCGCCAGCCGACAACTCACCAGAAGTATCTCTGGGGATAGCAGTGCCATGGGGACAAGAGCAACAATGGCAAAATATCGAAAGAATGCTCCATTCACCTCACATTCAGCAAAAGTTTTGTACCAAGACAATATTGACCTGCAAGGGCATTTCAACCAAAGGAGGGAGGCAATTCACAATCTCGAAGCCTTACATCCTCGTTCGACTTGTTGTCATCAGATCCTAATCAAGTATTTTTTGCTCCAAGCATTGTGCAGAGCCCACACGGCCTTCTGCCTTCGACAGACTCCAAGCAATCTTACCTTCGACTTGAAGATGGCGGGCATTACAAACTACCAATAGGACGTCATCCTACGCTTCTGTCAACATGGTAGGGCATGAGTCTAGTCGGAAGAACCTAGAAGGTCGAAAAAAACCAACCAACTCCCAATGTTCATCACTAATCCAGCACAATATGATGACGAGCAAAGGACATCAGTCCAACTCGGCTCTACCAAAGGTGTCTACCAAGAAACCAGGTCAAAAAGTTGCTCTACACAGTTTTCTACTACCTCTAGGGGTAGCCTATCAATCGAGCCCTAGTACGAAAGTCTCATGGAACCATCTTGATTTAATAACATATTATTGACGTTTCTGTCCTGCATAGGTCAAATATCCTAGTTTAAATGAAGAGTTTTTCTTTCTATCCTAACCCTCACGTCCATCAATACCTCTGACAAAATTAACAAAAAAAGTGATCGCTCCTACACCATAAAAAGGACACTTTCACTGTCAAGACCATATCACCTTTAAACAGTTATTTTGGCTCTTATCAAAATTATTTATTGTTATGTCCACATTAACTCTAAATAAACAAATAACGGGCAAGTGTATTATGTTAATATCACCTCTGATAGGATGTCCCCTTCATCTCGTGTAGGCTTTGGTCCAGCTCTCATATCCTATTAGTTGTCATGTCCACATTATCTCTAAACAACATGCACCAAATGATATCTAAGGCTATTACATTCATATTATCTCTAGTAGACCCCGACCCTATTATCAAGCGAAGAAGTCGTTTAATGACCTTAAAATAAGGTGGATTATTACATCCATATTATCTCTGATAATCCAACTGCTGATTCTTTTCTAAAGTTTAGGAATATTTGAAGGAAACAACAAGATGGACCACTCAAAAAAGGGAGAGAGAGAGAGAGAGAGAGTCGGATCCAAGGAATCAGAGCCCCGTACAAAAGTCAGTTACAAAAATCAAGGATATTAATCTAATATGGACGACGAGCCATATCCTCCAACTGACGCTTAAGAGGGTCCAGAGCAGTCGAATACCTCCTTTCTGCGCGAACCACAACCTCTCGGTGCAAGTCTTCTCTGGTAAATTTGGCAAGAGAAGGATTTAAGGCTGCCACGGTGGCTGACCAATTGGCCTTTTCATCCGCAAAAGCTTGTTCGATCTCGACAAGTCGATGTCTACAAGAGGACTCTATATCCGCTTCCTCCGTCTAACAAACTTCAAGCTGGGACTGCCAAAGCGCAAGATGCTTCATCTCCTCAGCAATTTGGTCTAACTCCCCTGTGATGTCAGACGTTCAGGAAACACTGGCTTCCCGAATTGAAGTAGCGGCCACATATTTCGTAGTCAACCTAGCAGATTTGTTCTCGTGAGCTTCTTCTTCTCTAGATTAGCCAATAAAGATTCATATTGGATCGACAATTGGCGAAGTTCTTCATAAACCAGGGAATCATATTTATTAGAATAAAGAGTTATCCATTAATCAGAGAATTGGTCCATTTTCTCAACAAGCCTATCACAATCAACAGTCCTCTCCGGAGCCTTCCAGTCCCTTATAGAATGGAGGGTTGGATACATCACATTGAAAGAAAAGCTTTTATCAAAAAGGAACTTCAGACCTGCTTGAAGGGCTTCATGGAAACCCCCAAAGAGTCCAGACACAACCCTGTCCACGATGGCCTCGGTTTGCACAGTAGACGGGATCTCAACAACGGAAGCCTGTGAAGTTGAAATAGGCAGTGTACGAGTCTGTATGGAGGTCAAAGTCGAAAAAATGATGGTGGTGATGTTCATTACTATGTATGGAATTGATGCGATTGATGGAGAAGTCCTCAGTGAAGTCAGGGCAGACGTAAAGATGTGTGCAAGCATAGCCCCCAACTCTGACCTCATAATGTCATGTCCTGATCTCCAGTAGGATTGGCAGTCCCTGCTAGGCGCGAATCACCGCGCCACCGCTCCCGCAGGACGATCGTTCCCATCAGTACGTAATGCCGCGCGAACACATGCTGCGTCTGCGCAAGGCCATGATCCGAACAGACGGAGGAATAGCTAAGCCACAGAGTCGCACAGATAGTCTCCAATGCAGCAAAAATTTGAATGACACAAGTAAACGGCCGTTTCGATAACTAGTTCACCAAGTCGATATAGCGGAAGCATAGATTACAAGTCCTTTATTGATAATAAATAAGGTTACAAGCGGCGCTAGGCCGAGATTACAAGTCGCTCAAGCTCTCTCTCTCTCTCTCTCAAATAATAAAGGCGTGCCAAGTGGCTTACAACTTGGGATGATACATAGGTGATGTTCTAACATTATTTCTTGTATATGTGCTTCAGCTCTGGATGCAACACTCCAAGGCTACAGAGTGAACTCCACGCCTTAGCGCGCACGAGTGGATACTCTGCACTGAACGAGGTTCTCCCGCACCCTGCAAGCAATCTGGTGGGTTATCAGTACATGAATGCATTGGTAGGGAAGCTTCTCGCCCGCTCAACAAATCTAAACATGTTATATAGGTTCCGTGCACCATCTATTAAGTTATCTTTCTAGTCTGGCCTTAGGATCAGTTTCATGGCAATGATGTAAAGCCTAAGTCGTGTGCCAGTGTAGCATGCGATATAAGAGAAACACGATAAAATTTACCAACTTACCATTGTTCCTTTCCTGTCCAATGACACAACCGAGTTAACCAAGCATGAATATGTATATAATGAATTAGAACTTGCATAAGAAAAACACAAGTGTCTCAAGCATGTTTCTGATTCGGGTGAACGATATACTCAGATATGTGATACTCAAGTTACTTTGTTACTTCGATTGTTCAAACACATGATACTCAGTCCTTTCAAGTGTGTTATATTCAGATATGTTCAATGCAAATGACTCGCATGCAGATTGTCGTAACTGAGCCAACTTAATCTATATGAAGGTCATTAGCATAGCCATAAAGGATTTAGTCTCTCTCAGGACTGCAACTTCCGTTAAGATAGATGGATATACCAAGTGTACGATGCCATACCTTGGGTCCTCTACCGATATTTGCGTTTCTCCAACTCGACGGAGCATCCTATAGTCGTTTGTTCACGCAAATACCCTATGATTCCTCCTAGGCCGGCACGATTCTAGTGCCCTGGTAATTCGTCCGAGGAATCCACATACCTCGTGCACAAGTTGTCCGTGACCATTTATAATTATTTTTTATATCTTTCTCTTTATCTTATATTTCTCTTTCTCTTTATCTTATCTGTGCAACGACGATGGTTGTAGACGCGGTAGGCCATTACCCGCTATAATCCATCCCGAGCAATTCTTGGATTATTGACTGGGTTGGCGGCGCTCCATGCAGCGCGGGGAGCAAGCCCCGCTACACGTCCCCGACATACCCGTCTATAATCAAACTTTACTTTCATTCTTACTTATCAATTCATCTTTTCAATCTTGTATTATGAGGTTCCCGATACGAGAAATTGTCTTAGCGAGCATTTCTATGTTTCCATCACTTGGCTCAGAAATGACTATTTTGATAGTCTTTTTGCCTCCAGTGAGTGAACCATAATTGAGTGAAGTGCAATAATTTGTGGGATGAATCCATTTGGCAAGCATTAAAATGAGGCGAGTGAATACTAGTTAGCACGTAAAGCAGGGAAGCATTGCATAAGTATGAAACATAAGCATTATAAGAAACGTGCGGCATACTCTACTAGAAACATTAGCCATTATACTAGCACGGTCTAAGGGCAATGTGAGGAACCTTATATATAATCCAAGTTTCATTTTCATGTTCTACACAAGCAATACAAGATGGGATTATTCCCTTAACTAGGTGCGTTGTATTCTTTATTAGCATACAAGGGTGATTCACCTAGCGACTAGCATGTATCGTCCATGTTTTATGGTGTACAGGCTAAGCAAAGACTGGTTCATTGTAGCCACCCACCTTAGCGATGATTCGCCTCGGTCGAGAGATACTCCGACCAATCCTTTGAAAGTCTATTTCTGAACTCCTGAAGGGCCAAATCTGGAATCATTTGCCTCAAACAAGTCTTCTCGCTGAGCAAGGCGGGTCGGATCGTTGCACTGGCGCCGTTTGAATTAGCTCTAAACGGAACGGGTCATTACACATAATACCGAGAGAAGTACTATCTGTCGTGACGATAGGGGAAAGGGACCCATTAAAGGTGGTCCCGTGTTGGGACTGGTCTCTTCAATAGAAGCGCTAAGATGGGTGTCCTCGACCGCACCTGAAGTCGCGTCCTCAGCTTCTGTAGCCGATGGTCCATGTCACTTTCATGGTCGATAGCTACCCTCTAGGACTCTGAGATCCTTCGGCAGAAGCACTTCCAACAAATTTTGGAGGATGAGCAACGGTGGTGACTTTGTCAAACACAAGCATAACGAGAATGAGGCCCTCTCTCTCACTGACTGCGATTTCTTCACCAGTTATCACTGTTGCTGGTTGCCCCAATACAATAGGCAAATGCTTAAGATCAGGAAAATACACATAGTCAGAAGGAAAAGGAAAGAAAAAAGAGGAAGAACTGTGATTCACCTGTTGAATAAAGAACTTCCTGTCCATCTATGGCAATAGAAGAATGCTTGCGACTGCAAAAGATAAAAGCCGACGAACAGGCCCAACCGGTGCAGATTCATTCGCTTCTTCTTCCTTCCTGTCTGGTAGAAGAGCCTGGAAAGATGGAATAATTGGGACTCGACAGTTGTATGAAAAAGGAAAAAGTCTTGAGGGCAACATTGGGACGAGAACAGGGTAAGAGGGCCCAACATCAAAAGCAACCTAGGCACGCATTCAGCAAGAGCGGAGCTAAAAAAAAAAAAAAAATTAGAGTGGGTTGAGAGCATGACGGACTCAAAAAATAAACAAAAATATGAAAACACATATTCACACAACCTAACATAGGACTCGGAACCAAGGATCTTCCATTCCATACACAACCACACTACAAACAGAGATACAAGGACTAGTTAGTCACTAATAAAAATATTTTGTATTTGTTTAAGCCCGGGCTACAGTCCGGACCAGCCCAGCTGATGCTCCGCCGGTGGCGTTCAGAGATGTAAGGATCGTGCAGGGAATGGTCCGGAACCTTATCCCTCGTGAAAGGAACTGAAAAAGATTGGGTGTCCGCAGAGGTTTTAGCCCTTCTTGGGTTCGGTAGCCGAGGCAACAAGTCTACATCCGAAGATACCTCTGCTTCCAACGACAATATATTCGAGCCTATAGGAGCGATAGAAGGCGGAGAAGCAATCTCCTCTGTTTCCTCAGAATCGATAGACAAAGACCGAGCACTAGAGTCGAGGGGTGGCTTATGCGCACAAACCTTCTGTGGCTTCCTTCTGCTCAAAGGAGCCGTAGGGTTGACCGAAGGAGCCTTTCTTTCCTGGCTCACAGGGACTAAGGGAAAACATTTTTCTTCCTCCTCAATTCAATCTTGATAGTGAGGCAAACTTCATCTTCTAAAGTATCAAGGTGAGTAGGGTCTATAAGAGTTCTGCTTCACCATCAAGGACTTCGTCACCTTGGGCCAAAAAATCTTTGTTAAAGATAGACAAATCAAGTCCATCTAGGTCGATCACACCTTTATCCTTACTCGTGTTGGAATCCTGGTCGGTAATACTCCCCAATCTCTACGATGGAGCATGAAGCTGGTGTTTAAGTCAACATTCTTCTCGAACTGATTACTGGAACAATAATACCTAGTAAAGACAAGGGACAAGAGTTCGGTCTGGCAAGACGAAGTGGGCTCGAGTACACCCTACGATATAATAAAGTCAAGCCCTGGCCTCGTCCAGTATATTTCCCATACTGCTCAGCGTCGAGAGAGGGTTACCTACAAATAATTGATCATAGTCGAACTTGTCACACCCGACTCCATAAAGTCGATAATCGTCCCCCGGACGTGATATCGTGCGTGCCTAAGTTGCGCAATGCACAAGACAAGAACGTATATTTTTTGATAATTCGTTTGAAACACAGAGTATAAGTCACATAGCAACAGAAATATTGAGACGTATTATTTGAATATGAAGAAACTTACTTTTTCATTCATAACTTAGAAATATATTACATTCATATGAAGTACATTGCTTATACCGTATTGGCTACATTACTTGAAATAAAAAAAAGAATAAACAAGCTGCAATGAATAATACTTGTTATCCTATACATTACACCCTTGGTATAGATTGATATAAAATGCCTTCAAAATGAAGTAGGCTTCATCTATACTTCAAAATAGGAAGAGCTTCAAGTCGTCTCTTCGTTCTTCAGCTTTAGCTTAGTACCGTGCGCCCTCTGCATTGCCGACACATAAGATGTTGGGTATCAGTACGTCTACTTGTACTAGTGAGCGGGACGAGCCCACTCGCCTAAATCGACGTTGCTTATTAAATGGACGCATGCATTGAATATTATCTTGCTATAAGGAACTAGAGTGAATATTCAGTTCATATCTCAGGCACATTTTGAAATCAGTAAGTTGAATATATAACGCACGCATCGGTGATAGCTTATTCACCCGACGTGCACGTCCCTACATTAAAACATAGAATACTTACCCTCTGCATAAAATAATTTGTTAGCAATCGACGCCATGAAGGACTATTCCATAGCAATTATGGTTGGCCCCTCAGCTCTAGGGTTGCGAGCCCTGTTGGGGTCCCGTAATGCCCCATGCCATAGCACGTTTCCATTATTTTCCCCATGTCAATTCATTTTTGGTGTCCCAGATACCATTTAAAGGAAACATTAAACCTTGTGCACAAGTTATCCATGACCATGTGAATGCATCAAATAATTTATCTTATAAAATATATGCATGGCATGAAGCAGAATCAAGCAGAAATGTTTATGTACTCATGCAACAATTTTAATCTTTCCTCCAATCCATATATTCCGATTAGTACCTAGTAGGCACCCAAAATACTCCGAGGCACCATGCCACAATCGATGTTTTAGATATCATGTACCTTTCAACAGTTCTGCGGTTCAAACCATAATTACCGGCTTTACGTACGAAGCTTAAGTTATAGGCGCACGTATAAATGCGCTCGATGATTACAGTTATCTCATGTTCTATTCCTTAGTGGTAAGCATACATTGTGGCTAACAATTATAAATTTACATTCAACCAAACATCATCAATTTGAACGTATTTAAGACAAAGTATGTGTTTACGCGACCGAGTAGAGAAGAAGGGACCGAACCACCTACCGATTAGAGAATGTGCCAAAAAAGGAGACTCGCTTTGCTACGCTCAAAAGTCAACTACGCGCGTTCCTGCAATGGCACCAGCATTGTATTAAAATTCATTCTCAATCCTTTCTTGCGAATTCCTTAGAAAACGAAAGCAGACAACGACGCAAAAATACTTTATCCAAAACCTCGCAAAAAAAACTTTCAAGAAAAGCAACAGCCGACTGGTCCCGTCGAAGGGACTCTTATATGGAGCTCACCCACCGAGACACATTCTGCTGTATCAAGGACTTATTCCAATAGAAGCCAAACCATGAGTTGGAATGATTCTCGTTTATTCGTCCGCCACGATTCAATGCTGAAAAGGTTATTTTTATATTAAGTTCAGATTTTGAGTAAAACTAGCCACAAGCTATTACGTAGTGTGTCACTCGGTCGGATCGGGGATGTGGCACTACATAATATACCACTAAGAAAAAAAATATCCCAAAACATAAGAACAAGGGTCCTACCTCTTACTCGACGAATAGCGAAGGGTACTTCTCCTTCATCTCTGCCTCTATTTCTCATGTCGACTCTTCGAACGAATGGTTTCGCCACTGCATGCGAACCAAGAGTACATAATGATTTCGCAGAACCTTCTCACTATGGTCCAAATTTTGCACAGGTTCCTCCGAGTATGACAAATCTGCGCTCAGCACCAGTTGATCAAAGTTAACTACGTGACTTGGGTCATGCATGTACTTCCAAAGTTGAGAAACATGGAAGACATCGTGCACATCCGCTAAGGCTAGTGATAGTTCAATCCAATAAGCTACCACTACCATTCTCTCCAGAATCTCGAAGGGACCACCTTGGACTTAGATTGCCTTTGACCCCGAACCGCATTACACCCCGCATCGGTGTAACCTATAAAAATACGTGATCCCCGACCATGAATTCTAATGGTCGCTGATGTCACGCCCCAATCTCCCGCAAGACAATCGTTCTCATCGAGACGTGATGCCGTACGAGTCTGGAGTTGCGCTCGTACAAGGCGATGTTGTCAAACACCAAATGTTATCATTGAAACAACCAAGTTGCAGCGGAAGTCAAGTATTGTGTACCAAGCACACAATCAGAGTAATACGCAGTGAAGCTCACGATAGGGTCAAATAAAATGCCTCATCGAAGACAAGGCCACGAAGGCGATGAAATACTCTTGCTCTTTTCTCTAGCCCACAAAGGTACTTACAGTTCATACATCATGTCCAGTATATCCAAGCAGCGCCACTACGCCTGCGTACCTGAAATAATGCCCACAAACGTGGGTCAGTACACAACCGTACTGGTGAGCGGGGTAACCCACTCGCCTAAGCCGACACTAAGTAAAAATAGTGAATGCAAACAGTTATATGGTGATCTTTCTAGTTGAATCCTATATTCATTTCATGGCATAGGGATGACATGTTAAGGAAAGCTGTAAAGCAGTTTAAGCATGCAAGCACTCAACTCAAACCAAACGACAAGCAAATATATAAGCAACTCGAGGGAAACTAGCATGCAAACCGTCCTGCTCAAGTCCAAGCAACACGATAACATGTCGAACCATCAACCAAGCCTCAATATCCATCCTCAACCAACACTTACAATCCAAATCTCACAGTGCACACTCTTGCCGAGGCAAGGTGGCCGCGCCTACACGAAAGCCAAACCAACAAAAGAAAAGCAAGCCAACACTATACTATATGAAGTCACTGGCCAAGCCATAAAGGACTTTGATCGGACTGATCAAATGCGGTTCTCCTCGAAACAGCGCTAAGTAGCTAACCCACCTGGATCGATTCCAACCGCTGGCACCGCGCCCAAGACGCGTTACCCAAATTGTCTCCTCCATGGCCGAACGGTCCCGGTGCCCCGGAGTACCCGTTCGAGGAGACCAAACCCTGTGCAATACAGGTTGTCCGTGACATGCAGACACCAAGTAGGTATGACGAGAGGATCGAACATTCTCGCCCCACCAAGCGATCCTAGACTCGTTCCACCAATAATCCAACCAACACATCCATAACCATTCTTCCAACATATAGCCCAAGGCACCATTCACAAGTTATTCCCATAGGCACAATGCCTCTTCTCAACACAGTATTTCCAATGGTGCAACACCCATGCTCAAAGCTAACCCATGGCACAATGCCGTTTCAGTGGAACAATGCCCCATTCGTGGCACGATGCCCCATCAAGCGGCACAACACCCTCGCCGATGCAGTTGTTTGGTTTCGAACCACAACTGCTCGCTTTATAAGACAAAGCGACCAAGTGATACCCGTGCACGGATGCACGCTCGCTCGCCCAAATCCTAATGTTCCCAATGACTCAATGCATCATTCCAGCTGTCCAAGCATAATCCCAAGTATTCAACCAACTGCCTCAAATGTAATATTCCAACTCTAGCTCCAACTATCCAATGCACAAACTAAATCAAGCCACAATCCTACCAAGCTAATGGCGTACACTCTATGCACGCCTCAGTGTAGTGATTCCCAATGTTTCAGCCCAAGTATTTCAAGCCTTTTACGTGTTTCCATATTATTAGGCATGAAGGAGTAGAGAAGAAGGGAAAGAGCCCACTCACATTGTTTGAATCCGTTAGGCATCCTGTCCTGCCGATACGGCCAATCCCTTGAACCCGTGGTCCGATGCAAGCGCGATCTACTCAACTGGTATGACCGTGCGAGCAGGCCGTGCTCTCCAAATCATCCGACCGATCGGATTAAGGAAGACGGCATTATCGCTTCCATTCAGCTATTCAGTACTGTTCGGAACGAACACCTGATTTCCATCGAACCCGCTAGCCATCTGCACATTGAAACCAACTCGATTAATCCTTCTTCCCGAAATCCGACATATCAAATGTAACCAGCATTTGATTCATTCAGCCCGACTCAGCGTAACGCTCCGAGCGGTTGCGGGGCGTTACATAATATACCACTTAGAATCAGGTTCGTCCACGAACCGTGCTGGTACTCATTCCTTATCAAATGCTGCTATCCAATTCCATAGATCTGCTCTATGCAACTCTCATATTCACTATTTCTGACACAATATCTCGTTCTGCTGAACGCTCGTACAAGTTCCATATTCCCACATCCTCCTTGCAGCTCAATACGAATTCTTCGTATCGCTTAGTTTTGGATCGTACATATATTTAAGGCGTTCCTAAAATACATGTATTTCAGCCGAGCTTTGCGATAGCAAATTTGAACAAGTTACAAGGGTATCTTTATGTTCGAGGCGTCCATTTGCTTTGCTCCCAATTGGACCAAATTATGATTTCCATTCCAACACATTCGTTCGAGAACTATTCTCAATTATGCAGATTTTCCACCGACTCAATGAGTTCGCGTTCCAGCTCAATCCATCCCACTATTTCTGAAATCAGTACTAGCAACATCTCCAAATATTATCTCGTGCACCGAACGATTCTCACAACTGATCTACCCCAGCTATGCGACTTACCCAAACATCAACTTGCTTAGATCAGCTCAGTCCAACACATTTCCTGCCATCTCAATATCTTACAGGGTGAACATCTATATTGAGGTTCGTGTGATCCACGAAGATCTCGCCGCCACGCCAAAGGAATTTGGGTCGCCACGATTTCAACGTGGACACACTCGCCACAATTCTTAGGTTGCGCATGAAATAGTTCTTCGTGCTGCTTCCACTGCCTCGAAGCATAGAATATCACCTTCGCCTTCCGAATGAGCACGCTTTCCAGACTAAGTTCCGAGACATCTTGTAAATCTGAAGCACATCTGTCCCTTCCAGTATTCGCAAAGATTTGATTTGAACGAGCCGCCACAGTCGTCCATTCATATAAATGCTATTCCCTTCCAGAGCACGATGAGTCAGAGGCGATGCCATCTACAAAAATCTGTGACTCTGAATCTCATCAGTTGACTAGGCTACTTTCACCAACGCTTCGATCTTCCGGCTGCATCTTCAGCTGAAGGCTATCCCAAGGATCTCTCAAATCCAACACTCAGTCAATAAGCCAAAAATCATTGCTCACATCTGCCCTCGACGCATTCCCAAATACGCCGCCTCAAGGGTCGTTCTATGGGTCTACCATATTCATATCCGATTCTGCGGGCAAGGTCGCTTAGGGTCGGCTGTCCCGAAGCTACGCTTGATAATTGTAATCATCAGGATGGACAGTTACTATAAACCATGCTATATCTCATCTGCAAAATCTGAATCAAAATCCAACCATCCATCCGAGCGAACTCCCGAATCCGAGATCCGCGCTCGTTGAAACTGTCTTCCATCAATCCGTCTTACTGTCCTGAATCCATCAAATTTCCGAATTGCCATGTCCCACAATGCACGTCCAACTTACTCGAGCAACACAGTAATTTGTTCCGACGTTGCTATCACATATAGCTATCTTCAAACGTCCGTCCACGTCTTCCGGAGAATCTGTTTACTATCGTTGCACCATCTTGCCCAAAATTCCATTTCCGCTAAACCTGAGTCAACTTCTCGAGCAGCAATATCCAAAATCCTTCCAGACCGTTCAAGTCCATCGCATTGTCCCTCCAAACCAAGATCGTGTTTCATTGCTCAACCAACAGCTCAAACGTGTCGCCCAAAATCGTAGTTCGTGCTCGCTATCATTTGATTCACCCATTGCTCGTTCAAGCGCATCCCAGTTGTTTGTTCCGATCTCGTCCATCACTTAAGCCCAACGATGCTTTCATTTGCATCAGTCCGTTCACGATATGCTCAACTCAATATTCGCTTTGCTCCATTTTCATTCTTCCCACTATACCGACTTTCACTCACCAGCTTGTATTCTCGTTTCACGAGTCCGTTCAGGAAATTTCCATTGAATGTCCAACCAAAATGTTTCCAATGCCTTGCTCAAAATGTGGTATCCCATATACCACTCCGAATCGAGTCGCTACTCGCATTACAATTTCCTTCACAGATCCAAGATCCGTTCGAACCATCCCTTATGCATAATCATGTCTTTTCCAATCCGAGTTTGATACAAAACTCAGGCAACGCTTGAATTATCCAACTGTTTCTCAACCCGTCTGATACCTTCTCAACACGAGCAATCGTGCAATAATTGTCTTCCAAATAGTCCAACCCAATACCCAACGGTTTTACACTTTGTTGTACGAGCAACTCGTACCAACTTATCCATATATTCCCGAGCCAAACTCAAACCTGCTCAACCGATGCGCCACAGCCAAAATTTCAACTTCTATCCAACACAATCGCTTGACGAGCAACTCGTTCAAGGATCTATTCTCTTCGAATGTTTCTACTCAAAACATGCCGCATAACCAAATCTCGTAGCCAACCAACTGATCCATTGAGGCAATCAGAATCTCCTAAATGATAAGCCAAGCCAACCCAACAAAAGCCCACACTTGTTGCACAAATGCAACAACGCCAACCAACTTGCTGCACGAATGCAACAACGCCTAACGAGACTAAGCGATCCTACGAAAACCAACCAAGGCAACCCAACAAAGAATAATATGCAGCCAAAACCAGCAATAAATAGACTTATTGCATGAAACATCCGATGCGGCACTGAGTAGAGTCAAGAGCTAGACGACACGCGGAAGCTATTTAGAGTTTGTGATGAAGCGAAGGACCAAGTCCGAAGAAATGAACCAGGCACTCTGATACCAATTTGTCACGCCCCAATCTCCCGCAAGACAATCGTTCTCATCGAGACGTGATGCCGTACGAGCCTGGAGTTGCGCTCGTACAAGGCGATGTTGTCAAACACCAAATGTTATCATTGAAATAACCAAGTTGCAGCGGAAGTCAAGTATTGTGTACCAAGCACACAATCAGAGTAATACGCAGTGAAGCTCACGATAGGGTCAAATGAAATGCCTCATCGAAGACAAGGCCACGAAGGCGATGCCACGAAGGCGATGAAATACTCTTGCTCTTTTCTCTAGCCCACAAAGGTACTTACAGTTCATACATCATGTCCCGTATATCCAAGCAGCGCCACTACGCCTGCGTACCTGAAATAATGCCCACAAACGTGGGTCAGTACACAACCGTACTGGTGAGCGGGGTAACCCACTCGCCTAAGCCGACACTAAGTAAAAATAGTGAATGCAAACAGTTATATGGTGATCTTTCTAGTTGAATCCTATATTCATTTCATGGCATAGGGATGACATGTTAAGGAAAGCTGTAAAGCAGTTTAAGCATGCAAGCACTCAACTCAAACCAAACGACAAGCAAATATATAAGCAACTCGAGGGAAACTAGCATGCAAACCGTCCTGCTCAAGTCCAAGCAACACGATAACATGTCGAACCATCAACCAAGCCTCAATATCCATCCTCAACCAACACTTACAATCCAAATCTCACAGTGCACACTCTTGCCGAGGCAAGGTGGCCGCGCCTACACGAAAGCCAAACCAACAAAAGAAAAGCAAGCCAACACTATACTATATGAAGTCACTGGCCAAGCCATAAAGGACTTTGATCGGACTGATCAAATGCGGTTCTCCTCGAAATAGCGCTAAGTAGCTAACCCACCTGGATCGATTCCAACCGCTGGCACCGCGCCCAAGACGCGTTACCCAAATTGTCTCCTCCATGGCCGAACGGTCCCGGTGTCCCGGAGTACCCGTTCGAGGAGACCAAACCCTGTGCAATACAGGTTGTCCGTGACATGCAGACACCAAGTAGGTATGACGAGAGGATCGAACATTCTCGCCCCACCAAGCGATCCTAGACTCGTTCCACCAATAATCCAACCAACACATCCATAACCATTCTTCCAACATATAGCCCAAGGCACCATTCACAAGTTATTCCCATAGGCACAATGCCTCTTCTCAACACAGTATTTCCAATGGTGCAACACCCATGCTCAAAGCTAACCCATGGCACAATGCCGTTTCAGTGGAACAATGCCCCATTCGTGGCACGACGCCCCATCAAGCGGCACAACACCCTCGCCGATGCAGTTGTTTGGTTTCGAACCACAACTGCTCGCTTTGTAAGACAAAGCGACCAAGTGATACCCGTGCACGAATGCACGCTCGCTCGCCCAAATCCCAATGTTCCCAATGACTCAATGCATCATTCCAGCTGTCCAAGCATAATCCCAAGTATTCAACCAACTGCCTCAAATGTAATATTCCAACTCTAGCTCCAACTATCCAACGCACAAACTAAATCAAGCCATAATCCTACAAAGCTAATAGCGTACACTCTATGCACGCCTCAGTGTAGTGATTCCCAATGTTTCAGCCCAAGTATTTCAAGCCTTTTACGTGTTTCCATATTATTAGGCATGAAGGAGTAGAGGAGAAGGGAAAGAGCCCACTCACATTGTTTGAATCCGTTAGGCATCCTGTCCTGCCGATACGGCCAATCCCTTGAACCCGTGGTCCGATGCAAGCGCGATCTACTCAACTGGTATGACCGTACGAGCAGGCCGTGCTCTCCAAATCATCCGACCAATCGGATTAAGGAAGACGGCATTATCGCTTCCATTCAGCTATTCAGTACTGTTCGGAACGAACACCTGATTTCCATCGAACCCGCTAGCCATCTGCACATTGAAACCAACTCGATTAATCCTTCTTCCCAAAATCCGATATATCAAATGTAACCAGCATTTGATTCATTCAGTCCGACTCAGCGTAATGCTCCGAGCGGTTGCGGGGCGTTACAGCCGATGGGTATCTGCATAACTCTTCTGACGACTCTGTGCAATGCGAAGTCTGTCTCGAATCATGCAGACCTTCTTGATGGCCTACTCAACTGGTTTCGGTTCGAGCACATTTTATTCACCGACTTCTTTCTTGCATATCGGTGATCGACACTTTCTTTCATAAAATACTTCATATGGTGCCATCTGAATGCTCGATTGATAACTATTGTTATACGCAAATTCTATTAACGGCAAGTGCATGTTCCAACAAGTTTTCAAGTCTATAGCACACAGCCGCAACATATCTTCAAGTATTTGGTTCACCCTCTCCGTCTGGCCATCTGTTTAAGGATGATATACGGTACTAAAATTCAACTTTGTTCCTATTGCAAATTGTAGGCTTGTCCAAAAATGTGACAAGAATCGCCTGTCTTTGTCCGAAATGATCGTGGCGGATACCCCGTGGAGTCGAACAATTTCTTCAATGTAAATCCGCGCTAACCGATTGACGTTATATGTTACTTTGATCACGATAAAATGTGTTGAATTAATCAATCTATCAACAATGACCCAAATTGCATCATTTTCTTGCAGCGTCTTCAAAAAACTGACGATGAAATCTATTGCGATATTGTCTCATTTCTACTCGAGAATAGCAAGGTTCTGCAGCTTTTCGCCTGGCCATTGATGCTCGTCCTTTACTTATTGACAAGACATGCACTGTGACACAAAGGTTGCTACATCTCGTTTCATGCCGTGCCACCAAAAAGTTATGTGCAAGTCCTTACACATCTTGGTGCTCCCTGGATGTAAAGAATACTTTGCATAGTGGGCTTCCGATATTATTTATCTTCTGAGTTCTAGATCATGATGAACTCACAATCTTTCCTTCAATTGTAACGTTCCGCTCACATCTTCCGTGAAGTCGATCGCCTTTCTTGTCAAAATTAGCTCGTCATCTTCTTCAGGAATAGGTCGCCCTTCTGAGCAGACTTTATCTTTTCCCGCAAACTCGGTTCAAGTTATAGTTGAGCCATCTTCGCCCCTTGGCCTTGAACTCTGAGTTCGATGCCCATTGCCTCTAGATCTCTTAGTACTCGACCGTCTAATGATAGTGAACCCACAAACTTTTGACTCAAAGTTCCTGCTACTATATTTTCTTTGGCCGACATGTAAGCGATCGTTAAGTCATAGTCCTTTATGAGTTCCAACTAACATCTCTGCCGCAAATTCAATTCCCGTTGGTTGAAAAGGTACTTGTGGCTCTTGTGATCCGTGTAGATTTTGTAAACAAAACCGTAGAGGTAGTATCGTAACGATTTTAGCGCGAACACAATTGTCGCAAGTTCTAGGTCATGCGTAGGATAATTCTTCTCATACGGCTTCAACCTTATCCCGTTGCATTAGAATGCACCCTAAGCCGAGTCCTGATGCATCAGTATAAATCTGAAATCTTTCAGGCCCTTCCGGAAGCACAAGGATCGGGGCTGAGATGAGCCGTTTCTTTAACTCCTGGAAGCTAGTTTCAGAGTCGTCGCTCTATACAAATACAATTCCCTTCTGGGTGAGGTGAGTCAGAGGTGATGCCACTCTACAAATTTTTCTTTACGAACCTGCGATAATAGCCAGCCAAACCTAAGAAACTTTGAATCTCGCTTGTCGCCGTAGGCTGCCTCCAATCTACTATTGCTTTAATTTTCTTTGGGTCAACTGAAACACCTTCTACCGAGATAACGTATCCTAAGAATGACATGCTACATATCCAGAATTCACACTTAGTTTGGCAAACAACTGATGCTCTCGCAAGGTTTGCAGCACGATCTTCAAGGGTTCCACGTCCTCTTCCCTGCTCTTTGAATATATAAGAATATCGTCGATGAACGCGACCATAAATTTGTCAATGAAGGGTCGGAAGAATCTGTTCATCATATCCATGAATGCGGCCGGAGCGTTCGTCAAATCGAACGACATCACTAGGAATTCATAATGCCCGTATCTGTTTCGAAATGCTGACTTTGTCACATCTTCAGGCTTAATCTTTAGCTGGTGATAGCCCGGCGATATCAATCTTGGAGAGCAATGTTGCTCCCTGAAGTTGATCGAACAGATCGTGTATCTGAGGCAAAGGATATTAATTCCGCACAGTAGCTTTGTTTAGTTTCTGATAGTCAATGCATAACAGCATTGATCCGTCCTTCTTTTTTACGAACAGTACCGGAATACCCCAGGGAGAAACGCTAGGATGGATGTAGCCTCGGTCAAGCAACTCTTATAACTGTACTTTGAGTTCTTAAGTTCTGCTGGCGCCATCCTGTACGGTGCCTTTGATATTGGTCGCATATCTGAAAATATGTCGATAGTGAACTCTATCTCCCAATCTGGTGGCATTCCAGGTAGCTCACCTGGAAACACATCAAGGAATTCTACCACAACATTTACCTGAGTCGTGTTTGCACCTTTCTTACGATTGTCTCTAACTGAAGCCAAGTACCCTTCGCAGCATGAATACATAAATTGCCTTGATGTTATCGTCGATACTATCAATTCTATCTTTGACGTCGAGCTGTATGAATACGAGAACTCTGCTTCACTAAGTAGATGAAACACAAGTCTCTTCTCCGTACAGTCAATTGTGGCATGGCATGCACCTAACCAATCCATGCCTAGGATTATATCATACGCCGTGATGTCTAGCACGATTACATCCAATGATAACTTACATCCTCCGATATAGAGATAATTGTTCCTATAAATTAAACTTCCAAGCATGTCTATCCCCGATGGAGTACTAACACAAAGGTTCATATCTAACAACATTGTATCTAATTTACTTTTTTTTTAGCAAATTTAGCATATATAAAGCTATGTGTTGCACTCGAATCAAAAAGCACTCTAGCAGGTATATCTTTGTATAGTAATATACCTGTTACGACTGTGTCAGAAGCGAACGCTTTCTCCTGAGTCAATGCATAAACCCTGTCTTGCGCTCCCTAATACTGATTCTGCTAGTTCACCGGCACTGGATTCGCATCTCAAAGTTGTGGTCCCCTGTTTTGATTGTTGTTCCTCAGAGAATTTTGATTCTGATTGTTGTTCCTCAGAGGATTCTAACGCATCTAACAATATTGTGACATGTGGCCTATGTGCCCACACGTAAAACATCCCACTATGTGGCACTCGTCTATCCTGTGTCCGTCCCTGTCATACCTAGTGTAATGTTCCATGTTCTCATACAGAATTGGATGCTTGTTCGCACCGGATCCAATTGCGTCATTGGGATGTTTGTTGTAATTGTTGTGGATGACCAGTCCTGACTTCTGTGAACCACGACCAAAGGTTCACTCATTGTTCAAGGCAGACTCATAGCACTCCCGGTAGGTCTCGTACCTTTGGTTCATGACATCCCGATGAAGATCGTCGTTCGGTCCCAGCTGGAAACGACGGCAACATGACTGATTATTTGGTAGAAAGGCCCCGAAGAACTTTACAAGCTTCGCGAAGGCCGGGTCGTGGGCATCTGCTGACATATTGCCTTGCCTCAGTACGAAGAACTCATCCTCCTTTTCTTGTTGCACCGTGCGGGGAATGTACTGCTCAAGGAAGGCGTCCTTGAACATTTTCCAACTAATTTTGCATTTTGGATTGGCATCAAAGATCCCTTGCTTGGTGGCCTCCCACCACTCGTACACCCTCAACTATAACTGCACCGCTACGTACGCTACTCGTTTGGACCTTTGATGCCGATCAAGTTGAACAGCTTCTCCATCTTAGCTACCCATCCCATTACCACGTCGGGCTCGCTCCTCCCTGTAAACGTAGGCCGGTGCATCTTCGTAAAATCTCTCGCCTTGTAAGAAGCCGATCTGCCTGAGTGTTCGGTCTCTTCGTCTTCCTCTGCCACGACTCGCGGTGTTGGCGCTACCCCAGCCGTGTTGGTGCTGGGCACCAAAGTTGTGATTATTTGCATCATTTCATCCAACTATTTTTGTTGTACAGTAAATTGATATTGAATCTGCGTTTGTTGGACTACCGCTTGTCTCTGCTGCACTTCCATCAAATGCAACATCCTTCCTGTTGCATCGGTTGAACTCGCCCCTCCGGACTCTCCCAAGCTTTCTGTATCATTAGGGATAACCGGATCACTGCTTGCAGCAACAGTATTGTTCTTCTTAGCCAATGCTACAAAAAAGAGTAAACCCATTAGTACTTCGTAAAATATTTACGAGTTTACTGTATGGGACTATTATTTCATGCAATAGCATACATCGAAAGCATTCCTTCAAGAAAATGGCATCAAAACCTCAACAAAATAATTTTAAAAAAATCCAAGAAAGTGAACCTACTGCTCTGATACCACTTGTCATGTCCCGACTCTGTAAAGTCGATAATCGTCCCCGGACGTGATGTTGTGCATGCATAGTTTGCGCAACGCACAAGGCAAGAACGTGTATTTTTGATAATTCGTTTGAAGCACAGAGTATAAGTCACATAGCAGCCGAAATATTTAGATGCATCATTTGAATAGGAAGAAACTTTCTTTTTCATTCTTAACTTGGAAATATATTATATTCATATGAAGTACATTGCTTATGTCGTATCGGCTATATTACTTGAAATAACAAAAAGAACAAACAAGCTGCCATGAATAATACTTGTTGTCCCATACATTACATCCTTGGTATAGATTGATACAAAATGATGTCAAAATGAAGTGGACTTCATCTATACTTCAAAATAGGAAGAGCTTCAAGTCATCTTTTTGTTCTTCAGCTTTAGCTTAGTATCGTGCACCCTTCGCGTTCTCGACACCTGAGATGTTGGGTATCAGTATGCCTACTTGTACTAGTGAGCGGGACGAGCACTAGTGAGCGGGACGAGCCCACTCGCCTAAACCAATGTTGCTTATTAAAGGGACGCATGCATTGAATATTATCTTTCTATCAGGAACTAGAGTGAATTTTTAGTTCATATCTCAGGCATATTTTGAAAGCAGCAAGTTGAATATATAACGCACGCATTGGTGATAGCTTATTCACCCGATACGCACGTCCCTGTATTGAAACATAGAATACTTACCCTCTACATAAGACCATTCGTTAGCAATGCTTTCTATCCTATATGTGGTCATTGGCGATAAATCGATGCCATGAAGAACTATTCCATGGCAATTATGGTGTGCCCCTCAGCTCTAGGGTTGCGAGCCCCGCTGAGGTCTCATAATGCCCCGTTCCATAGCATGTTTCCATTATTTTTTCCTAGGTTAATTCGGTTTTGGTGCCCCAGATACCATTTCAAGGAAACATTAAACCGTGTACACAAGTTGTCTATGACCATGTGAATGCGTGAAACGATTTATCTTATGAAACATATGCATGACATGGAGCAGAATTAATCATAAATGTTTATGTACTCATGCGACAATTTCAATCTTTCCTCCAAGTCGTATATTCCGATTAGTACCTAGTAGGCACCCACAATACTCCGAGGCACCATGTCACAACCGATGTTTCAGATCTCATGTTCCTTTTAACAGTTCTGTAGTTCAAACCATAATTGCCGGCTTCACGTACGAAGCTTAAGTTATAGGCGCACGCATAAATGTGCTCGACAATTATAGTTATCCCTTGTTCTATTCCTTAGCAGTAAGTATGCATCGTGGCTAACATTTATAAATTTACATTCAACAAGGCATCGTCGATTTGAACATATTTGAGGCAAAGTATGTGTTTACGCGACCGAGTAGAGAAGAAGGGACCGAACCACCCACCGATTAGAGAATGTGCCAAGGAAGGAGACTCACTTTGCTACGATCAAACGTCAACTACGCGCATTCTTACAATGGCACCAGCATTGTGTTAGAATTCGTTCTCAATCCGTCCTAGCGAATTCCTTAAAAAATGAAAGTAGACAACGACGTGAAAACAGTTCATCTAAAACCTTGCAATGAAAACGTTCAAGAAAAGCAACAACCGACTGGTCCTGTCGAAGGGACACTTATATAGAGCTCACATGCCGAGACGCATTCCGCTTCATCTAGGACTTATTCCAACAGAAGCCAAACCATGAGTTGGAATGATTCTCATTTATTCAACTGCCACGATTCAATACCGAAAGGTTTATTTTTATATTAAGTTCAAATTTTTAGTAAGACTAGCCACAAGTCATTACATAGTGCGTCGTCCGGTCGAATCGGGGATGGGACACTACAGAACTGCCTAGCAAAGCGACTCGGGAAGTAAGGTTACAGAAAGACATTATCACAACCAAGTGAGAAGGGAGAATTGCGAGTAGCCAGTGGAAAGACCCTATTGGTAGCAAGGAACAATCCTTGCGTTCATCTCTCAGCAGTTCACCGGGATTAATTTGATGAGAATCAGAAAAATACCTAAAGAAGTTATACAGTGCAGGATTCTACAACACCTTCTTGATGGACACAAGGCTTGAACGAATCCAATGAAACGTCTTCTACTTACAAAGGAACGGGTTACTCCTATCTGAAGTTCCCGCCATGTTTTGAGTCATAAGATCCGGTTGATGTAGGACCAGACATCCCATCAAATAGGTATAGGGCATTTTGACTCATGGAAAGTTTCCAGAGGTTGGGTTCATCTCCAAGACGCGAGCTGCTGTTCTAAGCCCATGTTGAAGGCAGCTAATCATGGTAGGAAACAATGCCACTGGAAGGCCAAGACCTATCTTCACAGCTAGGAATAGAAGCGTCCTCTCCAAATGATCTTCTGGCCTACTTGGCACCACTCATTTTCGTAACCACAGCAAAATAAAAACCGCTAGTACGGCCTTCCGGGATAAGGGGTGAAGAGTATGCGTATGAGCACTTGATAACCTAGTCCCCTCTTGTAAAACCTCTAAAGGAGCTTCTTAAGTCATGTTCCCATCTCTACAATGCTTGATTCTTACCTCTACGATACCCAGACGCACAGTTGGAAGGAGATGATAATCTACTTGACGGGAGGACAAATAGTGTTCGAACAAGTATTCAAGCTATTTCACGGTCCTCACAAAGAAATCCCTATCGAGTAATGGAGTTGGAGGCAGATATGAAAGTGACACATGAGCTCTCTGTACACGTCATAAAGCTAGGGATTCTCCTTCTTCCACTTCCCCAGTTCCTCATTACGGTCACGTCCCGATTCCGTATAATCGATAGTAGTCCTCCGGACGTGATGTCGTGAGAGCCTAAGTTGCGGTCGCACAAGGCATATGCATTATCTTACATTGACCACAACAACAGAGTATGCATAATATTGAATAATATACTTTCGCAAAAGAAAAGTTTTCTCTATTGATAATGAACATTATTAACAGACTCTCGAATACAAGTAGAAGGTTGTCGCACGGGCTTACAAGATGGACACAAAATGAGATAGTCGTTCCATATATTACATTCCTTTACTAAAATCAAAAAGTATAAATCACTTTTTGATAGTCTTTGTTACAACACGGAGCTTCAAAAAAGATGCACACAAGCTCCGAGGATTTGTACATAAGCTTCAAAAGACACGAACACGAGTATGCCTGCCTCAGCTCCTCGCAAGGTCACCTTAACTCGCAGAACCAGTTGAAACGTGGGTCAGCACATTTAAAATGTACTGGTGAGGGCAAATTAACCCAACTTACAAAATTGATACGGTATTCATGTGAAGCATACAAATTTATTATTATGTGGTCTTTGTATCTTGCCTTAGTCCAAGTTACAAGCATGCGATAGAATAAAATGACAGAAATAAAGTGTGTCACTGTACGGTTACTCTTACCCACCGTCGACGTATCCCGCCTACTCGATCACCTACATTGACACGAACAAACGATCAATACCTTCTCTTATTTTTCTTCCAGAATTTGAAACAAATGCGAAGTTCGAAGAATGCAAACAATAAAATTGGTTAAAAATATTTACGAAAGCGCATTCATAAAACCAACGCAAAAGCAGCAAAGCGGCATCAAAAACGTCAATAAAAATTAAGCAGTGGAAAGGTCCCTCATGTCTCTGTCGTTGAATCCTTCCTCGAGATACGATTCCCTGAATATGGGACCTGATTCCGAAGAAACCAATCCATAACGAGAAAAGAATCTTAATTCAAGTTGTCCCGATCAATCGATACCTATAGTATTCCTTAGTCACGCTTCCCATGCAGGGAGCGTGGTACTATAATTACAAGGGACATACTCCACGTAAACCTTTTCCCCATACGAGTTGAGAAATCAAATGAATCTCATACAAAATGAAGCCTTACTCCCCTATTGGAGTAAAGACAATACAAGTTCTCACATTATAGATTTTTCTAAAGCCCCAAAGAAATGCACCGGACTCAATTCAAGGTTATAATAGGTTGATTAGATAGCAGAATATTGTACGAGCTGCTTCAAGTTCATCTCAAAATCTATCGATATCCACTTGGTCAAGTTCTCCCATCTTTGATGGTTCTTGCTGAAAGAGATCCAACCGGTCAGCTTCATATCACCAGATGGATAATTGTCATCGGCATCCTGAAACCGATTCATAAAGGTACAAGTCATTATAGGAACATCATCTACTGACGAACTTGCAGAAGAGCGACTCGAAGGAGTCCTACTATTTTTTTGGGAGGAGGACGTCGAACGCCCTGAGAAAAAAAATTGACCTCCCTCGGGGATATGCTTGATTTGACCAACCTCTACACTCGGGAGAATCGGTGTTAACTGCCAATTCATGACCCTCTCAATAGTCCAGGTGTGGAAGGATGATCGTAAAAAGTGCCCCTGCATGGACGGCAAAAAGCACTTGATCCCGTCCAGGTCCAAAACCCAAATCTCAGCACCAGCATTTACGTCCTCCGGGGTGACCTCGGTGGCAACCCCGAACAAAAATATGGGTTTTGGAAGCAAGGCGTCAGAGGTTGTTAGTAATTCTTTCAAGGGTAACCCTCCCTTGCAAAGTAAGGAGCTCCCGTCTTCGTTCTGAAGTTGATGGTTCAAACTGCGGCATCTCAGTTCCACTCAGATTGATAAATTTGCTAGATCTCATCCCCGCAGAAGAGCCAGCCACGACACCCTCAGGAAATATCGCATTGGAGAAGGATACTACAAAAAAAGGAGGGTCGTCATGATGGAGGCCTTATAACAAAAGAAAGAAGGGACGAAAAGCCCTAGGGGTATTCTGTCTCCACTCACTTGGCATAGGATGATAGGAGACTCGACGGGAAGAATGTTGAGAGGATTGGTTGAAACTGGTCCCGCGGAACTAGAAGAGGAGGTTGGCATTTTGCCCGATCCTCTAATTCTCTTCTTGGAAGTACTCTTAGGATCCATAAGAAAGGTCTTTACAGAAGAGACACGGAAAGGAGTAAGAAGAAGAGGGAAAGTTGAGAAAGACAAAATATCTTTGAAAATGGGAAAGCAAAGGGTTCTCCCTTTTCAAACTACAATCTTTTGCTTATAAAAAGGAAAAAAGAATGACATTTCAAATCCCTAGGAACTACGGCAGCAAAAGAGGGTTTTCGCCTCTGAAGTTGCGCGAATCATAACAGTTCCACGCAGAATTTGAATTACACCTAACCAAAGGCAACACTTCCTCCGAAGACACCAATCGAAGCACCAAATGTGGACCCACCAATCACTGCCGGCCACATCTGATCAAGGCTTCAGGATACCTCTTCCTACGTAAGGCGCACCATAATTCTTCTGAGAACTCGACTCGTTCTCTCCCCAAGACGACACTCGGCCAGTGCACAGTCTCCTCCGCCAGAGTCTTCGGTCGTCGTCTCCTCCGCTCTGGGCCCTATCTCGAGGCTGGCTATGATTCTACTGTTCAAATTATTTTTGAAGACCCCTTCGAAAAACTTTGAAGGGGATTCTGTAGAAGCATGAAAAATCTTCCAAGTCTACATCCTACGCCAACGGAAAATCAACTCCAAGAAGTCCCTGCGGAAAAGCCCAAGCCCAAGAGATTCCAGTGAAAGACCCAATGCCTCAGCATCTGCGGAAGACAGTCCACATTATCCTCGTGGAAGACTCTAGCTAGCACTCTCCAGCGAAAGGAAAAGAGAAGCTCATCTAGTCATATCCACGTGATAGGCTATATGCTTCAAGTGGCATGTCACCTCAAGCGCACAGATCGTCATTCGGCCATGTCAGCCATGTCATTCTTGAAATGATGAGATTTCTCCCCTTCCAACATAGTATAATTTTGCGGGTCTTCACCTGCGGAATGAAGCCCAATAGCCCTTATCTGCCCCAGTGGAACACATGAAGCAAAGTCCTCCTTCCACGACTCTAACGATGCCACGTCTTTCTCGTTCTACAGCATCCACGTCTTCTATAACTCCATAAAGCCCGCGCTTCTTGCAAACCCCACGGAGTCCACGTCCTTCACATCTCTGCGAGGTCCACGTCCCCCACGACTCCTCAACTCCCACGACCTTAATCAAATAGCTAATGACGTAGAAGGTGGTTTTATTCACTTCCCCTACGTCCGCCACTCTCTCCGCTCAGATCTCCAGCACAACCTTGTACATAGAAAATTGTTCGCCAACCGTCGGCCATCATCCCTCTTCCACAACTTCGACGTGGGTTATAACTGAATCAACTGCAAGCCACCTGGCATCTCAAGAGGGAAGCGCTCCTTCCTAGGACCACGATCCCTATCGGACACGTTGGAACGTGGGTCACGCACTCTCCGGAACAGGCCATGATCGCGCCTATTGTAAACACCCTAATTTTTCAGAATATTTTAAAACATTTTTCTCTCAAATTTTCGGTATTTTCTGAAATTATAACTAAGGTATTTTGTGATTAAAATATTTTTAAATGATGCTAATTTATATTAAAATATTATAAAAATAATATTTTATGGTGTAAAATGGAAAACCGGACATAGGATAATTTTCTGTAAATTTATTGGACTCTGAAAGCATTTTTAAAGCCCTAAAAACCAATGTAGAATTAAACATAATTAAACCCTGACTGAACCCGGTTTAATTGAAATTAAACCAAACCAAACCGACTCAAACCGAACCAGACCAACCCAGACTTAACGGGTCGGGTCGGGTCGGATCCGAATCGAACCCGACCCGGACCCGAAACCCTAACCGAACCCTAAATCGGATCCCCCCCCCGGATTCACTGTTCAGGCCTATATAGCCTCGACGTTCGTGTAGCGGCCGCTGCACACTCTCTCTCTCACCAACTCCGCCGCCACAGCTTAGCCGTCGACGAACTTTCCCTCGCCTGAACCCTACTCCCCTGTCATCCTCTCCTCCGCTCAGCCGACCGATCACCGCCTCCACAACCACCTCTCCATCTCCACCAAGACCCCCATCGAACCTCCTCGTCGTCCCTCCACCATCACCGCCCTAGCCCAGCCCCGACGACCTCCACAACCTCCCATCTCTGCCCTAACCTCTGCCTCAAGCACAGCCCAGCACCATCACCATCCCCCCGACCTCATCCTCCCCAAAGTCGACCGACCTCCGCTCCGCTCCGCTCCGCCCAGCCCCGCTCGACCCCGCCGACTCACAGCCCCTACACCCTAGCCCAACCGCCGACCAGAACGGCCACTCCCAGCCGACCAGTGTAGCCCTAGCAGCGGACATGGACATAGGAGCTCTCGACCCGGACACGGTGACCAGGACACGAAACAGCATCCCAGACACGAGAATTCTCGGTTCACGGAGCCCTGTTCAGGTAACCCGTTCTCTCTTCTCGTTATTCCATTTTCCGTTCCGTCAGTTGTGTCGCGTAGACTGTGTAACCCTCTCGATGCCCGTGCAACCCGCTCGGTGCGTCGCGTCCTGTGGTGATCGTAAACCGCGATCCAAAAACAGGAAAACCAATACCCCGTTTCACCCCGGAACTGAGTGCGCCCCGCCAAACGGGAAGACTTGGCCGTACGCGGTCTTCACCGAAACGTGCGCACCATTGATACGGACGTGCGGGATTTCGCAGAAGTTGATTTGGATGTGCGTGCACACCGGAATCAACGCGTATCCGTCGACAACGCCCCGTATCCGTCTGTTCTGGAACACGTCATAACTTCGTGTACACACTTCGGATCGAAACTAAACTTGCACCATCGGACTCGTAGCAATACGCTGGTCCTGTGACCCAAGTTTGGTTCGATTCTGAAAACATTAACAAAATCGCGTATCGTAGGCCCCGCGGCTCCACTTGACGGGCGATTTTGTGATCGGCTCATCGGAATCCAATTCTGGAAGTTCCGTTGGGTTCGTATCATTGTTCCTGACTTGTTGACACTAAGTTGGACGAATTTGGAGACCTTTGGTTCTGACACATTTTTCGGTGCAAAGCGGCCCACATGTGGACCCCGCTTTGACCAGAAACTTTTATTTTTGCCCTTGTGTCCAAATTGGACTCAAGGAGAAGCATTTCTAACTATTTGATATTTTCTGAGACTGTTGGTGATGTTTATTACAGCTTTTGGAGGAGTATCTGCAGGATCCACTAATACAGGGACCGCTGTTGGTATTCAAACCCCATGCAAGTGTACCTTGCCAAACTTTGCAGTCTTGTTACATATTTTCCTTGATTCATTTATATTGTTGTGCATGCTTAACCTAGGACCGTGTGACTTACTTAGCGTCCAATTATTAGTTGGGTGCTAACACTGTACGCAGAGTTGTGTAACGTCACCTAGAGATGGACATTCGTGACCCTTACATTCTCGTACTTGCCTTATCAAGTACACCATAACCTAGAATACTTGACACTATTCATGGGACGGAATCTTCCTGAGATATTCATGGTAATTCTGTATAGGATGCAGGAGTGACATAGACATTATATTCATGGATACTATATGACTTGCTACATTAGCTATGATCTTGCGTGACATGTAAATGAGACGTTGTGGACATGAGACGTGTGGTTACATTGGGTGGGGAGAGACACATAGGCTACAGGCTGATCATATATATAAAATCCCTATTATTGTGAGGCGCAAGACTCTAAACCCGAGCTTGGCCCATTACTCATTATTACTGCTACCGGCTCCCCGACACAGAGCTTGTAGTGGCTCAGCCTGAGTACTAGTGATGCTCTCACTTGTATTTTACATAGATGGTTACATACTTACCCTATTTATTTCATTATTTGCTGCACTGCATTTATTTTGGCTTGTATTATCTTGTACCTTTCTATGTCCCCTGAGGACCTGGTTCCGGATTATGTCCCCAGGATTTGCTGACGAGATCTATCCCGAGGTATACGGGACCGCAGCAGGAGCTGATACAGGAGCTGTACCGACGCCCGAGGACGAGGTGTTAGCTGAAGACTTTTCCTGAGCATCTATGTTTCATGCTCAGCATTTACTTTATTCAGTCATTTATATTTTGGGTCTGTTGAACCATTGTATCAGTTTTTTTATCGGATTGTTCCCCGAAGCACTTTGTTGAGACTGGTTGATGATTTACATTTCTTATATTTGTGGATCATATTTTATCTTGTATGGATGAGATTAGTTGTGCCATGTTGTCGTAGACTTTATTTTTCAGCTTAAGTATGCCCTGATGGATCCATTAAATTGGGTTTGTCCATCAGTGTGTGCTGCTGGCCATTGCCACGTGTCTAGTCCCTCGATATTTTGGGACTGGGGTGTGACATGGTTTTTGTGGTGGCCCATGCAGGTCTACGACTAAATCGTTCGGTTTCAACTTAGGGATCGAGCAAGCCTGCACTAAGGATAGGATAAGTTATAGGATCTCATCCATTATTTGAACCATTTTTGAACTCTATATCGAACTCGAACTAATTGCTTGATTTGCATCCTGTGTTGATTTCTCTGAGCGTTCTTATAGTTTATCTTTCGATTGCAGAGTAATGGATCCCAGGAACGGAGATGAGAATCCCTTGGATACACCATACGATGTTGTGGTTGCTTATATAGACGGAGTGACACTAGGAAATGGAGGACAATCATCTCAAGGAAATCAAGCCGGCCAGCCTAATCCAAGGTTTCGGCGTGATGATATCCCACCTCCGCCACAGTTCACTCCACAGATGCCTGTCTTTCCACCAGGGCAAGCCATGGACGGGCAACAGATGTTTCAGATGATTTATGCCATGATGCAAGCCCAACAGCAGGTTCAACAAGAGGCTCAGCGTCATGAGGCAGAGTATTTGAGAACCAGCCTAGTATATGCAATGGAGCAGGTGAACCCACCATCTAGGCGACCAGCGACGGGATCTATCACTGATTTTCGTCATCTCAAGCCTCGTACCTTTTCTGGCAAGGAAGGGCCAACTGAAGTTCACGAATGGCTCACGAACATACAGTACCAGTTGGAAGCAGCTGAACTTCCAAGGGAAAAATGGATGACTGCAGTCAGGATGCAGTTGACTGAAAATGCACATCATTGGTGGTTATCAGAAGAGAGGAGGCTCGGACAGGACCGAGTCACTTGGGAAGAGTTCTCCGGACTCTTCCAAGAGATGTATATTCCAGCAGTAGCACGGTCGGAACTCAGAGACAAGTTCAACCGCCTTATCCAAGGCAATATGTCAGTGGAAGAATACAACGCAGAATTTAATCGTCTGAGTCGCTTCGCCCCAACCTTGATTTTGACAGAGGAAGAGAAAGCTGAGAAGTTCTTTGACGGACTGAAGTTCGAGCTCCAGAGGTTGATTGGATCTGTTGCACCTACATCATATACCGACGTCCTTGCAGCAGCACGACGCATGGAGCGTGTCACTAGAAGGGAGTCAAATCTGAAGAGGCCAATCACATCGGCACCATCCAGGACATCACATGGGGATTCTGCAAAACGATCCCAGAGGAGTATGCCCGAGAGAGCAGCACATAGGGACAGATCTCTTCCTACTTGTCACCACTGCGGCAAGGTAGGACACATTGAGAGAGAATGCAGACGCAAGTTGGGACTATGCCTGGCTTATGGATCCAACCATCATCCAACCAGAGACTGCACTGAGCGCAGAGAGGGAGCACCGAGACTAGCTTTACCTGCACCAAGGCCAGCTTATCCAGCAGTAGGAGCACCACAGACAGGAGTTGGAGGAGTCAGACCACCAGCTCCAGGAGGATATCAGCAGAGACCACCATTGGCACCACATGTAGCTATATTTCAGCAGGCTCAGCAGCAGAGAGGTCCAGCTCAGGGACGATGACAGGCATTTGCATTGGCTGTTAAGGAGGAAGCTACTGCAGGAGAGGTTATCGCAGGTACTATTTTAGTAGCTTCATTACCAGCTGTAGCTTTATTTGATTCTAGAGAATCGCATTCATTTATAGCAGCTAGCTTTGTAGCCACCCATAGAGTAGCTACCGCACCCCTTTCGAAGATTAAGAGAATTCTTATGGGAGGTGGAATTATCCCAGTTAGTGACGTCTGTAGATCATGTTCTGTAGTAGTCTGTGAAAGAGAGATGCGAGCTCAATTTTTGATCTTTTCAATGCCGGATTATGATGTTGTACTTGGTATGGACTGGTTAAGTCAGTACCATGCGACTCTTGATTGCCGACTTGGAAAGGTTATATTTAGACCGCCTGGGCATCCAGAATTTGAGTTTCTTCGGGGAGCTGTAGAGCAAGGAGTTCAGCCTACTCTTATGGTACTATCTGTAGAAGGGGAGACAGGTTACCCAAGAGTCATATCAGAGTTTGTGGATGTATTTCCTGATGATCTTCCAGGTTTACCGCCTGATCGGGAAATAGAATTCACAATAGACTTAACTCCAGGAGCAGAGCCTATCACTTCATCAGTATATCGGCTAGCACCTAAGGAGTTAGTGGAGTTGAAGGAACAAGTTGATGATCTTCTGGAGAAGGGCTTTATTCGACCCAGTGTTTTACCTTGGGGAGCACCCATATTATTTGTACCGGAGAAGGATGGAACAGTACGGTTGTGCATTGACTACAGGGCACTGAATGCTGTAACCATTAAGAACAGGTATCCCTTACCACGCATTGATGATCTATTTGATCAATTGAGTGGTGCTAGGGTATTCTCGAAGATTGACCTCAGATCCGGCTATTGTAACACCCCGTTCCGCTCAAGCAGACTTCCGTTTCAAACGGCAATCGTGTAGCTGTCCCGACCGGCTTTGCCTCAACAAAGAAGCAAAGGATATCCAGACTTGTCCCTACAGGAATCCGGCTTGGCTTTCAGAGGCTCGCTCAGACGTATCGCTCTACCGAGGCGAATCATCGCTAAGGTGGGTGGCTACGGTAAACTTGTCTTTGCTTAGCCAGCACACATAAAATCTGGAATATTCATGCTAGTCGCTAGGTGATTCACCCCCTGCAGGCTAATAAATCTAATGCACCTAGCTTAGGAAATAATCCCAACATGTATTGCTTGCTAGAACATGGAAATGAAATACTGCTTATATTCAGACCCTTGCATGCTAAGTCCCTTAACGATCTAACTCTCGGCTTACCTTCGGGTCCGAGCAACGTGCCTGCTTATGTCCCTTAGAAACGAATGCTTGTCTGCTTGTACATTGCCTCAACTCAATGCTTGTAACGTAGGCTATGCCAACACCCTGTTATACAAAACATTGTTCAAGAAAGATTATAAGAAAAGAACCAGGCATGCCTCTTGTCTTGTACTACTGTTGCCTCAACAGCATGCCTCTTGTACTCTTGTCTTGTACTCTTGTTGCCCCAACTATAAGAAAGGATAACTTAACCAAGGCCCCGTTCGATCATGGACAACCAGTGCACTAGGTAACGGTCTCGTGGGCGATGCTGGGGCACTGGCATCGACCCAGTCCGGGCGAGACAACTGTTCTTAGTCTCTTGTTCAGGCGGAATGGCATGCAGCGCCTCTTGTACTTGTTGCATACCATTCTCGTCTAGACTAAATAGTCTCTTGTTCGGCGGAATGGCTTACAGCGCCTCTTGTTCTTTGTTGCAAACCATCTCGTCAAAGACTATACCGTCCATTATGGCATACGCCAGTGATCGCCTTGTAATGAACTTGTTGCATGTTTGCTTGTAAATAAAAGATAAACAAACAACTGAACACCTGAACGATCATGTTAAAATGACCCTTCGTGTTTGCACATGCTATGCTTCCTGAATGCTTATACTTGCCCCTGCTTAAATTAACAATATTGCCTCATGTTTGCCTTGGACAGGAAAGGAGATGGTAAGTTGGTAAGTCTCGCCGTGTTTCCTCTAACATCGTACGGCGCACTGCCCGACACGTTAGGCTATTCAATGTTTGCATAAAACTGATCCTAAGGCAACTAGAAAGACAACTTAATAGTTGTGCACGGAACTTATATTACGTGTTTGGATTTGTCGAGCGGACGAGTAGCTTTCCCACCAGTGCATTCAATGTACTGATAATCCACCAGTTTGTGTGCAGGGTGCGGGAGAACCTCGTTCGGTGCGGATGCCTCCAACGTGCGTGCTAAGGCCAGGAGTTCCCTCTGAAGCCTTGCAACGGTGCATCCGGAACAGAAGCACATATACAAGACATAATATTGTGAACATAGCCCGAACTCGTCTGAACATCGACTCTACAATCATTCCACAATTGTAGCCACTTGGCACGCTTTTACTGTTTCAGAGAGAGAGGCTTGAGCGACTTGTAATCTTGGCTATACGCCGCCTGTAACACATGTTTATATCAATAAAAGAGTTGCTTACTTCAAACTTGTGTTTCAATGCTTCCGCTATATTGTCGACTCAGTGAACCTGTTACCAAATTGCTATGCGTTCATGACTCCGCTGCACTCGGACAATCTGTGCGACTCTGTGGCTTAGAACTCTTACCGCCAGCCAATGAATCACGGCCTTGCACGGACGCGATTCACGCTCGTGCGGCATCACGCCCGGATGGATCAAAGCGATCGTTCCGCGGGAGCGCTGGCGAGGGTGATTCCCGCCTAGCGGGAACGGCCGAAATAGCCTGCGGGAGATCGGGGCGTGACATAGTGGTATCAGAGCCTGGCTTCTACGCCTTTTGACTTCGATTCGATATCTCTGTTTCGAAAGCTCGTTCGTGGGTTATGTGCACGCTCTCTCTCAATGCCTCGATGGGATGTTCCAACAATAAGTCTAAATACTTTCAAAATGCGTTTTGAATGATATGCTTACTTGTCTGGTTGTATGCTGCGAGTGGCCTTTGTGCCAACCTGTGCGAACCCTTCGAGAGTATCGCTAGTAGCTTGTTCGATTTTCACTAACCCTAAGTTTGGTTGAATGTATCTATTCGAGGGACGCCTTGAACTAGTGCACCATCCAAGACTTAAAAAAAAAGGTAAAACTCAAGTGCTGAGACTTCGCTATCACTGAGCTGGTTGACGTGTACACGCTAAAGGGGCCCTTCGAAAGTGCGCACGATCCAGTCTGAGCGATATGCTAAGATCGATGCTTGTGCAAGTGAAAATCCAAATAGAACAAGTACAACGACTTGTCTAGGATTGCCTCAACCCTAGATTACTGCTTGTCCTTAGTAAGTCTCGAGGACGAGACTTTTTCTAAGTTGGGTAGGATGTAACACCCCGTTCCGCTCAAGCAGACTTCCGTTTCAAACGGCAATCGTGCAGCTGTCCCGACCGGCTTTGCCTCAACAAAGAAGCAAAGGATATCCAGACTTGTCCCTACAGGAATCCGGCTTGGCTTTCAGAGGCTCGCTCAGACGTATCGCTCTACCGAGGCGAATCATCGCTAAGGTGGGTGGCTACGGTGAACTTGTCTTTGCTTAGCCAGCACACATAAAATCTGGAATGTTCATGCTAGTCGCTAGGTGATTCACCCCCTGCATGCTAATAAATCCAACGCACCTAGCTAAGGGAATAATCCCAACATGTATTGCTTGCTAGAACATGGAAATGAAATACTTCTTATATTCAGACCCTTGCATGCTAAGTCACTTAACGATCTAACTCTCGGCTTACCTTCGGGTCCGAGCAACGTGCCTGCTTATGTCCCTTAGAAACGAATGCTTGTCTGCTTGTACATTACCTCGACTCAATGCTTGTAACGTAGGCTATGCCAACACCCTGTTATACAAAACATTGTTCAAAAAAGATTATAAGAAAAGAACCAGGCATGCCTCTTGTCTTGTACTACTGTTGCCTCAACAGCATGCCTCTTGTACTCTTGTCTTGTACTCTTGTCTTGTACTCTTGTTGCCCCAACTATAAGAAAGGATAACTTAACCAAGGCCCCATTCGATCATGGACAACCAGTGCACTGGGTAACGGTCTCGCGGGCGATGCTGGGGCACTGGCATCGACCCGGTCCGGGCGAGACAACTGTTCTTAGTCTCTTGTTCAGGCGGAATGGCATGCAGCGCCTCTTATACTTGTTGCATACCATTCTCGTCTAGACTAAATAGTCTCTTGTTCGGCGAAATGGCTTGCAACGCCTCTTGTTCTTTGTTGCAAACCATCTCGTCAAAGACTATACCGTCCATTATGGCATACGCCAGTGATCGCCTTGTAATGAACTTGTTGCATGTTTGCTTGTAAATGAAAGATAAACAAACAACTGAACACCTGAACGATCATGTTAAAACGACCCTTCGTGTTAGCACATGCTATGCTTATACTTGCCCCTGCTTAAATTAACAATGTTGCCTCATGTTTGCCTTGGACAGGGAAGGAGATGGTAAGTTGGTAAGTCTCGCCGTGTTTCCTCTAACATCGCACGGCGCACTGCCCGACACGTTAGGCTATTCAATGTTTGCATAAAACTGATCCTAAGGCAACTAGAAAGACAACTTAATAGTTGTGCACGGAACCTATATTACGTGTTTGGATTTGTCCAGCGGGCGAGTAGCTTTCCCACCAGTGCATTCAATGTACTGATAATCCACCAGTTTGTGTGCAGGGTGCGGGAGAACCTCGTTCGGTGCGGATGCCTCCAACGTGCGTGCTAAGGCCAGGAGTTCCCTCTGAAGCCTTACAACGGTGCGTCCGGAACAGAAGCACATATACAAGACATAATGTTGTGAACATAGCCTGAACTCGCCTGAACATCGACTCTACAATCATTCCACAATTGTAGCCACTTGGCACGCTTTTACTGTTTCAGAGAGAGAGGCTTGAGCGACTTGTAATCTCGGCTATACGCCGCTTGTAACACATGTTTATATCAATAAAAGAGTTGCTTACTTTAAACTTGTGTTTCAATGCTTCCGCTATATTGTCGACTCAGTGAACCTATTACCAAATCGCTATGCGTTCATGACTCCGCTGCACTCGGACAATCTATGCGACTCTGTGGCTTAGAACTCTTACCGCCAGCCAATGAATCACGGCCTTGCACGGGCGCGATTCACGCTCGTGCGGCATCACGCCCGGATGGGTCAAAGCGATCGTTCCGTGGGAGCGCTGGCGAGGGTGATTCCCGCCTAGCGAGAACGGCCGAAATAGCCTGCGGGAGATCGGGGCGTGACATAGTGGTATCAGAGCCTGGCTTCTACGCCTTTGGACTTCGATTCGATATCTCTGTTTCGAAAGCTCGTTTGTGGGTTATGTGCACGCTCTCTCTCAATGCCTCGATGGGATGTTCCAACAATAAGTCTAAATACTTTCAAAATGCGTTTTGAATGATATGCTTACTTGTCTGGTTGTATGCTGCGAGTGGCCTTTGTGCCAACCTGTGCGAACCCTTCGAGAGTATCGCTAGTAGCTTGTTCGATTTTCACTAACCCTAAGTTTGGTTGAATGTATCTATTCGAGGGATGCCTTGAACTAGTGCACCATCCAAGACTTAAAAAAAAAAGGTGAAACTCGAGTGCTGAGACTTCGCTATCACTGAGCTGGTTGACGTGTTCACGCTAGAGGGGCCCTTTGAAAGTGCGCACGATCCAGTCTGAGCGATATGGTAAGATCGATGCTTGTGCAAGTGAAAATCCAAATAGAACAAGTACAACGACTTGTCTAGGATTGCCTCAACCCTAGATTACTGCTTGTCCTTAGTAAGTCTCGAGGACGAGACTTTTTCTAAGTTGGGTAGGATGTAACACCCCGTTCCGCTCAAGCAGACTTCCGTTTCAAACGGCAATCGTGCAGCTGTTCCGACCGGCTTTGCCTCAACAAAGAAGCAAAGGATATCCAGACTTGTCCCTACAGGAATCCGGCTTGGCTTTCAGAGGCTCGCTCAGACGTATCGCTCTACCGAGGCGAATCATCGCTAAGGTGGGTGGCTACGGTGAACTTGTCTTTGCTTAGCCAGCACACATAAAATCTGGAATGTTCATGCTAGTCGCTAGGTGATTCACCCCCTGCATGCTAAAAAATCCAACGCACCTAGCTAAGGGAATAATCCCAACATGTATTGCTTGCTAGAACATGGAAATGAAATACTGCTTATATTCAGACCCTTGCATGCTAAGTCACTTAACGATCTAACTCTCGGCTTACCTTCGGGTCCGAGCAACGTGCCTGCTTATGTCCCTTAGAAACGAATGCTTGTCTGCTTGTACATTACCTCGACTCAATGCTTGTAACGTAGGCTATGCCAACACCCTGTTATACAAAACATTGTTCAAGAAAGATTATAAGAAAAGAACCAGGCATGCCTCTTGTCTTGTACTACTGTTGCCTCAACAGCATGCCTCTTGTACTCTTGTCTTGTACTCTTGTTGCCCCAACTATAAGAAAGGATAACTTAACCAAGGCCCCGTTCGATCATGGACAACCAGTGCACTAGGTAACGGTCTCGCGGGCGATGCTGGGGCACTGGCATCGACCCGGTCCGGGCGAGACAACTGTTCTTAGTCTCTTGTTCAGGCGGAATGGCATGCAGCGCCTCTTGTACTTGTTGCATACCATTCTAGTCTAGACTAAATAGTCTCTTGTTCGGCGAAATAGCTTGCAACGCCTCTTGTTCTTTGTTGCAAACCATCTCGTCAAAGACTATACCGTCCATTATGGCATACGCCAGTGATCGCCTTGTAATAAACTTGTTGCATGTTTGCT
The DNA here is from genome assembly GCA_036927795.1 of Iris macrosiphon. NCBI lineage: Eukaryota > Viridiplantae > Streptophyta > Magnoliopsida > Asparagales > Iridaceae > Iris > Iris macrosiphon. Next base: position 7,481,818 of record JAYESA010000005.1, on the reverse strand, counting down.
TGTAAATGAAAGATAAACAAACAACTGAACACCTGAACGATCATGTTAAAACGACCCTTCGTGTTTGCACATGCTATGCTTCCTGAATGCTTATACTTGCCCCTGCTTAAATTAACAATGTTGCCTCATGTTTGCCTTGGACAGGGAAGGAGATGGTAAGTTGGTAAGTCTCACCGTGTTTCCTCTAACATCGCACGGCGCACTGCCCGACACGTTAGGCTATTCAATGTTTGCATGAAACTGATCCTAAGGCAACTAGAAAGACAACTTAATAGTTGTGCACGGAACCTATATTACGTGTTTGGATTTGTCCAGCGGGCGAGTAGCTTTCCCACCAGTGCATTCAATGTACTGATAATCCACCAGTTTGTGTGCAGGGTGCGGGAGAACCTCGTTCGGTGCGGATGCCTCCAACGTGCGTGCTAAGGCCAGGAGTTCCCTCTGAAGCCTTACAACGGTGCGTCCGGAACAGATGCACATATACAAGACATAATGTTGTGAACATAGCCCGAACTCGCCTGAACATCGACTCTACAATCATTCTACAATTGTAGCCACTTGGCACGCTTTTACTGTTTCAGAGAGAGAGGCTTGAGCGACTTGTAATCTCGGCTATACGTCGCCTGTAACACATGTTTATATCAATAAAAGAGTTGCTTACTTCAAACTTGTGTTTCAATGCTTCCGATATATTGTCGACTCAGTGAACCTGTTACCAAATCGCTATGCGTTCATGACTCCGCTGCACTCGGACAATCTGTGCGACTCTGTGGCTTAGAACTCTTACCGCCATCCAATGAATCACGGCCTTGCACGGGCGCGGTTCACGCTCGTGCGGCATCACGCCCGGATGGGTCAAAGCGATCGTTCCGCGGGAGCGCTGGCGAGGGTGATTCCCGCCTAGCGGGAACGGTCGAAATAGCCTGCGGGAGATCGGGGCGTGACAGCTATCACCAGATTAAAGTAAGGAAGGAGGATATACCGAAGACAGCCTTCAGGACCAAGTATGGACATTATGAGTTCTTAGTAATGCTGTTTGGTTTAACCAACGCGCCAGCTGTGTTCATGAGTTTGATGAATAAAGTTTTTCATCAGTACTTGGATAAATTTGTGGTTGTGTTTATTGATTATATTCTAGTATATTCCAAGAGCCACGAAGAGCACGAGGAGCATCTTAGAATTGTGTTAGAGACCTTGAGACAGGAGAAGTTATATGCCAAACTCAGTAAGTGTGAGTTTTATATGGATAAAGTGTCTTTCTTGGGACATATTATCTCAGGAGAAGGACTTTCAGTTGATTCGGAGAAAGTTGTTGCAATAGAAACTTGGCCTACACCTACATCAGTTGTAGAAGTGAGGAGTTTCCTCGGACTTGCGGGATATTATCGGAGGTTTATAGAAAATTTCTCAAGGATTGCGGAGCCTATGACAAAGTTGACACGGAAGGACCAAGAATTTGCATGGACAGAAGACTGCCAGAAGGCCTTTGAAGAATTGAAGAGGAGATTAACAATAGCACCTGTCTTGACTCTTCCTTCAGGGTCAGGAGGTTTTTTTGTCTACAGTGATGTTTCAGGTAGTGGACTAGGATGTGTTTTAATGCAACATGGCAAAATTATTGCTTATGCATCGAGACAGTAGAAGGTCCATGAGAAGAACTACCCAACGCACGATCTTGAGCTAGCAGCAGTTATATTTGCACTGAAGATTTGGAGGCACTATCTTTATGGGGAGAAGGTAGACATCTTTACTGATCACAAGAGTCTGAAGTATGTATATACTCAGAAGGAGCTCAATATGAGACAGAGACGTTGGCTTGAGTTGATGGTAGACTTTGATATAGATCTGCAGTATCATCCGGGAAAGGCGAATGTCGTAGCAGACGCACTCAGCAGGAAGCCCACGGCTTATTTTTTGACGATGCAGCCTAAGTTATTGAAAGATCTACAGGAGCTCCAGATAGAGGTTATTTTACCAGGACAGAGTGGGTTGCTGGCTAATCTCGAAGTTAAGTCGTCACTTGTGGAGAGGATTAAAGAGGCATTACCCACTGATGCTAGATTTCGAAGACTTAGAGAGAGGACAGAAGCAGGTATGCAGACAGGACTTCGCATACATGAAGACGGGACATTGAGGTGTGGAAACCGCTTGTATGTTCCAAATGGAGAATTGAGACAGGAGTTAATGACTGAGGCACATAGCTCTATGTACTCTGTTCACCCAGGAGGAACCAAGATGTACCGAGACTTGAGGCAGTATTATTGGTGGCATGGAATGAAAAGGGAGATTGCACGATTTGTGGCTAAATGTTTAGTATGCCAGCAAGTAAAGGCCGAGCATCAAAGGACTGCAGGTATGTTACAGCCGCTTCCTATACCAGAGTGGAAGTGGGAACATATCACTATGGACTTTGTCACAGAATTTCCAAGGAGCCCTAGCGGAAGAGATGCGGTATGGGTTATCGTGGATCGACTCACTAAATCGACACATTTCTTGCCATTTAGAGTTGGACAGTCCACAGAGGTACTAGCCGACATGTATATACGACAAATCGTAATATTACATGGAGTGCCGGTTAGTATTGTATCGGATCGAGATTCAAGATTTATATCTCATTTCTGGCGAAGCATGCAAGAGAGTCTTGGCACCAGACTCAAATTCAGCACAGCTTACCATGCACAGACAGATGGTCAATCGGAGCGCACAATTCAGATCTTGGAGGATATGTTGCGATCGTGTATGCTAGACTTTGGAGGATCTTGGGAAGATCATTTGCACTTGGTGGAGTTCTCCTACAACAACAGTTATCAGGCCAGCATTCAGATGGCACCATTCGAGGCATTATACGGTAGAAAGTGTAGATCGCCAATATGTTGGAGTGACGTTGGTAAACGTCAAATACTGGGTCCAGAATTGGTAATGCAGACCATGGAGAAGGTAAAACAAATCCAGAATCATCTTCGAGCAGCTCAGGACAGACAGAAATATTGGGCTGATACGCACAGACGTCCCCTAGAGTTCAAAGAAGGAGAGCACGTATTCTTGAGGATTTTGCCCACTCGAGGTACAATTAGATTTGGGAGCAGAGGCAAGTTGAGCCCAAGATACATCGGGCCATTTGATATTCTGGAGCGCATTGGTGAGGTGGCTTATCGTCTTGCATTACCTCCATCCTTAGAGGGAGTACATGACGTATTCCACGTCTCACAGCTGAGAAGGTACGTGACCGACCCAAGTCACGTAGTCGATCATTCAGAGATCGCAGTGGGCCCTAGCTTGAGATATGAAGAACAACCAGTTGGCATACTCGACATCAGTGAAAAGACATTGCGAGGACAGACAATTAGACTGGTTCGTATAGCTTGGAAACATCACTCTCCTGGCGAATCGACCTGGAAACGGAAGGATAGTATGCGCCAGCGTTATCCTCACTTATTCGCGGATGCAGTTATAACCTAAGCATTCTTGTAATTTCTATAGTTTTTCCTTTAGTAGTTATTCTTTGATTGCGAGGACGCAATCCTCTTAAGGGGGGTAGATTATAAACACCCTGATTTTTTAGAATATTTTAAAACATTTTTCTCTCAAATTTTCGGAATTTTCTGGAATTAAAACTAAGGTATTTTGTGATTAAAAGATTTTTAAATGATGCTAATTAATATTAAAATATTATGAAAATAATATTTTATGGTGTAAAATAGAAAACCGGACATAGGGTAATTTTCTGTGAATTTATTGGACTCCGGAAGCATTTTTAAAGCCCTAAAAACTAATATAGAATTAAACCTAATTAAACTCTGACTGAACCCGGTTTAATTGAAATTAAACCAAACCAAACCAGACCAACCCAGACTTAACGGGTCGGGTCGGGTCAGATCCGAATTAAACCCGACCCGGACCCGAAACCCTAACCGAACCCTAAATCGGATTCCCCCCCCCCGGATTCACTGTTCAGGCCTATATAGCCTCGAAGTTCGTGTAGCGGCCACCTCACCCTCTCTCTCTCATCAACCCTGCCGCCGTAGCTTAGCCGTCGACGAACTTCCCCTCGCCTGAACCCTACTCCCCCATCGTCCTCTCCTCCGCTCAGCCGACCGATCACCGCCTCCACAACCACCTCTCCATCTCCACCACGACTCCGCCGCTCCCCCATCGAACCTCCTCGCCGTCCCTCCACCATCACCGCCCTAGCCCAGCCCCGACGACCTCCACAGCCTCCCATCTCCGCCCTAACCTCTGCCTCAAGCCCAGCACCATCACCATCCCCCCCGACCTCATCCTCCCCAAAGCCGAACGACCTCCGCTCCGCTCCGCCCAGCTCCGCTCGACCCCGCCGACTCGCAGCCCCCACACCCTAGCCCGGCCTCCGACTAGAACGGCCACTCCCAGCCGACCAGCGTAGCCTTAGCAGCGGACACGGACACAGGAGCTCTCGACCCGGACACGGTGACCAGGACACGAAACAGCATCCCGGACACGAGAATTCTCGGTTCACGGAGCCCTGTTTAGGACACAGGAGCTCTCGACCCAGACACGGTGATCAGGACACGAAACAACATCCCGGACACGAGAATTCTTGGTTCACGGAGCCCTGTTCAGGTAACCCGTTCTCTCTCCTCGTTATTCCGTTTTCCGTTCCATCAGTTGTGTCGCGTAGACTGTGTAACCCTCTCGCCAAACGGGATGACTTGGTCGCACACGGTCTTTACCGAAACGTGCGTGCCGTTGATACGGACGTGCGAGATTTCGCAGAAGTTGATTTGGATGTGCGTGCACACCGGAATCAACGAGTATCCGCCGACAACGAACTGTATCCGTCTATTCTGGAACACGTCGTAACTTCGTGTACACACGTCGGATCGAAACAAAACTTGTACCATCGGACTCGTAGCAATACGCTGGTCCTGTGACCCAAGTTTGGTTCGATTCTGAAAACATTGACAAAATCGCGTATTGTAGGCCCCGCGGCTCTACTTGACGGGCGATTTTGTGATCGGCTCATCGGAATCTAATTCTGGAAGTTCCGTTGGGTTCGTATCATCGTTCCTGACTTGTTGACACTAAGTTGGACGAATTTGGAGACCTTTGGTTCTGACATATTTTTCGGTGCAAAGCGGCCCACATGTGGACCCCGCTTTGACCAGGAACTGTCATTTTTGCCCCTGTGTCCAAATTGGATTCAAGGACGGGCTTTTCTAACTATTTGATATTTTCTGAGACTGTTGGTGATGTTTATTACAGCTTGTGGAGGAGTACCTGCAGGATCCACTAATACAAGGACCGCTGTTGGTATTCAAACCCCAGGCAAGTGTACCTTGCCAAACTTTGCAGTCTTGTTACATATTTTTCTTGATTCATTTATATTATTGTGCATGCTTAACCTAGGACCGTGTGACTTACTTAGCGTCCGATTATTAGTCGGGTGCCAACATTGTACGCAGAGTTGTGTAACGTCACCTAGAGATGGACATTCGTGACCCTTACATTCTCGTACTTGCCTTATCAAGTACACCATAACCTAGGACACTTGACACTATTCATGGGACAGAATCTTCCTGAGATATTCATGGTGATTCTGTATAGGATGCAGGATTGACATAGACATTATATTCATGGATACTATTGTAAAACCCCCTTCCTAGAAAATCGTATATACCCTTTTATTTATTTATTATTAATTAAATTGTAGTAATTAGGTCTAAATAGGAGAAATAGATTTTTAATAATTTTTATATTAGGTGTTCGGGCCCTTAGATGACTTATGGGACCTTCAGAAATTTTTCGAAATTTATTCCATGTAGGAGACCCCTTGAGCGGTTGCTAGCCTAACAATGTGAATTACCCTAATCTATAAATTTTCTTATGAGTATATATATATATATATATATATATATATATATATATATATATATATATATATATATATATATATATGTATATACAAATATATAAATATGTATATATATATATATTTAAAGTAAGAAAGGAAAAGAAAAGAAAAAAAAAGAAAATAAGTATCAAATAATTAACTAATATAAACCATACAATACTATACTACAACCATTCTCCCTTAGCAATTGCTAAAATTCCCATTTCCTTCAGCACCATGTTGGCTCCAAACCCCATCCAGCGGCTGCTCCCACGTGGACCCGCCCCTTAAGCCAAGCAGCAAACTCTTCTCTTCCCTTTTATTTTTTTATGCGGATCCGAACCCGTCCATCTCTCTCTCTTTCACTAATATATATATATATATATATATATATATATATATATATATATATATATATATATATATATCCCAAAAATCCTAACCTAAAACTCCAGACTTCTTCTTTCCATCTAGAGCCTTCACCACAGCCAGAGAAGCCTCCCCAAGCCATCCAACCATCCCGTCGACGCCGACATCACGAACTGCAGTTTCCCACTCGAAGCACCTTCGCTCCGGCACGATTTCCCGTTGACTCGCCCGACCAAACGCTGTTCCGTTTTCATAGGTATGATCTTCCCTCAACCCTCTCCAGTATTTGTTTTATAGTCAACCTCGGAAAACGTGTGCCCTAGGTGAAAAACAGCGTCCAAAGTTGGACGAGCAGACAGAATTCTGCAATCGCAGAATTCCAGATTGACCACCCATATTGCCGAGTTCGTATCTCCCACCACAGAGATCCGAATTCGGTGATTCTTTTTGATACTTGTAGATTACATGACCTAGTTTATTTTTTGTATAATAACTTTGTGCTATTAGTCGCTGTGGAAAGAAATATATTCGTCACAAAAATGCGCGCACCCACTTTTTCCGGTTTTCCAAAAGTTGGAGATCGGAGCGCGCCCCGCCAAACGGGACTGCCCCGCCGTGTGCCAAGTATACCGAATGGTGCACGCAGCATAACGGGACACGTGAAAATTCGTGGAGACTGATTCGGACGCGTGTGCGCGCCGGAATCAGACCGTATCCGCGGACACATTTTGTGTCGCCACTTTTGTGGAACTCGTGCGTATTTTTGTGCACGCTTGTCAGAATGCGACGAAACTTGCGCCACTGGACTCGTGGTAACGCGCTGGTCCTGTGACCCAATTTTCACGCATTTCTGAGACGGTTAACCAGATCGCCAGTTGGCGGGCCCCACAGTTGACTTTTTGGAACAAATTTTGTTCGGCTCATTGGAATCCAAATTTGGACATACCATTGGGTTCATATTGACATCTAGAGTTGTTTGACCAATAGTTTGTCCCATTTAGAGACTGTTACCCTCGGCACGCTTTTCGGTGCAAAGTGGGCCACACGTGAACCCCACTTTTGGCCGAAATTACCGTTTTGCCCCTGTGTCCTAATTGGACGAAAGGGAAGTGCTTTCTAGCTATTTTGCTTATTTTAGGAATGTTGGTGATATCTATTTCACCATCCGGAGACATTTGTTCTGAGGCCATAGCTTCTGGTCCTGTGTATTGGACATCTGGACGTGACATTTTGCAGCTTCTTGCCAGGCAAGTATACCTTGCCATTGTACTGTTATTTATATTCCATATGTTGCATGCATCTTTATTTTCTGTCTTTAGTTCATATATTTTAATTATTATTTAAAATGTGCCCGACGGTGACGTCGCCATATGTTTTTATTTATGTATTGCATTGACCCTGTTCATGAGACTACCCCATTATCATATAGTATCATTAGGTTCATTTGGCCGGGACACATATTTTTACACGAGTTGTGAGTCTCATATAGATCACGGACGCATGTATTGACTGATCATCGGTACGTGTGGGACGTGCGTTAGGAATAACTGCTGTTAGAAACTTTGCATGCTAGTAGACTTGGCAGTTATTAGAGGTCCATGGACATAGCCTATTGTAGTACGGTGGTCCCATCCTTGTCCTTGTATGGTTGCAGGATTGGGCTAGGGTACTAAGAATAGGCTATGGACCAAATTGTGTCATGGATGTGACATACTTAGAGCATGGGGTGGGGAGAACAACAAGTACCGCATTTGAGCTCCTTTGCACTTTTTCTGTGACGCCCAGATTCTCCGCTGGAGATACGGGTGGTGATGACCCTTATATATTATGTACTATCAGGCAGGCCACCGGCGTTCAAAAGACGACGTGCCTTTTAGGCCCCTGGATCTCCAAAAGAGAACTATGCCAAATCCCAGTTTTCAGCCAGATAGCTCACTTGTGGGGAAAGTTGTTCTTAACTGCATTCACTTTAGATGGTTAGGCGACCCATTGGATATTTATTTCAGTACTTTATTGACATGTGTTTAAGTATACTTGTTATGTCCCTCTAAGGACCTGGTCCGCTGCCAGGTGTACCTGTTCTTGAGTATTTGCAGGAGCACAGATTTGGAAGGATATAGATGCTCCGTGGATGTCTTCTCTTCGAGCCGTGATTGGTAGCTGGTACTTATATTATTTGAGTGAGTTGTACTTATATTGTATTTATTTTTCCCATTCGAGTTGGTAGTGGATTTGTTTCCATCCAACTATCATCTTTAGATACTTCTGTTGAGATCTAGTTTCATAGATACTGGTTATTTATTTCTATATGATTTTGGTGGATGAGATTTAGGTTTTACCCTGTGACTTGTAGTACATTCTTTACCACTTGTGGATTTGATATTCATAATACAGCGTACGTATGGATTTGGTTTTCATATATTGGAGTTGCCATATCCATGCGGCTGGCATGCTTACGTGTCCTAGTCCTATGTATTTTGGGACTGGGGCGTGACATGTTTTTGTGGTGGCCCATGCAGGTCAAGAGCATATTGTCTCGGTTACGTTACTGTACCGAACAAGCCTGCACCTAGGACTAGAGTATAAGATCTCATCCACAATTGACTATGATTTATCTTCCTCCTCTCTGTTCTATTTTTTTTAACAAATGCATCCTGCTTGATTCCTGTGCTTCCCTAATAGTTCTTTAAGTATAGCATTCTCCTAGAATATAGAAGTTCATGTTGTTAGATGATAATTAGAGTAGCACACCTATTTAAAATACAACGAGATTATAGATACACCACTAAGTTTAGAATATCTAGCGAACCCTAGAATTCCTTATCCATATAATTGGTTTACCATTATCCGGATGTATTATGAGGACTTGAGAGTAGTATAGACACTACTAGAGTTAGTTAGAAGGTTACCATAATGGTTGCCCCTAGCATTGAGTAACCCATAGAAAACAAAACTTAATGTTTGGACTGAACCTAACCTTCATAGTTAGATGATATTGGAACTATAAACTTATGTCATTGTCATGTTATTAGTAGACAAGTACCCTAGAAGGCCAAGAGCAATGCATAGAATATTTCCCTAATCATACCTCAAACATAGTAGCTAGCGTACCACTTCCCTTTAGAAATCATGATGCTATCTAGAGCCCTCTATCTTTATTTTATATATTGTTTCCCTGCGACCATAGCGCTCGCTATTTTGCGATGGCTAATTACGTTTCTTCTCTTCATCTTTCAACTCGTGCCATCTGACACTTCGGATAGTAGGCCAAGTAATTTTATTCTTTGTTAAGGGCTCATAGTTTGCTAGGCTTATAGTTGTAGCCTTGAGTGTGAAATTTTATGCTTGGTAGTTAGAACTTGATAAGTTTAAGTTGTTTTGTAGATTGTGACCAATGGTTAACCCTTAGCTTTTAAATCGTGTAATTTGTACCCTCACCTCGATACAAGTTAGACCCCTTTCCCCCTTAACGGCCAGTAACTCTTCTATCCCTACGATTGACATATGTTCTATAAGCACTATGACTAAGAGGTAAGATGACCATGACCTATGTAATAGAAGAGGATACCCCAATAAATTACCAAGACCTCTTCTCATAGACCTTAACAGGAGCTTTTACGGTATCCTTAAGACAATACAATAGTAGTTAAATTATTTTTAATTGGGTAGTATACCTCACCACCTAGTATCATATAGCCCTTGTGAATCCATTGATGAAGTGTAACTGAATGGCATTAATTGTATGCTAACATAAGATGATAGTGTTTATTCATACTATAGAACTTAGAGGCTCATACACCTACTTTGTCGACTATCGACTTAGACAATGAATTAATATGATAACTGTAGAGATTGTAGAGTCTTTTGTTATTGTTGCTTATGTTGTTTTGTTTTTGCAACTTGAATTATTTGTAACTTCTCTCATCATAATCCAGCGTATCTATAATCTTTGTACTACCTTGACTTATGCTGCTATTATGGCCTAGTTTTGCAAGCTTATTCTTTATCGAGCTTGTTCATGACATGTATTATTGGAGTACTACACTAATATATTTCAGAACCAGTGTATAAAGGTCTAGCTAGCCTTAGTGCGCTTGGTTCGCCCTTCGCATTGCTACTTTACGTGGATTGAGATATGTAGTAATTAGTAGACGAATATACTTGCCCTAGACATGTCTGACATATCGTATCGGTTACATGACTGTACTAATACGAGCACGTGAATAGGAACTACCAAAATAGGATTTCAATCCACAACTGCTTTGACAATTCCCAATTGAATTCTTTAAACGCCTTGATCCCAATACTTCTATTCTATTATGCTGTCCTTGAACTCTTTATTATTGATCTTCGTCTTCCCCTATTTCGGAAAGACGAAACCTCGTGCTGGGTATAAGTTTGATACACAGAGAGTACTAGATAGACCCCGTAGGCCGATCACATGCTTGAGGATTATTCTTTTGTAATTAAGGACATATCATATGTGATATGATCGGCGTTGAAGTTTCGAGGATTGAACGACAGGAGTAAATAAATTAAGGGATATTTTCCTTAACGTATATAGCCTTAGGTGATAGGTGGATAAATTCTAAGTTGGGTAGTAGTGCATTGTCAACTCGGGAGGAATTTTTTTTAGATTATGATCGAGTAAGACTAGATTGGGAGAGGTTCAAGCCATTGTAATTTTGAGAAATTTAGAAGGATGACTAAGATGATGAGGATCAATGAATTGATATTGAGGACCCAATATTTATACCTTAAGTGCATGAGTTAAGTTTTTGAACAATGAAGGTAGAATCACCAATTTGAATTTAGAGGATAAATATAGAATTTCAGACTTGAATATTGGTGGACTGCATTCAAATTATTTTTCAATTTGGTGATTTGAATTAAGAATTAAAATTTTGGTTGGACGACCTATTTGAAATAATAAGGATGTGAATAGAATTTAAAGAGTTGAGGTATACAAAATTTTATAAGTGAAAATGGGAATATATTGGACTCAAACCACTTCTAAAGGAGATTATGATAGTTAGAGATCGTGAGGTAAAAGTTATATGCGTATGTAAATCTTGGAGATGTTATGTGGACATGGATAATTTGAAACAAGGGGAGAAGAGATAACCATAGGTTAAATTTTGATTGGAGCAGTGGTCATCTTAACCTAGAAGTGATTGCCATGGATATGATTAGGATTTTAGTTATCGCAAGAAGATTGCGACTGACTTGCCTTATTGTACATAAAGGATTAACCGATTCTGCCTTATTTCAATTTTGAGGACGACATTGTCTTAAGTTGGCTGAATTGTGAACCCCTCACCCAAAATTTGACCTACTTGGCTGAGTTAGTGAGACTAAGGTTTGCTGAGTCCAGTTAGAGATAGAACACGATATTTTATTTAATTTTACAATATGATATCACTTAGCGCCCTTACCGTGCTCCGATAATTTGAGCACTACACTAGCCACTGCCTTCCTACAAATTCTACACCCTTATCCTAGACATGCCCATCATCCAATTCTCATCTTTGTATAATTTTCCAATTGTTGGACGCTTTTATGCAAAAGAGCATTTATGTGTCCACACCATTGGACATGACACATGAAGAAACCTATTTTCTCACTCATATGGATTTTTCCATAATTTTTTTTTCGGGATGTGCAACGTGCAACATCGCCCACCCCTTTAAACCTAGCCTTGCATTTTAAACAATGCAAATCTTATACCATCATTGCATTCTATCGTGGCTTAATTTTAATTTCGAGGACGAAATTTTTATAAGTTGGGTAGAAAGTAAAACCCCCTTCCTAGAAAATCGTATATACCCTTTTATTTATTTATTATTAATTAAATTGTAGTAATTAGGTCTAAATAGGAGAAATAGATTTTTAATAATTTTTATATTAGGTGTTCGGGCCCTTAGATGACTTATGGGACCTTCAGGAATTTTTCAGAATTTATTCCATGTAGGAGACCCCTTGAGCTGTTGCTAGCCTAACAATGTGCATTACCCTAATCTATAAATTTTCTTATGAGTATATATATATATATATATATATATATATATATATATATATATATGTATATACAAATATATAAATATGTATATATATATATATTTAAAGTAAGAAAGGAAAAGAAAAAAAAAAGAAAATAAGTATTAAATAATTAACTAATATAAACCATACAAAACTATACTACAACCATTCTCCCTTAGCAATTGCTAAAATTCCCATTTCCTTCAGCACCATGTTGGCTCCAAACCCCATCCAGCGGCTGCTCCCACGTGGACCCGCCCCTTAAGCCAAGCAGCAAACTCTTCTCTTCCCTTTTATTTTTTTATGCGGATCCGAACCCGTCCATCTCTCTCTCTTTCACTAATATATATATATATATATATATATATATATATATATATATATATATATATATATATATATATATATATAGTTATATCCCAAAAATCCTAACCTAAAATTCCAGACTTCTTCTTTCCATCTAGAGCCGTCACCACAGCCAGAGAAGCCTCCCCAAGCCATCCAACCATCCCGTCGACGCCGACATCGCGAACTGCAGTTTCCCACTCGAAGCACCTTCGCTCCGGCACGATTTTCCGTTGACTCGCTCACCAAACGCTGTTCCGTTTTCATAGGTATGATCTTCCCTCAACTGTAGTGCCCCGCTCCGCGTAGGCACTATGTACAAGTGGGATCGCCTTGCTTGCTCGAACGGAAGTCTTCTCGGAGAGTTCCCGACCGATTTAATCAAAGTGAGTGGGCAGAACTGCATTCTCTGATTCTTGCACGACTTAATAATGAATCTGAGTTTTTGAATGCTTGTTGCTTAATAAGATTGTTTCATATGAAGAAAGATAGAACCGACTCAGTATGCTAATAAGAGAACTCACATAGCTTGTCCTTATAACGAATCTGCTCGCTTGCCTAATAAGAGAACTAGAATGCTTGTCTGAAACGAGATAGAACCTTGCCATGCTAATAACAAGAGTAAAAAGGATTGCTTGCACTTATATCGTATGCTAGACTGGAATACTAGAATGCTTGTCCACAAGAGATAGAATTTGCATGCTAGAGTTATAAGAACTGTTCTTGCTTGTTACTTGTTTAAGAGTTAGCTTGCTTGAATATGTTTTATTGTTGGCTTGTGAAAAGATAAACTTGGTGAATAGAATGAACTTGTGATCTAGACTAATAGTCCACCCTGAGGCGTGAACGTCCTTACTTACGGGAGGGTGTGGCTATTAGGCTATGTGTAAAGCGAAAAGAGAAAAGAAGAGATAGACTTGCTTGTTCATTGTTCATCAGTTGCATGATAGCATATTTTTCTGATAGGAGCTTGCATTCATGCATTTGGTCAGGACAACTTGTGCACAAGGTTATCTCTCGGGCGTTTCCTGGGGCACTGGGATCGTTCGGCCTAGGAGAGATCTAATACCCTGAGGCGAGAACGTCCTTACTTACGGGAGGGTATACTTATCTATTAGTGAGATGGGCTTGTACGTCCCAACTGCTAATCTCGTGGAGGGGACCATCATGTAGTTAGGGCGCATGCTAGGCTAGCCTTCTTGCATACCTAACTGTTTGATGCAGGGACGAACAAGGAAACTAGAGAACTGTATACATTACATTATGCAAATTGTGGCTAACTTGTGTGTCTGCTTCAGGGATAACTGCTCGATCGTGGGTAAGAAATGTAATGAGTTCATCTATAGCCTGCTTATTCATTTAGTCTGCATCGTTGAGTTTCTGTTAGTACTTCAATTATATAGATGTGTTGCCTCAATCGCTTGATAGAATAATAGACTACTTGAGATGCTTGCCTCGATTGGATATGTTCAATCTGCTAGTAAAGCTTTGCCCCTAAGAGTTAGACTTGTGTTGCACAATACATGCTGCGCACTGTACGATAGAGCACTGTCCCGATTCGTATGCTTATAGTTTGAATATGCAAAACTGTTTCTAACTTGTATTTTCAAAGAGATGTAATCTGACTAATAGTTCTGAACAGCATGAAACGAACTTAGGTAAAAGTAGCAAGATCACTAGTAATGCAATGTTTTGCCACATGATTACTTAGTGTGGGTTTCAGGGGGTGTAGCTTCTGTTCAGTTGTTTTATCTCACCAGTACTTGCATAAAGTGCTGACCCACCAACAGTCTGCTTGTTCTCAGGTGCTCGTTCGTCCGAGGAAGCGATAGCCGTGCCTCATCCCAAGGAACCGGAAATCTGGAGTCGATGCCTGGAGCCGCATCGAGTTGTGCCTGCTTTTAGTTGCTTTGTATAAAGGGACATAATGTATGGAACGGTGTTATTGTAATCGAGAGAAGAGTGCTTGAGCGAATTGTAACCTCGGCCATGTGCCGCTTGTAACATTTGTGATTATCAATAAAAGAGCCTATTTTCATATGCCATTGTGTTCTTCACTTTTCTGCAATATTATGTGCCGCTGCTTCAGATATTGATTAGCTTACTTGCCCTTGTTTCAAAGCTTTGGCCTTGTGCAAGCGCACTTTAGGCTTGCACGGCATCACGCCCGTGTGAGGATGATCGGTTCCGTAGAGACCAAAGCGAGGACGAACGGCCCTGCGGGACCGGGGTGTGACATAATGGTATCAGAGCGACTCGATTCTTGCCCATTCCGTTGCCTCCGACTCTGAGTTGTGATTGTGTTACAATAAACGTTCCATACAATAAGTCCATAGATATTCTCAAAGATGCGCGCAAAAAGTTTTCTGGATTTATTTCCATCGCTTGAGATGTGATTTGTGATTTCTGGATTTGCTGAGTTTTGATTAAGGAAGGTGAGGGATGAGGACTATCGCTGCTCTGTGTTATCGTGAGTTTCTCCTTGAGTTTCGAGGACGAAACTCTTTATTGGTGGGTAAGTATGTAGTGCCCCGCTCCGCGTAGGCACTATGTACAAGTGGGATCGCCTTGCTTGCTCGAACGGAAGTCTTCTCGGAGAGTTCCCGACCGATTTAATCAAAGTGAGTGGGCAGAACTGCATTCTCTGATTCTTGCACGACTTAATAATGAATCTGAGTTTTTGAATGCTTGTTGCTTAATAAGATTGTTTCATATGAAGAAAGATAGAACCGACTCAGTATGCTAATAAGAGAACTCACATAGCTTGTCCTTATAACGAATCTGCTCGCTTGCCTAATAAGAGAACTAGAATGCTTGTCTGAAACGAGATAGAACCTTGCCATGCTAATAACAAGAGTAAAAAGGATTGCTTGCACTTATATCGTATGCTAGACTGGAATACTAGAATGCTTGTCCACAAGAGATAGAATTTGCATGCTAGAGTTATAAGAACTGTTCTTGCTTGTTACTTGTTTAAGAGTTAGCTTGCTTGAATATGTTTTATTGTTGGCTTGTGAAAAGATAAACTTGGTGAATAGAATGAACTTGTGATCTAGACTAATAGTCCACCCTGAGGCGTGAACGTCCTTACTTACGGGAGGGTGTGGCTATTAGGCTATGTGTAAAGCGAAAAGAGAAAAGAAGAGATAGACTTGCTTGTTCATTGTTCATCAGTTGCATGATAGCATATTTTTCTGATAGGAGCTTGCATTCATGCATTTGGTCAGGACAACTTGTGCACAAGGTTATCTCTTGGGCGTTTCCTGGGGCACTGGGATCGTTCGGCCTAGGAGAGATCTAATACCCTGAGGCGAGAACGTCCTTACTTACGGGAGGGTATACTTGTCTATTAGTGAGATGGGCTTGTACGTCCCAACTGCTAATCCCGTGGAGGGGACCATCATGTAGTTAGGGCGCATGCTAGGCTAGCCTTCTTGCATACCTAACTGTTTGATGCAGGGACGAACAAGGAAACTAGAGAACTGTATATATTACATTATGCAAATTGTGGCTAACTTGTGTGTCTGCTGCAGGGATAACTGCTCGATCGTGGGTAAGAAATGTAATGAGTTCATCTATAGCCTGCTTATTCATTTAGTCTGCATCGTTGAGTTTCTGTTAGTACTTCAATTATATAGATGTGTTGCCTCAATCGCTTGATAGAATAATAGACTACTTGAGATGCTTGCCTCGATTGGATATGTTCAATCTGCTAGTAAAGCTTTGCCCCTAAGAGTTAGACTTGTGTTGCACAATACATGCTGCGCACTGCACGATAGAGCACTGTCCCGATTCGTATGCTTATAGTTTGAATATGCAAAACTGATTTCTAACTTGTATTTTCAAAGAGATGTAATCTGACTAATAGTTCTGAATAGCATGAAACGAACTTAGGTAAAAGTAGCAAGATCACTAGTAATGCAATGTTTTGCCACATGATTACTTAGTGTGGGTTTCAGGGGGTGTAGCTTCTGTTCAGTTGTTTTATCTCACCAGTACTTGCATAAAGTGCTGACCCACCAACAGTCTGCTTGTTCTCAGGTGCTCGTTCGTCCGAGGAAGCGATAGCCGTGCCTCATCCCAAGGAACCGGAAATCTGGAGTCGATGCCTGGAGCCGCATCGAGTTGTGCCTGCTTTTAGTTGCTTTGTATAAAGGGACATAATGTATGGAACGGTGTTATTGTAATCGAGAGAAGAGTGCTTGAGCGAATTGTAACCTCGGCCATGTGCCGCTTGTAACATTTGTGATTATCAATAAAAGAGCCTATTTTCATATGCCATTGTGTTCTTCACTTTTCTGCAATATTATGTGCCGCTGCTTCAGATATTGATTAGCTTACTTGCCCTTGTTTCAAAGCTTTGGCCTTGTGCAAGCGCACTTTAGGCTTGCACGGCATCACGCCCGTGTGAGGATGATCGGTTCCGTAGAGACCAAAGCGAGGACGAACGGCCCTGCGGGACCGGGGCGTGACATCAACCCTCTCCAGTATTTGTTTTATAGTCAACCTCGGAAAACGTGTGCCCTAGGTGAAAAACAGCGTCCAAAGTTGGACGAGCAGACAGAATTCTGCAATCGCAGAATTCCAGATTGACCACCCATATTGCCGAGTTCGTATCTCCCACCACAGAGATCCGAATTCGGTGATTCTTTTTGATACTTGTAGATTACATGACCTAGTTTATTTTTTGTATAATAATTTTGTGCTATTAGTCGCTGTGGAAAGAAATATATTCGTCACAAAACTACGCGCACCCACTTTTTCCGGTTTTCCAAAAGTTGGAGATCGGAGCGCGCCCCGCCAAACGGGACCGCCCCGCCGTGTGCCAAGTGTACCGAATGGTGCACGCAGCATAATGGGACACGTGAAAATTTGTGGGGACTGATTCGGACGCGTGTGCGCGCCGGAATCAGACCGTATCCGCGGACACATTTTGTGTCGCCACTTTTGTGGAACTCACGCGTATTTTTGTGCACGCTTGTCAGAATGCGACGAAACTTGTGCCACTGGACTCGTGGTAACGCGCTGGTCCTGTGACCCAATTTTCACGTATTTCTGAGACGGTTAACCAGATCGCCAGTTGGCGGGCCCCACAGTTGACTTTTTGGACCAAATTTTGTTCGGCTCATCGGAATCCAAATTTGGACATACCGTTGGGTTCATATTGACATCTAGAGTTGTTTGACCTATAGTTTGTCCCATTTAGAGACTGTTACCCTCGGCACGCTTTTCGGTGCAAAGTGGGCCACACGTGGACCCCACTTTTGGCCGAAATTACCGTTTTGCCCCTGTGTCCAAATTGGACGAAAGGGAAGTGCTTTCTAGCTATTTTTCTTATTTTGGGAATGTTGGTGATATCTATTTCAGCATCCGGAGACATTTGTTCTGAGGCCATAGCTTCTGGTCCTGTGTATTGGACATCTGGACGTGACATTTTGCAGCTTCTTGCCAGACAAGTATACCTTGCCATTGTACTGTTATTTATATTCCATATGTTGCATGCATCTTTATTTTCTGTCTTTAGTTCATATATTTTAATTATTATTTAAAATGTGCGCGACGGTGACGTCGCCATATGTTTTTATTTATGTATTGCATTGACCCTGTTCATGAGACTACCCCATTATCATATAGTATCATTAGGTTCATTTGGCCGGGACACATATTTTTACACGAGTTGTGAGTCTCATATAGATCACGGACGCATGTATTGACTGATCATCGGTACGTGTGGGACGTGCGTTAGGAATAACTACTGTTAGAAACTTTGCATGCTAGTAGACTTGGCAGTTATTAGAGGTCCATGGACATAGCCTATTGTAGTACGGTGGTCCCATCCTTGTCCTTGTATGGTTGCAGGATTGGGCTAGGGTACTAAGAATAGGCTATAGACCAAATTGTGTCATGGATGTGACATACTTAGAGCATGGGGTGGGGAGAACAACAAGTACCGTATTTGAGCTCCTTTGCACTTTTTCTGTGACGCCCAGATTCCCCGCTGGAGATACGGGTGGTGATAACCCTTATATATTATGTACTATCAGGCGGGCCATCGGCGTTCAAAAGACGACGTGCCTTTTAGGCCCCTGGATCTCCAAAAGAGAACTATGCCAAATCCCAGTTTTCAGCTAGATAGCTCACTTGTGGGGAAAGTTGTTCTTAACTGCATTCACTTTAGATGGTTAGGCGACCCATTGGATATTTATTTCAGTACTTTATTGGCATGTGTTTAAGTATACTTGTTATGTCCCTCTGAGGACCTGGTCCGCTGCCAGGTGTACCTGTTCTTGAGTATTTGCAGGAGCACAGATTTGGAAGGATATAGATGCTCCGTGGATGTCTTCTCTTCGAGCCGTGATTGGTAGCTGGTACTTATATTATTTGAGTGAGTTGTACTTATATTGTATTTATTTTTCCCATTCGAGTTGGTAGTGGATTTGTTTCCATCCAACTATCATCTTTAGATACTTCTGTTGAGATCTAGTTTCATAGATACTGGTTATTTATTTCTATATGATTTTGGTGGATGAGATTTAGGTTTTACCCTGTGACTTGTAGTACATTCTTTACCACTTGTGGATTTGATATTCATAATTCAGCGTACGTATGGATTTGGTTTTCATATATTGGAGTTGCCATATCCATGCGGCTGGCATGCTTACGTGTCCTAGTCCTATGTATTTTGGGACTGGGGCGTGACAACTATATGACTTGCTGCATTAGCTATGATCTTGCGTGATATGTACATGAGACGTTGTGGACATGAGACGTGTGGTTACATTGGGTGGGGAGAGACACACAGGCTACAGGCTGATCATATATATAAAACCCCTATTATTGTGAGGCGCAAGACTCTAAACCCGAGCTTGGCCCATTACTCATTATTACTGCTATCGGCTCCCCGACACAGAGCTTGTAGTGGCTCAGCCTGAGTACTAGTGATGCTCTCACTTGCATTTCACATAGATGGTTACATACTTACCCTATTTATTTTATTATTTGCTGCACTATATTTATTTTGGCTTGTATTATCTTGTACCTTGTTATGTCCCCTGAGGACCTAGATCCGGATTATGTCCCCAGGATTTGCAGACGAGATCTATCCCGAGGTATACGGGACCGCAGCAGGAGCTGATACAGGAGCTGTACCGACGCCCGAGGACGAGGTGTTAGCTGAAGACTTTTCCTGAGCATCTATGTTTCATGCTCAGCATTTACTTTATTCAGTCATTTATATTTTGGGTCTGTTGAACCATTGTATCAGTTTTTTTATCGTATTGTTCCACGAAGCACTTTGTTAAGACTGGTTGATGATTTACATTTCTTATATCTGTGGATCATATTTTATCTTGTATGGATGAGATTAGTTGTGCCATGTTGTCGTAGACTTTATTTTACAGCTTAAGTATGCCCTGATGGATCCATTAAATTGGGTTTGTCCATCAGTGTGTGCTGCTGGCCATTGCCACGTGTCTAGTCCCTCGATATTTTGGGACTGGGGCGTGACACCTATGGAAGCTCCCCACTAAACGGCAATCACCGGACGATCATCCCTATATAAATACTTGGCACTTCATAACTTTTCAAAGAACGGCCAATGCGACAACATAACAGAAGCCTCGACACCAAGCTCCTACTTGTCCCCCTACTACATTTCCTACTCTATAGTTGTGTCCGATCGTCAACGGAACAAAGGAACCGCTTTGATCCAACCTCCACCGCCATAATTCTCCATAATCTCGGGCTTGTCAACACGCCGATGTACTTACATTCTCTTTTTAAAGTGGTCTGTCGACGAGTTTAATAAAATTTGTTTCCAATATTTGATATGTCTCTCGAGAACGGAAACAAGCAACAGTCCAGGACCCAGTGTGCCAGTTTAGGGAACGCCCAAGTCCACTGATCTAGACAAATTTCGCTAAGGACTACCACGAGAATATATGAATTATGAAATGTTTCGATTGTTGCCAAATTTGGCAAGCATCTTTGCAATCACCATCTTTCGTGGCGGTCGACGAGAGCCGTCATATAATCGATTGTCCTGTCGGGTCCGTCTATCCTTTTCTAATCAGCTGTGCAGACCTTACCCAGCTCGAAGGAAGGCCCATTTAAAACGTTCAGTACGCACTGTAAAATCGGGTTCAAATCCAATAGTAGGTAAAACAAACCGGCCGAAGCCCCTACTTTTGCAAGCATGAAAGTAAGCATAGGATACCTGACACCGCTCCGTGGGCAACCTAACGACCCTCCGGTCGCCTGCCCTTATCGAAGAAGCACTACAGGACATTCACATTGCAACATTGGCCTTCTTTATGTGCTCTAGTCGAATTAGCAAGCAAGTCTTGCTTGAAGAGAAGGTGACGAGACACATCTTAACCAGTTATCTCGGATACAGCCCATGACGGAATTTTGCTTCCCTTGGGTACAGAGGTCTATTTTTCGCATCTTGGAATGAAGGACGAGCAGAGTAGAATGAGTTTGATCCTGCACATTAGATAGATTGGCTGAAAGAGGTCGACAACCTAGCCCTTTATCAGAATAAAAAGCGAAAAAAATGGATAAACCATGAAAGTGGCACGAACCAGGATATCCTCGTAGAAGAAAAATGGCATTTTGGACTAAATTTTCCGGTTTGAAGGTGCAGATAAATTGAATGCGATGTTTGCTCGAATGGCTTGCTTGCATATTTGACATTCTCTTTAGCAAAGAAGCAAGCATTACTTCATGGGAAGTTGCGAAAGGGAAGTCTAAGGCTCGGAAGTGAATCGGAAGAAGTTAATGTGGTCAGGATAAGGATAAAAAAGATACTGATTATAATTACAATTTTAAAAGCGATATATTAATGTGTTTTTTTTGTAGTGACAGAAGACACCTATGGCCTCTCTCTACACACTTTGGAAATGGAATGTTTAAGTACTACTTGCTGTGCATATCTATCTCAGGAGTTTTGTTTTTTATCAGAAACTAATTCCCAAAGATTTATTTACCCATATATATACACAATGTTACCATATACTAAACAGAGGATAGTTTGCTTTGTTGCCCGTAAGAAATCAATAACTAAAGTTTCGAGTATTTTGTGATTATATATATTTTCCAATTACGAAATGAATTGTAAATCATGAACTTAAACCTTGCCAAGAGTTCAGGATACACGGATATGTGTTATATATAAAGTAAACCAGGTAGGAACATATACCTTTGTTGTCTGTTAAGTGGCGTGGAGGTGCATTAACAGCAGATGAAGGTTGAATCCAGCTTGAACTCCTAAGGAACATATACCTTTGTTCTCTGTGTTAGAAACAAATAGTGAAAGAAATTTGACTAAAGAAAACTCAAAATTATGCCATGTTTGTATAATTTAAGCAGGTAATACGTTTTTTGATATTAATTACATATGAATGTAGCAGAGTTTCTAGCTCACAGAGGCTGCTTCTTTCCACTGTAATTATTCCAAGAATTTATACCATTAAGGTTCAACGAGGGGTCACAAAAATGTTAAGAAAAGAAAATTGTTAGTGATAAAATCGGTCGACCTTACGCACAACAATATAAAAAGTAGTTGTCTTTTTATGATAAGAGCGAGTCTATTCAACTCTTCCCTCTGGTTTAGACAAGTAATGTATTAGTTTGTTCTCATTCATAAAAACTTAAAAATCAGTGATGTAACTATTTTATGTGTGTTATCTAGTATGTTATCGGTTCATGAATGTGACATGTTTTTTTTTTCTTTTCAAATAGCTCCATTTTGTATTAGTATGTTAAAATATTTCTGATGATTGCAATATAATAATAGAACAGAAACAAAACAATTAAACAAGCTTAATTTGTTTTAGAAAAAATAGAGTTCAGTGTTAATCTGGACAAACAAAAATCTAGTTTTTTTATGGGGTTAAGTCATTTTATTGTTAATCAGTTACACCACATAATAAGCAGCAGTCTTTGCTCAATCACCACTACCTTAAGGAAGGTCTGTGATAGTCCACTTGTCATCGAGAGAGAGGGGTTTTTCTGCAACAATTCTAATTTTTGAATCAAATATGCTGTTAAAACATCTTTTTTTTCAGAGGCAAAATAAAATATCTAAAACATCTATTTTGTTCCACAAGACAATGCTGAGCAAAATATTATAGCACACACAAATCATTTGGAAAAAACAAATATCAGTAGTTGAAGAAACATCTACCAGTTTCGTACAAGTGTTTGTCCAATATTACAAAAAAATTACTTGTACATTGCGGAATCACTTTCCCTCAGAAAACAATCTCCTGTTATTTTCAGATCATTACTTCTCTCTTATAATGTTTTTTTTTTTTTTTATAAAAGAAGCAACTTTGAAAACAGCTACAACTCTTTGGTAGTGACATTATCCTTGGAACTGTATTACTATCTAGCTTTCAGATACCGTTCCTAGTTATCTTATTGCTTACTTTCATTCCAGTATTTGTACTAGCGGGTTTGTTCCCGTGTGACTCTTCTAGTATTTGTACTATGATACACTTCTCGTGATATTTTCCCTTCTGCACATTAGTAGTTATGATTACCTCTATGTGTTCTTATATCTGTTGCATGTGGATGAGATTTAGTTTCACTGTTTATGTGTTATATGATTGGATTTTATCATTGTACTTTACAACTTAGGTGCACTCCGACGTGTCCATTAGATTGGGATGCCCGCCGAAGTGTGCTGCTGGCCATTGCCACATGGCTCAGTTCCTCTCATATAAAACTGGGACGTGACAAAGTTTTTGTGGTGGCCCATGCAGGCCCGAATTAAATCGTCTTGGTCACCTGACTGTGCCAAGCGAGCCTGCAAATTAGGAATAGATATTAGGAATCTCATCTACAAGTTTGAATCCTTCACATGATACCTTTATTTTGATTTCTTTTGCCAATTTGTATCTTGTTTAATTCCTCAACGCTGATCTTAATCATGACTTCTTTTCAGAGTTATGAATCTCCGTAGTGGACATGTCGCATAGCCGGGCGATGTCCCCTGTGACGCAGGATCATCCGAGGAACCGAAAATGGGGCATGATCTTCTGTTGACTCCAGCTCCCCAGGGACAGTCATCTGGGCATCCAGAGGTGCCTTCGGATGGGCACCAGACTCCACATCAGGCAGGTCCTGAGGATCAGAGGACCCCGAGACAGGAGGAGCAGCAGTTTCCCCCACCACCACCATTACCTCCCCAGATGCCCTATATGCCTTTCCCCGCAAGACAATCCATAGATGGGACACAGATGTTTCAGATGGTATATGAGATGATGCAGGCCCAGCAGCAGGTCCAGTAGCAGGCTCAACAGCAGGCCCAGCAGCGCTAGGCTGAGACCTTGAGGGAGAGTATTATGACGGCCTTGGGACAGGCGTCACCACCATCTCCCCTGTCGACGATGGGGCCTTTCATAGACTTCTGTCGTATGATACCACTACCTTTTTCTATCACAGAAGAGTCGACGGAGGTTTATGCATGGCTCACCAGCATTCAGCACTAGCTGTATGCCACCGATCTCCCCCGGCACAGATGGATGACTACCGTCAGGATGCAGCTTACTGGCAATGCTCATCACTGGTGGCTCTCAGAGGAGGAGCATTTGGGACCAGACCGAGTCATATGGAAAGAGTTCTCTAGACTCTTTCAGGAGATGTACATACCTTCCACTGCCCGAGCAGAACTTCGGGATAGATTTCAGAACCTCAGGCAGGGCAGTATGACTATAAAGGAATACAATGCTGAGTTCCTCCGCCTGAGCAGATTTGCACCATATCTGATCCCGACCGAGGAGACGGAGGCAGGGAATTTCTATGAAGGCCTGAGTTTTGAGACGCAGAGACTTATTGGGTCAATAGCCCCCACCTCCTACTCCGAGGTGTTATTAGCAGCACGACGCCAGGACCGCATCAACAAGATAGAGGCTAGCCTGAAGCGCTCCTGTGCATCATCATCATCAGTTCGAGCCCCCAGGGAGGACTTGTAATCCCCCTGATTTTTTCAAGAAATTTTAATTTGGATTTTCATAATTTTTTGGAATTTTTCGGGATTTTTCTGTAATTAAAACCTAAGCTTTTGATAATTAAATGATTTTTAGTTGCTGTTAATTAATATTAAAATATTATGGAAATAATATTTTATGGTGTAAAATGGAAAACCGGACATAGGGTAATTTTCGGTGAATTTATTGGACTCCGGAAACCTATTTAAAGCCCTAAAAAAAAACTATTTATAAAATAAACCAATTTAAACCTAGAAATAAACCGGGTTTATTTCAAATAAACCGAATTAACCCAAACCAAACCCAAACTTAAACCGAACCGCAGCAAAACTGACCTTAACCAAACCGATTTCTTAACGGGTCGGGTCGGATCCGAGTCGAACCCGACCCGAAATCCGTTAACCCACACCGTAACCCTAATCGGATTCTACTGTAGCACCTACTTAATGCGTCTCGGGATCCGTGCCCCGCCGCCGCCGCACACCCCCCTCTCTCTCATCTCACCGCCGTCGACCACCGGGACGCTCCTCCTTCTTCCTCCTACTCCACGCTGTCCTCCGCCGCGAGCCATCTCCGCCTTCCTCCACCTCGATCCCCTAACTCCTCCGCCTCATCCCCCTCTTCCCCGACAGTCGCCTCGCCGGAGTACCCCGCCTTCCCTCCTGTGCAGCACCCGCCCCGTCGATCTCCTCTTCCTCCTCCCCTTGTCGTGCCCAGCCGACCTTCCCTCCGCCTCAGCCAGCATCTCCCCTCCGCGCCCTCACCGTCGACCCCTCGACGACACCAGCGCCGGCCTCCCCTGGCTCTTCTCTGGCCGTCCGAGGGCCGCCGGACAGCGCCGCCACCCTCGCCAGCGCCGCCCCGCTGCCCCTAGCTCCCTCCGGCCGGCCTCCCCCGCCTGAGCTCCGTCAGCAGCCCTAACCCTAACCCTAACGCGCGGACACAGCAACAGTACCGAGGACACAGAGACTCGGACACAGACACTTCGTGTCGTGTCGGACAAGAGAAAATGCAATTTCTCTAGCCCTGTTCAGGTACCATTTTCTCTCTCCTCGTAACTCCGTTTTCGATTCCGTCAGTTGCGTCGCGTAGACTGTATGACCCTCTCGGTGCCCGTGCAACCCGCTCGGTGCGTCGCGTCCTGTGGTGATCGCAAACAGCGATCCAAAAACAGGAAAAATAACGCCCTGTTTCACCCCAGAACTGAGTACGCCCCGCCAAACGGGACGACTTGGTCGCATGCGGTATTCACCGATACGTGCGCGCCGTTGATACGGACGTGCGTGATTTCGCTAAAGTTGATTTGGATGTGCGTGCACACCGGAATCAACGCGTATCCGCCGACAACGCCCCGTATCCGTCTATTCTGGAACACGCTGTAACTTTGTGTACACACGTCGGATCGAGACAAGACTTGCATCATCGGACTCGTAGAGATACGCTGGTCCAGTGACCCAAGTTTGGTTCAATTCTGAGAACGTTGACAAAATCGCGTATCGTGGGCCCCATAGGCTCCACTGGACAGGCGATTTTGTGATCGGCTCATCGAAATTCAATTCTGGAAGTTCCGTTGGGTTTGTATCACCGTTCCTGACTTGTTGACACTAAGTTTGGCAAATTTGGAGACCTTTGACCCTGACACGCTTTTCGGTGCAAAGTGGCCCACATGTGGATCCCGCTTTGGCCCGAAAATGTCATTTTTGCCCCTGTGTCCAAATTGGACGTAAGGACAGTCGTTTCTAGCTATTTGATATTTTCTGAATCTAATGGTGATGTTTATTTCAGCAACCGGAGTAGTAACTGCAGATCACTCTGAGACCAGAGCTACAGTTGGAGCCAGGACCCCAGGCAAGTGTACCTTGCCAAACTTTGCAGTCTTGCTACATATTTTTCTTGATTTCTTTACATTATTGTGCATGTTTAACCTAGGACCGTGTGACGTACTTAGCGTCCGATTATTAGTCGGGTGCCAACACTGTACGCGGTGTTGTGTATTGTCATCTAGAGATGGACATTCGTGACCCTTTACATCCTCGTACTTGTCTTATCAAGTACATTATACCCAGGACACTTGACACTATTCATGAGATAGAATCTTCCTGAGATATTCATGGTGATTCTGTATATGATACAGGTTATGACATACACAGTTTACATGCTTAGATTATATCCTGACTTGTTGCATTAGTTTTGATCCTGCGTGTCATGGACATGAGACGTGAGATTTCATTGGGTGGGGGGAGTATTACCATATCAAAGGCTGATTATATTATATATATTGACATCTGGATGTGTCTTAGTCTCTGACACAGAGCTATGGCACCAGTTCTGGCCCTTCGAGAAAATACTGCTATGGGTTTCTCCGACACTGATCCTGTAGTAGTCTCAGCCCGAGTATGACTAATACTCTCACTTGCATATCACTTAGCTGGTTATTTATTTACCCTATTGTTTCATTTATTGCTGTACCGCATTTATTTTGGCTTGTATTATCTGTACTTTGCTATGTCCCCTGAGGACCTGGATCCGGATTGTGTCCCCAGGGTTAGCTGACGAGATCTATCCCGAGGTATACGGGACCGGAGCATTAGCATTAGCATTAGCAGAAGCAGGTGCCTACATTGGAGCAGAACCAGGATCTGAGGACGAGATCGTGCCAGAGGACTTCTTCTGAGTATTGGCTTGGGATACTCATTTATTTCTGTTTCTAGTTATTTTATTTCCAGTCTATTGCATTGATGTATCAGACTTATCCTCGGATTGTTCTCCGAGACACTTTTATTGAGACTTGTTAGTTTATTTTATTTGCAGTAATCTGGCATTTGATCTGTGATTATCTGTTGTGGATGAGATTAGTATAGACTGTGACTTGTAACCCTGGACCTACTTATTGTTATATTACAGCTTAAGTATGCCCCGATGGATCCATTAAATTGGGTTTGTCCATCGGTGTGCTGCTGGCCATTGTCATGTGTCTAGTCCCTCGGTATTTGTCATGCCCCAGTCCCAAAATATCGAGGGACTGGACGCGTGATAATGGCCAGCAGCACGCACCGATGGACAAACCCAATTTAATGGATCCATCGGGGCATACTTAAGCTGTAACACAATAGTCAGGGTTTACTAATCTCATCCACAGAATAAAGATAGCAATATCACTTACTCACTCACCTCGACACTCACACACATTACACACACACACACACACACACACATATATATATATATATATATAAGCTCACACACACACACACTTATATATATATATATACACACTCACACACACACACATATATATATATATATATATATATATATATATATATATATATATATATATACACACACACCTATATATATATATCACTACCAGAATAAGTCAAATTAGCGACGTCTAAAAACGTCGCTAAATAACCAAAAAACGTCGCTAAGTTAGTTTAGTGACGTAATTAGCGACGTTATAAAGTTGTCGGAAAAAATAAAGTCGCCAAAAAAAAAAACGTCGCTAAACGTCGCTATACCGACGTTTTTTAGCGACTTTATTGTGTCGCAAATTTTTGCGACGATTAGCGACGCCGCGTCACTACTTAGCGACGTTCTTTAAAGTCGCTAAACGTCGCTAATTAGCGACTTATATAGCGACGTTACACCGACGTCTTTAATGACCTGGCAATACTGCCATGTCAGCATTTGGCGACGTATAGCGACGTCATTAGCGACGTATTTAGCGACGTGTTACAGCATCGCTAATTAGCGACGCATTTAGCGACTTAAGTTAACGTCACTAAACGTCGCTAAACGTCGCTAAAACCGTCGCTAATTTTAAAAAAAAATTAAAAAAAAATATTATCCAGATTGGTGATTCCCTGCAGTTCTAGTCCTCCTCCATCTCCTCTTCTTGACACCACAAGAACCACCCTTCTTCGACTCCTCCTCCATCTCCACTATATAATCCAATTAAATTAAAAACCACAAGAAGCATTGTTGAAGTATCAATCCAATTAAATTAACTAAAAAATTAAATACCACAAGAAGCATCATACATCATGCCTATTGTTGAAGTATCAATAATTCATAATATAGAATCGCATCATAAATAATAATAAAAATAATTATACTACTTCGGATCTGCAGGAGGCTGACCACCGGCACGCTTGAAGGATAAGAACTCCTCATACTCGTCCCGTGGAATCGACACCGATGTCGATGGATAAGGCAGTGACTTCGGTGGAGGCCGTGCCCGCTCCAAGTCTGCGAGTCGCTGGTTGTAAGAATTCAGGGTAGATAACAGCCTCATACTGCTATCACCCATTGAATCCTGCATCCTCGTCAGCTTATCGCCCATCAATAGCTGTGACGCCTGCAGCTCCATGATGTTCCAGTCATTGGAGGCTCTAATATCATTTGTCAGGTCCCGTAGCTCCGTCATGCTGCGGTCGAGCATATCCAATCATGCGATGAGCAACGGATCGTCCGCCTGCGGCTGGGACCGGGGCTGCTCCTCCATACTTCGCAGTAAGTCGTCACGGAGAGACGCAATCTGACGGTTAACGGCCTCCTGGACGGCCTCCTGGACTCGGGCCGACGACTGCGAGGGCTACGACTGCAAGGGGTGTGTGGAATACGCAGCTGTCTGGGAGGCCCTAGATGACTGCATCGCAACCAGGGCGCCATAGGAGCCCGTACCGTAGTATGTACCCCTCTGGAGACCACCAGCTGCGGTCACCCACAGGTCGTCCGCCGACGGAGAAGGAGCGGGCTGCGACGAAGTACCAGCCTCTCCAGGTGTAGGTGCACTAGCAGTCGCCCGCTCACGTAGCCTAAGATACTCAGCCTAGAAAAGGTTTGGAAACTCGATAATTGCCTAAGTTATATTAAAATAAACACAAAGTAAAGTAATACTTACGTAGGTCTGTGAGGCCCTCTCATCAATGAGATTTCCGTCCTTGCGATGGGTGGCCAAGAAGACGGTCACCATGTTTGCATCCTCACCCCTCTGTACCTGTTAAAAATATATTATTTATTACTAAACTTAAATATTTTTTCCAAGTACCATTTTATGGTACTTGTATAAAAATAATATATTTTAAAAAAAAAACATACCAAACGACGAAAATGTTCCGTCATCGGAATCGAGCCACCACACCACTTGGCAGCATTCTGCCTAGCCGCCTTGGCCTTCTTAGACCTTTCCTTGTAGCTCGGATCGTCGAATCTAGCCCTCATCGCAGTCCACTGCTCAGGCGTGATCCAACCTTGGATCGGTTTTCCAGCACGATCACGAGCCTTCTGGTCATCCAGAGCATCTCGGATAAGCTTGGCGGCAACGGTAGGAAAGAGCCGCTCGATCAACTCGGCCCGGTGCGGAGGATAAAAATACGTTTGCTACAATAAATAATTCATTAAGTTAGCAGCACGAATAAGTTATATAAATTAGAGGATTTATTTAATATACTTTACCTGGAAGTGCGCAAACCAGAACGCCTTCCTCTCCTCCGGAGCCTCAGAGTAGTTGATCCAAGGGCCACCGTAGTTGTTCCTCAGAAATTGGCCCAGGCGTCTCTGAACCGACGATGGACGATATCTATAATAATTTAGATTACTGAGCCGGTCAATATACGATGAATAAAGAGAAACACAAATATATACTAAACCATCTAATTGACTTACTTTGTACCGTCGGCCCAAATCTCTGTCCTCGTCTCCTCCGGAGGTGCACATGGAGGATCTTGCTGATGCTGGGACAACGTGGGCACAACCTCCTCGACATGCTCATTTGTCCCCATGGTTCCGTCAGCAGGAGGAACGCTGGACGAGGGTGTGCTATCATGCCAGGAACTACTCGTCCCAACAGTCGGAGATGTGACTGCTCGATATACTGGAGTACTGGGCGATGATGATCCGGAACCAACAGTAGGCAGTACCGGAGTGGCACTCGGTCTACCTCGGGACCTGCCGAATCCTCCGCGTCGTCCTGTCATATCTGATAACAACATATGATGAATATAGAGAAACACAAATATATACTATATTCTACAGTCGAAATGTGATACATATCTCAAAGCATTATACAGTCAAAATATAATACATATATTCGTTAATGGGTACATCTACTTTATCAATTTTCCAACATTGATCTATATTCTACAGTCATAATATAGTTACATTCTACATGCAATATTTTTTAATTTCAATCATCTTCAGAAAATTCATCTTGTTCGCCTTCGTCGTCCTGCTCTTCCTCTTCCTCGTCTTCACTTTCATCTACTTCGTCGTCCTCTTCGGATAATTCTACATCTTCTACATTATTACTCGTGTAATGAGTAACTTCCGTTGAGTCCACATCTACAATATTTGTTACAAGAGGTAGATCGTCCTCCTGATAAGTTATTTCGTCAATGTCAAAGGTATTTCTAGCTTTAGTCTTGCATACTGCCCACCAATCCGACCTCGCTGTCCCCCGTCTAGGATAAGTTGTGAAGTACACGAGCTGAGCCTGACTTGATAGGACAAATGGTTCGTAGCCTTGATATCTACGCTTGTAGTTTATATCCACAAGGCCATGCTTGTTAATTTTTCAACCTTGATCTTGAATCGGATCGAACCATTCACACCTAAATAGCACGATATTAGCAGGTTCTGTGCCAAAATTATATGTCAACTCCACAATCTCTCGTAAGATACCAAAAAAATCATTGTCCGGATTGACGTCTTTGTAGTTTGAAGATTTGAGACACAAACCACTGTTTTTAGTGGAATCAAGATCCAGAAAGCTGTCTCTGATAGGAGCATTTGTTGACTTGAACCTGAACCCATTCACACAGAAACTTGGCCATATTTTTACGGCAGTAATTGGTCCCTTGGCTAGAGTCCTAATAGATTCATTCTCGGGTGATATTAGACGATCGACCTAAATACCAAAGTAGCGATAGTAAGTTATTTGTTTTGCAAGTGCAGAAATAAAAAGTAATTACCAAGTATCTTACATATGCGCTCAACCAAGAAGGAAAATGGCATCTCATATCTTGTTCTACTTCTTCGTCTGTTATGTAGGGTCTAACTGACCTCAACTCATCATTATATGTGCTGAAAAACAATGAAGCAACTGCTGATTAGTAGCATAATAGTATCTTATACTATTACATTGAGATGATGTAAACGTGGACGTATTAATTACTTACCCCTCTAGCTTCTCCACTTCATCCTCGTCGCAATTGAGTAATATATACAATTGAGCAGCCCTTAGCTCATCGTCATTCAAATATCTCTTCTTCATTTTTCCAGAAGGCTTTCCGGATGCATTGAATACTTTGAGTATTGCATCATTAGATTCCTGATATGCGTCATCGTTTCTGGGAGCTTTCGTCCTATTAGTAGCAACATACGATTTGAAATACGTCGAGCAAAAGTTTGTAATCTCCTCGAGAACATAAGCTTCACAAATAGATCCTTCAGCCCGTGCCTTATTTTTCACCTTTTTCTTTAGGTGATTCAGATGACGCTCGAAGGGGTACATCCACCGATAACCGACAGGACCACCAACACATGCCTCATAGGAAAGATGAATTGGCAAATGCTCCATAGAGTCGAAGAATCCTGGAGGAAACACCTTCTCGAGCTTACATAGTGTTACCGCAATGTCCCTCTCTTGCTTTTCTAGACGATCGACGAGCAACTTAGTACAACAAAGATCTCTGAAGAATATGCTCAGCTCTGTCAATGGGTCCCAAATGACCTGCGGTAAGAATTCCCGAAATGCAATCAGAATTAACCTCTCCATGAATACGTGACAATCGTGGCTCTTCATACCTACTAGTTTGTTCTCCTTGAGGTCGACGCATCTTCTCAAGTTCGACACGTACCCGTCTGGAAACTTTAGACCCTGAATCCACCTACAAAGTCTACCTTTATCCTCTTTATCCAGTGAGAAAACTGACTTTGGTTGCTTTAACTTTCCATTCCCCTCCTCTATCAAATGCAATGCAGGACGTCTACATATGTCTTCTAAGTCCAACATGGCCTTCGGATTATCTTTCGTCTTCCCCTTTACATCCATTACAATATTAATTATATTATCAAACACATTCTTCTCGATATGCATGACATCAAGGTTATGTCTGATCAGATTGGTGCTCCAATATGGCAGATCCCAGAATATACTCCTCTTCGTCCAGTTATGGGTGCGACCAAATCCGTCACACTTGTACCCCTTAGCAGGCTCTTCGATAGCACTTGGTAAATCTTTTACCTCTTCCCATATCGTGCATCCGGGCCACCTTGGCGGTGGATTGGCCTTCTCCACAACTCCCGCACGAAAAGCATTCCGATTCCTCCGGTACGGATGATCCTTCGGCAAAAATTGTCGATGACAATCGAAGAAGCACGGTTTGCCTCCGTATTTCAAACGGAAAGCCTGAGAACGGTCCATGCAATACGGACATGAGAGACGACCATGGGTGCTCCATCCCGATAACATTCCATAGGCCGAAAAGTCGTTGATGGTCCACATAAGTGCTGCCCTCAT
The DNA here is from genome assembly GCA_036927795.1 of Iris macrosiphon. NCBI lineage: Eukaryota > Viridiplantae > Streptophyta > Magnoliopsida > Asparagales > Iridaceae > Iris > Iris macrosiphon. The sequence continues at coordinate 7,448,679 of JAYESA010000005.1, read as the reverse complement.
CTGAAAATTCTGCTTCCTAGAAACATCGTACGTGTTGGCACCTACTTCCCACAGCTGATTCAACTCATCTATCAAAGGCTGTAAATACACATCGATGTTCCTCTTCGGATTGTTCGGACCCGGGATAATAACGGTTAGGAACATATACGGAGTCTTCATGCACATCCAAGGCGGTAGATTGTACGGAGTGACGATCACAGGCCAACACGAATACTGGGAGCCCGAAAGTCCGAATGGGGTAAAATCGTCAGAGCAGAGCCCCAATCTGACATTACGCGCTTCCTCGGCAAAATGTGGATACTCTCGATCAAAGTGCTTCCATGCTTCTCCATCGGATGGATGATCCAATACTCCTTCGATCTGTTTTCGCCTGTGCCAACTCATGTTTTCTGCAGTCTCCTTAACCATAAACAACCGCTACAACCGCGGCGTCAAAGGCAAGTAGTGCATCGAATCGGTAGGCTTCCTTGCACCGACAGACTTTCCTCTAACAGTGGCCTTGTAGCGATCAGCACCACAGAATCTGCACGCATCTTCATCCTTGTCGTCTTTGTAGTACAACATGCACCCGTTGCGACATGCATCGATTTTCTCGTATCCCATCCAAAGCGATCTCACCATCCTCTTAGATCGATAGAAGTCTTTAGGCAACTTTGCACCCTCGGGCAAGATCTCTATAATCAAATCGAGTAGTCAATTATAGCATTCTTGCGACATGTTAAAATCGGACTTGATGCTCAATAATCTTGTAACCACCTCCAACGGTGAATGATCCTCACAACCAGGATATAGTGGAGTCCTTGCATTCTCAAGCAACTCTATAAACTTTGCAGCATCGGCATTCGGTGCCTCCTCAGCTGCATCATAATTGTCCGGATTGAAACTAGGTCCCGCCGCATCATAATTGTCAGGATTGAAACTAGGCCCCGCCGCATCATAAACCATGTTCACCAACCCGTCGTCGTAAGCATCGTGGTCTTGGACATCCATATATGGCTCCACATAGGGCTCCGACTCCGATGCTAGAGATACAAGTTCTCCGTGCGCGGTCCACTGATAGTAATTCGGCGTAAAGCCCTTCGAGTATAAATGATATGTAACTTCCACTTCTGGATGATATTTTCTGTTGCGACATCTCACACACGGACACTTAATTTTGGTACCGTCCATGTACTGAGGGAACGCCTTGGCGAACTGCAGGAACTGCTGTACACCCTCAATGAATTTATCCCGCACATCGCACATGTCATCAGGATGACGGTTGTACATCCACGAACGATGACGCAGATATTAATTCATATCCATTTCTAGAAACTTCTGCAAAATTGACAGTGTGTATCATATAAATCATTACATACAATAGTTTATCACCTAACTTCCTAACTTAACCGTACTAGCAAAATTGTCAGTGTGTGTGTGTGTGTGCCATGTCTGTGTCTGTGTCAGTATCCGTTATGGGAAATACAGTATATATATATATATATATATATATATGTAACATTACCCAAATAATATCTTAATACCACTTTACTACTAGCTTAACACACACCCAAGTACGAGTTCAAACCATACGAGTTATGGGAAATGCAATATATATATATATATATATATATATATGTAACATTACCCAAATAATATCTTAATACCACTTTACTACTAGCTTAACACACACCCAAGTACGAGTTCAAACCAATCTTCTCTCAGATGTTGGTGTTATATCTGACACTTGCCCTCATGTCCTTCAAATCATACGAGTTCAAACCCCATCTCAAACACATCCATATCCTGCCTTGTACTAGTTGCTGACTGGCTCAGTAAGTTGCTGCACAAGTGTTTACACAGTATTAGGACCCCCTCACACCTGCCTGCAGAAGCTAACAACCAACTACAATGCACCTAAACCTTAATGCACACTATGTTCAGCTGTGCAGTGCCTCCCCAAGTTGCCTGTTGCACATTGGGCTGATGTGCCTCAAGTCTCCCCCTGCTCACTGTTGCTGTTATCTCTCTCGTCGACTTGGGCCAGTCGGCCCTAACCCTAACCCTAACCCTAACCCTAACCCCATGTCAAAAAACCTAACCCTAACCCTAACCCTACGTCCTGAACAGTGTCTGTGTCAGTGTGTGTGTGTGCCGTATTTGTGTCTGTGTCAGTGTCTGTGTGTGTGTCGTATTTGTGTCAATGTCACATGTCTGTGAGAGAGAGAGAGAGAGAGAGAGAGAGAGTAGGGTTTACCGGAGTAGTCGCGGTGGAGAGCCGGTCGACGGAGCGGGGGGGGGTTTTCGAATCGAAATTTCAACAGATCGGGAAAAATGAAACCGAGCCCTAATTAACCAAATTTTAGCGACGTTTAGCGACGTCCAATAATAACGTCGCTAAATTATATTTTAGCGACGTCAAGGACGTCGCTAAACACGTTGCTAAATATTTTAATATAAAGGTCGCTATATACGTCGCTAAACGTCGCTAAATTAGACATATTAGCGACGTTTAGCGACCTTAATTGAACTTATAGCGACTTATCTTTTAAAATCTTAATAAAAGTCGCTAAACGTCGCTAAATGTCGCCATTTAGCGACGTCTAGCGACGTTTTTATAAGGAGTCGCTAATTTATAATTATTAGCGACGTTTATTTCGACGTCGCTAAAATACGTCGCTAATCCCACTTTTTCTAGTAGTGTATATTTATATATATATATATATATATATATATATATATATATATATATATATATATATATATATATATATATATATATATATATATATATATATATATTAACACACACTCATACACAACCTACACACTCATACAAACACACGCACCTACACACTCAAACACACACTCTCACACACACCCACACACACACACACACACACACACACACACACACACCCCTACAACTAACATATCTCATTCTCCTCCTACATCTCTCTAATGCCTACCGACGTTTGAAAAACAACATGGTTGAGACATGAAAAAACAAGATTGTATCAAAGCTTGGTATAATGAAACATCATGTGGATATTATATTATTTGCAATAAGAGTACATAAAATATCAACACCATGATGAAATGAATTCATTATGATGTAAATATCTTCAATGGAAAAAACTAGCTCACTGAACTAACTGAGAAAAGAGAGTATAAGATAAAGAATGAGCTAACATGTTACTCCAAATCAAGATAGTAAAAATTATCAATATGAGAATTTTTGTTATGTCAATCATTATAATTTAGTTCTTGTCATACGTTGTACAATTTAGTTTTTCTTTCAGATTTATAACCTTGGCAAGTTTGAGCAACCCTTCAGGCTAGTGAATTCAGCTTCTTCTAAGTAGGATATAAACTAAAGTTGTCCTTAAACAAGAAAGGCTATTAAATGCATAGATTGAGAATGCAACAATGCTTACTTTTCTACCAAAAGAAGAAACATACAATACACTGAACAGATATGGTCAGGTTACATATTATTTTTTGATAGCAATGAATTTGATTAGGAATGGCATATATGAGAACAAGAAGTTGACTTGGGTAAATAGAAGGATATGTCATCAGACTTATCCCACAAGTGCAATGGCCAATATCCTCATTTCTTTCACATTGCGTATCAAAATTAAAGCGATTGGACTAAATATTCCTAGAGATCAACGACAAATACACACTGTTTTGGCCTATCAGGTCTACATTTGGTTTTCAATTACGTGGCTCCAATATGGGATTTTTGAATTGGTATAGTAGAGCATAAAGTAGAGTTATTTGTATTTACCTACATTCTTAATTGCTAATTCTGTACCTTAGAATTGTGAAGAAGGTTAACTATGTTATATTAACCAGGCAAAATATTATTTTCCCCCATAGTTGTGTTTAATTAGAGGATTCATGAATCTCAATGGGAGAGGGTTCACAACTCTCATTGGGAAGCAGCCATTTGTATCGTTTAAGGATCTCAGAGTAAGTATTAGGCTTTCTTTCCATGCTCATAGTAATACATAACCTGCTAGTGAGATTCACAACTTCAAGTAAGCAAAATCACTATATGATCTCAAACTAGTTATACTATTTTGTTTTCTTTCATAAATTTCTTTATAATCAGAGATTAAAAATTGGAACATTATGGATTGATACGCGATGAGGTTGAATATCATAACACAAGTCTATGTAGGTTGAATTTGGATAAACAAAATGTTGCATGACATCAATTTGGATTGATACACGGTGAGGTTGAATATCATAACACAAAATTTTGGAAATGGTACGAGCTCCTTGTAAGGTTGTTGCAACAACAAAAATAGAGTTTTTTTTTTAATTTTTTGGATCGGCTTTGTGAGTCATCTAATTCTTCCTTTCCGCATTATTAAGGGTATGTCTTAAGTAATATCTGTTATCAATTATATTCTTTATTTTTATCTATCTTACCAGATGGCACCCATGAGAGAGACACCTCCTACTGTTAAGGAGGAAGTGATGCCTCCTACTGTTTAAGGAGGAAGTGATGCCTGCTACTGTTAAGGAGGAAGAGATACCACCTGCTGCATCTCAGACGGGGAGTTCCAGTCACCCAGCACCTATAGCGGAGATTGATCACATAGACGCTGTTTATGCACAGTATCTGAGGGACTGGTATGTGCTCCAGGGTATTGGATATCCTCGAGATTGATACTATGATGTTTCATATACTTTTATTGTGGTTATTGTGTGATTGTGATACTTATATATTATGCCCATTGTGTGACTGTGATACTTATATATTATGCATTTTTTGTGACTGTGATACTTTTATGTTGTGTGTATTGTGTGACTGTGATATTTTATATAATTTTTGTGTTATTTCGTACACACAAAAAATTCAATGGAGGGTTGCTCCAGGTCTGTCTATAATATTTGTGTGTATTGTATGTATGACTGTGATACTTTTTATTCATATTAAATGATGTTAATTTACCGGTGTTGAGTGTTCCATCGAAGGGGTCGGCGAACCCAGAGAATTCAACGGAGGGTTGCTCCGGGTCTATTTTTAATTAGAAATTCATAAATTGCAGGAATAATAATTTGAAAACAATTCAGTATTTATTTTTTATTTTTTCTGTAAATTAGCAACGTATTTAGCGACGTTTAGCGACGTTTATACACGTCGCTAAATACGTCGCTAATTAGCGACGTTAATAGACGTCACTAATGACGTCGCTAAATATGTCGCTAAATACGTCGCTGTACGTCGCAATATGCTGACATGGCAATACTGCCAGGTCATTAAAGACGTTGTTGTCACGTCGCTATATAAGTCGCTAATTAGCGACGTTTAGCGATATTTGTTTACGTCGCTAATTAGTGACGCTGCATCGCTAAACGTCGCTAATTTAGCGACACATTTAATTCGCTAAAAAACGTCGGTATAGCGACGTTTAGCGACGTTTTTCCTTTCAGCGACATGCTGAGTTCTGACTTCTGTAAAATGTTGCTAATTACGTCGCTAAACATGATTAGCGACGTTTTTTGATGTCGCTAATTTGACTTTTTTGGTAGTGGATCATGTATGACTATTACTCTTACTAGTTCTTCATTTTGTTTTACTAGCTATATGATCATCTATGTATATTTGCTTTGGGACGCTTTACTATATTGCTTCTGATGATCATATATCTTGTATATTGTGAATTCCTGCTTGTGATTGAGACACTAGGATTGCTTGACCTAGGTTGACTGGTGGCTTGTAGTATTAATCCCCTATGTCTATTTACAGCCATGACTATATCTCGGGGTACTGGAGGACTCTGGTATACGTAGCTGGCTTTGTCTGCCCCCACTCTCCAGCATTCTGGTCCTGGAGTATGACAAATGCTAGGTACCAAGTAGCCATTGTACCATCCCGCTTGAAACGAATGGCTATCAAAATATTCCGTCCGGATCGGCCCCGGTACCCCGGCGTACCGTCCGCAGGAACCACAAAATCCCTTGTGCGCAAGTTGTCCGTGACCTTGGGAACTCCAGTCTTCCAAATCACATATCATAATCTTGCTCAAATATTTATCCATGTTCATAAACTCAAATCTTTATCCATGTTCACAAACACATTGGCTCCCAGAGCCGCCTGATCTTGTCCTGAACGAATGTTGCTCCCCGAGCTGTCTGATCATAACTCTTGCTTAACCTGTCATGTTGCAGTCCCCTAGCTCGAGAACTGCCTTGGCGACCTAACGGTCCCGAATACTTTCATGTCCAGACTTGCATGGAACGACTATTTGATAGTCTTCCGGCCAAACTAAGTGAATCATGTTCTGTGTCGCATTCTAGGCCGTAGCACGAATCTACGAGACAAGCATGGCATACACAATGGTGAAGTACTCTACCTGATCATATAAAATCCTACTTGAAACATAAGCAATACGACTAGCACGAGCGTGAAGGTGTAGTGCGAGAGTTTAACTATGATTCCAAGTTCATTTCTTTCTACACAATTAATACAAGATGAGATTATTTTTAGCTAGGTGCGTTCACTTCTTTTATTAGCATGCACCAATAGTGTTTTCTAGCGACTAGCATGTATCGTCCATATTTTATATGTGCAGGCCAAGCAAAGACAGGTTCATCGGAGCCACCCACCTTGGCGATGATTCGCATCGACCGGACGAGACTCTGAGCGAGCCTTTAAAAAATCTAAGTCTGAACTTCTGAAGGGCCAAGTTCAAATTCTTTTGCATCAAGTGAGTCATCTCACTGCGCTAGGCAAGACGGGTCGTCGCAGTTGCGCCGTTTGAATCGGCTCTCCGCGCTAAGCGGAGCGGGTCGTTAAAGTCCACCCCAACTACAATTCTGGATCCGCCCCTATATTGACGAGAACTATCATTTTAAGGCAAATAAAATTTGGTGTTCTCTAAAAAAAATTTAAGGTGTTCTCTCTCATATGACGAGTGAATATTTTGCAGTGCACTGAAAATTCTCATGTGATTCTTTCCCTTATGGGGACGTTTGGTACGCTGAATACTATAGAGTAGGAAATTCTATATTCCCATAAATCAAATTTCAAGTAATTAAATTCTCTAGAGAAATTATATTCCCATGTTTGGTGACTATATAAATAATTTTGAAAAAAAGGGGTAAAAAAAATATTTTTTAGCAAATGTCCCAATTACAAATATAGAAACTAGCATATACTTTCACTAATTTTAAAAACTAGTAAATGCTCACATTCCTTTGTATACAATATTTAAAAATTTAAGATATACCCCACTATTTAATCAAAATTTTGATTATTTTATTCATAATGGGGACATTTGCTAGTTTTTTAAATAATTTGGGGTATATGCTAGTTTCTAAATTTGTAGTGGGAGTATTTGCTAAAATATTTCTAAAAAATTAAAAGTAAAAAAAATTAAAAAGGATTAAAATTTTGATAAAAATTAAAAAAACAAAAAAACAAAATATAACGAAAACCAAAAAAGCACAAAAAAATATGACGGGGTTCCGCGGGACTCCGGACCCGCTCTCTGTACACTTTTCTAACATGTTTGTATGGTTTCTTTAGATGAGAAATGTTGTATTCAGTAGACCTTTGTACTACTTGTTACAGTGAAACAATTATGCACTGTTTTGGGGACTCCTGACAGAAGTATTTGGCCAGAAGGGATGGACCTTCCACGATCAATCAATTTGAGGTAGAAGGCAATATTTTCAATTGTATTATGAGGGACTTTGTTTCCATCTTGGTGTATTTATATTTGATAAAAATATTTGCTACATCATATTTTGTGCATCATAGCTGCCACGTCTTGAATCAATACTCGTGTTCTGTGTTAGATGGTTGAGATGTGAAGTGAAAGTGAATCAAATGTGTAAAATGACTTGTGAGTATTCTATTGTATTTTGATTAATAAAATGGTAAATAATTTTTTTTTTAAAGTGGCTTGTGGAGCCTTCTTTAAGCAATGTTGCTATTGGACAAAATGCAAATTGCTGGATGGAATAAGTGGTTGTGGCTATGAAGATTTTGGTTCTCAGGAATTAAATAACAACATTAATTTCATTTCTATAACTAGCAAAAGCCATGGGAGAACCAAAAGGCTTCCTTTCGTCATTAAGGGCAAATTGTCTCAGATACTGTCTGAGACTGAAAACAAAGTAAATAGCAACAATGTAAATAGCAACCGGACATAGTTTAACCACACACACCAAAAAATCGATACTTCGCCAAATCTAGAGCAAGAGCTTCTAGCTCCAGAAATATTTGTCTCCACATGTTCACGGATCACTCAGAAATATGAAAAAGCCCATAGGTTCGCAGATCACTCTTCAGGAAAATGAAAAAGCAAGAGAAAAATAATAGAATTTTAGTAATCAGTATAAATCAAAATAAAATTTTATCAAAATAATTTATATTTTACCTGATTCGCACCTTTTTCAAGACGATATATGCCTGTTATACCAATGAAAATCAAACCAAATATCCCCAAAGCTGCTAGCGTAAACTGCATAGCACAAAAAGACAATACAAATTTATTTAATTAATTTCTAATTAACACAATATCATAAGAGTTATATATAAGTTGAATAGAGACAATACCACCACATGTAGGCTTACCTTATATCTCTTTCGTATTCTCATGGTACTCCCTATGAAAAGGAAGTTGCAAAGACTTTGATGAAGAAGCCATGGAAGGACGACTTGCTCGAGGTACAGATCTATAGCTTGGGACAATGTCTTTAATACAAGACATGGTCCAAGCACAATAAACAAACAAACTAACAACTTTGTTTCTTTAGTTTTTGGAGTTATATCTCCATATCCGACCGTAGTTAAAGTAACAGTTGTCAAGTACTGCACCATAAATGATAATCCAAACAACCAGATTATAGCAAACAGACCGTTGGTATAAGGGATCTTGGACGACTTGGATTTGTTGTTCACCTTCGAACAAATCAACTTCGACTTCGAAGTGTTGTTCACCTTCGAACAAATCACCTCCGACTTCGATTTGTTGTTCACCTTCGACTTCGATTTGTTGTCAGATGGACAGCAAATCAAAGTCGAAGGTGATTTGTTCGAAGGTGAACAACAAATCGAAGTCGAAGGTGGATAGCAAATCGAAGTCGAAGGTAATTTGTTGTTCACCTTCGAACAAATCACCTTCGACTTCGATTTGTTGTTCACCTTCGACTTCGACTTGTTGTCCACCTTCGACTTGGATTTGTTGTTCACCTTCGAACAAATCACCTTCGACTTCGACTTGTTGTCCACCTTTTCTTTCCAACGCGGAACCTACCTTATTCGCTTCAAGTTCACTCATCTTAACAAATGTTACACAAAATAAATTTTGACTGTGACTTCGGGTTTGTCTTCGTCTTCAAGCGGCTTTCTTGATGTACTTGCTTTTGAATCGAGATTGATTTCGTCGATTTTGTCTTCGGGTTGGGCTTCGGCTTTGACTTCGATTTTGTCTTCGGGTTGGGGTTCAACTTCGATTTCGTCAATTTTGACTGTGACTTCGGGTTTGTCTTCGTCTTTCTTGATGTACTTGCTTTTGAATCAAGATTGATTTCGTCGATTTTGTCTTCGGGTTGGGTTTTGGCTTTGGCTTCGATTTTGTCTTCGGGTTGGGGTTCAACTTCAATTTCGTCAATTTTGACTGTGACTTCGGGTTTGTTTTCATCTTCAAGCGGCTTTCTTGATGTACTTGCTTTTGAATCGAGATTGATTTCGACTGCAGCTTCGACTTCGTCGATTTTTACTGCGACTTCGGATTTGTCTTCGACTTTGGCTTCGTCTTCAAGAAGCCTTCTTGATGTACTTGCTTTTGAATCAAGATTGATTTTGGCTGCGGATTCGACTTCAGCTTTGTCTTCGACTTTGGCGTCGACTTCAGCTTTGTCTTCCACTTTGGCTTCGACTTCGTCTTCGTCTTCGTCTTCTTCTCTTTCCAATGAGGAATTTGACCTCATCAATGTCGGACCAGTTTCATGTTCGCTCATCTTAACAATGTCACACAAAACAAACTGAAAGATAGAAAGAATGTAGAGAGTTTTTAGTTTCAAATGATGTGTATATGTATAAAATACAGTATGATGGGAAACAATGTCTCACAACAAAGTTGCTCCCAGTGAGCCAAAAAAAATTATGAGAGCTACAAGCTAAGTTTACTAAAAAAAAAAAAAAAAAAATTGGTAAGAAGTGTGTTACAAAATAACTGGATGTGAATATCAGCTTATTAATGGGAGAGTGCTTGTAACAACTAACAAGTTCTCAAATATGTAGAAAATACAGAAAGACTATGATGACGAGAAATTGAAAAACCAACATGCTAGTACGTAGCTAGTAAACACACAGACACAGGGAAAGAAGAAGAAGCACAGAGCTCACCTTAGCTAGTAAAGTACACCACCACCACAAGGACTCGACAGGAGTTTGAGCCGGGAGAAAAACGCACGTCTCTGTGTAGATAGTTAGGGTTTAAGCTATAAGGAAGGAAGGAAGGAGAGAAGGTAATATATAGAGAGGGGGAGGGGTAGGGGGAGGGGGAGAGCCGTTGGGCTGAGAACGAGCAGTACCGCGTGGCTGTACGTACCTGCTGCATGTCTACACTGCTAGCTAGTGAAACCCAGGCATGCAGGCATGTTTTAGCTTTAGCTTTAGCTTTAGTACTGTACGTACCTGCTGCATGTCTACACTGCTAGCTAGTGAACCCAGGCATGCAGGCATGCTTTAGCTTTAGCTTTAGTACTGTACGTACGGGATCGAAGGAAGGAAGTAATAGAATTGCTCTCCTTACTCATCTGTGCATGCATGCAGGGTCTGCGGATCCGGGTCGAACACGAGGTCGGAGGAGGACCCACCCGACCCGCGGAGTAACAATTTAGTTTAATTTAATTTGAGACCAACTCTCTCTCTCTCTCTCAGGCCAGGAGTTTGGGAGTATTGTATTTAGGCCGGAATATGGTTAAATTTGAAATAATAATAATAATAAATCCATCAACATTCATGAAAGGAAAGAAAAACAAATGTTCATGAGGGAGTTGGATTTACATCCTACCTATCTTAATTAAAAAAATTTCTCGAAATTAGAATCGACCAACCCATAAATCATAAGGTGACGTTGCTGCTAACATCACCTCCACTCAATGCGCAGTCCCCAAGCTTGTCTCACTATTATCTCGAAGCTCTACCCCTTTGTAACTATTATTCGATGGGTTATATTAGATCCTCAAGTTTTGGATAATCACCTAGCCACGAGAAACAGAAAGCCGCAAGGACATGTCCCGAAAAGGACGAGTATACCGATGGTTGCGATATCAATAATCCGTTATTGTACATGCTACCGACTTTTCTAGTTTGTGGATAATTCAACATTATTTATAGTAAAAAAAAATATTATATATCAAGATGATTTGTAATAGTTTTGAAGCCATCACAAGTCCATATATAGTTCTAACTTAGTTCTTACTTGAACACATGACTAATCCTAACTAGGAATTTTCTAGTTTTTTCAACAAATTTTTTTTTAAGTGCAATGGATGTTACTAGTAACTAATAACGTACAAGATTGCTTGTTGGGGGGATTATTTTTGTTAGACTAAATCTATGGACATATGAAAAATTAAACATAACCAATATCATATACGAACAAAACAAATGATCATTATCTGCTGTAAAATTAAGAAAAGAAATTTTCTTATAGAAAAGTACTTTTTATTTTTGCCAGGAAAAGATTGTATAAAAAGAGAAGTCATCTGTTATTACTGACACGGTCATAGAAGACAGGTAACAGACATAGAAGACAGACGATAGGAGGGTGTCTTCGTCTTTCAATCGAAAAAGTTCTCGCTGCATAAAAGTTAAAACGGAAAGAAACGACGAAAAGGGATAGTATGTAAACAAAAGTGCAATGACTAAAAGTAAGTTTGAAATTGTATTTTCCTCCTCCTTTATATGGACCCAAACCAATAGTAAATTTACATAAAGACTGCAAAAAGATTCGATTGGCAGTGATGAGAACTGCATTATACAACCAGAAAGATTTGATTGGCTGCAAAAAGATTTTCCTCCTCCCCACGACTCTCTCCATCTACATTTGACTGACCTCTCCAACCATACAGAGAAACATAGGAATAAAAAGTAATATAATTCTATTTTGGGGGTTTGGTTAACTTAATCCCTTCTGTTTAGTAATATATTAATATTAGCTGCGATCAATACCTTAACAACTTTATTAGGATCAGGGCCGGCCCTGAGCTCATGGGGTCCAGAACAAACTTTCAAAATGAGTTCACATATATAATGTAAAAAAAAATCAAATAAAAGTAAAATATTAATATTAACACAAATAAAAATCAAATAAAAGTGATGAGAACTGCATTATACAACCAGAAAGATTTGATTGGCTGCAAAAAGATTTTCCTCCTCCCCACGACTCTCTCCATCTACATTTGACTGACCTCTCCAACCATACAGAGAAACATAGGAATAAAAAGTAATATAATTCTATTTTGGGGGTTTGGTTAACTTAATCCCTTCTGTTTAGTAATATATTAATATTAGCTGCGATCAATACCTTAACAACTTTATTAGGATCAGGGCCGGCCCTGAGCTCATGGGGTCCAGAACAAACTTTCAAAATGAGTTCACATATATAATGTAAAAAAAAATCAAATAAAAGTAAAATAAAAAATATGCCTCCATCAAGATTTGAACTAAGAACCTCTTGTGTGCAAGTCTAATGTAATAACCACTACACTATAATTGCTTTATAATTCTAATGACCCATGGTAAATACTAGTTCTATTTTCGGTACAAAATTATTTATATATTTAAACAAAAAAAAATTTTTGGCCCTCCTGGCCATGGGGTCCTGGGCGGTCGCCCTGCCCGCCTTGGGCTAGGGCCGGCCCTGATTAGGATAGTCTACTTGTTAATCATAGGGAGCCAGTTGCAGGGCTTGAACATGTAAAAGCTTCTTAAAATGAATATTAACGAAAGTTATTCAGAAAATTTACTATAGAAAATTTAATTTATATTAAATTAATGTAAACGAAATAAGTTTACTTAAATTAAAAATAAAGACACAGTCCGCCAACTCAATTGATGGAAAACACTACGCAGCGAACACGTGTACAAAAATAAATTAAATGTGGACCCCACTGTCCAATTTCCGTCAACATTGTTGGCCGACCAACAATGCTGACGAAAATTGGGCAGTAGGACCCAAGGGTTGGGTTGGGATGGTTTGGTTTGGTTTGATTTATTAGTTTTGTTTGGTTTAAGTAGTCAACTTTTAATTAGTTATGATTTGGTTTTTTTTTATTTAGTTTTTTTTATTTAGTTTAGTTTTGAAAATTGGTTTAAGAAAATCTACTTTAATGAAATAAAATTAAAATAAATTAATTGTAAAGAAAAATCTAGAAAAAAAATTTTAAAAAAAAGAAACAGTTAGGTTTTCTTAGAAAATTGTAAAGAAAAAAAATTTCATTGCAATGTTTGATAAGAAAAAAAACTAAATAAAGAAAAAAAAACTAGTATTTTTCTTTTGTCCTCTAATTTTCTGTTTATTTAATCGTTTAGTTTTTTTTTATATGAAAAAAAAGAAGAAGACTAAGTAAAGAAGAAAGACAAATAATAGGTTGGGGAATGATTTGGTTTTTATTTGGGTTTGAAATTTGGTCTGGGTCTATGGATTTGTGTTGGTTTATGTCCAATGGCTATTTCACAACCGCTCTTTCAACGGCTCTTATTTTTTCAACGTTCATATCCAACGTTCGTCTAACGATCGTTTCAAAGTTACCTATTAAACATAGTATTTGTTTGATATCAGCATATCAAACATTGCAAACAAAATTTTTATTTCTTTCCATGCGAAGTTTCTTTCTTTCCACATAGCAAGTAGGCTCTGGTGCAAGCAATGACCTGAACAAATGATGAAGAAATGATATGCGTTAAATTAAATTAAAAATATATTACGTAAACTATAACATAAGTTATGAAAAAAATTATACTTACCCGATACTCATCCACTGAGATAACTTGATTACCAATATGATCTAGGTACAAAAAGTTATGACAGAGCCACGTAAATGTGACAAGGATTTTACTAGGTTTATTACGCGGCACCTTCACACCTAGGTACTTCGTAATCATAATATCAGCAGAAATTGATTTATCAAATATTATAGGTTCACCCGTAATAGGTAAACCTAAAATATTTGCCACATCTGCTAGAATAATACGCATATCTCCGAATGGTAGCCGGAAGGTATTTCGTCCGGGCCACCAACGCTCAACTAAACTGAAGATTAAGTATTTATCGTGTTGCATAAAATGTATCTTGTCAACATAATAAAAATCAAATATTTTCAACAGTGCCACCTGGTGTTCGCTCAACCTAAAATACCCAAGTCTGTTATCGTAACGCCACGAGACATGCTCTCGGCACCGTTCATCATTAGTATAATCGTATTTCTATATATGAAAAATATAGACGATGTTATTAGTAGACATGTACAAAATATCATTCATATTGATTTACACAATTAAATTTTATTATACCTTCTCATAAAAGACCAAACTAGATAAATGTTTTGCACGTTGCTGGATTATTAAATTCGTAGTAGGCCCTCCAGGAATACATCCATCATTTTGGCTGCCCATTTATACAATTATGGTTGTCAAAACACATATTTTGGCTGCCCGTCGTTTTGTACGTTACATAACTTAAATTTACTAAATAAACACTAGTATCCTAATATTTAAAAAATAAAAATGAACATAAAATTATTGCATATACAAATGAGAGTATGAATGAAGGAGAATATAATAGAGACCTTCAACAATAAGGATTGTGTGTGCTCACAAAGACTGTTGTGTCCACTTACAAAGGAGAGAAAATAAAGGCTACTCGAATTGCTGCTATGTGCTCACAAGAAATGATGTGTCTTACTTCTTAGTGCACTATGTTCTTCTTCCTTCTCCTCTTCTTATAACTCACACCTTCCACCAGCTTTTTTTCTTTATTTCATTACTCCTATCCTTTACTTCCTCCCTCCACGAGACATGTCTCTTCTTCTTTTTTCTTTACTCGCTCATGTCTCTTCTTCTTTTTTCTTGTCAAGTATCTTTTTTTTTCTTGTCAAGTCTCTTGTCTTTCAGTATTTTTTTATGTAGTTTTTCTTGTCTCTTCCTCGTTAAATTAAACTGAAAAACATTACCCCCTTCCACGTTAAACCATACCAAAATAATAGCCATTTGACATAAACCAAAACCAACTCCTAAACCAACATCAATTCATAGACCCAGATAAAATTTTAGACCCAAATAAAAATCAAAACAAACCAAAATTCAAATTTCAAACCCAAATAAAAATCAAACAAAAATTCAAAACTAAACTAAATAAAAAAATTAAAATCCAAAATAAAACTAAATAGAAAAAAAACCAAAACATAACTAATTAAAAAACTAATAAAATAAACCAAATCAAACCAAAGCAACCAAACCAAACCAAACCACCCCATCCCAACCCGCGGGCCCCACTGCCCAATTTTTGCCAACACTGTTGGCAAAAATTAGACAGTGGGGTCCGCATTTGGCTTTTTCTGTATACGTGTTCGCTGCGTCGTATTTTCCGTCAACTGAGTTGGTGGACTGTGTCTTTATTTTTAATTTAAGTAAACTTGTTTCGTTTGTATTAATTTAATATAAATTAATTTTTCTACAGTAAATTTTCTAGAAGTGATTGAGTCTTAACTCTACGATATAATATATAAAACTATAATATTATTTTTTATTCCACGGCTCGATCTACCGATTGAGCGCCACTCAACGGGGACACTTCTCTCTTTTTGCTTACCACAAGGGACCATACATCAACTTAATTACTTGAACAGGCATGGCACCGGGGGAGGCAGGCTAGGCCTGCGCCTAGGACCTCCTCCTCCTCCTATGGGGCCTCCAAAGTTTTTTAATAGCAGCAAATTTTTTGGGGCCATTAGAAAGAAGACAGCTTTTGTCTGGCCCACGGGGGAAAAACGAAGAAGTTGAAACTAACAAACAAACGACTGGCCAATTGCCAAATAAAACCTAAAAAAAATTAATGTGGGTCATCCATGATGCCTCCTTCTCCATATTCCCAGGGTCGTCCCTCGTCCAGGGCAGCCAGGGCGATCGTCCAGAGCCCCATGGACCAGGAGAGTCCAAAAAAAAAAAATTAGTTTAAATATATAAATAATTTTGTACTGAAAATAGAACTAGTATGTACAATAGGAATAATTTATCACAAAGTAATTGTGGTGTAGGGGTTATTATGTTAGACTTCCACAAGAGCTTCCTAGTTCAAATATTGGTAGATGATTATTTTTTTAATTTACTTTTGTTTCATTTTTTTTATACATCAACTTAACTTCTTGAGCAGGCCTCATTTTGAAAGTTCACCTCAGACCGCCATAAGCTTAGGGCCGGCCCTGCAGACTCCTCTGTCTGTCCCAAAATTTTCTCCCAACGAAAAAACTTCTCTCGTAGTTGCAGGTATTTCTCTAATTCTCTTCTTTAATTTCTAACATCTTTTTTTTTCTCTTGTGAAGTTTATATAAATTTGAGTATTTGTTTGAATATTTTATAAGTCTCGCTTTCTCTAAATCTCTAAATAATAATTTTTGATAACTTAATCATCTCTGATCTCTCTCTAATTTTTTTTTGCTTCATCCGGATTTTGGGACACGACGTGACGGTCGAATTTGAAATCTGAAGAGTTTTGTTCACGTACGTCGGCAAGCAGATGCAGAGCCGCTTGGTCCTTGCTTGAGAGGTTGGAACAATATGTTGGTATTTTTGCCTTTGGACTATAAAAGATAGTCTCACATTGGCTACAACACCAAGTGGATATCTGAATATAATGTTTTGCTTGTGTTGAGGTGTGCACATAGGGTATGGTGAGGCACATGGGTGCTATGTGGGGGTATTTTATTAGGATGAAGAAGGAATAACTCCTTAATGAAAGTATTTATGTTTTTGTCATTCTCTTGCAATTTATTTCATAGAAGCTAAGCCCCAAAGGGGCTTAGCGACTCGGACTCGGACTCAGACTCGGTCTCGGGCTCAGGCTTGGGCTCAAGGGCGCAAAGTGGCACTTTGTTGGCGCACTTAGAATGTTAGCATCGGTGCATGCACTCTCATGCGCGAGCTACATGGGCGGGCCGCATACACGGTCGTATGGGCGGGTCGCATGTGTGACCGCATGGGCTGTAGCGTGCGCTGCCGCATGGGCTGCGACTTGCGTTGCTGCTGCTGCGGACATATTTGAACTGTTATGGAAAGATATGGTATGTTATTCAGATCCATTTTTTGTGGAATTTGAAATTAATTCATGCCTATCTTTTAGGGATTCGTTATTAATATGTTCCAATCTTTCTGTAACTGTTGAACGGCTAGGGTTTTTATCCTCTCTCTATAAATACTCTCTTCGTGCCTCTTTGAGGACTTACTTCGAAATAGAGGAGACGAAAAGATTTTCAGCATCCGCCATTGCAGTCTAGAAAGTTCATACGAGTCCAAGCAAGGAGATGACAACGAGCGTTCCAGAAGTTCTACGTAAATTTGCTGGTTCCTGAGAGCAGATCGTGTGGGGCAAATATTATTTTGAGCAACGGTGATCTTCATTATCCCAGCAAGCAGAGTTTATTCTTCTTCTTCCACTTCTCTTTTGCAAGTTGTAAACTCTATTCTATCCGTTTGCAACTGCGATTGCAAGAAAGAACGAGAAGATAGTTTTCTCTGATTTTTAAGTTATCTTATTTTAAGTTGTAATCAGATCCTATATATAATCTTCTGGTTGGATCAAGAGATATCAGGAAGGGAACACTTGTGTGAACTCCTACTCTCGACTTCAACTTCTGGTTCTATCATCTTTGATTAAGCCTCGGGACTAACAATTATAAAGTAAGATCTGAGTAAGATGGAGAATCGATCAAACCTTCTTGATACTAGCTTTCACAAGCTTGAGAAGTTTGATGGCGAACACTACAATATTTTAAAGAGTAAGTTCTCTCTAAATCTTTGTCTTGTCAAAGTTGCTTATATGTTGGTTTATCCAGAACCTACCCTCCTTTAAGATGGAGGAGAACTTGAAGTTGGTGTGGTGCAGGACCCGCACAACAAGTGGAAAGAAGACAATAAGCTCTACAGGCTATTGATCCTCAATGCAATAGAGGACTCGATGGCAGAGTCTTACAGCAAGAAGGAGAAGACAAAAGATGTCTGGGAAGCTCTTGAGAAGCATTACAGAACTGATGAAAAGATGTCTAAAATCTATCTCGTTAAAAAGTATTTTACTTTGTAATTTGAAGATAAGAAGGTAATGCTGCCGCAAGTCAAGGAACTTCGAAAGATGCATCAGAAGATGGAGGAAGAGGGCATGAAGCAGGAAGATAAGTTCATGGTAAGGGATATCGTCACCAAGCTTCCTCCAGGCTGGACCAAGTTCAAGACTGACATGTACCATAAGAAGATGGAGATCCAGATCGAAGATCTTCTTCACTGGATTCACATTGAATATGAGGCCAGGGGATAACTGAAGTTGGATTTCCTGTCCAAACAGTTGGCAAAGTCCAACTTGGTGCATGATGTTGATTCCAAGGGGAAGCAGAAGGCTTCTCACAACAAGAAAAAGAAAGAGTTCAACCATCTGAAGGTGAAGTCGGGTTCATTCAAGCCAAAGCCAAAGCCCAAGTTTGAAGTGACTTTCTTCAATTATGGAAAGAAGGGCCACTACCGGAGTAACGGCAGATCTAAGCCCAAATAAACAGAGCAATGTGAGCCTAACAAGGTTGCTATAATTGTGCAGGTTATTATGACTGGTGTCAACTTTAACTGGTGGGTGGACACTAGTGCATCCTGCCATATTTTCTCAAAAAAGGAGTTGTTCACTACCTACAAGCCTATATTTGAGAAGGTTATGGTGGCGAACCAGGCACAAGCTACTCGGGACCGGAACGGTGGTACTGAACCTGACTTCGGGGAAGTCGCTGATACTTTAGGATATGAAGCATGTACCAATGATAGCTAAGAATCTGGTCTCAGGAAGTCAGCTCTGCAATGCATGCTTGAGGATGGACATTAATGCTGGACAGATGGTGATGTCTTACAAATGAACATACTTCGAAAAAGCTTTATGTATCGAAGGGATGTTCAAACTTTAACTTATAACCCCTGCTACAATGATAAATGCAGTCGCTTCTTCTGGTTATTCTTTTGAGTTATGGCACAATAGACTAGGACATGTTGTTTGTAAAAGAATAAACAAGATATCTATTCTAGGGCTTATCTCCAAATATGGGGGTAAGGAGGTGGAGAAGTGCGAGGTCTATGCACAGACAAAGATCACCAAAAAGACGTTTAATTATGTTAACCAAAGCACAGATCTTCTGGAGTTGGTGCACTCAGATATCTGTGACTTCAAACAGTTTTCCACAAAGGCCAAGATGAAATATTTTATTACATTCATCGACGACTACTTGACGTATGCGTTCGTCTATCTGCTCAAGTCAAAGGACAAAGCATTCGAGAACTTCAAGGAGTTTAGGGCTGAAGATGAACGTCAGACAGAGCAACAACTCAAGAGACTTAGAATTGATCAAGCCTAAGAGTACAGGTTTATTAAATTCACATCGTTCGGCAAATAACATAGAATTGCCAATTAGACGACTGCTCCGTATTCTCCTCAATCAAATGATGTAGCTGAGATAAAGAACAAAAAGTTAAAAAAAATCATGAACTCAATATTTTTAATTGAGGGTCTTCCAAACTTCTTCTGGGAAGAAGCTGCATTGACGGCTACATTTATCCTAAACAGAGTATCGTACACAACATCCAATGTCACTCTCATGAACTCTGGTTCAAAGTCAGACCCAACTTGAATGTCATTCGAGTATGGGGGTGTCTGGCATATGTGAAGCTCCCGGACTTGAAGATTCAGAAATTGGATACGATGACAACGAAGACCATCTTCTTGGGTTATGCTGAGAAGAGTGATGCCCGGAGTTTTCTTGATATATGATCAAATTATATCATTGAAAAAATATTATTATCGCGGATATTCCAGAGAATAATGTGGGTGCATAGGAGGCTGAAGCTTCCAAAGAAGATGTAGTACATGAAGAAGTTGTTATTCGAGAGAAAACGTTCGAACCAGAACTCGCAGAACTAAGAACCAAGCGGGTGAGAAGACAGAAGGAATTCGAAGAAGATTTTGTCATCTATCATGTGGAAGCAGATACGCTTACCTATGATGAGATAGTGAATACCAGAGATGCTGTCTTCTGGAAGGAGGCTATCAATGATGAGTATGACTCAATAACCTTGAACAACACTTGTGTGTTGGTCGATCTACCTAAAGGAGCAAAATCTATCGGATGCAAGTAGATCTTTAAAAATAAGATGAAGGCCGATGGAACTATTGACAAGTTCAAGGCAAGACTGTTTGCTAAGAGATTTTCTCAGAAGCAGGGGATTAACTACTTTGACACATATGCTCCAGTAGCACGGATGACAACTATCAGGATGTTGATTGATCTAAGTACAATACACAAGCTAGTCATTCATCAGATGGATATTAAGACATCATTTCTGAATAGAGAATTGACCGAAGAGATTTACATGCAACAACCAGAGGGATTGGTCATCAAAGGGCTTAAAGACAAAGTCTGCAATTGGTAAAATCATTATACGGTTTGAAGCAAGCTCCAAAGATATGGCAAGAGAAGTTTGATAAAGTCATAAGATCAAATGGCTACAGGATCATTGAAATGGAAAAGTGCATTATACTAAGTTCGCTGACGGAAGAGGAGCTATTGTTTGTCTATAAGTGGACGACATGCTAATCCGATCTAGCACGTGTCACTGAGATAAAGAAGTTTCTCTCATATAAGTTCAGTATGAAGGACTTAAGTAAAGTTAATATTATCCTGGGGATAAAGATCATCCAGATAAATACTAGAGTGGTGCTGCACAGTCTCATTATATCGAGAAAATGCTCACACGCTATGAATATCAGGATCTTCTAAGGATCGATATTCCGTACAGGTGTGACAAGAAGCTGAAGCCAAATCCAAGAAAAAGTATTAGGCAGCTGGAGTACTCAAGCGTCATCGGGAGTCTGATGTATACAACAACTGCCACTAGGCCTGATATAGCTTTCACTATAGGAATGTTGAGTCGATTCACTAGCAACCCATGTATGAAGCACTGGAAGGATGTGAAGAGAGTGATGAGATATCTCAGGAGAACTCAGAAGTATACACTGCACTACAGAGGGTATCCAAAAGTAGTGGAAGGCTTCAGTGATGCAAGATGGTGTTCAGAAGTAGAGAGCGAAAGGTCCACAGGTGGATACATCTTTTCCATGGATGATGCTGCTATATCGTGGAAGTCGAAGAAGCAGACTATGCTCTCTCTTTCCTCGATGGAATCTGAGTTTTATGCGCTGGATGCTGCAGCAGATAAAGTAGAGTAGCTTTGGGAGCTCATGTATGATCTTTTATTGGTTGGTATACAGATTCCGGTGGTACAGATATACTGTGACAACCAAGCGACTGCAACGGTGGCATCAAATGACCTCTTCAATGGTAAGAAGAGGACTGTGTGGTTGAGGCACAGGAAAGTGAATGATCTGAGAAAGACTGGAGTCATTATTGTAATTGATGTTCGAAGTCAGAAAAACCTGGACCCGTTCACTAAGGGTCTCAAGCGCTAGCTGGTCGAGGACACAGCAACCAAAATGGGCTTGAAGATATTCTGATATTGTGTCTATGTAATTCTACTATAAAGTTTTATGCTATTAGTTCAAAGAGAAATCTACTATGCATCTATATTTTGGTTCCAAAAAGGACCATTGACTGGGAGAATATCAGGAACAGTAGATAGTCATTTGAGATATTGTGGGGTTATGGACCTAGAACTAATGTTGTCTACTTCTTGTTCTTTATGAAGAATAATTTCCTATGGAATGATAGCTTTGACGCCTTAATGAGTTCTCGAACAGAGTGAAAGTCTGGTGTACTTTACAGGAAGCACGTAGTTTCAGCACTACAAGAGACCTGTATCCCATGCTATAGTGGTGTGACACCATAGAGGTAAAAGATATAAATTTTCGATATTCAGTCATGTCACAGCGGAGTAGTACTGCGCATAGGCAGGTGGCCTAATATTATAGAATGAAGAGTGGTAGACAATACTACAAAGAGGTCGATGACCTCATGTTACAGTGGTGTGACACCACAGAGGTAAAAGATGTAAATCCTCGATGAAAATTTATGTCACAGCGGCGTAACACCGCAAGAAAGTGCAAGACTTTGTGTGGGTAGTTTGGCACTATAAAGAGGGAGTGAACCTCATGCTACAGTGGATGAGACCACATGAGAGAGTAAACCTCGGTAGAAGGCCATGTCATAGAGGCATAACACCACAAGGAAGCGCAATGCTTCATGCCAAGGACACTTTAAGAACTCACCTATAGTGTATGGAAAAAGATACAAGCCGTCTCTTGAGGGAAAACTTGTAGACAACCAACATACATACACCGAAACTAGGCATGCACATGACCTTCAATGTATAACCGAAAGCACAGTTGATGTCATTGTATGAGTAAAAAGAATTGCAACTATGGTACATAATTCAAGACTTAGTCCATTCTTGTATCATACTTTTATTTTGACCCATACAGGAAGATTCAAGTCAAAGCAATATATATCCTAATACATGATGGGTAGTCACTTTGAGGAATGCTCAACCTATATAATGAGATATATGGCTTATTGTTGGTATTTTTGTGTTTGGACTATAAAAGATAGTCCCACATTGGCTACACCACTAAGTCGATAGCTCAATATAATGCTTTGCTTGTATTGAGGTGTGCGCATGGGGTATGGTAAGGCACATTAGTGCCATGTGGGGATATTTTATTTGGATGAATAAGTATTAACTCCTTAATGAAAGCATTTATACTTTTTGTCATTCTCTTAGAATTTATTCCATAGGAGCTAAGCCCAAAAGAGGCTTAGTGACTCAGACTCAAACTCGGACTCAGTCTCGGCTCGGGCTCAAGGGAACAAAGTGGTACTTTATTAGAGCACTTTGCACTTAGCACGTCAGCATCAGCGCAGGCACTTCTGCGCATTTGATGTGCTCTCATGCACGAGCTGTATGGGTGGGCCGCATGGACGGGTCGTATGTGCGGTCGCATGCACGATCCAAGAGCGGGTTGCATGCGCGGTCGCATAGACTATCGCATGCGTTGTTGCTGCTGCAGATATATTTGAACGGTCATGGAAAGATATGGTCTATTATTCATATCTATTTTTTGTGGTATTTGAAATTAATTCATGACTATCTCTTAGGGATTTATAATTCATTTGTTCATATCTTTCTGTAACTGTTGGGTGGCTAGGATTTTTATCCTCTCTATAAATACTTTCTTCGTGCCTCTTTGAGGACTTACTTCAAAATAGAGAAGACAAAGAGAGTTGCAGCAGCTGCCATTGCAGTCCAGAAAGTTTGTGTGAGTCCAAGCAAGGAGGTGACAACGAGCATTCCAGAAGTTCTACGTGAACTTGCTAGTTCCTGGGAGCAGATCGTATGACATAAATATTGCTTTGAGCAACGATGATCTCCATTACCCCAGCAAACAGAGTTTATTCTTCTTCTTCCTCTTCTCTTTTGCAAGTTGTAAACTCTGTGCTGTCTGTTTGCAACTGTGGTTGCAAGAAAGATCGAGAAAATAGTTTTCTCTGATTCTTAAGTTATCTTGTTTCTAGTTGTAATCAAATCATATATATAATCTTCTTATTGGATCGAGAGATATCAGGAAGAAAACTCTTGTGTGAACTCCTGATCTCGACTTTAACTTCTGGTTCTATCATCTTTGATTAAGACTCGGGACTAACACAATACTCTCTTGTTTGCTTTCATTTTGATTCGGTCTTGTCAAAAAGTTCTTCCATGTCAAACAATACTAATCAAATAATCAACCAAGAAGCTAATTTTGAAATGGAAGGAAAGCTTGAAACAAAATGGCAATGACGTTAAAATGGGTATTTTGATGATACTCCATAATTTTCTATATAAAAATTAAGATATAATTTTCTAATACATAATTTTTTTTTGATTTTTATTTAAGCAAAAATCTATATTAAGTAGGTACATGTGCACATTATGAACCATGAAATATTTCCTGAAATTCTCAACTTCACCGTCAGCAAGAAGAAATTTGATTTAAAAATGAAGATATGAATTTCTAATACATAATTTGATTTTATTTGTATCTAAGCAGGGATTTGATTTGTATTTAGTAACACGCTAATGTGATATTTTTCCCAATAAAAATAAGAAATATTCAACTTCTCTATCAGCAAAAAGAATTTTTTTTTTTATTGAAATTTTCTTCTTTTTAGAAATGAACATATCATATAAGCGAGCTTCCATGATTTAATTCTTCGCCATTCATATCTAAATTTTTATTCAAAGGTTAATTATCAATTATATTCTCCATACATAAAATTTGTTATAAATTATGTGTATTCAAGTACGAATTATACTCTTTTTTGGATTTACTGGATTTGCTAGATTTATAAAAAATATATATAGAGGAATGATGGCCTCATTAATGAGACTTGTCTAGGACCTCCAAAATGCTGGAGACAACCATGTGCTTGAGTATTGAGGTATTTTATATACAAATTTACTTTTGATTCATGAAAAAAAATTTGTCGATATAGTCTCATAAAGAATGTAAATTGTCATCTGCCCCTAAAAGTGGTTATGTTATATATAGCAATACGATTATACTAATGATGAACAGTGCCGAGATCATGTCTAGTGGTGTCACGATAGCAGACTTGGGTATTGGAGGTTGAGCGACCACCAAGTGGCACTGTTGGAATTATTTGGCTTTTATTATGTTGATAAGATACATTTTCTGTAACACAATAGTGACTTAATCTTCAGTTTAGTTGAGCGTTGGTGGCCTGGATAAAATACCTTCCAGCTACTATTCGGAGAGATAAGTATTATTCTAGCAGATATCGCAAATATTTTAGGTTTACCTATTACGGGTGAGCCTATAATATTTGATAAATCAATTTTTTCTGACACTATAATAACGAAGTACCTAGGTGTGGAGGCACCGCATAATAAACCTAGTAAAAATCTTGTGATGTTTACGTGGCTCCATCATAACTTTTTGTACCTAGATAGTATTGGTGGTCAAGCCTACTTGCTAGGTTTATTAAGCGAAATGTTGTTTCCAAACTCATTAGATTTAGTTAATTTATGTTTCTACCTTTTTTTAGACCTGGCCGCACCTACGCACCATTCTTGGGGAGCGTCAGTGTTGGCATATTTATATAGTTCTATGACAGATTTTGTATAATTTGAAGACGTGAATGAAACGAAGATAAATTTAAATGGTTGCGCGACATTAATACAGCTATGCATAAAAGTTTTACTTAATTCCATTTACTTGAAAATATATGCACTTATATTATATGCTCGTATTTTTTAGGTTTGGTCCTAGGAGTACTTTCATATTGGTAGGCCAGTCCCCCGCATTAATACCGACATTGGTATCTTTCCGTCAGCTTTACGGTGGACTATGGATGCAGCAGATCCAGTATACTATGAACAGATGGTTATCTCTTTATACCGGGCCAAATTTGATACACTGAAGTATAACGAGGTAAAATATCTGTATTATTATTTTATAAAGTCATTATGACCATTATCTTATAATTTTTTGTCATAAAATATGTGACATATTGTCCGTACCGGCTTGAGCAGAACCCTACTTGTAGTGCCCTGCTTCGCGTAGGCACTATGTACAAGTGAGATCGTCTTGCTTGCTCGAACGGAAGTCTTCTCGGAGAGTTCCCGACCGATTAATCAAGGTGAGTGGGCAGAACTGCATTCTCTGATTCTTGCACGTCTTAATAATGAATCTGAGTTTTAAAATGCTTGCATGCTAAGAAGATTATTTCATAAGAAGAAATGATAGAACCGACTCAGTATGCTAATAAGAGAATTCACATAGCTTGTCACTGAAACGAATATGCTGCCTAACTAAGAGAATATGTATGCTTGTCAGAAAAGAGATAGAACCATTGCTATGCTAAGAAGATAGAACTGCATGTTTACTTGATGTGATAATAGACCCGTGCCATGCTAGTCTCAACTGAAAGATCGTTCATATATTTGCTTGTCATCGTGTTCATATGGATTGTCTTGAATGCTTGTTTTGATGCGAGAGTAAATGCTTGTCTTGTGTGTGCTAGACTAGTAGCCCACCTGAGGTCCGGTCCTTCGGGATCTTGGGGGTGCGGCTATTAGGAATGTGATATGTCATGTTGTGTGCTATTGTGAAAGAGACAAGAGACAATGTGGGTGCTTGCGGTGGATGGGGGACAAACGATATGTGGGAGACCGATAACGCGCCCTGAGCTCGGGGCATGGATATTGGAAGGGAGGATGGTGATGCGATGGGGTAAGACTAATAGTGCGCCCTGATGTTCCGACCCTACGGGGCCCAGGGGGCGTGGCTATTAGAGGGAGGCGGTGCTTCTGTAGAGAAGAGTCGAGACTGCATTAGAGAAGTGTATGGAGATAGCTGCATTCAGGTCGTTTGTCACGCCCCAGTCCCAAAATGCCGAGGGACTGAGCACGTGAGCAATGGCCAGCAGCACGCACTGATGGACAACCCAATTTAATGGATCCATCAGGGCATACTTAAGCTGTAGTCTAGCAGTAATATGTTACAAGTCTCAGGTATTTCTAATCTCATCCACAGGGTAAACACAGATTAAATGCCAGAAATAATGCAATGGAAATAAATATGCAATATCAAATAAGGTTATCTCGGGAAACAAATCCGAGAAATATTCTGTTACACTTAAGAAAAGACAGGAATTAAAATGCTGAAAATGGAAATACTGTATAGCTGAAGCCGGTGCTCAAGAGAAGTCTTCGGCCACTACTTCGTCCTCTGTTCCCGGTTCTGCTCCAAGGAGTGCTCCTGTACCGTACACCTCGGGGTAGTTCTCTTCAGCTATACCTGGGGACATAGTCCATTCCAGGTCCTCAGGGGACATAACAAGGTACAGAAAATACAAGCCAAAATATATGGAGTGCAGCAATAAATGAAACAACAGGGTAAACTATATAACCAGCTAGGTGATATGCAATATGAGAGCAACACTAGATCTCAGGCTGAAGCCACTACAAGCTCTGTGTCGGGGAGCCGGTAGTGGCAATAACTATGAATTATACTCTGAAATATACTATGTTTTATATATATAATATCAGCCTGTAGTCTGTGTGTCTCTCCCCACCTAATGTAATCCCACGTCTCATGTCCACGATGCCTCATATCCATGTCACGCACGATTATAACTAATGCAGCAAGTCTGATAGCTGTGAATCAAATGTCTAAGAATGTAAAGTCTATGTCATAAAACATGCATCCTATACAGAATCACCTCGAATGTCTCAGGAAGACTCTGTCTCATGAAATAGTGTCAAGTGTCCTGGGTTCTGGTGTACTTGATAGGACAAGTACGAGAATAAGGGTATCGATTGTCCATCTCTAATGATGTACCCAACCCCGCGTACGGGGTTGGCACCCGACTATGATCGGACACTAAGCACGCCACACGTTGCCTAGGTTAAGCAGTTAAAACAAGTTACATATGGATCTACCAGAATTCAAGTAAAATACTATAACAGAAATTACTGAGAATTTACAAGCTCTATGTTCTCACTGATGCAAAATTAACCAAGAAAATATATCGCAAGCTGCAGCGTTTGGCAAGGTACACTTGCCTGTGGTTCCGGCTATGTTTACGGCTCTGACTTCAGCTGGAATTGCAGACGGTACTCCGGTTGCTGAAACAAACATCGCCATCAGATCCAGAAAATATCAATCAGCTAGAAATGCCTGTCCTTGGGTCCAATTTGGAGACAAGGGCAGAAATGGCAGTTTCGGGCCAAAACGGGGTCCACCGGTGGGCCCGCTTTGCACCGAAAAACGCGTCCGGATCAACGGTCTCCAAATTCACCAAACTTAGTGTCAACAGGTCAGGAACGATGATACGAACCCAACGGAACTTCCAGAATTGGATTCCGATGAGCCGATCACAAAATCGCCCGTCGAGCGGGGCCTGTGGGGCCCACGACACGCGATTTCGTCAACGTTCTCAGAATCGAACCAAACTTGACCCACAGGACCAGCGTATTGCTACGAGTCCGATGGCATAAGTTTCGTCTCGATCCGACGTGTGTACACAAAGTTAGGGCACATTCCAGAAAGTACGGATACGGGGCGATGTCCGCGGATACGCGTTGATTCCGGTGTGCACGCACACCCGAATCAGCTTCTGCGAAATCCCACACGTCCGTATCGACGAGGCGCTCGTGTCTGTGAAGACCGCACGCGACCAAGTCATCCCGTTTGGCGGGGCGTACTCAGTTCCGGGGTGAAACAGGGCCTGGTTTTTCCTGTTTTTGGATCGCGGTGTGCGATCACCACAGGACGCGATGCCCCGAGCGGTTTGTCCGGGCACCGAGAGGGTCATACAGGCTTCGCGTAGAAATTTACGGAATCAAAATCGGGATTACGAGCAGGAAGTTATGAGTACCTGAAGGGACCCGAAAAAACTGGAGTTTTCGAGTCCGACACACGGTTCTGTGTCCTGGACGTGTCCACGTGTCCAGCGGCGTGTCCGGGTGTCCTCGGCTGTGTCCGACTAGGGTTGGGTCGTGGTGGCTGGCCGACGGTCGGCGAGGCACCGCTGAGGGCTCGGGAGGCAGGCGGCGCCGGCAGAGGGTCTGGGATGTGGCTGCAGCTCCGGCGGATGGGAGAACAACAGCGGCTCGGGCGGGGCGCTGCGGCTGAGGAAGGGCGCTGGTCGGCGGGCTCCGGTGAGGGGGTGAGTTAGGTGGCTGAGGGAGGAGGTCGGCGGAGGGTCGCCGGACGGGGCTCGCCGGAGTAGGGTGGAGAGTTAGGGTTAGGGCTCGGGGTTTAGGGTGGAAGAGGGCGGAGGAAAGGCTATAAATAGGGGCTGTGGGAGGGCTGAGACCGGGGCATCGTGGCGGAGAGGTCGGAGGGGGAGGCGACGTGGGGTCGTGGCCGACGGGCCCGCGGCGGGCGGCGGGTTTCTCGGCGCGGGGTCGTACGTGGGAGGGGTGCGGGTGAGGGAGATGCGGGTCGGGTGCGGACCCGGGTCTGGCCGACCCGCCCGACCCGCTAGGGTGAGTGAGGGCTGGGCTGAGATCCATGGGCTCGGCCCACTGGGCCGGGCCGGGCCCAAGACAGAAAAAAATAATAATAATAACAGTATAAATAATAATAATTATAAACAGTAATTAATTAATTAATTATAAAATAGTTTTTAGGCTTTTAAAAATAGGTCTGGGGTCCGATAAATTCCAGAAAAATTGCCCTAAGTCCAGTTTTTCATTTTACATCCAAAAATATTATTTTCATAATATTTTAATATCATTTATTATCATTTAAAAATCATTTAATATTTAAAACCCTGTTTTTAAATTACAGAAAAATCCCAAAAAATTCCAGAAAATTTTGAAAAATCCAGTTTTTAAAATTTTAAAAAATCAGGGGGTTTACATCGTTAGGGAGCATGCTAGGCTAGCCTTCTTGCATACCTAACTATTTGATACAGAGACGGACAGGAAACTAAAGAACGGTAAAATATATATGCTTATGCAAATTGTTGCTAACTTGTGTGTCTGCTGCAGGGATAACCGTTCGGCCGTGGGGTAAGAAATATGAGTTTATGCATAAGCCTGCTTATTCATTTTGTATGCATCGTAGAGACCACCTGTTAGCGCTTCATGCATTGCATTCGGTCGGACAATGACTATTAGTGCAGAGCTGAACCTTGGCTACGGCTGCTTCGGCAGTAATGTGCAACCATGAGTCACAGCTGCTAATAGAATCAGAATATGAGTCATTGGTTAGCTGGATTACCGCTACCGATCCTGAGTTACTCGGGGACGACCTCTGATTGATAGTTAACTTGTGTGCTTGATTGAATGATGGTCCCTAAACGCTGCCTGTCCCTAGAATCATTGGATATAGTTCACCGAACACGCTGCGCACACCCGAACAGGATTCCTCGTGCTTGAATTGGTTGCCTCGATTGATTGGTTGTCTGATTATGCTTTCAAAAAGAATATTTCTAAATACACAGAAATATGACTCTACTAGCAAACTGCATGTAAAGAACCTAAGTAAAACTAGCAAGATCACTAGTAATGCAATGTTTTGCTACAAGTCTACTTAGTGTGGGTTTCAGGGGGTGTAGATTCTGTTCAGTTGCTTTATCTCATCAGTACTTGTATAAAGTGCTGACCCACCAACAGTTTGCTTGTTCTCAGGTGCTCGTCCGTCTGGGGAAGCGATAGCCGTGCCTCATCCCAAGGAGCCGGAAATCTGGAGACGATGCCTCGTGCCGCATCGAGTTGTGGCTTTGAACTGCTTTCATATAGAGGGACATAATGCATGGAACGGTATCATTGTAATCGAGAGAAGAGTGCTTGAGCGAATTGTAATCTCGGCCATGCGCCGCTTGTAACACTTTCGATTATCAATAAAAGAGCTTTCATTTCATGTGCCATTGTATTCTTTACTTTTCTGCAATATGTGCCGCTGCTTCAATATCGAATAGCTTACTTGCCCTTGTTCAAAGCTTTGGCCTTGTGCAAGCGCACTTTAGGCTTGCACGGTATTACGTCCCGATGGGAACGATAGTCCTGCGGGAGAGCTGTAACGTGGTGATTCACGTTCAGCAGGGACTATTGTGCTCGCGGGAGATTGGGGCGTGACACTACTAAAAGACAAACAATAGCCTATGACCTTATGTCCATAGTTGTTTTCTAATATTCGATGGTGAAATCAAGTATCATCCAGTTGATCGTGTTATGCGACAATTCTGGGTGAAACAAAAGTTTTTCGATGAGCCACCATGTTTAAACCGTAGTAGAGGGAGTGCAGCTAAAAGAGCACACAAAATGATTCCATAGTGGAATTCTAGATTGGAGACATAGCCCGCGGTACAGTCGTCTCAACTAATGGACTCTATAGATGAGGGTAAGTTATTTAAAAATTTGAACAAAATAAAAATTTAAAATTATATGAAATCATGCGCTCATATTTGTTTAAATGGTGTAACATTAGGTGATATTGCCTATAGATCTTGGTGGGGAGCTCCTCTTATCAGTAACCGATCCTACCGATATGAGAAGTTATGATTCCAACATCAGGTCGTTGATGATGCTAGTTATTGTGAATGGTATCAACGTGTAAATGAAAAGGTACGTATTTTATTGATAAAAATGTTTGTCTCCATAGTTTTTTTATATATGAATTAATTAGATTCTACTTAATATTTAAGCTTCCAAATTTGAATCTAGCATGTGAAAATTATCCAATGAGAGACCCGTTGAGCACAACAGTAAGATTATTTTTGGATGTTGTGCTAGCAATTCCGACTCCCCCGAACCCTCCGTTACATATTCCGTCGGATTATCCTCAAGGCTTAGTTAGCCGACGGCAAGCACATCCCCGTAGAAAGTATACCAATGTTTGGCATATGGATAGCCCGCCTCAATAAGATGAAGAGGTCCCTCAATAGGCTGAGCAGGGAGTTTCTAGCAGGCTGGCCAGGGCACTTATTAGTGGGCAGGCAAGGGGACGTCACAGGCACGTACCCTACAGATGGACCGAGAGGCGGGCGAGGGGACGTCACATCCTGGTGGTGACTATTGGGATTATTACATACAAATGGTCACTTCTATAATTGATGCACTACATTTGATACTGCTACTCAGTTATTTGTGACTCTAACATCGTTGGTGCAGACACATGAGATTGATCAATTTGGCCCATGGGAACCATTGCCAGGGGAGAGACCCGAGGATACAGTAGCAAGAAGAAACAGACTTGGTCTTAGGCCAAGGCCTCGTAGGTATTATCACAGGATGGCTAGAGGCAGAGAATGAAAATCTTGGTCTAGGTTTTATTAAAAATTTATGTATTAGAAAAGAAAATTACATCAATGAACTTATAACTTTTCTCAGAAAATCTTTGCCAATGCATTTATTCTCTTGGTTGGTTGATACATCTTCTTCTATTGTGTCCTAAACCATTACAGTTGCAACATCGAAGATCTCTTGAAGATTGATCCTTCGTCATTATGTGGTTCTTCTTTGATCTTCCCGCTTTTCGTCGTACATCTGGTACTCCAATGTCGCATATAACCAATGTACTTTGAATGTTATAAGGGACTGTAATTGGCTCCAGGTGCGGCTCATTGTCACCACCCCATTTCCAGAGCCGGGTATTTTTTTTTATTTTTAATTTAGTTAATTGTGGATTATTTATATTTAATTATATTTATATTTAATTAGTGATTGCTTTATTTTCTTTATATATTTTTATTGTTTGTTTTAGGATTTTGGCTAGCCTGGACCCATGTCAGACCCTAGTGGACCCATGTCCGACCCAGCCCACACCCTTGTGAGAATTATTTTGGGGCTTAGAATATTTATTTTATTTTTAGGAGGTTAGTTGGAGAGATTTGGAGTTAATTTGAGTGCTTTTGGAACCCGAAACCCAAAACCGAGTTACGGGAGGGCATTTTGGTCATTTGGACTTAGTGGAACCCCTTTATTAGCATGGCCGGCCCTATTTCCTACCCACATCCGACCAAACACAGCAGCTTCTCCCCTTCTTTTGCTTCACTCCTTCTTCTTCTTCACTTCTTCTTCTTCTCCACTACTTCTTCTTCTTCATTTCTTCTTCACAAGTAAGTTTCTCCATTTTTTCTCCTTCCCTCTTCCATTTCTTTCATTTGTTTGAACCCTAACCCTACATTCTTCCCCAACCTAGGTGGGTAGAGCCTAGATTTGGAGTTGGAGCTAGATTTGGGAGCTTGGAAGCTTGATTTGGAGGATTTGGAGCATTTTAGAGATTTTGGCTTGGGATTCCAACTCCCAAGAGGTAAACCCTAATTTTCCCCTTGTAATTATTCTTTTATAGTGTAATTAATATTTTAGAACCTTCCTAGACCCTTAGGCTACCCGTGGGAGGAAGTTGGAACTAGTTTGGTTGGGTTTAGAGACTTTAACATTAGGTTTTGTGTCAATTTCGGGTGGAATCCGAATTTGGCCCAATTTTGGGTGATGCCCTAGGTTAGATGGACCTAGATAGACGTTATCGGGAGTCGTGAGGGTGAGTGCGTGTCTCCGTTCGGACACGGGAAGTCGTGTCACGGAGAAACGGACGTTTCGGGTGAATTTGGGGCTTTTCGTCGTCGTCGATTCTAAGTACGTGTGCGTTTCTGCCACGAACCTAAAATCGACACGGGAGCACATTTTCTAGGATCTAGACATCGTTTAGGACGCGTGGGTAAATTTTGGGCCGATTCTGAGTTCGTTTGGTGTGCGTTTCAGGAGGTTTTCCGAGCCGCGCACCACGTGTTCGTCGAAATGACCGAACGGCCATTTCGACTTGGTTTCCTCGTTTCAGGCTTGTGCGCGCGTTGGATTAGTATCGGGGAGTGTGTGCTAGAGTTTTCGAGTTATATTTTATATATTTATAGGCGTTGGTGAGTGTCGGGGTCGTTGGGCGTGCGTAGGTGGGGCGTTGTGAGCGTTGTGTGCATCGTTGTGGTGGTGTTGTGTTTGTGTATATATGTCTCTATATATATATTTATTTGTGTGTGTGTTCCTATATATATATATATATTTCTATTTATATAGATATGTGTGGTTATGTGTTTGTGAGTGTGTTAGTGAGTGCTTGTGTGAGTGTGTGCTAGTGTGTAGGTGAGTGTGTGTGAGTGTGAGTGAGTGCCTATATATATATATATATGAGTGTAGATATATATGTGTGTATATATATATAGATGTGTGTTTATATATGTATAGATATATGTGTGTGCTTATGTGTGTGTGTTGATAGTGTTGTGAGTGTGTGTGTGTGTATTAGTGTGCTAGTGTGTGTGTTAGAGTGTGTAGATGAGTGTGAATATATATATATAGATATCTAGTTATATATATATAGATGTATATATATGTATATGTATATATGTATATGTATATAGGAGTGTGTGTGTGTGTTTGAGAGAGGGGGGGTGCTTGGGACTGGAACCAGCAGCTGCAGCAGCAGAAATAGGCGCAGCAGCGGCAGTATTCAGCAGTAGCAGCAGCTCGCTCGAGCGAGGCAGCGCCGCGGCAGCAGCTCGCTCGAGCGAGGCAGCGCCGCGGCAGCAGCAGAAGCATCAGCAGCAGGCTGCAGCAGAGCGCGCGGGCGCAGCAGCGCCGCGGCAGCAGCGGCAGCACGCCGCGGCAGCAGCTCGCTGCAGCGCGGCCTGCAGCAGCAGCAGCAGCAGCAGTTCCAGCGCCGCGGCAGCAGCTCGCTCGAGCGAGGCAGCGCCGCGGCAGCAGCAAGAGCATGAGCAGCAGCTGTAGCAAGTAGAAAATGCAGCAGCAACAGCAGTTTAAGGTAGCAGCAGCAGCAAGTTAAGGCAAGGGCAGCAGCAAATGCGAGGGAGAGGGAGAGATATATACATAGATATATATAGGTAGTTAGATTATTAGATAGATAGATGGTTAAATAGATAGGTAAATAGTTTGATGGATAGATAAGGTGAATGGATAGATAACTAGATCTATAGTTAGATGGGTATATAGATTGTTAGATAGATAGACACATAGATAGATGCATAGATAAATAGATAGATAGATAGATATATGGATAGGTAGATATATGAATAGCTAGGTTGATAGATAGATATAAAAATAGATAGATTAATACATAGATGGTTAGATAGATACATAGGTAACTAGATACCTAGGTAGTTAGAGATAAATAGATAGATGCTATATAGATATTAGATGGATAGGTAAATAGTTTAATAGTTAGATACATAAATAAATAGCTAGTTAGATAGTTAGATAGATAACTAGATAGGTTGATACTAGATAGGTAGATGGATAGGTAGAGGGATAGCTAGATATATAGATCTATATATATAGATATATACATAGCTAGATAGATAGTTAGATATCTAGGTATAGATATATATATTTGAGGGTAAGGTAAGGTAAGGTAAGGTATTGGGTATAGATATATAGGTATATGCCTATATGTATTAGATATCTATATTTTAGCCTAGATTATAGCTAGATATATAGGTTTATGCATAGTAAGTTAGCTAGAGGGGTAGTCGGGCTGAGTTTAGAGCGGTATCTCAATACCTTGAGATACCGAGGTATCTCAATACCTTAAGATAACCAAGGTATTGGGTTTCGAGCGGGATTTTTGAGCAATAGCGTAGGAATAGTATTTGAGTGATTTTTATATGCTTATGTGTATATATTTACGCGTGCTAGCATAGGTTTTAGAGGGTATAGGCGGGGTATATAGCGTAGGTTGAGGTATCGGATACCGAGGGTATCCCGGTATCTCAAGGAGGCGAGTTTGTGAGTTTTCTAGCCTAATGACCTCGGTTTGACCTAGAATTTCAGGAGCACCCTAGTTTGACCCAGACTTGACCGTAGTTGACTCGGTTGACCGCCAAAGTCAACTTTTGACCTAGTTTTGACCTAGAGTTGACTTTTTGGACCCAGAATTGACTTTTTGACCCAGATTTCACCGGTTTGACCCGTTTGACCTAGAACGACCCTAGAAGCCTATTTTTTGTTATTTTATGTCTGTTTAACTTATTAGAAACCCTGTTTAACCTTGCTTTTCGCTTTAGGTCCTTGCGACACCAGTTCGGATCGCCAGTTGCTCAGGACATCAGGCGAGTACATTCTTTGATAGTTTTTATTATTTGATAATTATTATGATTCAGCTTCTAGTATAGTATCATCTGATTATTCTGGCACAACACGGGACACTGACTGGTATTTCTGGATTCATTTACTTGCGACACGTACATTTCATGTTTCTGGCCTCTATTCTGGAATCACTACTGGCATCACCTACTGGCATCACCTACAGACATCATTCATGTTCAGGCTGGACTCATCTTGATTTGCGTGTCGGGTCTTGGATCCACTTGTATTAGTCGGGGCGGGGAAATACTCGAGTAGACATGTAAACATTCCTATCTGGCATCATCAGGAATCACTCCCTCTGGTCTAATCTGGAATGATAGCAGCCGCGCACCCAGTGCGCGGTGAGCCGTACTTACCCCTAGCCGTTTACATGTCGAAACAAGTATTTCAAAGACACCGAGTTCATTCTTTATAGTCTGGACTCTCATACATTTCTTGACTTATCTCACTTACATGTTTCTGGACTTGACTCACTACATGTTTTTCATGCTGGACTCACTACACGTTCATGTGCACGGACTTGATCTTAGCTTAGATTCTTGTATCTTACAGTTACTATCTTGTTTCTGATATTCCTGCATCTTTACCTTTATGCACCAGTGATTTATATATTTCTTGTTTCATACTTGCTTCATTCTTCTTGCTACTTGCTATGACTGTTTTATAGTTTTTATCATTTAAATGGAACTGCTGTTAGAGATGTACTTGCTCCAGTCCTGACTGGACATATTTTTTCCAGAGTATCCGGAGGATTGGTGTCCGACGTTCTATGGACCTGAGCCTGTCGATGGTGCAGACAGGGACCCTCTAGTTTAGGGGTGATTTCCGGGTTGGTAGCCGGGATCACTAGGACCTTGTTGTTGTTTTTATTAGCTTTTAGCACCGGATTTGTCTCCGGTTTGGATTGAGACCTTGTTTGTATATTATTTTTGGATGTTGTATTATTATTATTTGATGTTGTGGTTGTTGTAGTAGTCGTTGTTGGTTAGACTTTATAGTTGTTAGTCTTCTTTGTTATCTATCGTGCTTAGATTCGTGATTGAGTACTTGAGATTATCTTTTGTTATTGCTCCTCCGTTTGGAGTTAAGATCTTGACAGGTTTATATTTTGATTGTGTGGTTGCCCTCCTTTTGGAGAGGTCATGCCCGATTTTTGTGTGAGATTATTATCTAGATAGTTGACCTAGACAGCGTTCTACCGCCGATGCTGCGGCGTAGGCTGGACGTACCCACGACTCATGCCCGATTTTCCGGGTGCGGGTCGTGACACGTTTTTGGTGGCGGCCCATGCAGGTCTCGATTCACAATTAGTGCGATGTCGTAGTGGTACAACAACTTAGTTGTACTGCTGCGAGCCTGCTATAGGATCTAGGATCTAGGATGAGAGTGTACTCAATCACGACTAGGAACAATTCCATTCTAATTATTCTGAAATTGCTTCTTTTGAAATATTACTGTCCTTCTTTGATGATATCGTATCTTGCGCCGTATTGACTTCTTTTGATCTGTGTTCAGGATGCCTCCGAAGACACGATCCCATCGTACCGTTCCAGCAGTTGCCTCGGAGAGGTCTGCTACCTCTCGTCCAGCTCGTATTCAGGTAGCTGCTACCGCTCCACTCACCACTCCTGCGGTTGAGGGAGCCTCTGTTTCTCTCGGGGATCCTTCTCCACTTATCGATCCGAGGACTACCCCAGTCGTTCCGGTGGTTCCTCCACCACTTCCTGCTCCAGTAGATGCCGCACAGCTGTTTGCGTTCTTCAGGGAGATAATGGACGCGCAGCACCGTCAGGTGGATGTGATGAGACTGGACATTGAGAACGCCCACCAGGTGGCCATGACGGCAGTGGACAGGGTGGCACAGATTCAGCCACAGGCAGATCAGATTCAGCACCCGAGGCCGGGCAGCATCATTGATTTTCAGAGGATGCGGCCCAAGGAGTTCCGTGGTACAGAAGGGATCCTGTACGCGGATGACTGGATAGAGCAGATTGAGGGGATCTTCAGGCTGGCGCAGATTCCAGACAGCATGCAGATAGAGGCAGCGGGCAGCCAGATGTTCGACCTCGCTTTGACGTGGTATTACACAGATACGAGGATTGCAGCGCCAGGGCTTACTTGGGAGGCCTTCAAGAGGCTTTTTAAGGAGAAGTTTTTTCCAGATGTGGCGCTCAGTGCTTTGGAGAGCCAGTTCGAGGCACTCGTCCAAGGGAGCATGACGGTGGACGAGTACGCAGCGGAGTTCTGCCGTCTGGGCAGATTTGTAGATGGCTTGAGTGAGGCAGCCAAGGCGAGAAAGTTTCGCAAGGGCTTGGTCATGGCGGTCAAGTCTTTGACCAGGAGCGACCGCGAGGCGACTTTTGAGCAGATAGTAGG
This sequence comes from Iris macrosiphon, assembly GCA_036927795.1. Classification (NCBI taxonomy): domain Eukaryota; kingdom Viridiplantae; phylum Streptophyta; class Magnoliopsida; order Asparagales; family Iridaceae; genus Iris; species Iris macrosiphon. The sequence goes on along the minus strand of JAYESA010000005.1, from coordinate 7,410,419 downwards.
AGATGCTCAGAGAGCAGAGGATGACTTGGAGCTCAAGTCCAAGAGAGGCAGGGATGATTCAGGCAGTGCCAGTGGTAGTGCGGGACCAGCTAAGCGTCCCTATGTGCAGAAGGCAGCACAACAGGGTCAGGATCAGAGGGTGCCCACTTGTGCCTACTGCAGGAAGGCAGGACACACTTGGGATGTTTGTAGGAGGAGACTGAAGGTGTGTTTGTTCTGTGGATCCGCTGCTCACCAGATGCGAGATTGCTCCACTGCACCTCCATTGGGTGGAGCACAGGATCAGAGAGTTGGAGCTAGGCCATCTGTGGCACAGCATCATGCCCCGCACCAGCAGAGGGATACACCCCAGCAGGGCAGGGCTTATGCGTTGACGGTCGAGGAGGCCGATGCTACGGATGTCGGGTTAGCAGGTCTGTCTCTTGCTTCTTCTTCCTGTCCTTTTCCATTCCTGTGGTGTGCTTCATTAGTACCTGTTAGACTTTTTTCTTTGTGCTGTGGTAGATAGTGTAGTGACCCCGATTGAGACTGTAATAACACGACCAGTAGGACCCTGATCTTGTATGTTGTTTAGGTATAATTTCTTGACTGTGATTGTTGGGGGTTTGACCTAGAGAGATTGTGATTGACTTTAAATTTCGAGGACGAAATTTTCTAAGGAGGATAGGCTTGTCACCACCCCATTTCCAGAGCCGGGTATTTTTTTTTTATTTTTAATTTAGTTAATTGTGGATTATTTATATTTAATTGTATTTATATTTAATTAGTGATTGCTTTATTTTTTTTGTATTTTTATTGTTTGTTTTAGGATTTTGGCTAGCCTGGACCCATGTCAGACTCTAGTGGACCCATGTCCGACCCAGCCCACACCCTTGTGAGAATTATTTTGGGGCTTAGAATATTTATTTTATTTTTAGGAGGTTAGTTGGAGAGATTTGGAGTTAATTTGAGTGCTTTTGGAACCCGAAACCCAAAACCGAGTTACGGGAGGGCATTTTGGTCATTTGGACTTAGTGGAACCCCTTTATTAGCATGGCCGGCCCTATTTCCTACCCACATCCGACCAAACACAGCAGCTTCTCCCCTTCTTTTGCTTCACTCCTTCTTCTTCTTCACTTCTTCTTCTTCTCCACTACTTCTTCTTCTTCATTTCTTCTTCACAAGTAAGTTTCTCCATTTTTTCTCCTTCCCTCTTCCATTTCTTTCATTTGTTTGAACCCTAACCCTACATTCTTCCCCAACCTAGGTGGGTAGAGCCTAGATTTGGAGTTGGAGCTAGATTTGGGAGCTTGGAAGCTTGATTTGGAGGATTTGGAGCATTTTAGAGATTTTGGCTTGGGATTCCAACTCCCAAGAGGTAAACCCTAATTTTCCCCTTGTAATTACTCTTTTATAGTGTAATTAATATTTTAGAACCTTCCTAGACCCTTAGGCTACCCGTGGGAGGAAGTTGGAACTAGTTTGGTTGGGTTTAGAGACTTTAACATTAGGTTTTGTGTCAATTTCGGGTGGAATCCGAATTTGGCCCAATTTTGGGTGATGCCCTAGGTTAGATGGACCTAGATAGACGTTGTCGGGAGTCGTGAGGGTGAGTGCGTGTCTCCGTTCGGACACGGGAAGTCGTGTCACGGAGAAACGGACATTTCGGGTGAATTTGGGGCTTTTCGTCGTCGTCGATTCTAAGTACGTGTGCGTTTCTGCCACGAACCTAAAATCGACACGGGAGCACATTTTCTAGGATCTAGACATCGTTTAGGACGCGTGGGTAAATTTTGGGCCGATTCTGAGTTCGTTTGGTGTGCGTTTCAGGAGGTTTTCCGAGCCGCGCACCACGTGTTCGTCGAAATGACCGAACGGCCATTTCGACTTGGTTTCCTCGTTTCAGGCTTGTGCGCGCGTTGGGTTAGTATCGGGGAGTGTGTGCTAGAGTTTTCGAGTTATATTTTATATATTTATAGGCGTTGGTGAGTGTCGGGGTCGTTGGGCGTGCGTAGGTGGGGCGTTGTGAGCGTTGTGTGCATCGTTGTGGTGGTGTTGTGTTTGTGTATATATGTCTCTATATATATATTTATTTGTGTGTGTGTTCCTATATATATATATATATATTTCTATTTATATAGATATGTGTGGTTATGTGTTTGTGAGTGTGTTAGTGAGTGCTTGTGTGAGTGTGTGCTAGTGTGTAGGTGAGTGTGTGTGAGTGTGAGTGAGTGCCTATATATATATATATATGAGTGTAGATATATATGTGTGTATATATATATAGATGTGTGTTTATATATGTATAGATATATGTGTGTGCTTATGTGTGTGTGTTGATAGTGTTGTGAGTGTGTGTGTGTGTGTATTAGTGTGCTAGTGTGTGTGTTAGAGTGTGTAGATGAGTGTGAATATATATATATAGATATCTAGTTATATATATATAGATGTATATATATGTATATGTATATATGTATATGTATATAGGAGTGTGTGTGTGTGTTTGAGAGAGGGGGGGGGTGCCTGGGACTGGAACCAGCAGCTGCAGCAGCAGAAATAGGCGCAGCAGCGGCAGTATTCAGCAGTAGCAGCAGCTCGCTCGAGCGAGGCAGCGCCGCGGCAGCAGCTCGCTCGAGCGAGGCAGCGCCGCGGCAGCAGCAGAAGCATCAGCAGCAGGCTGCAGCAGAGCGCGCGGGCGCAGCAGCGCCGCGGCAGCAGCGGCAGCACGCCGCGGCAGCAGCTCGCTGCAGCGCGGCCTGCAGCAGCAGCAGCAGCAGCAGTTCCAGCGCCGTGGCAGCAGCTCGCTCGAGCGAGGCAACGTCGCGGCAGCAGCAAGAGCATGAGCAGCAGCTGTAGCAAGTAGAAAATGCAGCAGCAACAGCAGTTTAAGGTAGCAGCAGCAGCAAGTTAAGGCAAGGGCAGCAGCAAATGCGAGGGAGAGGGAGAGATATATACATAGATATATATAGGTAGTTAGATTATTAGATAGATAGATGGTTAAATAGATAGGTAAATAGTTTGATGGATAGATAACTAGATCTATAGTTAGATGGGTATATAGATTGTTAGATAGATAGACACATAGATAGATGCATAGATAAATAGATAGATAGATAGATATATGGATAGGTAGATATATGAATAGCTAGGTTGATAGATAGATATAAAAATAGATAGATTAATACATAGATGGTTAGATAGATACATAGGTAACTAGATACCTAGGTAGTTAGAGATAAATAGATAGATGCTATATAGATATTAGATGGATAGGTAAATAGTTTAATAGTTAGATACATAAATAAATAGCTAGTTAGATAGTTAGATAGATAACTAGATAGGTTGATACTAGATAGGTAGATGGATAGGTAGAGGGATAGCTAGATATATAGATCTATATATATAGATATATACATAGCTAGATAGATAGTTAGATATCTAGGTATAGATATATATATTTGAGGGTAAGGTAAGGTAAGGTAAGGTATTGGGTATAGATATATAGGTATATGCCTATATGTATTAGATATCTATATTTTAGCCTAGATTATAGCTAGATATATAGGTTTATGCATAGTAAGTTAGCTAGAGGGGTAGTCGGGCTGAGTTTAGAGCGGTATCTCAATACCTTGAGATACCGAGGTATCTCAATACCTTAAGATAACCAAGGTATTGGGTTTCGAGCGGGATTTTTGAGCAATAGCGTAGGAATAGTATTTGAGTGATTTTTATATGCTTATGTGTATATATTTACGCGTGCTAGCATAGGTTTTAGAGGGTATAGGCGGGGTATATAGCGTAGGTTGAGGTATCGGATACCGAGGGTATCCCGGTATCTCAAGGAGGCGAGTTTGTGAGTTTTCTAGCCTAATGACCTCGGTTTGACCTAGAATTTCAGGAGCACCCTAGTTTGACCCAGACTTGACCGTAGTTGACTCGGTTGACCGCCAAAGTCAACTTTTGACCTAGTTTTGACCTAGAGTTGACTTTTTGGACCCAGAATTGACTTTTTGACCCAGATTTCACCGGTTTGACCCGTTTGACCTAGAACGACCCTAGAAGCCTATTTTTAGTTATTTTATGTCTGTTTAACTTATTAGAAACCCTGTTTAACCTTGCTTTTCGCTTTAGGTCCTTGCGACACCAGTTCGGATCGCCAGTTGCTCAGGACATCAGGCGAGTACATTCTTTGATAGTTTTTATTATTTGATAATTATTATGATTCAGCTTCTAGTATAGTATCATCTGATTATTCTGGCACAACACGGGACACTGACTGGTATTTCTGGATTCATTTACTTGCGACACGTACATTTCATGTTTCTGGCCTCTATTCTGGAATCACTACTGGCATCACCTACTGGCATCACCTACAGACATCATTCATGTTCAGGCTGGACTCATCTTGATTTGCGTGTCGGGTCTTGGATCCACTTGTATTAGTCGGGGCGGGGAAATACTCGAGTAGACATGTAAACATTCCTATCTGGCATCATCAGGAATCACTCTCTCTGGTCTAATCTGGAATGATAGCAGCCGCGCACCCAGTGCGAGGTGAGCCGTACTTACCCCTAGCCGTTTACATGTCGAAACAAGTATTTCAAAGACACCGAGTTCATTCTTTATAGTCTGGACTCTCATACATTTCTTGACTTATCTCACTTACATGTTTCTGGACTTGACTCACTACATGTTTTTCATGCTGGACTCACTACACGTTCATGTGCACGGACTTGATCTTAGCTTAGATTCTTGTATCTTACAGTTACTATCTTGTTTCTGATATTCCTGCATCTTTACCTTTATGCACCAGTGATTTATATATTTCTTGTTTCATACTTGCTTCATTCTTCTTGCTACTTGCTATGACTGTTTTATAGTTTTTATCATTTAAATGGAACTGCTGTTAGAGATGTACTTGCTCCAGTCCTGACTGGACATATTTTTTCCAGAGTATCCGGAGGATTGGTGTCCGACGTTCTATGGACCTGAGCCTGTCGATGGTGCAGACAGGGACCCTCTAGTTTAGGGGTGATTTCCGGGTTGGTAGCCGGGATCACTGGGACCTTGTTGTTGTTTTTATTAGCTTTTAGCACCGGATTTGTCTCCGGTTTGGATTGAGACCTTGTTTGTATATTATTTTTGGATGTTGTATTATTATTATTTGATGTTGTGGTTGTTGTAGTAGTCGTTGTTGGTTAGACTTTATAGTTGTTAGTCTTCTTTGTTATCTATCGTGCTTAGATTCGTGATTGAGTACTTGAGATTATCTTTTGTTATTGCTCCTCCGTTTGGAGTTAAGATCTTGACAGGTTTATATTTTGATTATGTGGTTGCCCTCCTTTTGGAGAGGTCATGCCCGATTTTTGTGTGAGATTATTATCTAGATAGTTGACCTAGACAGCGTTCTACCGCCGATGCTGCGGCGTAGGCTGGACGTACCCACGACTCATGCCCGATTTTCCGGGTGCGGGTCGTGACACTCATATACGCTTCTTAATACTTCTTTGAAAAAAATACCTGGATAAAAACTCTCGATGCTAATATTTTTAGAATTACAAGCATAACATACATGTACACATGACAGACAAATATGATACCATTTAAAACATGTACAATATTTTTTATCTAAGTTAACAACATATGTTCTGTTTGTTTCATGATCTATTATTTCAAACAAATAACCAACTATACTCAATATTTGCAGCTAGTGTCTTTTTTTTATGATACTGGCCATAGTATTTAACATCTTCGAACAATAATCTTATAAAAATAAACATTAATATGAAAATAGACTTTAATATAAAAAAAAGAAAAACTAAGTAAAGAAAAAAAACTAAGGAAAAAAAACTAAGTAAAAAATAAATATTAGTTTTTTTCTTATTAAAATAAACTTTAATATGGAAAAAAACTAAGTAAAAAAAAAAAAAACCCAAAACAAAACTAAATAAAAAAGCTAATATATATCCATAAAATATATCTTTAGCTAAATAAAAATGCTAATATAGATATCTAAAAAAAACAAAACTGTTTCTTTTTAAAAAAAAAATCCAAATTTTTTTGTTACAATTAATTTATTTACAATTAATTTCGTTAAAGTAAATTTTTTGAAAACAAAATCCAAAACTAAACTAAAAAAACTAAATCAAAAAAATAAAAAACCAAAACAAAACTAAATAAAAAAAAATAAAAACATAACTAAATAAGAAAGAAATAATAAAACAAATCAAATCAAACCAAACCAAACCACCACTCCAACCCAACCGACCCACGGGCCCCACTGCATATTCTCCGCCAACTAGGTTGGCGGAAATTGTCCAAGCCAACTTAGTTGGCGAAAAATAGGCTGCGGGTCCAGCTGTCTATTTTTTGCCAACTGCGTTGCCGGACTGTTTCTTTATTTTTAAGTTGGCTAAATTTGTTTTGTTTGCATTAATTTAATATAAATTATTTTTGCTACAAATAATTTTATATATATATATATATATATATATATATATATATATATATATATATATATATATATATATATATATATATATATTATAAAATTATATTTATAAAATTCTATGATATTAATTATTGAAAAACTTAATAATATATATATATATATATATATATATATATATATATATATATATATATAGTTTAAATATATTTTGAATATTGAATATTTTTTATTGGATTTTTTATATATATCTTTATATACATTTGAATATATGTTTACGTCACTATAATAAATTTAACTTGTTTCTACATAAAGGAAACATGTACACGGGTAAACTTGTTTATAGAATTTAACAGAGTAATATACTGTTACGCATATTTTAAATAAAAAATTCAATAAAAATTGAAAATATATTTAACTATATCTTAATAAAGTAATATATTTTTTTAATTATAGCAAACTTATCTCATCTCCATCTCCTACTTCCTTTTATAACAAATCTATCTTTTATACTATATTACAAATATTTTAATTAGAGTTAACTTTGGCTATATTGTTTTATTTTATATCCTAAACTCTTTTGTGAATATCTTAACCTACTACTATTATACACAAAAAAAAGTATATTTTTTTTGGGGTGAGCCAACCCGAGTTGGAGGTGTGCACATTTGAGTAAATCTGACCAAATCGATCAAAATCAAACCGAATTGATCGATTTTTAACCGAACCGATGGTCCTGTCGGATTGGTAAATGACTGACCGGTTTGATTCGGTTCACGATTTGGTCATTTCAAAAACCGTTTTAACCGAACCAAACCGGACCCATATAAAATTTGGTTTACTGGTTTAGAGTCCGGTCCAAAATTTCAATGAAACCGGACCAGATAAAATTAGGTTTATAGGGGCTGCTCATTTGCTACTCTCTCCATTTGTCTTTGCTTCAAAACTTTCAACTTTCCGTCCGCCCATCCGCCGGCCAGTCTCCACCCGTCCGCCTGCCAGTCTCCGCCGTCCTCTCCAGGGTCGAGATCCGGTAGGCACATAGTTGCTATATATGGTATTCCAAGTTAAACCCTTTCAAAGTTTCAAATAGTCACTTAGATCTAGGGCTTGAAGATAACTATTGCTAGCATATGTTACAATTGGCCAGAGAGCATGTTCATTATTTATAAGTATGTTCCAAGTGATAGCATATTCATTGTTTATAAGTATGTGACACGAGCCCCTTTGAATGCTGTATTAATTACTCCTGATTTGCTGTTTACAATCTTTTACTGTGGGATAGAGGAAGAGAAGTGAAGAAAATGCCAATGCTCTCCCGAGAAGAAAACTGTCGTATGGCGAAACTATCCTACAACATGAAGGATTACGAAACGAGCTTCCGGTACATGGTGGATCTAGTCATCTCAGTAAGAGGGGAGTTGTCTCCGACTGAGCGCAAGCTACTCCTATACTCTGGTGATTGAGACCCACATGACAAAGATAACCAAGTTATCGGAGATGCTGCTGCTCGAACCGAACGATGTTGCTGTCGCTGATTACCACATCCGTCTTGTATTTGAGATCAAGATGATCTGCTACAGGTATCTTGGCGTCCTTCAGAACGTTATCATCGTCACCACGGATCTGTTATCCCTCGTCCATTATTACTGGGCGAAGACAACCCAGAGTTCCAGAGTTACACACATCAGACCATTGAGGCCTACACAAGAGCATGTGTGAGTAGTGGATGAGTGAGTCTTTTTTTTCTTCTTCTTCTTTCCTCTTATTTGAGAAAAAATAATGTACATTCATTTCAGGATGAAGGAAGGATTCTTATAAAATCGAATCCGAGAGAAACAAAAGAATTTGTGGTGCTTGCATATAGACTCGTTTTGTTTTGCTGTTTTGTTGCGAAGCAATATACGGAGGCTCGAAAATTTGCTCTACAGGTTGGGTTCTAGTGCCCTTTTTTTCCCCTCTTTTCTAAACAAATGTTAATATCTTTGTTTTATTTATTAATTGTTGCTGGATGCCATCAAGACTCTAAGCGATGTTTGGCCAAATCTAAGCTATGTTAGGCCAAGTAATATTTCCTCTTTTGTGATGAAAATTAAATCTTACGTGGAGTGCTCTGAAACGAGGAATGAGCTCAATTTGCTTATTGGATTATGCAATTCTAAGGTATATATGAGCTCATATTTTATAAAAACTTTAGTTTCTCCTTATAAAGTCTATATTCTAATTTTTTTTTCATTTTATATGATACATTTTCAGATGAATCAGAATAATCTGCCATGATGTAGAGTTTGGTTCGCAAACTGAGATGCATGCTAATGAATTCTCATCCTACTTGTTAATGGCAGTTGCATTTGAAGACCTTATGTTCATGTTTTGGTTTGAAATTTCTTGTTTTGACTACTGATAGTCTAGTGATGCCAAGTTTGAGTTATTGTAGCTGTTTTCAAAGTTGATTCTTTAAAAAAACTCTTGTGAGGGAAGTGATTCTGCAATGTGTACGAGAGATGGACAGATGTTTCTTCAAGTGCTGATATTTGGTCTTTTGTCTCAGTTAGAACTTGGAATGTGCTCTGATATTTTTCTCAGGAGGATTAAGTCTTGTGGAACAGATTAGATGTTTCAGACATTTTATTCTGCATCTGAAAAAAAAAAAAAAAAAAAAAAAACTAGATGTTTTAACAGCATATTTGATTCAAAATTTAGAATTGTTGTAGAAAAATAGCTCTCTCTCTCTCTCACTAGTGGACTATCACAGAAATATTTTAACATACTAATATAAAACGGACATGTCACATTCTTCAACTGATAATACACATAGATATGCTTTTTCCGGAGTGATAAAATAGTTACATCACTTATTTTTAAGTTTTTACGAATGAGAACAAACTAATACATTACTTGTCTAAACCAGAGGGGAGAGTTGAATAGACTCGCTATTTATCATAAAGAAGACAACTAGTTTTTATGTTGTTGTGCTTAAGGTCGTCCGATTTTATCACTACCATTTTTCTTTTCTTAACATTTATGTGACCCCTTGTTGAACTTTAATGGTATCAATTCTTGAAATAATTACAGTGGAAAGGAGCAGCCTGTGTGAGCTAGAAACTCTGCTACACTCATATGTAATTAATATTAAAAAATGTATTACCTGCTTAAATTATACAAACATGGCATAATTTTGAGTTTTTTTTTTTGCTCAAATTTCTTTCAATATTTGTTTCTAACACATAAAAAAAAAAAAATACAATCTAGCATAGGCAAACAAGCAACTGAAACATATACATCTGTTTGCTAGTAGGAGAATCATGACATAGCATCATCTTGATTTCTTATCATAGGATAATTAGTTTTTAGATAACACACTATCTTTGGATCACAAATGTACGTGGAAACACATCTTAACACTACTTTTCGGAACTACTAAAAAGGATTTTCTAAGTAAAAAGTGTGAGCAAAATTGTAGGTCTCCGTCATGTTGACTCTATATTGTTACACAAACAAGAAGAAATTGTGGAATGCTAATTGATAATAATGGCCATTTGAGAATTGAACATACATTTCTGCCAATAGTCATGATTAACAATGCAAGTTAGAAAGATTCCGTCATGTTGACTCTATATTGTTACACAAACAAGAAGAAATTGTGGAATGCTAATTGATAATAATGGCCATTTGAGAATTGAACATACATCTCTGCCAATAGTCATGATTAACAATGCAAGTTAGAAAGATTTTGATAGTGGTGAACATTGTTCACATAAACAGTTACTTAAAAACTTAAGGGACGAAAATAACCGTCCTAATTGTTTTTAAGTAACGGTTGGTTTACCGTCTAAATTTTTTACAAATTCTCATATTTATATGACGGTTCATTAAGTCGTTGCAAAAGATAAGTATTTGTAACGGATTAAAACCATCATAATAATTTGACACCAATTTTAGGGACGGATTGATAAGAGTCACCAAAGGATATACTTAGCTTTTAGGACTATTAAAAATTGTTTTATAAAAGCTTTAATCCTAAAAGCTTTTCATATATATATATATATATATATATATATATATATATATATATATATAGTCTAGTGGTAAGACTACGGAACATGGTCGTGTAGGTCTGGAGTTTGAACCCTGACGTCGGCAGTAGGGAAAGGAAGGTCTCGAATAGGTAAATAATAATAATAATAATAATATATATATATATATATATATATATATATATATATATATATATATATATATATATATATATATATATATATATATATATATATATATATATCCAACACACAAATGATCATTCACAGCTAAGATTTTTGGTACACTATAAATTATTGTCTATACAGTCATGGAAAGATGAAAACAAAAAACAATAAAATGTCTGCAAGTATTTGTCCATGTATACATTTTGATATCAAACAAAACAAAACTAAAAGGTTCACAAATCTTGTCCTCTTTAGCTTTTTTGCCTCGGTGGATAGAAAGGGTAGTCGAGAGTCCAGATACTAGAATCCACTACTAAAATTTGTCCAATTAGCGATGTTATTAGCGACATCATAGTAAAACGTCGTCAATTCCTAAGAATTTAGCGACTCCATTAAAAAATGTAGCAAAAATTCGTTAGTGGTGACGTTCAGTGTCATCCAACGACTATCATTATTATTATGGAAATAGACATCTGTAGTAGTCGTTGAACGTTGCTAATGTTTCAATTACATCGACGTAGTTAGCGACGTTGTAACAATTACGCCACAATATATTAAAAAGCAGAGACGTTTAGCGACTCCTACTTTATACGTCGTAAAATTATTTAATATAGGGTTCTGAGTGAGTTTTCATTTCCCCCGTTCGTTTTCATTCCCAAAATTTTGAAATCCCGCGCCCCTAGTGCCCCCTCCGGCTCCGTGACCCCCTCCGGCACTCCGGCTCTCCCCTCTGTGCTCCGCCCCTCCTTCGACTTCCCCCCATGTGCTTCGGCTCCCCCCCCCCCCCCTCTGTGCTCCGGTTCCCCTCCTCTGTGCTCCGACTTCCCCCTCCCCTCTGTGCTTCGGCTCCCCCTCCAGCTTCGGCTCTCCGATCAGTCGACCCCCCTCCTCGGTCAGGTAAACCCTAACCCTAATTCTCCTGACACTGATACGGACACACACATACATTTTGATACGGACACACACCCTAATTATTCTGACAAATACACGGACACACTGACATGGAGTGTGTGTGTGTGTGTGTGTGTGTGTGGTGACTGGTGCCTTATAGCCTATTCTAAATGACACTGTCACAGACACACTGACACGGACGCACACTACAATGGGAGGTGAAGGCCTACGGACAATATGCTTGTGCTGCAAATTAGGATTTGTGAACTTTAGAATCATTTATAGAGATTGCTTTCTAGTTTTCTCCACACACGAACATATTTTTTAATACTTTAAGGCAACCGTACCCTCCCGATATTTGGATTGGGGTTGGATATGATCATGGTTAACTTCTGAATATTTAGGTAATCAAACGCGTCGATTTTTAACTATGATATAGGTTGTTTGATATAAATTTGGGTATGTATTTTAGTCAAGATATTGTGTTTGGGTATGGGTAGTACGTTGTGTGTGTGTCAAGTGTATGAGAGTCCACGCGTTCCTTGTGTGTAGGGGGGGAGAGTGTGTCCAAGTGAGAGGTGTGTTTGTAGATATGTTTGAGTGAGGGATGAGTGAGCTAGTGAGGATTTATATTGTGCTTATTGTGGATGTATTATATTTCTAGACTTTGTGGACCTATTATGTAGACTTATTGATCACCTAGACTCTATGGATGTATTATCTTTCTGGATGTATATCTTTTGGGAATAGACTTATGATTGTGTGACTGTGATACTTTTATATTGTGCTTATTGTGGATGTATTATACTTTTATCATCATATGTTATTATTAGGTATGGCAGGATGACGCAGATCATATCGAGAGAGAGGCTCCTCCGGTAGACGGAGTGCTCCTACTAGTTCAGGATCCTCGTCTACCATTTCTCCTGCTGACGACACCATGGAGACAGATGGACGAGGCCCAGCCGACTGTGCCTTCGTCTACTGGAATTCAGAGTGATCCTCCGTGTGCTCCTACGGACGAGACGAGGATGGAGATTTGGGCTCTACAAAGTAAGTAAATTAGTTTTAGTTTTTTTATACATGTATAAATATATATATTGTCATGCCCCGATTCCACAGGGGTCCGTTCGTCCTCGCTTGGGCCCTTGCGGGGCCGATCGTCCTCGCGTGAGAGTGATGCCGTGAAAGCCTAAATTGCGCTTGTATAAGGCCAAAGCTTTGAACAAGGACAAGTAAGCTATTCAAGATGGAAGCAGCGGCACAATATTATAGAAAAGTAAAGAACACAATGGCATATAAAAATAAGCTCTTTATTGATAATCAAGATGTGTTACAAGCGACGCTTGGCCGAGATTACAGTTCGCTCAAGCTCTCTTTCTCTCGATTACAATGATATCGTTCCATACATTACATCCCTTTATACAAAAGCAGCACAAAGCAATCTCGATACGGCTCAAGGCATCGACTCCAGATTTTCGGGTCCTAGGGATGAGGCACAGCTATCGCTTCCTCAGAAGATCCAACACCTACGAACAAGCAAACTGTTGGTGGGTCAGCACTTTGGAGAAGGCACTAGTGAGTATAAAATCAACGAACAGAAGCAACACTTCCTAAAATCCACACTAAGTAAGCATGTGGCAAAATATTACATTACTAGTGATCTTGCTACTTTTACCTAGATTCATTTCATGCAGTACAAGATTAGAGTCAGTTTACATCTTTTTAAAAATATGCCTTTGAAACCAGTTTGCATATTCAATACATACAAGCAAGCTATAGAGACAGTGTTCTATCGTGCAGTGCCCAGCATGTATTGTGAGCCATATTCGATCTTTTAGGAACAAAAGTTACCACTAGTGGACTGATCATCTCAAATCAAGACAAGTGCATCAAGTGAACTATACAATTCAATTCAAAGGGGCCAGTAGCATATTCAAGTAGAACATAATATATCTCATTTAGCATTTATGACTAGGAACATAAGGAAATACAAGTGATCACTTATTCAGTGATCCTTACCCATGGCCGAATGGTTATCCCTGCAGCAAACATACAAGTTAGCAATAATTTACATATGTATATAAACGAGGTTCTCTTTCCCTGTCCTTCTCTGCATCAAACAGTTAGGTATGCAAGAAGGCTAGCCTAGCATGCGTCCTAACTACATGATGGTCCATGAGTCTACTTTCTCATGAATAGCAGCTTTTGGGACTACAAGCCCAGGATAACTATTAGACAGGACACCGCCATAATCGCGAGGACTACAAGCCTCGGGGTGTTTTGATTTCTTCTCCAGGACGAACGATTCCCAGTACCCCAGGAAATGCTTGAGAGATAAACCTTGTGCACAAGTTGTCCAAAGGCCGATGCGATGCATGCGATTCTATTAGGAAAAGACTATACAATGCAAAAATTCATGGACAAGCAAACATGATATCAAGTGATAGAGCCAGAGCCCTCAATTCTCTTCTTTCAATCTATTCGATAGGTTCGATCGTTTCGATAGGTTCAATCTTTTTTCTTTCAATCAATCGATATGTTCAAGCATACTATACAAGTTATTCAAGCAGTTCTATCTTTCAAGCATCAATGACAAGCAAAATATGGCACGATTCTTCTATCTCTTTTAGCTAAGCATGCAATTCTATTCTTGTTTAGCATTCAATGGAAACATATAAACATTCTTTTACTCTTGTTTATTAGCATGGCAGTGGTTCGTTCGATAGTGGTGTCCGTGTAACTAAGCATGCAATATTTTTATCTTTTCTTAGCATGGCAATGGTTCTATCTCTTTAGACAAGCATTCAAGTTCTCTAGTTAGGCAAGCAATACGAGTTCTCTTATCTAGCATGCAGAGTCAGGTTCTATCATTCTTCTTATGAAACTATCTTCTTAGAACAAGCATTCAAAAACTCAGATTCATTATTAAGGCGTGCAAGAATCATAGAATAAAGTTTTGCCCACTCACTTAGATCAATCGTCTTGTGGTTCGATTGAAAACTCTCCGAGAAGACTTCCACTCGAACAAGCAAAGCGATATCACTTTTACATAGTGCCTACGCGAAGCGGGGCACTACATACCTACCCACCAAGAAAGAGTTTAGTCCTCGAAACTCAAGGAAAAACTTTTGATGTCCCGAGCAGCGATAGTCCTCATCCCTCACCATCCTTAATCGAAAACTCTAGCAATAAGAACTCAATAAAACTCTAGCCATCAGAAATCATAAATCATATCTCAAGCAAAAACAAATCTAGAAAACTTTTGCTGGCAACTTTGAGAATATTTACGGACTTATTGTATGGAACATTCATTGCAATACAATATCGGGTACATCTCTGAGTCAAAGGCAACAGAATGGGCAAAGAATCGAGTAGCTCTGATACAAATTATGTCACGCCCCGATTCCACAGGGGTCCGTTAGTTCTCGCTTGTGTCCTTGCGGGACCGATCGTCCTGGCATGGGCGTGATATCGTACAAATCTAAGCTGCGCTTGCACAAGGCCAAAGCTTTGAACAAGGGCAAGTAAGCTATTCAAGATGGGAGCAGTGGCACAATATTGCAGAAAAGTAAAGAAGACAATGGCATATAAAAATAAGCTCTAAGATCAAGATGTGTTACAAGCGGCGCTTGGCCGAGATTACAGTTCGCTCAAGCTCGCTTTCTCTCAATTACAATGACATCGTTCCATACATTACATCCCTTTATACAAAAGCAGCACAAGGCAATCTCGATACGGCTCAAGGCATCGACTCCAAATTTTTGGGTCCTGGGGATGAGGCACGGCTATCGCTTCCTCGGACGATCCAACACCTGCGAATAAGTAAAATGTTGGTGGGTCAGCACTTTGAAGAAAGTACTGATGAGTATAAAATCAACGAACAGAAGCAACACTCCCTAAAACCCACACTAAGTAAGCATGTGGCAAAATATTACATTACTAGTGATCTTGCTACTTTTACCTAGATTTATTTCATGCAGCACAAGATTAGAGTCAGTTTACATCTTTTTGAAAATATGTCTTTGAAACCAGTTTGCTTATTCAATACATACAAGTAATCTATAGTGTCACGCCCAGTCCCAAAATATCGAGGTACTAGATACGTGGCAATGGCCAGCAGCACACACCGATGGGCAAATCCAATTTAATAGACCCATCAGGGTGTACTTAAGCTGTAAAACAACAGTAAGGGGCTATGGTACTAATCTCATCCACAGAAATGAATACATCAATATGAAATATAAATCAACATCAATGTCTCAATAAAATATATATTGGGGAACAATCCGATAATAAGTCTGATACAATGGTCAATAGACAAGAAATAAATAGTATAACAACAGCAAATACTGAGTATGGATAAGGCATATACTCAGGAGAAATCCTCGGCAATCACCTCGTCCTCGATTTCTGGTACTGATCCAATGTATTCACCTGTTCCTGCTTCTGCTCCTGCTAATGCTCCTGTCCCATATACCTCGGGATAGATCTCCTCTGCTAATCCTGGGGACATAATCCGGATCCAGGTCCTCAGGGAACATAGCAAGGTACAAGAATATCTCATGCCAAAAATAAATACAGTGCAATAATAAATGAATCAATAGGGTAAACTATATAACCAGCTAAGTGATATGCAAAATGAGAGCATCACTAGACTTAGGCTGAGACTACTACAAGCTCTGTGTCGGGGAGCCTGTAGCAGATATACTATGTAATTGTACTATATAATTTACTATGTAGTGGCACCAAAATAAATTTATATATAAATTAGCCTGTAGCCTGTGTGTGTCTTCCCACCCAATGTAATCACACGTCTCATGTCCATGATGTCTCATGTCCATGTTACGCAAGATCATATCTAATGCAGCAAGTCATAATGATAGCTAAGCACATGCAATATCTATGTCACGAATCATGTAACCTATACAGAATTACCATGAATATCTCAGAAAGATTTTGTCTCATGAATAGTGTCAAGTGTCCTATGGTATGACGTACTTGATAATGCAAGCACGAAAATGTATAGGGTATCGATATCCATGTCTAGGTGACGTTACACAACTTCGCGTACGGCGTTGACACCCGAATATTATTCGGACGTTAAGTAATGTCACACGGTCCTAGGTTAAGTAAATATAACATATAATAAATAAAAGGAATATTATGTAACAAGAACTGCAAGACTGGCAAGGTACACTTGCTTGGGATTCTGACTCCAACTGTTGCTCTGGTATCAGCAGGATTTGCAGGTACTCCTCCGAATATTGTAATAAACATTACCATCAGGGCCAGAAGACATCAAATAGCTAGAATTGTCTGTCCATAAGTCCAATTTGGACACAGGGGCAAAAGTGACAGTTTCTGGTCAAAGCGGGGTCCACATGTGGCCCTCTTCGCACCGAAAAACGTACCAGAGATAATATTCTCCAAATTCGTCAAACTTAGTGTCCACAAGTCCAGAACGACGATACGAACCTAACAGAATATCCAGAACTAGATTCCGATGAGCCGATCACAAAATCGTCCGTCAAGTAGAGCCGTGGGGCCCACGATACGAGATTTTGTCAACGTTCTCAGAATCGAACCAAACTTGGGTCACAGGACCAGCGTATTGCAACGAGTCCGATGGTGTAAGTTTTTTTTCGATACGACGAGTGTACACGAAGTTACAACGAGTTCCAGAACAGGGCCGATATGGGGTATTGTCGACGGATACACGTTGATTTCGGTGTGCACGCACATCCAAATCAACTTCCGCAAAATCTCATACGTCCGTATTAATGGCGCGCACCTTTCGGTGAAGTTCTCACCTGACCAAGTCATCCCGTTTAGCGAGGCGCACCCAGTTCCGGGAAAAATAGGGTATTTAAATAACCAATATTTCGGTCATTTTCACCCTCAAATTAAATAAAACTAACAACACGATAAATTAATCTAAAAACAGGGTTAAAACTTGGTCATATAGTATAATTAATTGTTCAAGATAATTTTGAAAACATTTCACAGGTTGGTCGTAAAACGGTTGCGAACTGGGGAGTTCGGGACGAATTCTGAATTTTCAGAATTGGGAGTTTATTTCCCTGATTTTGCGTCGCGGTTTGCGATCGCCACATGATGAGATACCCCGGACTATTTGTACGGGTTTCGAGAGGGTCACGCAGTCTACGTGTCACAGCAGACATAAAGAAATATGGATCTACGTACCGGAAGTTATGAGAGCGACAAGGCATGTACCTAACTGAGGTACACTGTTTCAGACAGGACGACGCGATGACGCACGGCGATAGGGCACGACTGTGCTCGGCGTGTCTGCGGCTCGGTTCGGCGAAGAAGGCGGCGGAGGCGTCGCCGGGGCTCTGGCGGAGGACGGAGGGTCTTCACTGGAGGCTCGGGTGGCCGGAGGGCGATGGTGGAGGCGGAGTCGGGGTACTCTGGTCACGGCGGTGGCGAAGTTGGTGATGGGGGTGGGTTTAAATAGGAGGAGGCCGGCGGCGGTTAGGGAGGTGGAGAGGCGCGGGGAGCGGGGGAGTCGGCTGGTGGGGATATGAATAGAGGAGGCAGCGGCGATTACCGTCGGGCGGAGAAGAATCGGGGGGTCGGGGGTTATAACAGCTACAGGAGAGAGGTCACGGGTCGGGTCGCGGGTTCGGGTTTAGGATCCGGATCCGACCCGACCCTCTAGGGGATGGGTTCGGGTTGGTTCAGCATGGTTCGGTTTGGTTCATTAAACCGGGTTAAAATTAAATCGGTTTAAATTGGTTTATTTAAAAATATTGATTTTAGGTCTTTAAAAATAGTTCTGGGGTCCAATAAATTCCAGGAAAATTACCCTATGTCTAATATTTTATTTTACACCCAAAATTATTATTTTTATAATATTTTAATATCTATTTTAATATTTATTTTAATACTTAAAAATATTTAATTCAGAAAAACATTTATTTTAATTCCTGAAAAATCACAAAAAAATCCATAAAAATTTTGAAAATTTATTTTTAAATTCCTGAAAAATCTGGGGGTTTACATATAGAGACAGTGTTCTATCATACAGTGCGCATCATGTATTGTGAGTCATATTTGATCTCTTAGGAACAAACGTTATCACTAGTGGACTGATCATCTCAAATCAATATAAGTGCATCAAGTGAACTATACAATTTGATTCAAAGGGGCCAGCAGCATATTCAAGTAGAACAGAATATATCTCATTTAGCATTTATGACTAGGAACATAAGGAAATACAAGTGATTACTTAATCAGTGATCCTTACCCATGGTCGAACGGTTATCCCTGCAGCAAACATACAAGTTAGCAATAATTTGCATATATATATAAACGAGATTCTTTTTCCCTATCTGTCTCTGCATCAAATAGTTAGGTATGTAAAAAGGCTACCCTAGCATGCGCCCTAACTACATGATGGTCCATAAGTCTACTTCCTCATGAGTAGCATCTGCTGGGACTACAAGTCCAGGCTAACTATTAAATAAGATACCCCTCTAATCGCGAGGACTACAAGCCTCAGAGTGTTTCAAATTCTTTCCCAGGACGAACGATTCCCAGTTTCCCAGAAAACGCTCGAGAGATAAACCTTGTGCACAAGTTGTCCAAAGACCGATGCGATGCATACGATTCTATCAGAAAAAGACTACAATGCACAAATTCATGGACAAGCAAACATGATATCAAGCGATAGAGCCAGAGCCCTCAATTCTCTTTTTTCAATCTATTCGATAGGTTCGAACGTTTAAATAGGTTTAATCTTCTTTCTTTCAATCAATCGATATGTACAAGCATAC
Source organism: Iris macrosiphon (assembly GCA_036927795.1). NCBI lineage: Eukaryota > Viridiplantae > Streptophyta > Magnoliopsida > Asparagales > Iridaceae > Iris > Iris macrosiphon. Next base: position 7,391,094 of record JAYESA010000005.1, on the reverse strand, counting down.
TATACAAGTTATTCAAGCAGTTCTATCTTTCAAGCATCAATGACAAGCAAAATATAGCATGATTCTTCTATCTCTTTTAGCTAAGCATGCAGTTCTATTCTTGTTTAGCATTCGATGAAAAAATATAAACATTCTTTTACTCTTGTTTATTAGCATGGCAGCGGTTCGTTCGATAGTGGTGTCCGTGTAACTAAGCATGTAATATTTCTATCTTTTCTTAGCATGCCAATGGTTCTATCTCTTTAGACAAGCATTCAAGTTCTCTAGTTAGTCAAGCATATTCATTTTAATGATAAGAAAATATAGTTTCTTAGCATGTCAATAGTTCTATCTCTTTAGACAAGCATTCAAGTTCTTTTCTAGCATGCCGAGTCAGGTTCTATCATTCTTCTTATGAAACTATCTTCTTAGAACAAGCATTCAAAAACTCAGATTCATTATTAAGGCATTCAAGAATCAGAGAATGAAGTTTTGCCCACTCACTTAGATCAATCGTCTTATGGTTGGATCGAAAACTCTCCGAGAAGACTTTTACTCGAGCAAGCAAAGCGATATCACTTGTACATAGTGCATACGCGAAGCGGGGCACTACATATATTCACTTCTTTTGAATATAATTATCTATGTATAGATATCATCCCTCGAGGGTACAGAGAGCCTTGGGGCATTTTTTAAGGGACAACTTTGGTGGCCTTTGGATCAACTACTTGGATGCCCCCGACAAGAGAAAGGCATTCTGGTTTGTGCACTTTAAGGTAAAAGTAAATTTGGTTTTACTATCAATTATCTAATTTGGTAAAAAAAAATATAACTTACTACATTAATTCTTATAGAAAACATATTTCTATCCGCCACACCGGGCTAAGAAGATCGAGGAACACTTTTCCTCCGTCACCGGCAAAATAATCCGTGATGCAATCCACGACCAGAAGGATCGTGTTGCTTTGGGACAACAAATCCATGGTTGGATCATGCCTGAGTAGTGGACTGTGATGATGGCTAGATTTAACGATCTCAGGTACAAGAAAAAGTCGGAGAAGGCGAAGGCGGCCAGGAAGAAGGTGGAAAAGTGGTATGGCGGGTCGATTCAGATAAAGGAACATTTTCGTCGCATGGTATGTATTTCATTATATACATAGTATTTAATCAAAGTAGGATAAAATATTTAATTGTAGTAACATACAATATATTTTTTAACAGGTCCAGATGGGTGAGGACGCTAACATGGTGACAGTCTTCCTCGTCAGGCATAGGAAGGGCGGACAGCTCATCGATGAGAGGGCCACGCAGAGCTATGTAAGTATTTCTTTATATTTTGTTAATTTTAATATAACTTAAAAATATATAAATAAATATTCATATAGTTGGTAATAAGTACCTTAGATATATATTAACAGTTATGCATAACGAGTGGATAGTAAGCGTAGTGCGCTTATTGAAAGATACATATTTTTTAGGATGAGTATCCTAGGCTCTGTGAGCGGTCAACCCAGCCCACACAAGGAGAGGCCGGTAGTTCCTCGCAGTCCCCCGCCCACCTAGCTCTGTCGCCTGACGAGTTGTGGATGACCACCGTTGGTGGTCTGCAGAGGGGTACATACTACAGTACGGGATCCTATGACGCCTATGTTGCGTCGTAGTCCTCTAGGACCCCCTTTGCCGGTGTGCATACCACACAGACCTCCCAGGAGTCGGTACGAGCCCAGCATGAGAGAGTGGACTATCAGATTGCGTCTCTGCGTGACGAGTTACTACAGAGGATTACGTCACAGCCCACACCGTAGACGGACGATGTGACGATCATAGCACGTTTTAATTCGCTTGAGCGTAGCCTGGCAGAGCTGAGAGATCTGGCCAAGTAAACAGAACACAACATGATGGCGCTACAGGGGTCGCATGTAGCTATGGGCGATGCACTAACGAGGCTACAGACATCACATGTTCAGATGAGCTAGTTAATGGAGCAGAGTACTGTGAGAATATTATTTGTCATGGATACTTGCAACGCTCGACTGACAGCGTTGGAGCAGCTGCGTCCTCCTGGTCTGCCGACATCGACTGCCCAAACTCCTCCATCGGGTAACATGATGATTTTACCGGAGCAGTGGGCCTCGCTGATATCCCAGATTCGCGACGGTGCTCTTCCTCCTCCTCATCCTGATCAACAGTAGTTATTCTTTGGACAGGCTCATATCCTAGGCTCGTCGTGGTGCTCCTCCTCTGGATCAGTAGTAGTCCTAGTTATGACAGTTTATTTGTTTTCAGACTTTTGGCCCGTGAACTTGGGTCATTTATGTATTGAGATAGTGTTTCAGACTTTATTTGTTCATATCCAGTAACAGTTGTGATGCTTACGGAATATTTTTTTCAGCCTTAGTTTGTATGATGCATGGGAATTTGCTGGATATTTATTTTCATACTTTATTTATTGAGAATGTGTCTATTTCCTTTAATTTTACTTTATTATTTATATTAATTGCATGAAAATTTATCGGTGTTGAGTGTTCCATCGAAGGGGTCGGCGAACCTAGAAAATTCAACGGAGGGTTGCTCCCGATTTGTCTATTTTTATGAACTGTGATATTGTAGAGATATACGACAAACTGTGATATTGCAGGGATATCCCCAGTTTTTAACATTTTTTTTTGCAATTTAGCGACGTTTAGCTACGTCCCTTTATGTCGTTAAAGACGTCGCTAACTGTATCAGGACGTTGCTAGTTATGTCGCTAAACGTCTCTAACTTGCTGACATGACAATATTTGCCAGGTCAGCATAATGTCGCTAAATGTGTTGCAAAACGTCGCTAATTTGAAAAATATTAGCGACATCTAGCGACACACTACACGTCGCTAATGCAGCTACGTTGCGTCATTAAACGTCGCTAATATGAAAAATATTAGCAACGTTAAAATGTCGCTAGTAAACGTCGCTATAGTGACGTTTGTAATATTTTTTCTGTCAGCGACTAGCTTAAACGCGACTTCGAAGAAACGTCGCTAAACGTTATTAGCAACATTTTTATGCCATTTAGCGACGTTTTCAGACGTCGCTAATTTGACTTATTCTAGTAGTGATTTAACTGGCAGCAGTTCTTCGCATGTGCAATGCCTGGCCACAATGGTATCGTGTACGACGTGTGTCACAACAGAATTCTTCAGATGACCACAAACCTAGATGTTATCAAACACCAAAATGTGAGTAGCTTAGAAAAGCACACCATCATATTTTGGAAATTAACACAACTTTCTCAAACCCATCCAATATTTCAATATACACACACCAAAACAGTAAGTAAACATAACTAGTTAAGTTCGTCAACAAACTTCATTTTAACTCCAAGAACAGATGAAAAACTTACCAACAAAAGAGTACTAGGTACAAAATTTTCAGCAACAACATCCACATATTGCATCATCTTAGAGAGCTTTATCCATCTTCAGCAGTAAAACTTGCCTATATCCATAATACAACATAGGAAGGTTTAGTTGAGAATATTTTGAATCACTGTTCATTACATATTGTACACTTAGTTGCCACAAACTCTTGAGGTCATTTACATTGTAAGAAAATATGAACAACTATATGTATGTAGATTCAAAGTTCAGCAAAGAAAATGTGAAATTCAAATGCTTAAGAAAGGCTACATGTAAAAATAGCTAGAGATCTGTGGAATTGAGATTTGGATCTACTTATACTCCTTCACTAAGAGAATTGACGAATAAAACTTTAAATTTTTGGAAATAGTTTATTAAGTTTATTATAGTTGATTGCATCTTAGAGGATTGATACAACATAGGTCCAGATGGACACAAAGAATCAAGATAACATGAGTCAAAATGTTGAATCACTTAGAAAAATTAATGTATATATGTATGCACTTCTTGCAACTGGAAGACCAAGTGCAATAGTACCCTCAAGTAGTGATTGCATTTGGTTAACGCTGATTCCGAAGAGCAGAAGTGCGAGAGCTTCCCACTGCCACTGAGTAACAAAAAAAATACTAGCAATAAAACTATCATGCAGGAAATGGAAAACAAAAAGAATAGGAATGGAGAAAAATACCATCTACGAATAAGACCTTGAAAATTTTAGAGGTTTATTTAAATAAATAATGAATTAATTTTTTAGTTACTTGTTCAGGAAGATGCATCTTCCCTTTGTTTCCATTGGAACACACACATATATAGAGAGAGAGATAATGTGCCTGAATTATGGAGAAGCGTCTTTTCTTTATCTATACTACTCTATAATGCCAAAACTTGGCTTCACCGTGAATTTTTTTTATTTCACAAATATCCTTACATAATAATGCATGGTTATGAACTTATAAAATCTATACTACTCTATAATGCCAAAACTTGGCTTCACCGTGAAATTTTTTTTATTTCACAAATACCCTTACATAATAATGCATGGTTATGAACTTATAAAATTATGTTAGGTGTACTTATGTAATTATAAAATTCGATCAGTTTTCTACTCATGTGCCTTTCAATCTTCCAAGAATGCACGCTAAAGGATGCATGCATGCCAAATAGTCCACTGTCCACATATAGTTAAGATGAATCGTTCAAATTGCATCATTCAGCATATCGAATTATTATAGGTACTAAGATCAAGATTTAAGCATTGCTGCCTTTTAGACTTCCAAAAAAAATAACTCTAATGAATGCATATGCCTTTTAGCCTTCCAAAAAAAACAAATTTTGTCTTCACAGTTCACCCGCATGCAAATCATTCCTTTGGTGGCAGTCATTTCCTCTTCCTATGTATTGTGAAGTATTTATCTCAGTGTGAGACTTACTTTCTACCATACCTCCTTCTAATCTCTCTATTTGTACTTTCTACCATGTCAAATAGTGATTTCGTAAGGGATTATATAGCTTAACAAGAAATATGTGAACGACGTCGACAGGCTCAACGTAGTAGTAGACGTCAAAATTTGAACATTGATGAAAGACAAGCTTTGCTTCAACAAAGACGGTTGTGCCGACGGGCTGAAAATGAACAACAAAGAAACGAACGTCGAGAACGTAATAGGCTGCGATATCAAAGACGTAGGAATACAAGAGTTACCGACGAAACAAACCAAAGCCTTGCTATTGTCTCTACGCTGCTACCAGAACAGGCACGGAAAAGACTACCACTTGAAGGTAATACATCATTATTAGTTAGGTTTTCTTTATATCCATGTTAGAATTTTTCTTTAATAACAGAAACAAGCAGCTATGCACGCCATGAAAAATGGACATAGAGTGCTTGGTGGTTGCTGGTAGAGAGTGAAGTAATCACTTGTAGCTTTCATGCAAGAAAGTAACAATGCATGCTCACTCTCTCATTCAGTTTTTCTTCATCACATAGAGCTTTCAGCATATGCATTCATGCAAGAAAGTAACCATGCATAAAGATTAGTTATTATTATGTCCAGAATTTATATAACTGAATTTAATTTTGTCAGTGCTAACTCAGTTGATTAAAAAAAATAACCTCAGTGACAAAACTAAGATATAGCAAATTTTATAAAATGAATTTTATAAAAAACTGAAATGACAAAAAAAACTAAGAACGACTTAAACTGATTTTAAAAAGTATAAAACTTAATTTTAAGTCAGTTACCGAATTTTAAAGTCAGCTAACGATTTTTAATTACATCAATTTTAAGTCAGTATTTTTTTTATTCTAGAAGAGTAATTTTGATATGTCCTAGAAGAGTAATTTTGACATTTTGATAGTTAAAGTAAGCTATACTAACAAATTTAGTGATCTAAAAGCAATAAATTAATTTTACAATAAAATATTAGTATGACCTTTTATGAATGTTAACCCAAAAATGATGAGCATTGTGATCCTAAAGTGTTACTTACCAAGTAGCAGAAAATGCTCTATTGTTAGATATTATATTCTATTGTTCATTGGTATTCTCTATTTGAGTAATATATAATAGCAAGTGCATTGCACTAGTATATTTTACCGATTATTGTATGCGTCAGATTTTGTCCATTTTGTGCGTCTGATTTGAACCATACATTTTTTCTCACTATCATTAAATGACCAGAATATTAGTTACGAAGACCCGAATTTTAGTAATTTGTGACAACCTGTGTACTTGGAACTATTTTAACATCTCTGTAGAAATGCAATTGTTTTTCACATTCATTCAAAACATATTCAACAATATGTTCGACATGTCTATTACCACTGTCAAGTATATATGAGATTGAACGTAACTTGCCAGCAACATGTTGCTTCCACCAATCTTACCGTTATTAGGACTCTGGACATTTAAACCTTAGCATATTGGGCCCTTAATCACAAGTTTTATATGTAGAAGTCTAAGTAGCTCTCCTTATACTAGTTTTAAGGCTTTCATTGAACCCATACATTTACAAATGTATTTTATTTGATCAAATATAATTTTTTTAATGAGGTTTTAATCACAGATGGTGCATTAGAAACTGAATTACCAAGTATAGGATGGTCTGCCACAATAAGGCGATTGACTAGAGGGCGTGGAGTTTACAAATGTGCAAAAGGATTTATTCAGACCCAAGATTTTCAACGTTGCATATTGCCAGAGCCTGTTATTTGTCCATACTGCAGGGCAAAAATATTCATTCATGAGAGTTTTGAGGTTTGTTGCTCTAAAGGAAAATTATGTTTTTTGCCAAGATCTGTAGCACCGGAGGACTTGGTTTAACTATTCTTTGATCAAGGTGAAGAGGGAAAATATTTTAGGTAAAACATTCGTTCTTACAATCACTCATTTTCATTTACATCGATGGGTGTCAATATTGATGAGAATCTTGCTAGCGGTAGAAATGGGATATTTACATATCGTGCACAAGGGTCTATATATCATAGAATTGGTAGTATCTTACCAATTGATGGAGGAAATCCAAGATATTTGCAAATGTACATATATGACACTGACAAAGAAATTGATTATCGATTGGCTGAAAATAATGCTTTGAATCGAGGAATACTTTTAAAGTTGAAGCGATATTGAATTTACATAATCCCTTTATTCAATGTTTTTGATAACTTGGCAGTCGCGAGGATATACAAAGTTGTAAACTCATCGTAAAGGAGTTGACTATCGATCGTCGTATTCATAACTTGCCAACTGCTTCACAAGTTGCTGCAATTATTGTCGATGGAGATGATCTACAAGGATTGCATGAGAGAGATAGTTGTTCAGACTCGATCAGGAGAACTTCATAGAATTCTAGATACAACAGGATATTACGATCCTCTTCAATACCCTATGTTGCTTCCTTTTGGTCAATATGGTTGGGATTTAGGCATCCATAATAACAGTTCATATCGTGTCAGATGTCGGTCTTATTATTCTTACATTTTGCAGGTAATTTCTTTCTGATACTTTATTGTAGAATTATTATTTTTGTTAATTTATAGAATAGATAGTTGATAGTATTTAATGATTGTCTTTTAGATTCGGCCTTCCGAGGTATCATTATTTCTTATGGGGGGTCGCCTTCTTCAACAATATGTTGTGGATATGTTTGTGAAAATCGAGATAATGAGGCTAAGATATATTCGTGATAATCAAACACCCATTAGATCAGAGTTGTACCAAGGGCTACATGATGCAATAACTGCTGGTGAAACACGAGCAGGTCACATATATTTTATTAAAAAAAATTAAAAACTTTGATTTCTATATATACTATTATTCTTACTTTATAACCATGTGCATTCTCATGTACAGAAAATGTTGGTCGAAAAATTGTTCTCCCATCTTCCCATAACAGCAGTCTACGGGATATGCAACACAAATATCAAGATGCTATGGCATTAGTAAGAAGGTATGGCAAACCTAATTTGTTTATTACTATTACCTGCAATTCATCTTGGCCTGAAATCACTAGAGAATTGCTTCCAGGATAAAAAGCACAAGATAGACCTGATTTAACCACTAGAGTATTCCATGTGAATTAAGTTAGAGGAACTGAAAGATGATATATTTAAGAAAGGTGTGCTAGGCAGAGTGAATGCACATATTTATGTTATTGAATACCAAAAAAGATGGCTTCCACATTCTCATATTTTAATTATTTTTGATGAAAGTGATGAAATAAATAACCCTGATGAATATGATGAATTTGTTCATGCTGAAATTCCATGCCCAGAAACAGAAATTGAATTGTATAATACTATTATAAAACATATGATAAATAATCCATGTGGGCCCCTTAACCCTGGTGCAATCTGTATAAAAAATGGTAGATGTAAAAATGGATTCCCTAAAGCATTTGCCCATATGACTCTGTAGGGAGATAACTCATACCCGATCTATAGAAGACGTGATAATGGACGACAAGTACAAGTAGGTGGTCACATGTTAGATAATCGATGGGTAGTTCCTTATAATCCATATTTTCTTCTCAAGTATGAATGCCATATAAATGTAAAAATATGTTCAAGCATTCAATCAGTAAAATATTTATACAAGTATGTTTATAAAGGACCTGACAGAGTTTCATTTGGTGTTAGCAATAGACTAATGGGAGATGATGAAATATCCAATTTTGTAAATGCACGTTGGATCTGTGCCCCTGAGGCATTTTGGAGGATTTATAAATTTCCAATGAACGATCTTTATCCAATTGTTATATCTTTGCAATTGTATTTTCCTGATAGACAATAAGTTAGATTTTATAGTCATGAACATATCGATAATATTTTATGTGACGGCCAACGATTAAAAACTATGCTTACTGAGTTTTTTGTCGTAAATTGTATTGATGAAGAAGCACGTCAATATTTGTACCATGAAATTTCGGAACATTATTGGTGGGATGGAAAGGAAAAAAAATGGGTACGTAGAATAAATAATCGTAGAGTCATTAGTAGAATATATACTGTGTCCCCATCGGAAGGTGAACGTTATTATTTGAGAACACTTCTTCTTCATGTTAGAGGTCATATACGCCTTTTAATGATTTGCTTACTGTGCATAATATTTCATACTCAACTTTCAAGCAAGCAGCAGAAAAGAGAGGTCTACTTGAAAATGATGATAGTATTAGAAGTTGTTTAAGAGATGCTGCGGGACTCATTTTCCTATTGCTCTAAGAAGATTGTTTGTCACTATTTTAGTCTATTGTGAGCCAACCAAGGTTCGTAGTTTGTGGGATGAGTTTCATATTTATATGATGGAAGATTATACATCGAAGAGTAACACGAATCATATTAATACATATCTTATAAATTATCTTCTTCTAGATATTAGCAACCTCCTACTTTACTACAACAAGCGTATTTTTTACTATGATTTACTAGAAATGACTATAGAACTTGATATTGATCACTTTATGTCACGATTGATTTTAGAAGAAAAGTCGATAGATATCCCTTAGGAAGATTTGTTGGCTATTGATAAGTTGAACCCCGATCAGAGAGCTATATTTAATATGATAATTGACGCTATTAATAAGAAAAAAATTCCATTTTTTTCTAGATGGGCCTGGTGGTACGGGAAAGACATTCTTATATCGTACAATTTTAGCATTTTTGAGGAGTAAAAATTATATTGCAATTGCAACTGCTACATCTGGAATAGCAGCAACCGCATTGCCAGGAGGACGAACTGCACATTCAAGATTCAAGATTCCAATTGTCTTAGATTCTACTTCTACATGTTCGATTAGCAGACAATCAGATCTTGCTAGACTTTTACGACTTGCTGATATACTCATTTGGGATAAAGCTACTATGGCTCATCGACATGCTTTTGAAGCATTGGATAGGACAATGAGAGACATTACCGGAACTGATCTTTCCTTTGGAGGAAAAGTTATGGTTCTAGGAGGTGATTTTCGCCAAGTACTCCCAGTTGTTAGGCATGGAACACGGGCAGAGACGATTGATGCATGTGTTGTCAAATCTTTATTTTGGTCGGATGTTCAAATTATTCATCTAAAAGAAAATATGCGTTCCAGAAATGATCCATGCTTTTTCTGAATTTCTGTTACGTGTTGGTAATGGAGATGAACCATGTGTTGATATAAATATGATTAGGTTGCCTGATGAAATAAGAATTCCTTGGCGAGGTGATCAATCAGTAAAAGAATTAGTAAATTCAGTGTTTCCTTCCTTTCAAGAAAATGCCTATGATATTGATTACGTAATTGGAAGAGCTTTATTAGCATCAAAAAATAAAATTGTTGATAAGCTCAACAATGAAATTATATCATTGTTTCCTGGACAGGAAACAATATATTATTCATTTGATTGTGTGGAAGATGATACTCTAAATTTGTATCAGCAAGAGTTTCTAAATACCATCTCACCTGGTGGATTACCTCCACACAAACTTACTCTAAAGATAGGATCTCCAATCATGTTACTTAGAAATTTGGACCCTAGCGTGGGATTGTGTAATGGGACAAGATTAATTTGTCGTAAATTTTATGTCAATCTTATTGATGCTGAAATTGCAACCGAATATTTTCATGGTACTAGAGTTTTTATTCCATGCATGCCTCTTAAAGCTTCTGAAAATGTAGACATGCCATTTACTTTTATAAGAAAGCAATTTCCTATTAAATTGAGCTTTGCATTGACCATTAATAAATCACAAGGACAAACTATACCTAATGTAGGGATATATCTTCCGGAACCTGTTTTTAGTCATGGTCAACTTTATGTAGCCTTATCGAGAGGAGTTGCAAGAGTAACAAGAAAAGTTTTGGTTAAGAATGAATTTACTCTTGGACTCCGAGGGACATATACAAAAAATATTGTATATCGTGATGTATTAATGGCATGTAACAGTGATATCTGTTAATGATAGTTATTAATTTAATATTTAGTCCATGCAATTGGAAAGGAACAAACAAACAAACAAAAAACCTAAAAAAATATATAGATATATAAGAAACTAACAAAGGATTGACATGAAAAAACTAAAAAAAGATTTAAAACTTTTTTAACTCCTCCTATGCCAAGCTTTTCTTTGCATTGCCAGTCCCAAGTCCGGATGAAGGAGGAGGGTAAAAGAAATATGATTAATTATCCACAAAAATAATTATTCATTGGTTACGTGATCAATTGAACATATAATTTATAAATACATACCATATTCTTCTAATTGTATGATTAAAATACACATATAAAATACGTCTGCACGTGCATTTATACTAGTCATCTTTAACAGGAAAGTGATCTACAATACCTACAGGAATTTGCAATACCAAGAAAAAATTAATATCAGAAACCATAGAAAACATAAGATCATTAGAGTGCATGGACAATATATCTATATCTGTGCCCATGTCCATATTCGTGCATCAGAGGTAATTACTCTTGTATCTAAGCTATTTGAAAATATCAGTATCCCATATATCTGATCCATGTCCCGTGCCAGTATTAGTAGATAGAAAGACGAAAGTACAAATTGCCCTCTGAAGCCCATAAACAGCACAAAAAGATTTTGTACTAAAACCTTTCAAGCTAGTACCAACCAAGAGATAGTTGGAAGGTATGTTCCCGTTTCTGTAGGGAATTTGAGATTAGATTAAACTTACAGTACTCTCTTTCCTGTAGAGATCTGATCTATCCTAGTAAACAATGACTAGTGTAATTATCAGGTGAAGTCCGTTCCAATATCAGCAGATTGATCGATCGGCAATTACTATCGTGTACTATAGAAGCTAGTAAAAGAAGCAGTGCCGTCAACTGATCCAGAAGGTAAATAAAGTTATGCAACCACATTAAAAAGGATCCTGATCTATCTATGTAGTTAACAAAAAACCTACTATAGATCAATGTATCCTTTAAAGATGTTTTCTTGGATGCTTTGTTGTATATATCAATGAATGGAAGTTGTTATTTCTTGGAAACTTGGTGTTTGTATTTTCTGTTGCACGTGTGAATTGCTTCTTCTCAGAAAATGCATACATGTTTTGATCAACCAAACAAGTAGGGATTAGTCACCTGGCACATGCTTAGCTAAATTGTACACTAACAACTTACTAATTTAAAGTTTTGCAACCTCATTTGATTGAAAAAAGAAGAAGCTTTGATTGTACACTAACAACTTACTAATTATCACCCCTTTCATAAATTCTAAGAAGTCATCATATACTTGCACCGCGTTTAACAATATACATAGACCAGGGACATTCAGATAAATTGCAAATGTTAATTAAGAGCAGAGGATATTTGATAGGAAATTAAGATTGATCAATCTGAATATATACATATATCCTTATAGCAAAGGAGCATAATATAATATAATATAATATAATAAATAGTTCCATATAATATATTTTAATGGAAAACGTCCATGGTAACGACGCTTTCACTATTTTTTATTTATTTTCATTTTTTTTTTGAAAAAAAAAAATAAGTTGAAACTGTCTTTACTAAAGGCGTTTTCGTTTTTAATTTTCTAAATATTTTTTGTTTTGTTTTTCTAACAAATGAAACTAAAAAAATTAATAAAATTTGAAAACGTCTCTACTAAGCACGTTTTCGTATGGGTATATTATTGAAAAAATGGGAGAGACCCAAAACGTCCTTACCAATGACGTTTTATTTTCTCCATATAATTTTAACAAATTTTTTCTCTGTGCATAATTTAACCAAACATTAATGCTCTATACAAAAATTTCTGTAAAAGCAATGTCAAATTTTTGTTCATCAGGAATTAAAAGTCTATCAAAAGTATTAAGCATTTCTTTTTTCCAATTGTATATATAATGGTTGAAACCTCTACATTTGAGGCTGGAGGTCCAAGTTGGAATGTTCAATCTGGAGCCTATTAGTTCAACACTAAAAAATTGTTTACAGATGATATAAAAATATATAAAGTATGGGAAAAGTGAAATAAAATGCATATTACAAAGGGCTGTCCCAACGTTATATTACAGGAGGCCATTCCTGTCGATAATGAACTTGGACCAAACTTGGAAAATATCTGCAATGGAATGTCCTCGACATAAAACCATTTTCAGGTAAAAGTCGGTTTGATTCTTCAATAGAATACACTTTGCTCAAATCCAAGATAACAATCAGAAACCACATTCAGCTTCATTTACTAAAATTTGGAAAAACATTGTGGAACTTGAGTTAGGAAGCCAGAAATAAAATTGGTCAAAATATTCAGTTTAGTTTGTGAGGTTTTAAAATTCTTTTTTATTGTAATGCGCTTGAGATTGTAAACTAGCAATAACATTATTCTTTTTGTGTTCATCATGAGAACTAAGTCACTCTGAACCAGCAACATTGGGGTTACTTTCTTGTTTTTGATAGAATACTGCTACATAAAATCGATACATTTATTAGTTAATATAATTTTGATTGAGGTTCTTTCATATTTGATGATTGTTGATGTTTATATGAAATTTTATTTCCAGATATATTTTAGTTTTTTTATAGAGGATAGATATGTTTAAATAGCTTTGATGTGGATAAATTAAAAAAAATTCTGAATTCTGTTTCTAGAAAAATCATAGACCTCAAACTGTTGAAAAAAAAAATTAGTGGCCGACTTAACAGTTTTAGTCCGTTGTTTATGTAAAAATTATCTAACTTGCAAGCTTACAATTAAAAAAAATTACCTTTCTAGTAAATATTCGACTAGATATATATGTGATCTTCATATTGCTTAATAATAAGGTCGGTAGTCGGTCAACTAGAAATACGACCGTCATTTTGGTTAGTCATCTACAAAAAATATAAATTAAATATGATCATTAACGACTAAAATATAATAAGTTTGTCAAGGATTTTAAAAAGTCACACATAATATTTTTACTTACATTAGATTTTTGGTTTCTTTTTCTCCCAGTTGATGTTGCTGGTTGCAAGGAAGTGGATATAGAATATTGTATATAGAGAGGAAAAGAGAAGAGAGTTTGAGCAGAGAAGAGGAGAGTCTATTGTTGTTGTGAGGAGAGGAGTGGAAAGAGAACTATTTTATAGAGGTAGGAAGGGTCTTCGAGGGGGAGGGAGTCTTCAAGGGGGGGGTTAGTCTTCGAGGGAGATAATGGGGCGGGCGGGGGGGGTTCTCGAGACAGCAGGAAGATTTCCACCCCCCTCGCCAACTCACTTGGCGGGCTCACACCAAACCCTCCACCCGCCAAGTGAGTTAGCGGCCGCTACCCTCTCTCGCTCCACAGCCCTTCAACTGAGTTGGCGGCCTCCCCCTTCATCTCCAACCCGACAACTCAGCTGGCGAGTTGTCCTCCCCTTTGCAATTTTTCAGAAATCCTTCTTTTAGCAATTGAGGAAAACTTCGTTCTTTTAGACGAAAAAATTCGTTTATATTATGATGGAAGTTCGAGACAGGAGCTTTATATTATGATGGAAGTTCGAGTTGGTGAGTAACTAAATAAATTTTTTAGCGAAAAAAAAATTATACAAATAAAATGTGATATTATTAATATTTGAGTTATATATTTATATAAATATTGAATTGAAAATTGTATTCATGTCATGGTATGTTTATAACTTTGTTCACAATAAATGATTCTAGTATGTGGTTACTGGGTTCAAATTCAGTATAACGTCGATAATTTGATATTTGATAAATTAATAATTTTGGTTAAATAATTTTTTTGTCATGTTCCGTAATATAACGTAATAAATAATTAGTTAAATTTATAAAATAATATATTATAAAAAGTGTTTATATAGGTTCCAAGAAGTATATAAAGTAATAATTTTTTGATATACATAATGTTTATGATTTGACTACAAGGTCTTAATTAAAAATAAGACTCAATCGGTGTTTATTTAATTTAGAATTGATAGTATCTGATGTCGTCCCTTATCTTACTTGCATATTTCTCTCTCTGAAGTCTATTTTTGTAATTGTCTTTTAGTACTACCTATATTATATTTATTGTACTCACAAATTTTTTACACATTTTATTCGTCAGTATTGACTTCACATCTTTGAGAAACCATTGATGTATGTATTGTGTCATTATGACTTTTATTTATTTAAATATTTTTTTGTTAAATATTCAAAAAATAAAATAATGTAGTGCATTGAATAATGTATAAATTATTTTAAAAAGAGAGTAGATTTATGAATTTTACTTGGTTTACAAATACATATTGTTGTTAGTCCTTAAAATAAAAACTAAATTCGATGTACATTTAAAAATAATTAATTAATCAATAGACTAATAAATTATTTGTCTATCCATACATTATTAAATGATTAGTTATTTAATATTTGTAAAAATAATATTTTTTACAATATGCAATTTAAAATGTGCAATTCTATGTAAGGTGAACGAGTTGGAAAACTATTAAGATCACTCAGTTGAAGTGGACCATCTAATTTAGAAACTAATTTTTTTTTATTACTCGTACATTCGAGTCGAACTCCTTCCAACTAGGTTGGATGCCTGTTGCACTCTCATTAGAGCAATACTGCATTGGTGACACTACTAAGTAATGCAAGAAACCACCCCCACATACTTGATGCTTCTATTTCTAAGTTGTTCGTTGTTCAAAATTTATCATTGTTACCTATTAACTATATATGCATATACTATTGTTTAAGATAAGTACATATATAATTAAGTTTATAATTATATTGGTTAAGACCTATATACATAGTTAGCATTCACATTAAATAATTATCACAAATGTATGGAAACATAAGATGATAAATAGAAGCTAGGAATTCCTAATTGCATGCTGATTAATAGAATCCAATAAAGATGCTTCCAAAGATATTAGATTTTTTCCACGTCATCCTTCATCCATGGGAATAGAGTTTAAAATAGTCAATAATTAAAAAATTTAGTCCTAATCTATGATGGATTTTCGATGACTATTGTTCATTTACATCTTTGGTCAACACGATATTTGGTGTAGTAACATTAAGTTGAAGATAGTGAGTTGCTAATTTAAATTGAGTTTCGAAAGTACCTTTCGGATTGAGATGTAGCATTCGAATTGAATTTGTAGACCTGTATGTCGGGTTAGTAGGCTTTTCGGATTGAATATGTAGACATTCTGGTCAGAAATATATAATAAATTACCTTATATATATATATATATATATATATATATATATATATATATATATTTGTTTGTGTCCACTTCTTAATGGTGCTTGGAGGCATACCTCCAAGGGGGCTCGATCCCACATCTTCCGTGTCAGGTGCCCCGCCGTTTCCAACGCATATATATATATATATATATATATATATATACTTTAGTGTTCAAAAAGTGGAGGCATAATGCATCATGACTTGATGCATTCGATCGTACAAAAAATAAATTATTTTAGTTGAATAAAAACTAATCCTACAATGTACTAGATTAGTTTAATACTAAATGCTTAACTTTTTACTAATTTAAAGAGAAAACAACATCATCTTCTTTTTTTACTACTTGAAAAAAGGTAAACAACAACCTATTTAATTACCTAACTATCCATGTTAAATTTAGTGTACAATTTTAATGAGTAAACAAAAAAACCTTCCACGATAAAACTTTAAACTTTTCTTATTATATAATAATGTGGATTCGAATGTAGGAAGGAGTATTAAAAAAATAATATTAGATATTTTTGCGTAGGGCCAGCTATCTTTCAGATGAGATAAGATATAATTCAGGTTTGCAATCTTTTTTTTATTTGATTCGCTCTTTGAAATAAACCAGGGAAGGGAAGGGTAGGGCAAGGTAACGTAGGATAGTAAACATACTTTAGGGGTGGCATATATATATATATATATATATATATATATATATATATATATATATATATATATATATATATATATATATATATATATATATTCCATAATATAACAAGGTTTCAAAATGGCTCAAAAGTGAGCCGTCTATATATATACTTTAGGGATGGAATATATATATATATATATATATATATATATATATATATATATATATATATATATATATGCTATCCCTAAAGTATATTTACTATCCTACGTTAATATATATATATAACGTCGGATAGTAAATATACTTTAGGCATATATATATATATATATATATATATATATATATATATATATATATATATATATATATATATATATATATATATAAGGAATGATCTACATTCCCACCAATTATGCATCCCCAAGCATCCCCATATTTTCAACCATCGGATCTTGCTACATATATATATATTCTATTTTCCATAATATAATGAGGCTTCAAAACGCCTCAAAAGTGAGTCGTCTAAGTCGTATGTATATCGTCATCAATTATTTATTTATTTAAAAAAAATATTAGGTAAAAAAATGTTAATAAAAATTAAATTTGTCATAAATAAATACTATAAGGATTCGAACTCAACCAAACATAGAGAATACCTCTCACCTTAGCCACATGAGTTAGAAAAGATATTTGTTTATAATTAGATAATATTACATTCCTACCGTAAAAATATATTCATAACTAATTATAATTAAAATATAATCAAATATATAACAGCATCTAATTAAAATATAAGAATATATATAATAAATATTATTTTAAATATATTTAAATAATTAAATAATTTTATATTAATTAGAAGGAAAAATAATTTTACGTGAATGCACGTGAATTTACACACACACACACATACATATATATATATATATATATATATATATATATATATATATATATATATATATATATATATTAAAAAATTCAATTTATAAAATTCTATGATATTATTAAAAAATTTAATAAAAATTTAAATTATATTAAAATAGTTTAAATTTTATTGGAATATATTAAAATTAAAATTTATATATATAAAAATTTACTTTAAATATATTTTGAATATTGAATATTTTTTATTTGGATTTATTATATATATCTTTATATACATTTGAATATATGTTTAGGTAATGATAATAAATTTAAGTTGTTTCTACATAAGGGAAACATGTACACGCATAGTTAATTTTTATATAGAATTTAACAGATTAATATACTCTTAGGCATATTTTAAATAAAAAAATTCAATAAAAATTGAAAATATATTTAATTATATCTTAATAAAGTAATTTTTTTTTTAATTATAGGAAACTTATCTTTTCTCCATCTCCTACTTACTTTTATAACAAATCTATCTTTTATACTATATTAAAAATATTTTAATTAGAATTAACTTTGCCTATATTATTTTATTTTATATCATAAACTCTTTTGCGAATATCTTAACCTACTACTATTATACACCAAAAAAAGTTTTTTTTTTTTTTTGGATGAGCACAACCGAGTCGGGGGTGTGTACATTTGAGTAAAGCCGACCAAATCGATCCAAATCAAACCGAATTGATCGATTTTTAACCGAACCGATGGTACGGTCGGATTGGTATATAACCGATTAGTTTAATTCGGTTCACGATTTGGTCATTTCAAAAACCGTTTTAACCAAACAAAACCGGACCCATATAAAATTTGGTTTACTGGTTTAGAGTCCGGTCCAAAATTTCAATGAAACCGGACCCATATAAAATTAGGTTTAGAGGGGCTGCTCATTTACTACTCTCTCCATTTGTCTTTGTTTCTAAACTTTCAACTTTCCGTCCGCCCGTCCGCCGGCCAATCTCCACCCGTCCGCCTGCCAGTCTCCGCCGTCCTCTCCAGGGTCGAGATCCGGTAGGCACATAGTTGCTATATATGGTATTCCAAGTTAAACCCTTTCAAAGTTTCAAATAGTCACTTAGATCTAGGGCTTGAAGATAACTATTGCTAGCATATGTTACAATTGGTTTATAAGTATGTTCCAGTGATGGCATGTTCATTGTTTATAAGTATGTGATCCGAGCCCCTTTGAATGCTGTATTTACTGTGGGATTTGATTTGCTCTTTCCTATTATACATGGCTAGCGCAGAGAGAGTGACAGAAGAAAAAGGAGAAGAGAATGCCAATGCTCTCCCGAGAAGAAAACTATCGTATGGCGGAACTATCATACAATATGAAGGATTTCGAAGCGAGCTTCCGGTACATGGAAGACTTAATAAACTCAGTGAGAGGGGAGTTATCTCCTACTGAGCGCAAGCTATTCCTATGCTCTGGTGATTGGTTGATTAAAATACACATGGATAAGATAAGCAAGCTATCAGCAATGCTGCAGCTCAAACCAAACGATGTTGCTGTCGCTGATTATCACACCCGTTTGGTATTTGAGGTCAAGATGATCTGCGACAGGTATCTAGGCGTCCTACAGAGCCTTATCATTGTCACCACTGATCTGATATCCCTCGTCCTGTATTACTGGGCGAGGGGTGATTGCTACAGATCTATTGTTGAAACGATGAAAGACGACAACTCCGATTTGCAGAGTTATACACATCAGACCATTGAGGCCTACACAAGAGCATGGGTGAGTAGTGGATGAGTGAGTCTTTTTTTCTTTATCTTTTTTTTTTTTTTTTTTTTGAGAAAAAAATAATGTATATTCATCTCAGGATGAAGCAAGGATTCTTGTAAGATCGGATCCGAGAGAAGCAATAGAATTGGTGAAGGTTGGGTATAGACTCGTTTTGTTTTGCTGCCATGTTGCGAAGCAATATATGGAGGCTCGAAGAATTGCTATACAGGTTGGGTTAGTTCCCCTTTCTCTTTTTTCTCTTTTCTAACCAAATGTTAATATCTTTGTTTTATTTATTAATTGTTCCTGGATGCCAGACTCTAAACGATATTAGGCCAATTCTAAGCGATGTTCAGCCAAGGAATATATTCTCTCTTGTGACCAAAATTAAATCTTACATGGAGTGCTCTGAAATAAGGCATGAGCTCAATTTGCTTATTGAATTGTGCAATTCTAAGGTATATATGAGCTCATATTTTTATAAAAAGTTTAGTTTCTCCTTATAAAGTCTATATTCTAATTTTTTCTATATGATACATTTTCAGCTGAATCAGAATAATCTGGCATGGTATAGAGGTTGGTTCGCAAACTGAGCTGCATGCTAATGAATTGTGATCCTGTTTGTTATTGCAGTTGCATTTGAAGAGCTTATGTTCATGGTTTGAAGTTTCTTGTTTTGACTACTGATAGTCTAGGGATGCCAAGTTGAATTTCCTTAATTGTAGTTGTTTTCAAGTTGCTTCTTTAAAAAAACTCTCATTATAAGAGAGAATTAATGATTTTGTGAGGGAAGCTGCAATGTGTACGAGAGATGGACAGATGTTTCCAACTGCTGATATTTGGTCTTTGTTAATATTTTTGATTCATTGGCTTTTTACTATTTTTGTTAACATGCTTTAAACTATACTGTTCTCCTATAAATTGATCAGTAGGCTATTTTTCTATTTTCCATAGACAGATAAATTGTTAATCTACAAGTAAACTTAGGGGCCAGGTATAGTTTTGCTCAGTCGTGTTAAATTCGATATTTTCTCGATAAATTATGAAATGGGTATAGGAAAAGGACTGATCTTTGAGTGTTGTGTTCATTGTTGCACACTACAGAGAGGTGATCATGTATTTTCTAGTGTAAATTTTAGGGTACTAGTATGATTTTGGTCAGGAGTGTTAAATTATATATTTACTATCTAAATTCTAACATGGATAGCTGGTGTGTGTGTTTTAATTCACTCTGGGATTGTGGGTTGTTACTTATTTATATATTGTTGGTACTAATTTTTTTTTAGGTGTTGGTGAGTAATGGTTGATTATGCTTGAACTGGAGAGAGAGAGAGAGAGAGAGAGAGTGTGTAGAAAAGGTTTTTTACTTTATGAAATGGGTGATAGGAACTGTTTTGGAATTGAAAAGAAATAATAACTTTGCTTTGATTATGATGCACATAGTGAATTAAACAAATGTGATGATGCATTTCTAATGCTCATTGTAGGGGTTGGATTTTCTTGTTTTGAATAAAGATTATTGATCTATTAAGTAACAGATATGGTTTTGAATCAAAATTATTGGCCTCTGAATTAATAGATGGTTTTAATCAACATTATTGGTACGTGTGGTGACTTCTGACTAATGTCGGCAGCTAGCTGTTGATCGTTGGATAAAAATAAAATAAAATCATATAACTATGTAACCTGTAAATTAATACGCTTAGAATGTGATATTGATTGGTTTTTCCTCCATGACTTAATGCCTCTAATTTACAGGCATATTGACTTTGTATGAGACTGTTAAACTCAAGTGTATTTTATCTTGTTTTTCATTTTGGATTGATTTATTGCTATTATTGTTTATTCCTGTCCAAAAGCAAAGTCATCCATGAAGAATATAAAATAAGTCAAATTCTATGTCTACTTGCATAATAGTTTGATAACGAACAATTACTCCAGGAACAAGTGTACCACTACAAAAAATATATTTTTTTATAACGACTAGAAAGCGTTATAAATAATTTTGTATAACATTTTTTTAATTGTATCTAATTGTTATAAATACGAAAGTTATAATGGTTTAAAAGCGTTACAAATAGAATACACATATATAACACCTTTTTCCAAAGCTTAGCAAACAAAAACATTCAAACTCATCTACTATAACAACTTTGACAACCAAAATGTTATAAAAAGCAAATACAAACTTTATAAATGTCATTTTCAAGCATGGAAGATTCGTCCATTATTATAACAGAAAATTATGTACAGAAAATATTTTTTAAACAAATTAATTAAAACGAAACAATATTTAAAAATTTGAAATCACGAAAGGTTTTACAATCTCTGATGGCGAAAATCTGATTTTTTTTTAAATATATATACTTGTCAAATTTTTGCCAACCAAGTTGGCGAAAATGTGATAGTGACTTTTTTATTTTTTATTTTTTTGGTTTTGGTTTTTGGTTTGTTTTGGTTTGACTTTTGTTTAGTTTTATTTAGGTTTAGTTCTTTTTTAAAAAAGTTGTTGTAGCAATAATGTGATAGTATACATAATAATAAATTAGTATAGATAATAATCAAACGGCTGCTATTGATAATAGATGTGGTATCTAATTTTTGAAAAATTATTTTAGTTAATTTTAAATTATCGTTAGAAAATCTATTGGTTAATTATTTTCAACTTACATTGCAAACAAAGAAGCAGTGCCGTCAACTGATCCAGAAGGTAAATAAAGTTATGCAACCACCTTAAAAAGGATGTTGTCTAGATGTGAATTTCTTCCTTAAGATTGGCTTTTTCCTTTAAAGATGTTTTCTTGGATGCTTTGTTGTATATATCAATGAATGGAAGTTGTTATTTCTTGGAAACTTGGTGTTTGTATTTTCTGTTGCACGTGTGAATTGCTTCTTCTCCGAAAATGCATACATGTTTTGATCAACCAAAAAAGTAGGGATTAGTCACCTGGCACATGCTTTAGCTAAATTGTACACTCACCCCTTTCATAAAATCTAAGGAAGTCATCATATACTTGCACCTCGTTTAACAATATACATTACATAGACCAGGGACATTCAGATAAATTGCAAATGTTAATTAATAGCAGAAGGATATTTGATAGGAAATTAAGGTTCAAGTATAAGATACTCTTTGCCCATAAGATTGATCAAATGAATATATACATATATCCTTATATCAAAGGTACATAATATAATATAATATAATATAATAAATTAAATAGTTCCATATAATATATTTTAATGGCAAATTAAAATATCTGCAATGGAATGTCCTCGACATAAAACCATTTTCAGGTAAAAACAATGTGGAACTTGAGTTAGGAAGCCAGAAATAAAATTGGTCAAAATATTCACTTTAGTTTGTGAAGTTTTAAAATTCTCTTTTATTGTAATGCACTTGAGATTGTGAGAAAGCAATAATTTTTTTTTTTTTTTTTGTTCATCATGAGAACTAAGTCACTCTGAGCTAGCAACATTGGGGTTACTTTTTTGTTTTTGATAGAATACTGCTACGTAAAATCGATACATTTATTAGTTAATAAGATTTTGATTGAGGTTCTTTCATATTTGATGATTGTTGATGTTTATATGAAATTTTATTTTCAGATATATTTCAGTTTTATATAGAGGATGGACATGTTTAAATAGTTTTGCTGTAGAGATTTTTCTGAATTATGTTTCTAGGAAAATCATAGACCTCAAACTGTTCATAGTGGCCGACTTAACAGTTTTAGTTCGTCGTTACTGTCGTTTATTTAGTTATAAAACTACATTCCAAAAATATGGTTTAAATTTTGGATTTTCTTAATTGTAATTGTTTTCAAAGTTGCTGCTTAAAAAAAAAATTTCATTATAATGAGTCAAAGTTGCTACTTTTTTAAAAAAATTGCCTTCGTTCAACACCTCCATCGTATAACTCTTGTCGTCGCCCTTTTCTACACTCAATGTCCACATAATGAGTCAAAAAATTGAATCATCAGCCTTTTCCTATTCTTATTTTATCCAAGGGTACCTTTAATGCTGGCATTCTCCTTACTGAAACTCACTTATATCATGGGTAAGACTAACCCTTCTACTGAATCTGACAAAGGCTACAAAAATGGTATGTTGAAAACTAAAAGGTGAAATGCTAGCTTCTAATATCCATGTCACTGGATATCATGAAACGATATCTTCATCTGTCGGCCGTACGTAAAATTTGGAGTAGTCTTTCAAAAGCTTTATATAATGGTCAATTTTAGACGATTTTTGTCAAAAGTAGAAGGATTCTTATATTATAAAAAAATAGTGGGGTGCCCAGTAAAAAAAAATTGATAAATAAAGTAAAAAGTAACCCAAAAATTTTGTTAATTAAAATATAAATTTGAAACTCAAGATTCTTCATTTTTCCAATTCCGTAACAGAATAAAGTGAAGTTGGTATCTTGTCCTGGCATGGATGCAACCAACAATAAGCTATTTTAGTACGACCAAACATACCATATACTAAAGGTGGACAACAACATCTCTGAGTTTCTACTTGCTTCTGTACAATCTTTAATTTTTTTTTTCTATTATTTACTAAATGACTTTTTACAAACATAGCAACCAAATGGTAGTTTAATTATAAATTAATGAGGTTATAGTTACAAAAATCTGTTCGGACAGGACGGTTCAACCGGTTGATCCGTAAAATAGTATTTTTTTCGGATTGGAACAACGTTGACCGTTTATTTATTATTTTCAAAATTTAATTGTAAATGAATAATTTTGTAAAAAAAAAAAGCTTCTAGAAGAGATTGAATTTGAACCACTTAGGTTGAATTACAGGCTGAACCAACTGGTTATAAATTGATGAGGTTACAAGTAGTGTTAGAAAAATCGTATCGGACCAGCCGGTTCAACCGGTTGACCCGTTAACAGGTAATTTTTTTTTTGGGCCGAGACAGTTTTGACCGATTGTTTTTTTTTTCAAAATTTAATTGTAAATGAATAATTTTGTAAAAAAAAAAATAAATCTAGAAGAGATTGAATTTGAATCAACTGGTTATAAATTGATGAGGTTATAAGTAGTGTTATAAAAGTCAGACTGGACCGACCGGTTCAGCTGGTTGACCTGTGAACTGGTAGTTTTTTCAGAACAGAATAGTGTTGACCTACGATTTTTTTTTTCAAAATTTAATTGTAAATGAATAATTTTGTAAAAAAAAAATAGTATCTAGAAGAGATTGGATTTGAACCACTTACTTTGAACTACTGGCTGAACCAACCGGTTATAAATTGATGAGGTTATAAGTAGTGTTAGAAAAATCGAACCGGTCCGGTAGGTTCAACCGGTTGACTCGTAAGCTAGTAGTTTTTTTCGGACCGAGACAGTGTTGATCTACTTTTTTTTTCAAAATTTAATTGTAAATGAATAATTTTGTAAAAAAAAATATCTATAAGAGATTGAATTTGAACCACTTTGGTTGAACCACTGGCTGAACTAATTTGATCCGACCAAGTATTTTACTTAGTTGATCTCCAGTCCAAATTTTAAAATAGTAATTATAAGTATATATATCTTGAGTTCAATACTTACTGTGTAGTCATAATGTTTTAGTTTTAAATAACTTCTTTAGATTTAGGGGTGCAATTCGAACGGGTTAGGTTGGGTCGTGTTTGAGCTAAATCCGAATCTAACCCGATGTAATCAAATAGCAATCAAGTCTCAATCATTACAACTACAAACTGAAAATAGATTTAGGATAAGGAGTTGAAAATTTTGGATTTAAACCTATTTATTTAAAAAATATGAAACTATATATATATATATATATATATATATATATATATATATATATATATATATATATATAAGAGATAATTGTGTTACAGACTCCTGGTTCGAATGCCTACAAACTCAGCCCGAAGGCACCACACAAGTCCAAAGGCCCGCACCTGCACCGCACTTGAATCACACCTGCATCGCGCCACTACTAACATTAATTCCTCCAAAGAAAATTAAATGTATTTTTTTCGTTGCTCGAATCCGCGATCTCTTGGAAAAATATGTCTCACTCTAACCACTTGAACTAGAGATCATTGACAACTATATATATATATATATATATATATATATATATATTATTGGATTTCAGATTCTTTGAATAATTCGACACATGAATCTAAATTCAATCCAATTTTTGATTAGATTCAAATATTTTAATTTGACTTCGAGTCCGAACGTGAGCATCTTCGATCTTAACTCAACTCATTGACATATTTACCTGATGCCATGTAAACCTAATAGTTGAACATAGGAGGAGACAAATAATTCACAAAGGAGACGATAGAAACATGTGCTCCAGTTAGAATTTCTGTGTGCTGACACAACAAATTAAACTATATGATATAATATTGTGGTGATCTGGTGGAGGGGACATTCCTATGACCACTGAACTAAATAATGTGATCACCTATTGTATGTATCTCCAGTTACAGATAATAGGTGTTTAGCTGTCTCTGTGAGCTCTGACAGTAGTGTTCTTCTAATGACAAAAGTAGTGCTTTGTTTATTTTTGTATTTCTGAGCTATGAGACTGCAAATGTCATGTGTCACCTACTCTGAGACTGACAGTAGTGTTCTTTTACTAAAATAGTGTTCTTCTGAGAATGCATGAATTCATTATACTTTTTTATAGGAGATCCATATCCAACTTTTACGAGTCAGTCATAATTTCTATTTTCTGAGGGACAACTTTTACGAGTCAGTGACATGACATTGACAGTAACCGATCTCCTCTCAGCTATGGCGGCATGCGAATAATGTACTGCTTTTTTTATTTACATTATTTTAGTAAAACAAAAAAGAAAAGCCAAAAAGAGGAAGAAGATCAATCTCTTTTTTGTAGAGGGGCGGTGACAGTTAACCATCTCAGACGCTTGCAAACATAAAAATAAAAAAGACTTTTTTTCTAATTGGATTATATACTAGTCAAATTTGTATATATACAAACTTCTACACAAACTTGCTATAATATTCATATATCATATTATATATTATTATTACACAATGTCATCTATTATTTTATTTACCATAATGCGGAACAATAATTTTACTTTAAACTTTAACAATATAATAATAAAAAACATTATTTTACCACCATATTTTAACAGTGAATACCTCCACTACAAATATCACACAGAAAAAACATAACAATTTATTACGTGGAGATACTGGGACGGACAAATTGTTATCGGTGGACAATGGAGGATTCATTACATATAGTTTAATCTATCTCAACAAATGTCATTGTTTATATCACTATTGATGATCCCGACGTCGAACCATACAAGTAGGAGGGTTCAGTTTTTTTTTCTAGGTAGACAAAACACAACTATCTTTTCTATGCAGTCGATCGTCCCATTACAAGCATCAAGTCAATTCATCCCGAGAAAGAATTTCGGTGCAAAAAACGACATTTGGCTTAAAAGTTAACAGTAAATATATATTTTGCAAAAAAATTTAGTTATTAAATTATTTCTAATTTTATTGTTATTTTAAGTTGAACTTGAGGATTAAATATTTTTATGATGTGTTGATAAAAATATTTCAGTGTAAACTTTTGTTTTTCATTTGTACAATTGAACTTGTGTTTAAAATAATGTCATCGTATTTTAGAACAAAATAGACATTTACAATGTACTTTAAAGCGATAAAAACAACAACAACAACAACACATAGTTGTTGAAAAACAAACACCTCCTAAGTTTGTGTTTGGTATGTCTTGGCTCTTGCTTTAAGATTGTGGTTTAATATTTTCCAAGTATTTCAATTCCTATACTTAATACCGTCAAGACATAACGATGTAATGATTTGTGTTTATCTTCCTTTGAGTGAGAATATTAATTATTCATGAATATTATAACTTTATTAATTAACAATCTTGATTACGTAATGTGCACGTGCGTACAAATTTATCAAAAATAAATATAAAATTATTATAAATATTGTCATTCCTAGAAATCAAACTCAAGTAACCAAGAAAAATAACTCACACCTTAACCACTTGAGTTAGAATTATTTTGTTGTAAATAAATAATATTATGTACTTAAATAATTAGTTATTTAAAGAAAATAGTTGGTGGAGTATTTACGTACGGTTTAGACGGCTCAATTTGACAGTAGAGATGATATTAATATAAAAATCAAGTATTTTTAATAACTTACTAGCTAAAGATATTATGTCGAACATGAATGACTTTTGTTGTTATCGGGATGAGACATAAGAGTCCTGGCTGGACGGCAAAAGATCGGTGGATCGAGCCACCGTTTATGAAAAATGATAGGAGATAGGAACAATGGGCTAAAAGGTATGCAATGCAGCATGCACAGTGATAAGCGTCGGTCGTTGTACATCTCAGAAAAAACCAAAATATTATTATAAAACTAATTAATTGCTGATAAATATACAACATAGTAGTTAATTATGAATAGTAAACAAAGTCAACCATGTCACTTTTGGCACACATTCCAGTAGTGTGTGTGTGTGGTGCGAGGTTGCGAAGAGGGCCAAAACGCATACAGAAGATAGGATATGACCTAGCTAGTTAGAAACTTCATGCTTAACTTCCTTCACAATTACAAGCGGAAGCTGCATGAACCAACCTCCCTGCCAGGAAGTTAAGCATGAAAACAAAATATAATAATCCACTAATACATCTGTCAACCAAATATTAACACAGGAAAATTCCATTTGCATTTCTATTATGACCACTACCAGAAAAAGTCAAATTAGCGACGTCGAAAAACGTCGCTAAATAACCAAAAATCGTCGCTAATTAGGTTTAGCAACGTAATTAGCGACGTTTTAAAGCAGT
Organism: Iris macrosiphon; assembly: GCA_036927795.1. NCBI lineage: Eukaryota > Viridiplantae > Streptophyta > Magnoliopsida > Asparagales > Iridaceae > Iris > Iris macrosiphon. The sequence continues at coordinate 7,362,912 of JAYESA010000005.1, read as the reverse complement.
CGAAAAACACCAAGTCGCAAAAAAAAAAACGTCGCTAAACGTCTCTATGCCGACGTTTTTTAGCGACTTTAATGTGTCGCTAAATTTAGCGACGTTTTGCGACTCCAAGTAACTAAACAGCGACGTTTAGAAAAGTCGCTAAACGTCGCTGATTAGCGACTTCTATCGCGATGTTACACCGACGTCTTTAATGACCTGGCTATACTGCCATGTCAGCAATTGGCGACGTTTAGCGACGTCATTAGCGACGCCATTAGCGACGTCCTTAGCGACGTTTTACAGCGTCGCTAAGTAGCGACGTAATTAGCGACGTAAATTAACGTCGCTAAACGTCGCTGATAACGTCGCTAATTTTTAAAAAAAAATAAAAAAAAATAATGTGCAGAAGCAAACATTGGTGATTCCCTGCAGTTTTATATCATCTTCATCATACACACCAACATGATTCAATCTAGTTAACTATATAATCCAATTAAATTAAAGACCACAAGAAGTATCAATCCAATTAAATGTCGTTGATGGTCCATCCCGATAACATTTCGATAACATTCCATAGGCCGGAAAGTCGTTGATGGTCCACATAAGTGCTGCCCTCATCTGAAAATTCTGCTTTCTAGAAACATCGTACGTGTTGGCACCTACTTCCCACAGCTGATTCAACTCATCTATCAAAGGCTGTAAGTACACATCGATGTTCCTCTTCGGATTGTTCGGACCCGGGATAATAACGGTTAGGAACATATACGGAGTCTTCATGCACATCCAAGGCGGTAGATTGTACGGAGTGACGATCACAGGCCAACACGAATACTGGGAGCCCGAAAGTCCGAATGGGGTAAAACCGTCAGAGCAGAGCCCCAATCTGACATTACGCGCTTCCTCGGCAAAATGTGGATACTCTCGATCAAAGTGCTTCCATGCTTCTCCATCGGATGGATGATCCAATACTCCTTCGATCTGTTTTCGCCTGTGCCAACTCATGTTTTCTGCAGTCTCCTTAACCATAAACAACCGCTGCAACCGCGGCGTCAAAGGCAAGTAGTGCATCGAATCGGTAGGCTTCCTTGCACCGACAGACTTTCCTCTAACAGTGGCCTTGTAGCGATCAGCACCACAGAATCTACACGCATCTTCATCCTTGTCGTCTTTGTAGTACAACATGCACCCGTTGCGACATGCATCGATTTTCTCGTATCCCATCCAAAGCGATCTCACCATCCTCTTAGATCGATAGAAGTCTTTAGGCAACTTTGCACCCTCGGGCAAGATCTCTATAATCAAATCGAGCAGTCGATTATAGCATTCTTGCGACATGTTAAAATCGGACTTGATGCTCAATAATCTTGTAACCACCTCCAACGGTGAATGGTCCTCACAACCAGGATATAGTGGAGTCCTTGCATTCTCAAGCAACTCCATAAACTTTGCAGCATCGGCATTCGGTGCCTCCTCAGCTGCATCATAATTGTCCGGATTGAAACTAGGTCCCGCCGCATCATAATTGTCAGGATTGAAACTAGGCCCCGCCGCATCATAAACCATGTTCACTAACCCGTCGTCGTAAGCATCGTGGTCTTGGACATCCATATACGGCTCCACATAGGGCTCCGACTCCGATGCTAGAGATACAAGTTCTCCGTGCGCGGTCCACTGATAGTAATTCGGCGTAAAGCCCTTCGAGTATAAATGATATGTAACTTCCACTTCTGGATGATATTTCCTGTTGCGACATCTCACACATGGACACTTAATTTTGGTACCGTCCATGTACTGAGGGAACGCCTTGGCGAACTGCAGGAACTGCTGTACACCCTCAATGAATTCATCCCGCACACCGCACATGTCATCAGGATGACGGTTGTACATCCACGAACGATGACGCAGATAGTAATTCATATCCATTTCTAGATACTTCTGCAAAATTGACAGTATGTATCATATAAATTATTACATGCAAAATTAACTTCTGTGTCTGTGTCAGTGTCCGTTATGGGAAAAGCAGTATATATATATATATATATAACATTACCCAAATAATATCTTAATACCACTTTACTACTATACCTTAACCCACTGCCCCAAGATACTAATCCACAACCTTGGTACTAGCTTAACACACACCCAAGTACTGGAGATACCTACTTGGTTACACCCTTAGTATCCTAAGCTCATAAACTAAGTTTCTTGAGATACTTGATTAACAAATACCCATACCGCAGGTATCCTTTACTACTAAGTTTCCGGATTTTAGTGTAGTAGGCTCCAGCCGAAGCCAATAAGTTTCTTGAGATGCATGTCCTTAATGATGCATGCTGCGATGATATCTTTGCTCCATTAGAGGCTCTTCATACTGCTAGCTAGTGATTTCAGTAAGTGTTGAAATTAATCCTTTATTTATTTAAGCTGATTTGTAAGTTTCGTTTAGCTAATTCAACTGTTATAGTCATATTATTTAGACCATTAGGCATTTCTTGAAACTGGCAGTAGGGTGAGGAACTGAGATACATAACTCCGCAGTACTTTGCTTTCGGCAATTAACCCCTATATATATTGGGAGTGGAACGAGGAAGTAGCTAGAGCTCAAAATTCTTGGGGCACAATTAAGGACGGTTGCTTAGATCATACACTTCCTGGTCGAATAATTGGCGTTCTAATTAATTTGATCACATGATCAGTTGTTGTACGAATATTCAGGAATTAGTTCTAATTTGTTCACCCAATGTACGTAGTCATGACATATGAACATGGATTCAATAATAGCCATCATTTCTTCCCCTCCTCCATTGGACCAATGAATAGTAACCACAAAATCAAACAATTAGTATGTATGTATGTATGTATATATATATATATATATATATATATATTGCAAAAGTGCAAATAAATACACTTATGTTCTTTCTTTCTTATTCATCGATCCATATTATTTATTTATTTTATACTTGAAAGAAGAAATTAAAATCTGATCTCTACATGATCGCACATGCATGAACATTGTCAAAAAACCTAACCCTAACCCTAACCCTAACCCTAACCCCATGTCAAAAAACCTAACCCTAACCCTAACCCTAACCCTAGGTCCAGATCAGTGTCTGTGTCAGTGTGTGTGTGTGTCGTGTCTATGTCTGTGTCAGTGTCAGTGTGTGTGTCGTGTTTGTGTCAATGTCACATGTGTCCTGTGAGAGAGAGAAAGAGAGAGAGAGAGAGAGAGAGAGAGTATACCTTGCCGGAGTAGTCGCGGTCGACGGAGCTGGGGGGGGGAAATTTGTTTTCGAATCGAAATTTCAACTGACGGGGAAAAATGAAACCGACCCCTAATTAACCAAATTTTAGCGACGTTTAGCGACGTCCAATAAAAAATGTCGCTAAATTAAATATTTGCGACGTCAAGGACGTCGCTAAACACGTTGCTAAATATTTTGAGTATAAATGTCGCTATATACGTCGCTAAACGTCGCTAAATTAGACATATTAGCGACGTTTAGCGACCTTAATTGAACTTATAGCGACTTATCTTTTAAAATCGTATTAAAAGTCGCTAAACGTCGCTAAATGTCGCCATTTAGCGACGTCTAGCGACGTTTTTATAATGAGTCGCTAATTTATATATTATTAGCGACGTTTCTTTTGACGTCGCTAAAATACGTCGCTAATCCCGCTTTTTCGTGTAGTGGACTTGCGAGACATTTATGTATACTTCTAGCATATAAAAGCGGTTTCCAATAAAATAATGATATGGACACACATACATAGAGGGAGGACTAGGGTTTTATATTACGGATTTTTTCGTCTAAAGGGATAATTTTTTTCTCAATTGCAGCTAAAGGGAGGATTTCTGAAAAATTACAAAGGAGAGAACAACTCGCCAACTGAGTTGGCGGGTTGGAGCTGAAGGGGGAGGTCGCCAACTCAGTTGGCGGCTGATTGGGAGTTGGCGGGCGGGGTTGGGAAAATTTTGTCTCCAACAAAGTTGGAGTGAGCTGGCTGATAGTATACTTTTAAAGCTAAAAATAGCCATTATGTCTCGCCAACTCGGTTGGCGGCTAATGACCCGTTGTGCAACGTTCTGCAACGGCTAGCGTAAACCATTGCTTTCTTTATAAACACTGGCCATACTATAGTTTTCATTGTTGATGTTTTTGTCTTTGGACTATGAAAAATAGTCCCACATTGGCTACATCACCAAGTGGATATCTTAATATATTGCTTTGCATGTGTTGAGGTGTCACACGGGGTGTGGTGAGGCACATGGGTACCAGTTTCGCTCATACGGATAGCCGATTCAAACGGCGCAAGTGCGATGACCTGACCCGCCTTGCTCAGCAAGAAGACTTGCTTGATGCAAAAAAATTCAGACTTGGCCCTTCAGGAGTTCAGACTTAGACTTTCAAAGGCACGCTCGGAGTATCGCTCGACCGAGACGAATCATCGTTAAGGTGGGTGGCTACGATGAACCTGTCTTTGCTTGGCCTGCACACTTAAAAATATGGACGATATATGCTAGTCGCTAGGAGAATCATCCCTTGCATGCTAATAAGAATACAACGTACCTAACTAAGAAAATAATCCCATCTTGTACTACTTGCTTAGAACATGGAAATGTAATCTGCTGCTAGAAAGATAGAAACTTCATATGCGTTTCGTTATTCGAATAGAGTTCTCCCAATGCGCCGTAGTATATGTCTTCGCACCGTTTCAATGCTCGTCATAAAGATCATACCAGGAACCAATGCACTTCACATAATTATGGTGCACTCACTCGAGGTAGGAAGACTATCAAAATAGTCGTCACTTAAGGCAAGTAATGCAAACATGGAAAGGCTTTGGGACCATAAGTTCACCAAAATGATTTTTCGTACGGGGAACCGCATAATGCAAGATTGAATGATGTGATAAGCAAGAATAAAAGTGAAGAAGATTATAGACGGGTATGGCGGGAACGTGTAATAGGGCTCACTACCCGTGCTGCACGGAGCGCCGCTAACCCATCCCATAATCCAAATGGCTTGTACTGAATTGAATTGTCTTGAACTGTACTGAGAAAATATAATAACTCAAAATGGTCATAGACAAGTCATGCACGAGGTAATTGCTTGATTCCTCGGACGATCACTGGGGCACAAGGATCGTACCGACCTAGGAGGAATAATGGTGTATTGCGTGCCAACTACGGTTATGGTATGCGACACCGTAGTTGGGGAAGGACAATACTCGGTATTCGGGTCTTGGTAGAGCATACTACCTTGCACTAGCCGTATACCTATGATAGTCGCTTCAATCGGCGGGATGGCATACAATGACTCTTATTTATCACCTGTTCGCCTTGAATTACTCGTCTTGTATCAAGCATTGCACCCCATTCTGTCACGATACTATAAATCGGTCCTTTATGGCTAAGCCGGTGACCTTATGTTCATATAGATCTAAGTTTGGCTCGATTGCGATAATTCGCGTGCGAGTCATTGTATTGCATCGAAACAAGAATCTGAATAATCTGTGGAATAAAAACCTGAGTAATCATAGTATAACACATATGTGCAACCTAAGTAAATCGTTCACCCGAATCAGGAACCCGCTTGTGACACTTGTGCTGCTTATGTAAATTCTTGGTTTTATTATACATATTCGTGCTTGGGTTAACTTTGTCACGCCCCGATCCCGAAGGGGGCCGTTAGTCCTCGCTTGGGTCCTTACGGGACCGGTCGTCCTCGCTTGGGTGTGATACCGTACAAGCCTAGGATGCGCTTGCACAAGGCCAAAGTTTTGAACAAGGGCAAGTAAGCTATTCAAGACGGGAGCAGCGGCACAATATTGCAGAAAAGTAAAGAACACAATGACATAAGAAAATAATCTCTTTATTGATAATCAAGATGTGTTGCAAGTGACGCTTGGCCATGATTACAATTTACTCAAGCTTTCTTTCTCTCGATTACAATGACATCGGTCCATACATTACATCCCTTTATACAAAAGTAGCTCAAAGCAATCTCGATACGGCTCAAGGCATCGACTCTAGATTTTTGGGTCCTAGGGATGAGGCACGGTCATCGCTTTCTCGGACGATCCAACACCTGCGAACAAGCAAAATGTTGGTGGGTCAGCACTTTGGAGGAAGTACCGGTAAGTATAAAATCAACGAACAGAAACAACATTCACTAAAACCAACACTAAGTAATTATGTTATAAAATATTATATTAGTAGTGATCTTTCTTGTTTTACCTAGGTTCGTTTCATGCAGGACGGGAATGGAGTCATATTACTTCTTTTGGAAACATCTTTGAAATCAGAGTTCATGTTCAATTTACAAGCAAGCAGTTCATGCACGATATACAAGTTCATTTAATAACTCTAGTGCGCAGCATGTCTCGTGAGTCATATCATTCTCTAAAGACTCTAGCATGCATCTAGTGGACTATCTTCTTAGCATCTTGTCACACCCCAGTCCCAAAATATATGGAACCAGGCCACGTGGCAATAGCCAGCTGACACGTCTTCGAGGATATCCCAATTTAATGGATCCACGAAGAGTGCTACGCTGTCCTATAATACTACATGTCCAATATCAGTCAATAACAGGTAATCTAATCTCATCCACAATATAAAGAACAAGAAATACGAAATAAACTGCTGGTTGATAAATACCAGTCTCAAGATATCATAGTACAACCAGTAATGTCTGGTGGGAACAAACCCACTACTATGACGAAATAAAGTACTGAAATAAGATATAAAAGATAATGACTAGGGCATCGGTTGACTAGATAACGATGCACCCAATCTAGGCGGAAGGCCTACCAACTGGTCGCGGAAACTCTGACGGTTGCACCTCCAACTCCTCAGCTGTAGCGAATCTCGTCTCCTGTCCTGGGCCGTATACGGTGGGGTAGTAAGCCTCGTCTAAATCTGGAAAGATACCAGGTCCTCAGAGGGACGTAACAAGATATACAAAACACATGCCATATATGAATACTGAATAAAGTAAATACAGTAAGGGTGTGCTAGCCATCTAAGTGAATGCAATATGAGGACAACGCTGGTGCGTATAGGTAGGTGTAGGCATAACGCCCACGCTCCGAAGAGAGTAGCATCAGTACAGTATATCGTCCATAATGCTTCGAAGAACGTGGCAACAGTATAAGGGAAGATCATTGGGTCCGAAGCTCCTTTGAAACTACAGCTCCAATGTGGGTACCCTATACGCCTACTAGTTGTCCTCCCCGTCCAATGTAGATACGCAAGTCGACTACTCGACGTGCATACCCTGTATCTATATGCCAAGTCTCTAAATTATAACCTGAACTACGTACTAACCGTGATGTAGATTACACGCAACGATAGCTAGTCGAGTACGTAAACCCACATCCCAATATGAATATGTCTCAGTGAACGTGTAAGGTGTCAGGTCTCTGACAATACCAGGGTATCGTCCAATGGGTTGAGTCTGCTATGAGCTAAGTCCATATATAAACTAATCATCGACGTACCCGTCGAATGCACCCGAGACAACTCGGACGCGCACAGTTGTATAAATTACAAGCAACAAGAATACAATACAACAGATGCATATTTAAGTTAGACAGTAAATATAGCAAGGTATCTTGCCTGTGTCCTGAAGCTGGGAATGCCAAAAGCTGGTTCCTGCAATGTCTCCTGGCTGATCCAACGTTCCTAAGCACAAAATATAATATAACAATCTAATATCAGTCACTAAGAATACATAAGTAATTATGACGTTGCTCCTAGGTATTGTTGCCGGTTTACTGCGGACCCAATACAACGTCACATGTACACGTAGCTAGGGTGTACCCATGTTCTGTCTTTGGTCAACGTTCGTCTTGCAACAATAATTTACCGAGTTAAGGTTTGCCAATTTCTTCTACTATACTCGGAAATATGTCCTTGATTTCCTTGCTCAACAAACTAGATTTATACCCAGGGGTCCAGGTGAAATACTGGTCGTTGATGTCAGGCTTCAGGATTTGAGTACTCACTGGTTATTAGATGAGTTCTAATTTCTTGCTAATCGTCACCGTTATAGATATAATTTAGGTTTAACTAAGTTGTGTCCATAATATGACTCTCGCGATGACACGATACTCACATGTGAACACGATACAAGGGTACCGGCATTTACCTTGCTGGCGGGGCGAGGTTTTTCTCGTCGTCTGGCCGTCTTCCGGCGAGCAGCGGCAGCGGCTGAACAACAAGAGCAGGGACCGCAGCAGCAGCAGCCGCTCCGGCGTCGGCGCTGCTGGGTGGAGTCGCACGGGGGTGGTCGTACAGACGCGGGGGGTCGGCGTTGGCCTGCGGCACTGCCCCGGTCGGAACAGTCGAGGGCTGTCCGCGGGTTGGGGAGCAGTCGGCAGGGGAAGTCGGCGGGTTGGGGAGCAGTCGGCAGAGGGAGTCCGGCGGGTTGGGGAGCAGTCGGCAGAGGGAAGTCCGGCAGGTTGGGGAGCAGTCGGTAGGGGGAGTCCGGCGGGTTGGGGAGCAGTCGGCAGAGGAAGTCCGGCGGGTTGGGGAGCAGTCGGCAGAGGGAGTCCGGCGGGTTGGGGAGCAGGGTTTAGATGAGAAGGTCGGCTAGGGTTTTTAGGGAGGAGGAGTAGTAGTTTATTAGGGTTTGTATGAGGGGTTTATATTTATAGGTGGTGATGGTGATTATGGGCTGGCCTTGTGTGTGGGCTTGTCCTACCTTGTTGGGGGTTGGTCCACGTAGCAGTGCAAGGTGGCTTGGTCGGCTCGTTTGAGGTGGAATTGACCTCAATTAATATTTAATTAAATAAATGCAGGGCTCTCTCTCAAGAACTGCGGCGTAGCTAAGGCGTGATGCAATGGCGAGGTGCATTAAGACGTATTTTACTCCTATTTAATTCCAAATAGATCCTAGCGTCTTAAATTAAATTCTAATAATCTTGAATTAGTCGAGGGGGTTTACAATCTATCCTCCTTAGAGTATTTCGTCCTCGAAATTAAAACCTACGCATGGTAAAAGTTCTGAATGAATAAAAATGCTAACACATACCTAGTCCTTCGAAGAGGTGGGGATAGCGTTGTCTAATGTCCTCCTCGCGTTCCCAAGTTGACTCACCGGGTGCATGATGTCTCCATGCGACACGAACTAAGGGAATAGTCTGTCCTCGCAGTACCTTCTCGCTTTTGTCTAAAATCTCCACAGGCTCCTCTTCATATGATAGGTTCGGGCCGACTGTGATCTCTGAGTGGTCAAGTACATGACTTGGATCCGGTATGTACCTCCTCAGCTGCGATACATGGAAGACATCGTGAACTCCTTCTAAGGTCTGAGGCAAGGCTAATCTGTAAGCAACCTCTCCAACACGTTCTAACACGTCGAATGGTCCGATGTACCTTGGACTCAGCTTCCCTCGGCCTCCGAATCTGATAGTCCCTCGAGTAGGTGAGATCTTTAAGAATACGTGATCTCCAACCTAAAACTCTAAGGGTCGACGATGCGCATTCGCCCAATGCTTCTGTCGGTCTTGTGCTGCTCGAAGGTATCCTTGGATCTTCTTTAACTTCTCTACCGTCCGAACAACCAACTCTGGTCCGAGAATCTGTCGCTCGCCTATATCACTCCAGCATACTGGAGAACGATATTTTCTTCCATACAACGCTTCATAGGGAGCCATCTGAATGCTAGCTTGATAGCTGTTGTTGTAGGAAAATTCGACCAAATGTAAGTGGTCCTTCCATGATCCTCCGAAGTCAAGCATGCACGCTCTTAACATGTCTTCTAGCGTCTGAATGGTGCGCTCCGACTGGCCATCTGTTTGTGGGTGATACGTTGTGCTAAACTTTAGGCGAGTACCAAGGCTCTCCTGCATACTCCGCCAAAAGTAAGACGTAAATCTCGTATCCCTGTCAGACACGATGCTAACTGGCACTCCATGTAGGCGCACAATCTCCCTCATGTACATATCTGCTAAAGCCTCCGTCGATTACCCAACTCTAAAGGGTAAAAAGTGTGCGGACTTGGTGAGTCTATCCACGATTACCCATACTGCATTGCGCCCACTAGGACTTTTCGGGAAGCCTGTAACAAAGTCCATAGTGATATGCTCCCATTTCCACTCCTGTATAGGAAGCGGTTGAAGCAATCCTGCAGATCTCTGGTGCTCCGCCTTGACTTGCTGACACACCAGGCACTTGGCCACAAAGCGTGCTATCTCTCTCTTCATTCCGTGCCACCAGTAGTACTGTCTTAGATCTCTGTACATCTTCGTGCCTCCTAGGTGAATGGAATAGGTGAAACTGTGTGCCTCTGCCATTAATTCCTGCCGAAGTTCTCCATTTGGAACATAGAGATGATCTCCGCATCTCAATGTTCCGTCTTCGTGTATCCGTAATCCGATCTGTAATCCAGCCTCTGTCCTCTGTCTGAGCCTCTGAAATCTGGCATCTGTCGGCAAAGCAGCCTTGATTCTTTCTACCAGTGTCGATTGCAATTGGAAACTCGACAAATGTCCGTCTACTCCGTGTATGACAACCTCTATACCTATCTGCTCTAGGTCTCTCAACATATGTTGTTGGGTAGTCAAGAAGAATGCCATAGGTCTTCTGCTCAATGCGTCTGCTACTACGTTGGCCTTTTTCGGGTGGTACTGTAGCTCAATTTCGAAGTCTGTCATCACCTCGAGCCAACGTCTTTGTCTCTGATTAAGGTCCTTCTGAGTGTAGACGTATTTTAGGCTTTTATGATCAGTAAATATCTCCACTCTTTCTCCATATAGGTAATGCCTCCAAAGCTTTAAAGCAAAGATCACCGCTGCAAGCTCCAAGTCATGGGTGGGATAGTTCTTCTCATGTGTCCTCAACTGTCTAGAAGCATAAGCTACAACCTTTCCATGCTGCATCAAGACGCATCCTAATCCTTTTCCGGATGCATCGCTTGAAATTACGAATCCTCCGGGTCCAGAAGGTATGGTCAAGATGGGTGCTGTAGTGAAGCGCTTCTTCAGCTCCTCGAATGCCTTGTGACACTCCTCTGTCCAAGTGAACTCCTGCTCCTTACGGGTCAAGCGGGTCATTGGCTCTACAATCTTCGCGAAGTTCTCTACGAACCTCCGGTAATATCCGGCAAGTCCTAGGAAACTCCTCACTTCTGAGGCATTGGTAGGGGTTGGCCATGTCTCTACAGATGAAATCTTCGTCGGATCTACTGAGATACCGTCTTCTGAGATGACGTGTCCAAGGAAAGCGACACGATCTAGGAGAAACTCGCACTTGCTCAGCTTGGCATAAAGTCTCTCTCTCCTCAGCGTCTCTAACACTAGTCTCAAGTGCTCTTCGTGCTCCTCGTAGCTCTTCGAATACACCAAAATGTCGTCGATGAAGACTACCACGAACCGGTCTAAGTATTGGTAGAATACTCTGTTCATCAAGTTCATAAATACAGCTGGCGCATTCGTTAGTCCAAAAGGCATCACTAAGAACTCGTAGTGACCATAACGAGTCCTGAATGCTGTCTTTTGAATGTCTTCTCTTCGCACCTTCACTTGATGATAATCCGATCTCAAGTCGATCTTTGTGAACACCACTGCTCCTGTCAACTGGTCGAATAAATCGTCAATCCGCGGCAGGGGGTACTTGTTCTTGATAGTCAAAGCATTAAGGGCTCTGTAATCAATACACATACGTACTGTTCCGTCCTTCTTAGGTACAAACAATATTGGTGCTCCCCATGGTGATGCACTAGGACGGATAAATCCCTTGCTCTGCAACTCCTCCAATTGTAGCTTCAGCTCGTCCAACTCCTTCTTCGCCAATCGGTACACATTAGAAGATACCGGTGCTGCTCCTGGTACTAGCTCAATGGTGAACTCCATGTCTCTATCCGGTGGTAAGCCTGGCAATTCTTCGGGGAAAACATCCTCGAATTCTGCAACTATTGGTGGGGGCGTAATCTCCATAGCCATACAAGTTCCAGCTGTATGTCCTACTCCCTGTTCGACAGTCCCTCGCATGTACTCGAACTCCGGTTGATCTGGTGGTCTAAAAGTGACACTACCCTTCCGGCAATTCAGTACGGCGTTATACTGGCTTAACCAGTCCATACCTCGCACAACATCAAATTACGGCATAGGCAATACCAAGAATCGCGCTCTTATCTCTCTACCACATACGACTACCGAGCATGTTCTGATAGTGCTGATAACCGGCACGATACCTCCTCCGGTAAGAATCTTCCAACTCTTAGGCAAGGGGGAAGTCGCTACTCTATGCATTGCTACGAATCTACTAGATATAAATGACAATGTAGCACCAGAATCAAACAATGCTATCGCAGGTAAAGATGCGACTAAAATGGTACCTGTGATAGCTTCCCCTTCTGTTTCCTCCTCAGTAGTTGCTAATGCGAAGGCCTGTCCCTGTCTCTGTCCTCCTGCCTGCTGTCGGGCCCGCTCAAACTGTGCCTGCTGTGGGGCTAGGGGTGGTCCCCTCTGGAATCCTCCGGGTGCTAGTGGACGCTGACCTCCTGGTGGGGGTTGTATCCTCGGGGCTGGTGCTGCTGGCCTCTGTCCGGTCGACGGTGCTGCCTCCCTGCGCTGTGGGCAATCTCTGACAAGGTGCTGGCTTGCTCCACAAATCATGCATGTCCCAAGTCTTTTTCGGCAGTCTTTCTCGAAGTGACCTCTCTTACCACAGAAGTGGCAAGTCGGAAGTTCCTGGTGTGAATATGGTGCTGCTCTCTGCTGTGTCTGCGCTCCGAGACGACGGATGGGTCCTCCTGCTCTGGGCTGGACTCTAGCTGGCGTGGTAGTGCTGGAACGTCTAACTCTTCTGATAATGGCCTCTTGGATCCTTGCCTCTGCTAGGACCTCATAAGAAATCCTCGCCTGTGCGGTGGTATATCTCTGTAGCTCGAAATTGAGGCCGTGGTGGAATCTCTGCGCCTTCTCTAGTTCATTGGGTATCAGGACGGCTCCAAATCTGCTAAGGCGGCTAAAATCTGCGTCATATGCGTCAACAGTCATATTTCCCTGTTCTAGATATAGGAACTGGGAGTACAGGGCATTTTTGACTGTTGCCGAAAAATACTTCGCATTGAAGTACTCTAATAACTGTTCACAAGTCTGGTTCTTGCCTACACTGCGCTCGATGGAATTCTACCAGTGATGGGCGTTGCCTTTTAGTTGGGCCCTCACTGCGGTCATCCAAAGGTCTGGATGCAGTTGTGAAGCTTCTAATAGCATCTCCGTGTTGGCGATCCAATCGGAGATCTGTTCTGCAGTCTCATTGCCTGAAAAGGTATCTGGTCCCATCTGTCGGAACCATCTGACAGTACCACCTGTCGGGGCTGGTGGAGGTGCTGGTACTGGTGTCGCGGCAGGTGTCCTCTCTAGTACTGCCACCAGACTCTGTCGCAATGTCTCTGTCTGCTGCCACTGTGCTTGCATCATTGCTTGGAAGAACTGTAGCATCTGTGGCTGGCCATCTAGCTATGGCATCTGGGGTGGATAAGGTGGAGGCGGTGGTAGTGGAATCTCTGGTTGTGCAGTAGGCGTCTCCTCAGATGTCGGCCTCTCAGTCTGCGGCATCGGCGTAGCTCCTGAAGTCTGGCCCTCACAATGCTGTGTGGGGATCGTCTGGGAAGTCTGTCCCTCAGGCTGCGGTGTAGGATCGCCCTGCGATGTCTCGTGCCAATGTATCAGCGGGGTCTGTAGCGGGGGTTGCCCTTGGGGTACCTCATCTCGTTGAGTGGTGTTATCTGGCACCGCGGCACGGGGTGCTCCTCGTCCACTGCTCAAATTCATCTTGCTGCAAGAGATAGAGCTTCATTAAAAGAGTACGGGAACAACAAACAGGATGCAGATTATTTAGAAGCAGTATGAAGGAAGTTCAAAGACGAATCAAAGTGGATGAGACCTAATAATTTCTATCCTATTGCAGGCTCGCTGGGCATGTTACCATACCACAAGCGAAAAGTCGAAGAGGACCTGCATGGGCCACCACTAAAACCATGTCACGCCCCAGTCCCAAAATATATGAAACCAGGCCACGTGGCAATAGCCAGCTGGCCCGTCTCCGAGGATATCCCAATTTAATGGATCTACGAAGAGTGCTACGCTGTCCTATAATACTACATGTCCAATATCAGTCAATAACATGTAATCTAATCTCATCCACAATATAAAGAACAAGAAATACGAAATAAACTGCTGGTTGATAAATACCAGTCTCAAGATATCATAGTACAACCAGTAATGTCTGGTGGGAACAAACCCACTACTATGACGAAATAAAGTACTGAAATGAGATATAAAAGATAATGACTAGGGCATCGGCTGACTAGATAACGATGCACCCAATCTAGGCGGAAGGCCTACCAACTGTTCGCGGAAACTCTGACGGTTGCACCTCCAACTCCTCAGCTGTAGCGAATCTCGTCTCCTGTCCTGGACCGTATACGGTGGGGTAGTAAGCCTCGTCTAAATCTGGAAAGATACCAGGTCCTCAGAGGGACGTAACAAGATACACAAAACACATGCCATATATGAATACTGAATAAAGTAAATACAGTAAGGGTGTGCTAGCCATCTAAGTGAATGCAATATGAGGACAACGCTGGTGCGTATAGGTAGGTGTAGGCATAACGTCCACGCTCCGAAGAGAGTAGCATCAGTACAGTATATCGTCCATAACGCTCCGAAGAACGTGGCAACAGTATAAGGGAAGATCATTGGGTCCGAAGCTCCTCTGAAACTACGGCTCCAATGTGGGTACCCTATACGCCTACTAGTTGTCCTCCCCGCCCAATGTAGATACGCAAGTCGACTACTCGACGTGCATACCCTGTATCTATATGCCAAGTCTCTAAATTATAACCTGAACTACGTACTAACCGTGATGTAGATTACACGCAACGATAGCTAGTCGAGTACGCAAACCCACATCCCAATATGAATATGTCTCAGTGAACGTGTAAGGTGTCAGGTCTCTAACAATACCAGGGTATCGTCCAATGGGTTGAGTCTGCTATGAGCTAAGTCCATATATAAACTAATCATCGACGTACCCGTCGAATGCACCCGAGACAACTCAGGCGCGCACAGTTGTATAAATTACAAGCAACAAGAATACAATACAACAGATGCATATTTAAGTTAGACTGTAAACACCCTGATTTTCGGAATAAAATTTAATATGATTTTCCTATTTTCTGGAATTTTCTGAAGGAAGAACCAAAGTACATAAGAGATAAAGGATTTTTTCATACAGTTAATTGGTGTTAAAATATTCTGGAATTAATAATTTGTTGTGTAAAATGGAAAACCGGACCTACGGTATTTTTTGGTGAATTATTTGGACCCCGAAAACGAGTTTTATAGCTCAAAAGAGTTATTGGGTTGTTGAACCGAACCGAACCAAGCAAACCCTACCCGCATGTGTACTGTAGCATTATATAAGCTGTGCCTTGGAGTCCGTACCCTAGGCAGCCGCCACCGTGAGTATTCCCTCCCAGCCACCTTGCTTTCCTCTTACCGCCGCCTGGCCGATCCCGCCGCCGACAGCAGCCGACCCAACCCCGTCCACGAGCCGCCTCCCAGCCACCCGACTCGTCGACACCGCCGTCGGCTCCTTCATCCGCTGCAGGCCGCCTCCAGTCCCTTGGCGAGAACCCCTCACCGCCAGCGATCCCGCCGGCCGCCTCTAGTCCCACCCTCGGCCCTCGACCCGCGACAGGCCGTCGCCCGAGAACCGGCCGCCGCTCGAGACTCGCGGCGCCGAGAGACGCCGAACCCCCCCCAGCGTGCGAGACGCACCGACCCGGCCGCGCGAAGCCGCTGCCCTAACCCGACCTCGAGGCCGACCCCTCCGGCGAAGCCCTCGACTGTCCCGACCAGAGCCCTCACTCGGACTCACAGCAGACCCGATCAGAATTCGACTCGCGTCGAATTGACTTTCGGACACCAGAATTCAGCGTTCACGGAGCCCTGTTCAGGTACCGTTTACTCTCAACTCGCAACTCCAATTTCGATTCCATAAATTTCTATGCGTAGACTGTATAATCCTCTCGGTGCCCGTGCAACTCGCTCGGTGCATCGCGTCCTGTGGTGATCGTACACCGCGATCCAAAACAGGAAAAAAACACCGCCCTGTTTCACCTCGGAACTGAGTCCGCCCCGCCAATCGGGATGACTTGGTCGTACGCGGTCTTTACCGAACTGTGCGCGATATCGATACGGTTGTGTGGGCTTTCGCATAAGTCGATTCGGAGGTGCGTGCACCCCGGAATCAACGCGTATCCGCCGACGACACCCCGTATCCGTCCTTTCTGGAACACGCTGTAACTTCGTGTACACACGTCGGATCGAGACGAAACTTGCGCCATCGGATTTGTAGCAATACGCTGGTCCTGTGAGCCAAGTTTGGTTCGATTCTGAGAACGTTGACAAAATCACGTATCGTGGGCCCCACCGGCTCCACTTGACGGGTGATTTTGTGATCGGCTCATCGGAATCCAATTCTGGAAGTTTCGTTGGGTTCGTATCATCGTTCCTGACTTGTAGACACTGAGTTTAAGTAATTTGGAGACCTTTGACCTTGACACGCTTTTCGGTGCAAAGTGGCCCACATGTGGAACCCGCTTTGGCCCGGAAATGACCTTTTTGCCCCTGTGTCCAAATTGGATGTAAGGACAGGCATTTCCAGCTATTTGACATCTTCTGAGACTGTTGGTGATGTTTATTATAGCTTTTGGAGTAGTACCTACCGGATCCACTGATACAGGGACAGTTGTTGATATTCGGACATCAGGCAAGTGTACCTTGCCAAACTCTGCAGCTTAGTGATTTATTTTCCTTGCTTTATTTATAGTGCTGTGCATGCTCAACCTAGGACCGTGTGACGTACTTAGCGTCCGATTATCAGTCGGGTGCCGACACTCTACGCAGTGTTGGGTACGGTCATCTAGAGATGGACATTCGTGACACTTTATATTCTCGTACTTGTCTTATCAAGTACCCTATGACCCAGGACACTTGACACTATTCATGAGACAGGATTTTCCCGAGATATTCTTGGTGATTCTGTATAGGATACAGGACATGGACATTATATTCTTAGATACTTTATGACTTGTTGCATTTAGCTATGATCGTGCTTGACATGGGCATGAGACGTTATAGTCATGATATGCGTGGTTACATTGGGTGGGGAGAGACACACAGGCTACAGGCTGTATTTATATATATCTTCTATTATTGAGAGGTCGTAGACTCTCGTAGCAGAGCTAGACCCACTACCGGTTATTACCGCTACCGGCTCCCCGACACAGAGCTTGTAGTAAGTGATGCTCTCACTTGCATTTCACTTAGATGGTTACATATTTTACCCCATTGTTTCATTTAGTTATTTATTTGCTGCACTGCTTATTTATTTATTGGCATGAGCTTTCTTGTACCTTGCTATGTCCCCTGAGGACCTGGATCCGGATTTTGTCCCCAGATTTTGCAGACGAGGTTTATCCCGAGGTTTACGGGATCGGAGCAGGAGCTGATCCAGGAGCTGTACCACCATCCGAGGATGAGGTCTTAGCTGAAGACTTCTCTTGAGCATCCATGTTCATGCTCAGCTTTTATTATTTTTTCAGTCTTTTACATTCTGGTCATTTGAACCATTGTACTAGATATTTATCGGGTTGTTCCCCGAAGTACTTTGTGAGACTAGATGATGATTTACATTCTTTATTATTCTGTGGATCATATTTTTTATCTTGTGTGGATGAGATTAGTTGTGCCAAGATTGTCGTAGACTTGTTTTACAGCTTAAGTATGCCCTGATGGATCCATTAGATTGGGTTGTCCATCGGTGCGTACTGCTGGCCATTGCCACGTGTCTGGTCCCACGGTATTTTGGGACTGGGGCATGACATGGTTTTTGTGGTGGCCCATGTAGGTCTACGACTAAATTGTTCGGTTTCAACTTAGGGACCGAACCAGCCTGCCCTAAGGATAGTATAAATCATAGGATCTCATCCATTATTAACCATTTGTTGAACTCTATATCGAACTCGAAATTTGTTACTTGAACTGCATCCTGTATTGATTCCTCTGAGCGTTCTTATAGTTTATCTTTTGATTGCAGAGCAATGGATTCCAGGAACGGAGATGATATTCCTTTGGATACACCATACGACATTGTGGTTACTTATGGAGACGGAGTGACACCAGGGGATGGAGGACAAGCATCGCAGAGTGATCAAACCGGTCAGCCTAATCCCAGGTTCCGGAGAGATGACATCCCACCTCCACCTCAGTTCACTCCCCAGATGCCAGTATTCCCGCCAGGACAAGCCATGGACGGGCAACAAATATTCCAGATGATGTATGCTATGATGCAAGCACAGCAACAGATTCAGCAAGAGGCCCATCGCCAGGAGGCCGAGTATCTGAGGAACAGCCTGGTATCCGCATTGGAGCAGGCAAATCCGCCAGCGAGGCGAACATCGACGGGATCTATCACTGATTTCCGTCACCTAAAGCCTCGCACATTTTTTGGTAAGGAAGGGCCAACGGAAGTTCATGAGTGGCTCACCAAAATTCAGCATCAGTTGAAAGCCGCCAAACTTCCAAGAGAGAAGTGGATGACTGCCGTCAGAATGCAGTTAACTGATAATGCGCATCACTGGTGGCTAGCAGAAGAAAGGAGGCTCGGACAGGACCGAGTCACATGGGAAGAGTTCTCCAGACTCTTCCAAGAGATGTACATTCCAGCAGTCGCACGGTCAGAGCTCAGAGACAGGTTCAACCGCCTTATCCAAGGCAGCATGTCAGTGGAGGAATACAATGCGGAATTTATTCGCCTGAGCCACTTTGCCCCGACATTGATTTCGACGGAGGAAGAAAAAGCAGAGAAGTTCTTTGGCGGCTTAAAGTTTGAGCTTCAGAGAGTGATTGGATCGGTAGCACCTACCTCTTATACCGATGTCCTTGCAGCAGCCCGACGCTTGGAGCGCGTCACTAGGAGGGAGTCTAATCTGAAGAGGCCTATCACATCAGCACCATCCAGGCCAGCACATGGGGATTCAACGAAGCGAACCCAGAGGGGTATGCCAGAGAGAGCAGCACATAAGGACAGACCTCTTCCTACTTGTCACCACTGCGGCAAGGTAGGACACATTGAGAAGGAATGCAGGCGTAAGTTGGGACTGTGTTTGAGCTGCGGATCCAACCAGCATTTTTCCAGGGACTGTACTGAACGCAGAGACGGAGCACCAAGACTAGCATTACCTGCACCACGACCAGCCTATCCAACAGCAGGAGGCCAGCAGACAGGAGTTGGTAGGGTCAGACCACCAGCCCCAGGAGGGAATCAGCAGAGACCACCACTGGCACCACAGGCAGCCCTATTTCAGCAGCAGCAGCAGCAGAGAGGTCCAGCTCAGGGACGAGGACAGGCATTTCCATAAGCTGTTGAGGAGGAGGCTACAGCAGGCGAGGTCATCGCAGGTACTATTTTAGTAGCTTTATTACCAGTTGTAGCTTTATTTGATTCTGGAGCATCGCATTCATTCATAGCAGCTAGCTTTGTAGCCACCCATAGAGTAGCTACCGCACCCCTTCCGAAGATGAAGAGGATTCTTATGGGAGGTGAAATTATTCCGGTTAGTGACGTCTGTAGATCTTGTTCTGTAGTCGTATGTGGCAGAGAAATGCGAGCTCAATTTCTGATATTTTCTATGCCGGATTATGATGTTGTACTTGGTATGGACTGGTTAAGTCAGTACCATGCGACTCTTGATTGCCGACTTGGGCGGATTATATTTAGACCGCCTGGACATCCAGAATTCGAATTTCTTCGAGGAGCAGTAGAGCAAGGAGTTCAGCCTACTCTTAGGGTACTATCTGTAGAAGGGGAGACAGGTTACCCAAGAGTTATATCAGAATTTGTGGATATATTTCCTGATGATCTTCCAGGTTTACCGCCTGATCGGGAAATAGAATTCACAATAGACTTAACTCCAGGAGCAGAGCCAATCACTTCATCAGTTTATCGGCTAGCACCTAAGAAGTTAGTGGAGTTGAAGGAACATGTTGATGATCTTCTGGAGAAGGGTTTCATTCGGCCCAGTGTTTCACCTTGGGGAGCACCCATCTTATTTGTGCCGAAGAAGGATGGAACAGTACGGTTGTGCATTGATTACAGGGCACTAAATACTGTCACCATCAAGAACAGGTATCCCTTACCATGCATTGATGATCTATTCGATTAATTGAGTGGTGCAAGGGTATTCTCGAAGATTGACCTTAGATCCGGCTATCATCAGATCAAGGTGAGGAAGGAAGACATCCCGAAGACAGCTTTCAGGACGAAGTATGGGCATTATGAGTTCTTGGTGATGCCGTTTGGTTTAACCAACGCGCCAGCAGTATTTATGAGTTTGATGAACAGAGTCTTCCATCAGTTCTTGGATAAATTTGTAGTTGTATTCATTGACGACATTCTCATATATTCCAAGAACCGTGAAGAGCACGAGGAGCATCTTAGAATCGTGTTAGAGACCTTGAGACAGGAGAAGTTATATGCCAAGCTTAGTAAGTGTGAGTTCTGTATGGACAAAGTACTTTTCTTGGGGCATATCATATCAGGAGAAGGACTTTCAGTGGATCCAGAGAAAGTTGCGGCAATAGAGACTTGGCCTACACCCACATCAGTCGCAGAGGTGAGAAGTTTTCTCGGACTTGCGGGATATTACCGAAGGTTCGTAGAAAATTTCTCGAGAATTGCAGAACCGATGACGAAGCTGACACGCAAGGACCAAGAGTTTATTTGGACAGAAGACTGCCAGAAGGCCTTCGAAGAACTGAAGAGAAGATTAACAACAGCACCTGTCTTGACTCTTCCTTCAGGGTCAGGAGGTTTTGTTGTTTACAGTGATGCATCAGGCAGTGGACTAGGATGTGTTTTGATGCAACATGGCAAAGTCATTGCTTATGCGTCAAGACAGTTGAAGGTCTACGAGAAGAACTACCCAACACATGATCTGGAGCTAGCAACAGTTATATTTGCATTGAAGATATGGAGGCACTATCTTTATGGGGAGAGGGTAGAAATCTTTACTGATCATAAGAGTCTGAAGTATGTGTATACTCAGAAGGAGCTTAACATGAGACAGAGACACTGGCTGGAACTGATGGTGGATTTTGACATAGATCTGCAGTATCATCCAGGAAAGGCGAATGTTGTTACAGATGCACTCAGCAGGAAGCCTACGACTTATTTCTTGACGATGCAGCCCGAGCTATTGAGAGATTTACAGGAGCTACAGATAGAGGTTGTCGTACCGGGACAGAATGGCTTGATGGCTAACCTTGAGATTCATTCATCACTCGTCGAGAAGATTAAAGAGACATTGCCCACCGATGCTAGGTTTCGAAGACTGAAAGAAAGGACAGAAGCTGGCATGCAGACAGGACTTCGCATATACGAAGACGGAACATTGAGATTTGGAAACCGCCTGTATGTTCCAAATAGAGAATTGAGACAGGAGTTAATGACTGAAGCACATAGCTCTATGTACTCTGTTCATCCAGGAGGAACCAAGATGTATCGAGACTTGAGACAGTATTACTGGTGGCATGGAATGAAGAGAGAGATTGCAAGATTTATGGCCAAATGTTTAGTATGCCAGCAAGTAAAGGCCGAGCATCAGAGGACTGCAGGTATGTTACAGCCGCTTCCTATACCAGAATGGAAGTGGGAGCATATCACGATGGATTTTGTTACAGGATTTTCGAAGAGCCCCAGCGGAAGAGATGCAGTTTGGGTGATAGTGGATCGACTCACTAAATCGGCACACTTCTTGCCATTTAGAGTTGGACAGTCCACAGAGGTACTAGCCGACATGTATATGCGACAAATCGTCAAATTACATGGAGTACCTGTTAGTATTGTATCAGATCGAGATTCAAGATTTATATCTCATTTCTGGAGAAGCATGCAAGAGAGCCTGGGCACCAGACTCAAATTTAACACGGCATACCACCCGCAGACAGATGGATAATCGGAGCGCACCATTCAGATCTTAGAGGACATGTTGAGATCATGTATGCTAGATTTCGGAGGATCTTGGGAAGATCATTTGCACTTAGTAGAGTTCTCCTACAATAACAGTTATCAGGCCAGCATCCAAATGGCACCATTTGAAGCTTTATACGGAAGGAAGTGCAGGTCACCTATATGCTGGAGTGACGTTGGTGAACGTCAGATACTGGGACCAGAATTGGTCACACAGACAGTGGAGAAGGTGAAGCAGATACAGAATCATCTACGAGCAGCTCAGGACAGACAGAAGCATTGGGCTGATACACACCGGCGTCCCCTAGAGTTCAAAGAAGGAGTTCACGTATTCTTGAGGATTTTGCCCACTCGTGGTACTATCAGATTCGGGAGCAGAGGCAAGCTGAGCCCAAGGTATATTGGGCCATTTGACATCCTAGAGCGCGTTGGTGAGGTGGCTTATCGTCTTGTATTACCTCCATCCTTAGAGGGAGTGCATGACGTATTCCACGTCTCACAGCTGCGAAGGTACGTGACCGACCCAAGTCACGTAGTCGATCATTCAGAGATCGCAGTAGGCCCGAGCTTGAGGTATGAAGAACAACCAGTTGGCATCCTCGACGTCAGTGAGAAGACATTACGGGGACAGACGATCAGACTGGTTCGAGTAGCTTGGAAGCATCATTCACCTGGAGAATCGACTTGGGAACGAGAAGATAATATGCGCCAGCGATACCCCCACTTGTTCGAGGAGGCAGTTGTAAACTAAGCAACCTTGTATTTTCTTAATTCTTTCTGCAGTAGCTTATTCTTTGATTGCGAGGACGCAATCCTTTTAAGGAGGGAAGATTGTAAACACCCTGATTTTCGGAATAAAATTTAATATGATTTTCCTATTTTCCGGAATTTTCTGAAGGAAGAACCAAAGTACATGAGAGATAAAGGATTTTTTTATGCAGTTAATTGGTGATAAAATATTCTGGAATTAATAATTTGTTGTGTAAAATGGAAAACCGGACCTACGGTATTTTTTGGTGAATTATTTGGACCCCGGAAACGAGTTTTATAGCTCAAAAGAGTTATTGGGTTGTTGAACCGAACCGAACCAAGCAAACCCTACCCGCATGTGTACTGTAGCATTATATAAGTTGTGCCTTGGAGTCCGTGCCCTAGGCAGCCGCCACCGTGATTATTCCCTCCCAACCACCTTGCTTTCCTCTTACCGCCGCCTGGCCGATCCCGCCGCCGACAGCAGCCGACCCAACCCCGTCCACGAGCCGCCTCCCAGCCACCCGACTCGTCGACACCGCCGTCGGCTCCTTCATCCGCTGCAGGCCGCCTCCAGACCCTCGGCGAGAACCCCTCACCGCCAGCGATCCCTCCGGCCGCCGCTAGTCCCACCCTCGGCCCTCGACCCGCGACAGGCCGTCGCCCGAGAACCGGCCGCCGCTCGAGACTCACGACGCCGAGAGACGCCGAACCCCCCCAGCGTGCGAGACGCACCGACCCGGCCGCGCGAAGTCGCTGCCCTAACCCGACCTCGAGGCTGACCCCTCCGGCGAAGCCCTCGACTGTCCCGACCAGAGCCCTCACTCGGACTCACAGCAGACCCGATCAGAATTCGACTCGCGTCGAATTGACTTTCGGACACCAGAATTCAGCGTTCACGGAGCCCTGTTCAGGTATCGTTTACTCTCAACTCGCAACTCCAATTTCGATTCCGTAAATTGCTATGCGTAGACTGTATAACCCTCTCGGTGCCCGTGCAACTCGCTCGGTGCATCGCGTCCTGTGGTGATCGTACACCGCGATCCAAAACAGGAAAAAACACCGCCCTATTTCACCTCGGAACTGAGTCCGTCCCGCCAATCGGGACGACTTGGTCGCACGCGGTCTTTACCGAACTGTGCGCGACGTCGATACGGTTGTGTGGGCTTTTGCAGAAGTCGATTCGGAGGTACGTGCACTCCGGAATCAACGCGTATCCGCCGACGACACCCCGTATCCGCCCTTTCTGGAACATGCTGTAACTTCGTGTACACACATCGGATCGAGACGAAACTTATGCCATCGGATCCGTAGCAATACGCTGGTCCTGTGAGCCAAGTTTGGTTCGATTCTGAGAACGTTGACAAAATTACGTATCGTGGGCCCCACCGGCTCTACTTGACGGGTAATTTTGTGATCGGCTCATCGGAATCCAATTCTGGAAGTTCCGTTGGGTTCGTATCATCATTCCTGACTTGTAGACACTGAGTTTGAGTAATTTAGAGACCTTTGACCTTGACACGCTTTTCGGTGCAAAGTGGCCCACATGTGGAACCCGCTTTGGCCCGGAAATGACCTTTTTGCCCCTGTGTCCAAATTGGATGTAAGGACAGGCATTTCCAGCTATTTGACATCTTCTGAGACTGTTGGTGATATTTATTACAACTTTTGGAGTAGTACCTACCGGATCCACTGATACAGGGACAGTTGTTGATATTTGGACATCAGGCAAGTGTACCTTGCCAAACTCTGCAGCTTAGTGATTTATTTTCCTTGCTTTATTTATAGTGCTGTGCATGCTCAACCTAGGACCGTGTGACGTACTTAGCGTCCGATTATCAGTCGGGTGCCGACACTGTACGCAGTGTTGGGTACGGTCATCTAGAGATGGACATTCGTGACACTTTATATTCTCGTACTTGTCTTATCAAGTACCCTATGATCCAGGACACTTGACACTATTCATGAGACAGGATTTTCTTGAGATATTCGTGGTGATTCTGTATAGGATACAGGACATGGACATTATATTCTTAGATACTTTATGACTTGTTGCATTTAGCTATGATCGTGCTTGACATGGGCATGAGACGTTATGGTCATGATATGCGTGGTTACATTGGGTGGGGAGAGACACACAGGCTACAGGCTGTATTTATATATATCTTCTATTATTGAGAGGTCGTAGACTCTCGTAGCAGAGCTAGACCCACTACCGGTTATTACCGCTACCGGCTCGCCGACACAGAGCTTGTAGTGGCTCAGCCTGAGACTAGTGATGCTCTCACTTGCATTTCACTTAGATGGTTACATATTTTACCCCATTGTTTCATTTAGTTATTTATTTGCTGCACTGCTTATTTATTTATTTGCATGAGCTTTCTTGTACCTTGCTATGTCCCCTGAGGACCTGGATCCGGATTTTGTCCCCAGATTTTGCAGACGAGGTTTATCCCGAGGTTTACGGGATCGGAGCAGGAGCTGATCCAGGAGCTGTACCACCATCCGAGGATGAGGTCTTAGCTGAAGACTTCTCTTGAGCATCCATGTTCATGCTCAGCTTTTATTATTTATTTCAGTCTTTTACATTCTGGTCATTTGAACCATTGTACTAGATATTTATCGGGTTATTCCCCGAAGTACTTTGTGAGACTAGATGATGATTTATATTCTTTATTATTCTGTGGATCATATTTTATATCTTGTGTGGATAAGATTAGTTGTGCCATGATTGTCGTAGACTTGTTTTACAGCTTAAGTATGCCCTGATGGATCCATTAGATTGGGTTGTCCATCGGTGCGTACTGCTGGCCATTGCCACGTGTCTGGTCCCACGGTATTTTGGGACTGGGGCGTGACATAGTTTTTGTGGTGGCCCATGTAGGTCTACGACTAAATTGTTCGGTTTCAACTTAGGGACCGAACCAGCCTGCCCTAAGGATAGTATAAATCATAGGATCTCATCCATTATTAACCATTTGTTGAACTCTATATCGAACTCGAAATTTGTTACTTGAACTGCATCCTGTATTGATTCCTCTGAGCGTTCTTATAGTTTATCTTTTGATTGCAGAGCAATGGATTCCAGGAACGGAGATGATATTCCTTTGGATACACCATACGACACTGTGGTTACTTATGGAGACGGAGTGACACCAGGGGATGGAGGACAAGCATCGCAGAGTGATCAAACCGGTCAGCCTAATCCCAGGTTCCGGAGAGATGACATCCTACCTCCACCTCAGTTCACTCCCCAGATGCCAGTATTCCCGCCAGGACAAGCCATGGACGGGCAACAAATATTCCAGATGATGTATGCTATGATGCAAGCACAGCAACAGATTCAGCAAGAGGCCCATTGCCAGGAGGCCGAGTATCTGAGGAACAGCCTGGTATCCGCATTGGAGCAGGCAAATCCGCCAGCGAGGCGAACATTGACGGGATCTATCACTGATTTCCGTCACCTAAAGCCTCGCACATTTTTTGGTAAGGAAGGGCCAACGGAAGTTCATGAGTGGCTCACCAATATTCAGCATCAGTTGAAAGCCGCCAAACTTCCAAGAGAGAAGTGGATGACTGCCGTCAGAATGCAGTTAACTGATAATGCGCATCACTGGTGGCTAGCAGAAGAAAGGAGGCTCGGACAGGACCGAGTCACATGGGAAGAGTTCTCCAGACTCTTCCAAGAGATGTACATTCCAGCAGTCGCACGGTCAGAGCTCAGAGACAGGTTCAACCGCCTTATCCAAGGCAGCATGTCAGTGGAGGAATACAATGCGGAATTTATTCGCCTGAGCCGCTTTGCCCCGACATTGATTTCGACGGAGGAAGAAAAAGCAGAGAAGTTCTTTGACGGCTTAAAGTTCGAGCTTCAGAGAGTGATTGGATCGGTAGCACCTACCTCTTATACCGATGTCCTTGCAGCGGCCCGACGCTTGGAGCGCGTCACTAGGAGGGAGTCTAATCTGAAGAGGCCTATCACATCAGTACCATCCAGGCCAGCACATGGGGATTCAACGAAGCGAACCCAGAGGGGTATGCCAGAGAGAGCAGCACATAAGGACAGACCTCTTCCTACTTGTCACCACTGCGGCAAGGTAGGACACATTGAGAAGGAATGCAGGCGTAAGTTGGGACTGTGTTTGAGCTGCGGATCCAACCAAAATTTTTCCAGGGACTGTACTGAACGCAGAGACGGAGCACCAAGACTAGCATTACCTGCACCACGACCAGCCTATCCAACAGCAGGAGGCCAGCAGACAGGAGTTGGTAGGGTCAGACCACCAGCCCCAGGAGGGAATCAGCAGAGACCACCACTGGCACCACAGGCAGCCCTATTTCAGCAGCAGCAGCAGCAGAGAGGTCCAGCTCAGGGACGAGGACAGGCATTTCCATTAGCTGTTGAGGAGGAGGCTACAGCAGGCGAGGTCATCGCAGATACTATTTTAGTAGCTTTATTACCAGCTGTAGCTTTATTTGATTCTGGAGCATCGCATTCATTCATAGCAGCTAGCTTTGTAGCCACCCATAGAGTAGCTACCGCACCCCTTTCGAAGATGAAGAGGATTCTTATGGGAGGTGGAATTATTCCGGTTAGTGACGTCTGTAGATCTTGTTCTGTAGTCGTATGTGGCAGAGAAATGCGAGCTCAATTTCTGATATTTTCTATGCCGGATTATGATGTCGTACTTGGTATGGACTGGTTAAGTCAGTACCATACGACTCTTGATTGCCGACTTGGGCGGGTTATATTTAGACCGCCTGGACATCCAGAATTCGAATTTCTTCGAGGAGCAGTAGAGCAAGGAGTTCAGCCTACTCTTAGGGTACTATCTGTAGAAGGGGAGACAGGTTACCCAAGAGTTATATCAGAATTTGTGGATATATTTCCTGATGATCTTCCAGGTTTACCGCCTGATCGGGAAATAGAATTCACAATAGACTTAACTCCAGGAGCAGAGCCAATCACTTCATCAGTTTATCGGCTAGCACCTAAGGAGTTAGTGGAGTTGAAGGAACATGTTGATGATCTTCTGGAGAAGGGTTTCATTCGGCCCAGTATTTTACCTTGGGGATCACCCATCTTATTTGTGCCGAAGAAGGATGGAACAGTACGGTTGTGCATTGATTACAGGACACTAAATACTGTCACCATCAAGAACAGGTATCCCTTACCATGCATTGATGATCTATTCGATTAATTGAGTGGTGCAAGGGTATTCTCGAAGATTGACCTTAGATCCGGCTATCATCAGATCAAGGTGAGGAAGGAAGACATCCCGAAGACAGCTTTCAGGACGAAGTATGGGCATTATGAGTTCTTGGTGATGCCGTTTGGTTTAACCAACGCACCAGCAGTATTTATGAGTTTGATGAACAGAGTCTTCCATCAGTTCTTGGATAAATTTGTAGTTGTATTCATTGACGACATTCTCATATATTCCAAGAACCGTGAAGAGCACGAGGAGCATCTTAGAATCGTGTTAGAGACCTTGAGACAGGAGAAGTTATATGCCAAGCTTAGTAAGTGTGAGTTCTGTATGGACAAAGTACCTTTCTTGGGGCATATCATATCAGGAGAAGGACTTTCAGTGGATCCAGAGAAAGTTGCGGCAATAGAGACTTGGCCTACACCCACATCAGTCGCAGAGGTGAGAAGTTTTCTCGGACTTGCGGGATATTACCGAAGGTTCGTAGAAAATTTCTCGAGAATTGCAGAACCGATGACGAAGCTGACACGCAAGGACCAGGAGTTTATTTGGACAGAAGACTGCCAGAAGGCCTTCGAAGAACTGAAGAGAAGATTAACAACAGCACCTGTCTTGACTCTTCCTTCAGGGTCAGGAGGTTTTATTGTTTACAGTGATGCATCAGGCAGTGGACTAGGATATGTTTTGATGCAACATGGCAAAGTCATTGCTTATGCGTCAAGACAGTTGAAGGTCCACGAGAAGAACTACCCAACACATGATCTGGAGCTAGCAACAGTTATATTTGCATTGAAGATATGGAGGCACTATCTTTATGGGGAGAGGGTAGAAATCTTTACTGATCATAAGAGTCTGAAGTATGTGTATACTCAGAAGGAGCTTAACATGAGACAGAGACACTGGCTGGAACTGATGGTGGATTTTGACATAGATCTGCAGTATCATCCAGGAAAGGCGAATGTTGTTATAGATGCACTCAGCAGGAAGCCTACGACTTATTTCTTGACGATGCAGCCCGAGCTATTGAGAGATTTACAGGAGCTACAGATAGAGGTTGTCGTACCGGGACAGAATGGCTTGATGGCTAACCTTGAGAATCATTCATCACTCGTCGAGAAGATTAAAGAGGCATTGCCCACCGATGCTAGGTTTTGAAGACTGAAAGAAAGGACAGAAGCTGGCATGCAGACAGGACTTCGCATATACGAAGACGGAACATTGAGATTTGGAAACCGCCTGTATGTTCCAAATAGAGAATTGAGACAGGAGTTAATGACTGAAGCACATAGCTCTATGTACTCTGTTCATCCAGGAGGAACCAAGATGTATCGAGACTTGAGACAGTATTACTGGTGGCATGGAATGAAGAGAGAGATCGCAAGATTTGTGGCCAAATGTTTAGTATGCCAGCAAGTAAAGGCCGAGCATCAGAGGACTGCAGGTATGTTACAGCCGCTTCCTATACCAGAATGGAAGTGGGAGCATATCACGATGGATTTTGTTACAGGATTTTTGAAGAGCCCCAGCGGAAGAGATGCAGTTTGGGTGATAGTGGATCGACTCACTAAATCGGCACACTTCTTGCCATTTAGAGTTGGACAGTCCACAGAGGTACTAGCCGACATGTATATGCGACAAATCGTCAAATTACATGGAGTACCTGTTAGTATTGTATCAGATCGAGATTCGAGATTTATATCTCATTTCTAGAGAAGCATACAAGAGAGCCTGGGCACCAGACTCAAATTCAACACGGCATACCACCCGCAGACAGATGGACAATCGGAGCGCACCATTCAGATCTTAGAGGACATGTTGAGATCATGTATGCTAGATTTCGGAGGATCTTGGGAAGATCATTTGCACTTAGTAGAGTTCTCCTACAATAACAGTTATCAGGCCAGCATCCAAATGGCACCATTTGAAGCTTTATACGGAAGGAAGTGCAGGTCACCTATATGCTGGAGTGACGTTGGTGAACGTCAGATACTGGGACCAGAATTGGTCACACAGACAGTGGAGAAGGTGAAGCAGATACAGAATCATCTACGAGCAGCTCAGGACAGACAGAAGCATTGGGCTGATACATGTAACGCCCCGCTCCGTGCCGACGTTATATATCAAGGTGAGTGGGCAGAACTTCGTTCTCTGATTCTTGCACGCCTTAATAATAACCTGAGTTTTTGCTTGCAATGTTTTCTTAAGAGAATGATAGAACCTGCCTGGCATGTTAATGAAAGAACTCACCTAGCTTGTCTTGAATCAATAAGTCTGCTAAACGAGGATCCAGATCGCTTGCTTAGAGTGCATGAACATGTTCACTATCGTCTATGCTACGAGAGAACCATACTGTGCCTGAATGTGTTCAAGTGATAAGTCGGCTTGCCCCGCAACAAAGATTGTTTATAGGTGGTTCGTCTCGTCTGCATACTGAGAGTTTTGATAGTGTTCCATGCATTCGCACGCGGTCGGACAATGGCTTTTGGTGCAGAGTTGAACTGCATGTGTCACGGCTGCTACAGAGATAGTGGAAAGCAACCATGAGTCACAGCTGCCATTAGCATCAGATAAAAGAGTCATTGGTATGCTGGACTAACCGCTGCCGATCCTGAGATACTCGGGGACCGCCAAGCATATAGATAAGTCATTGTGTTGGCTTGGATAGAGGACTGCCCCTAAGAATGTGCATTGTGTGTCTAGCTTTGCATCAGACCCTGGAGTCGCACGAGACACGCTGCGCACACCCTGAACATGAACGGTTTGCTTGTCTGCTTAGTATATGAAACTCTGTTTCCAAACATGTTTCTAAACAAGTAAATCGACTCTGCTAGAACTGCATGAAACGAACCTAGGTAAAACTAGAAAGATCACTAGTAATGTAATGTTTTATAACATGATTACTTAGTGCCTGTTTGAGTGAATGCTTGTTTCTGTTCAGTTGATTTATCTCACCAGTACTTGTATAAAGTGCTGACCCCCCAACAGTTTACTTGCTTGTGCAGGTACTGGATCGTCCGAGGGAGCGATAGGCGTGCCACAGTCCCGAAGACCCGGAATCCTGGTTTCGATTGTTGTCCCGAGAATGCTATCGTATAAGGGGGCATAATGTATGGAACGAACGTGTGCCTTTGCTAAAGGAAACCCAAGTTGCCTCGATTGTCCCGAACACTCAGTTGGCTAATGCATTGCATTGCAACAAGTCCCTTTCCGCTGCTAACTCGATAGATGCGATGATAGCCAACTCTGAACTTAAACGATATGGCCTTGCATGGGCGCAACCCCAGGCCCGTGCGGCATCACGTCCCCCGAAAGCTCGAACGGGTCCTATGCGTTAGCTCCCTTTCCTCCCTCGCACCCGCGGGACGGGCGCGGTGATTCGCGTCCGGCGCGCCGAGGCACGGTGATTCGTGCCCGGTTCGCTCAAATCCGGGCCGCACGGGGCGGGGCAGGGCAGAGCGGCGGCCCGGGCGGGTCCGGGGCGTGACAGAATGGTATCAGAGCAGAATCGATCTTCTGGCTATGACTCTGAGATCGATATGGTTTTGCAAAGTGCGTTCCATACAATAAGTCCATAGATATTCTCAAAGTGCAAATGTTTCCTGAACTTGAATTGCTTGATTGTTTCGGTTGAGTACGGCGAGGGACGGCACTATCGCTACTCGGGATATCGAGAAGTTTATCCTTGAAGTTTCGAGGACGAAACTTTTTGTTGGTGGGTAAGTATGTAACGCCCCGCTCCGCGCCGGCGTTATATATCAAGGTGAGTGGGCAGAACTTCGTTCTCTGATTCTTGCACGCCTTAATAATAACCTGAGTTTTTGCTTGCAATGTTTTCTTAAGAGAATGATAGAACCTGCCTGGCATGTTAATGAAAGAACTCACCTAGCTTGTCTTGAATCAATAAGTCTGCTAAACGAGGATCCAGATCGCTTGCTTAGAGTGCATGAACATGTTCACTATCGTCTATGCTTCGAGAGAACCATACTGTGCCTGAATGTGTTCAAGTGATAAGTCGGCTTGCCCCGCAATAAAGATTGTTTATAGGTGGTTCGTCTCGTCTGCATACTGAGAGTTTTGATAGTGTTCCATGCATTCGCACGCGGTCGGACAATGGCTTTTGGTGCAGAGCTGAACTGCATGTGTCACGGCTGCTACAGAGATAGTGGAAAGCAACCATGAGTCACAGCTGCCATTAGCATCAGATAAAAGAGTCATTGGTATGCTGGACTAACCGCTGCCGATCCTGAGATACTCGGGGACCGCCAAGCATATAGATAAGTCATTGTGTTGGCTTGGATAGAGGACTGCCCCTAAGAATGTGCATTGTGTGTCTAGCTTTGCATCAGACCCTGGAGTCGCACGAGACACGCTGCGCACACCCTGAACATGAACGGTTTGCTTGTCTGCTTAGTATATGAAACTCTGTTTCCAAACATGTTTCTAAACAAGTAAATCGACTCTGCTAGAACTGCATGAAACGAACCTAGGTAAAACTAGAAAGATCACTAGTAATGTAATGTTTTATAACATGATTACTTAGTGCCTGTTTGAGTGAATGCTTGTTTCTGTTCAGTTGATTTATCTCACCAGTACTTGTATAAAGTGCTGACCCCCCAACAGTTTACTTGCTTGTGCAGGTACTGGATCGTCCGAGGGAGCGATAGGCGTGCCACAGTCCCGAAGACCCGGAATCCTGGTTTCGATTGTTGCCCCGAGAATGCTATCGTATAAGGGGGCATAATGTATGGAACGAACGTGTGCCTTTGCTAAAGGAAACCCAAGTTGCCTCGATTGTCCCGAACACTCAGTTGGCTAATGCATTGCATTGCAACAAGTCCCTTTCCGCTGCTAACTCGATAGATGCGATGATAGCCAACTCTGAACTTAAACGATATGGCCTTGCACGGGCGCAACCCCAGGCCCGTGCGGCATCACGTCCCCCGAAAGCTCGAACGGGTCCTATGCGTTAGCTCCCTTTCCTCCCTCGCACCCGCGGGACGGGCGCGGTGATTCGCGTCTGGCGCGCCGAGGCACGGTGATTCGTGCCCGGTTCGCTCAAATCCCGGCCGCACGGGGCGGGGCAGGGCGGAGCGGCGGCCCGGGCGGGTCCGGGGCGTGACAATACACACCGGCGTCCCCTAGAGTTCAAAGAAGGAGATCACGTATTCTTGAGGATTTTGCCCACTCGTGGTACTATCAGATTCGGGAGCAGAGGCAAGCTGAGCCCAAGGTATATTGGGCCATTTGACATCCTAGAGCGCGTTGGTGAGGTGGCTTATCGTCTTGTATTACCTCCATCCTTAGAGGGAGTGCATGACGTATTCCATGTCTCACAGCTGCGAAGGTACGTGACCGACCCAAGTCACGTAGTCGATCATTCAGAGATCGCAGTAGGCCCGAGCTTGAGGTATGAAGAACAACCAGTTGGCATCCTCGACGTCAGTGAGAAGACATTACGGGGACAGACGATCAGACTGGTTCGAGTAGCTTGGAAGCATCATTCACCTGGAGAATCGACTTGGGAACGAGAAGATAATATGCGCCAGCGATACCCCCACTTGTTCGAGGAGGCAGTTGTAAACTAAGCAACCTTGTATTTTCTTAATTCTTTCTGCAGTAGCTTATTCTTTGATTGCGAGGACGCAATCCTTTTAAGGAGGAAAGATTGTAAACACCCTGATTTTCGGAATAAAATTTAATATGATTTTCCTATTTTCCGGAATTTTCTGAAGGAAGAACCAAAGTACATGAGAGATAAAGGATTTTTTTTATGCAGTTAATTGGTGATAAAATATTCTGGAATTAATAATTTGTTGTGTAAAATGGAAAACCGGACCTACGGTATTTTTCGGTGAATTATTTGGACCCCGAAAACGAGTTTTATAGCTCAAAAGAGTTATTGGGTTGTTGAACCGAACCGAACCAAGCAAACCCTACCCGCATGTGTACTGTAGCATTATATAAGTTGTGCCTTGGAGTCCGTGCCCTAGGCAGCCGCCACCGTGATTATTCCCTCCCAGCCACCTTGCTTTCCTCTTACCGCCGCCTGGCCGATCCCGCCGCCGACAGCAGCCGACCCAACCCCGTCCACGAGCCGCCTCCCAGCCACCCGACTCGTCGACACCGCCGTCGGCTCCTTCATCCGCTGCAGGCCGCCTCCAGACCCTCGGCGAGAACCCCTCACCGCCAGCGATCCCTCCGTCCGCCGCTAGTCCCACCCTCGGCCCTCGACCCGCGACAGGCCGTCGCCCGAGAACCGGCCGCCGCTCGAGACTCGCGGCGCCGAGAGACGCCGAACCCCCCCAGCGTGCGAGACGCACCGACCCGGCCGCGCGAAGCCGCTGCCCTAACCCGACCTCGAGGCTGACCCCTCCGGCGAAGCCCTCGACTGTCCCGACCAGAGCCCTCACTCGGACTCACAGC
Organism: Iris macrosiphon; assembly: GCA_036927795.1. Taxonomy (NCBI): domain Eukaryota; kingdom Viridiplantae; phylum Streptophyta; class Magnoliopsida; order Asparagales; family Iridaceae; genus Iris; species Iris macrosiphon. Next base: position 7,328,493 of record JAYESA010000005.1, on the reverse strand, counting down.
AGACCCGATCAGAATTCGACTCGCGTCGAATTGACTTTCGGACACCAGAATTCAGCGTTCACGGAGCCCTGTTCAGGTATCGTTTACTCTCAACTCGCAACTCCAATTTTGATTCCGTAAATTGCTATGCGTAGACTGTATAACCCTCTCGGTGCCCGTGCAACTCGCTCGGTGCATTGCGTCCTGTGGTGATCGTACACCGCGATCCAAAACAGGAAAAAACACCGCCCTATTTCACCTCGGAACTGAGTCCGCCCCGCCAATCGGGACGACTTGGTCGCACGCGGTCTTTACCGAACTGTGCGCGACGTCGATACGGTTGTGTGGGCTTTCGCAGAAGTCGATTCGGAGGTGCGTGCACCCCGAAATCAACGCATATCCGCCGACGACACCCCGTATCCGTCCTTTCTGGAACATGCTGTAACTTCGTGTACATACGTCGGATCGAGACGAAACTTACGCCATCGGATCCGTAGCAATACGCTGGTCCTGTGAGCCAAGTTTGGTTCGATTCTGAGAACGTTGACAAAATTACGTATCGTGGGCCCCACCGGCTCTACTTGACGGGTAATTTTGTGATCGGCTCATCGGAATCCAATTCTGGAAGTTTCGTTGGGTTCGTATCATCATTCCTGACTTGTAGACACTGAGTTTGAGTAATTTGGAGACCTTTGACCTTGACACGCTTTTCGGTGCAAAGTGGCCCACATGTGGAACCCGCTTTGGCCCAAAAATGACCTTTTTGCCCCTGTGTCCAAATTGGATGTAAGGACAGGCATTTCCAGCTATTTGACATCTTCTGAGACTGTTGGTGATATTTATTACAGCTTTTGGAGTAGTACCTACCGGATCCACTGATACAGGGACAGTTGTTGATATTCGGACATCAGGCAAGTGTACCTTGCCAAACTCTGCAGCTTGGTGATTTATTTTTCTTGCTTTATTTATAGTTCTGTGCATGCTCAACCTAGGACCGTGTGACGTACTTAGCGTCCGATTATCAGTCGGGTGCCGACACTGTACGCAGTGTTGGGTACGGTCATCTAGAGATGGACATTCGTGACACTTTATATTCTCGTACTTGTCTTATCAAGTACCCTATGACCCAGGACACTTGACACTATTCATGAGACAGGATTTTCCTGAGATATTCGTGGTGATTCTGTATAGGATACAGGACTTGGACATTATATTCTTAGATACTTTATGACTTGTTGCATTTAGCTATGATCGTGCTTGACATGGGCATGAGACGTTATGGTCATGATATGCGTGGTTACATTGGGTGGGGAGAGACACACAGGCTACAGGCTGTATTTATATATATCTTCTATTATTGAGAGGTCGTAGACTCTCGTAGCAGAGCTAGACCCACTACCGGTTATTACCGCTACCGGCTCCCCGACACAGAGCTTGTAGTGGCTCAGCCTGAGACTAGTGATGCTCTCACTTGCATTTCACTTAGATGGTTACATATTTTACCCCATTGTTTCATTTAGTTATTTATTTGCTGCACTGCTTATTTATTTATTGGCATGAGCTTTCTTGTACCTTGCTATGTCCCCCGAGGACCTGGATCCGGATTTTGTCCCCAGATTTTGCAGACGAGGTTTATCCCGAGGTTTACGGGATCGAAGCAGGAGCTGATCCAGGAGCTGTACCACCATCCGAGGACGAGATCTTAGCTGAAGACTTCTCTTGAGCATCCATGTTCATGCTCAGCTTTTATTATTTATTACAGTCTTTTACATTCTGGTTATTTGAACCATTGTACTAGATATTTATCGGGTTGTTCCCCGAAGTACTTTGTGAGACTAGATGATGATTTACATTCTTTATTATTCTGTGGATCATATTTTATATCTTGTGTGGATGAGATTAGTTGTGCCATGATTGTCGTAGACTTGTTTTACAGCTTAAGTATGCCCTGATGGATCCATTAGATTGGGTTGTCCATCGGTGCGTACTGCTGGCCATTGCCACGTGTCTGGTCCCACGGTATTTTGGGACTGGGGCGTGACATAGACAGTAAATATAGCAAGGTATCTTGCCTGTGTCCTGAAGCTGGGAATGCCAAAAGCTGGTTCCTGCAATGTCTCCTGGCTGATCCAACGTTCCTAAGCACAAAATATAATATAACAATCTAATATCAGTCACTAAGAATACATATGTAATTATGACGTTGCTCCTAGGTATTGTTGCCGGTTTACTGCGGACCCAATACAGCGTCACATGTACACGTAGCTAGGGTGTACCCTTGTTCTGTCTTTGGTCAACGTTCGTCTTGCAATAATAATTTATCGAGTTAAGGTTTGCCAATTTCTTCTACTATACTCGGAAATATGTCCTTGATTTCCTTGCTCAAAAAACTAGATTTATACCCAGGGGTCCAGGTGAAATACTGGTCGTTGATGTCAGGCTTCAGGATTTGAGTACTCACTGGTTATTAGATGAGTTCTAATTTCTTTCTAATCGTCACCGTTATAGATATAATTTAGGTTTAACTAAGTTGTGTCGAGAATATGACTCTCGCGATGACACGATACTCACATGTGAACACGATACAAGGGTACCGGCATTTACCTTGCTGGCGGGGCGAGGTTTTTCTCGTCGTCTGGCCATCTTCCGGCGAGCAGCGGCAGCGGCTGAACAACAAGAGCAGGGACCGCAGCAGCAGTAGCCGCTCCGGCGTCGGCGCTGCTGGATGGAGTCGCGCGGGGGTGGTCGTACAGACGCGGGGGGTCGGCGTCGGCCTGCGGCACTGCCCCGGTCGGAACAGTCGGGTGCTGTCCGCGGGTTGGGGAGCAGTCGGCAGGGGAAGTCGGCGGGTTGGGGAGCAGTCGGCAGAGGGAGTCCGGCGGGTTGGGGAGCAGTCGGCAGAGGGAAGTCCGGCGGGTTGGGGAGCAGTCGGTAGGGGGAGTCCGGCCGGTTGTGGAGCAGTCGGCAGAGGAAGTCCGGCGGGTTGGGGAGCAGTCGGCAGAGGGAGTCCGGCGGGTTGGGGAGCAGGGTTTAGATGAGAAGGTCGGCTAGGGTTTTTAGGGAGGAGGAGTAGTAGTTTATTAGGGTTTGTATGAGGGGTTTGTATTTATAGGTGGTGATGGTGATTATGGGCTGGCCTTGTGTGTGGGCTTGTCCTACCTTGTTGGGGGTTGGTCCACGTAGAAGTGCAAGGTGGCTTGGTCGGCTCGTTTGAGGTGGAATTGACGTCAATTAATATTTAATTAAATAAATGCAGGGCTCGCTCTCAAGAACTGCGGCGTAGCTAAGGCGTGATGCAATGGCGAGGTGCATTAAGACGTATTTTACTCCTATTTAATTCCAAATAGATCCTAGCGTCTTAAATTAAATTCTAATAATCTTGAATTAGTCGAGGGGGTTTACACATCTCCCTCTTTCTCTTATCAACAAATAACATCTTATCGGGTGAAAGAGATAGAAGCATTTACGAAAACAAAAATTTTCTATGAAAGCATTTAATATAAGAGAGCATGTTCGATAGCATGAATATCACTTATTCAGTGAATCTTACCCTTTCGCCGAACGGTTATCCTTATAACAGACATACAAGTTATCAATGATATACATAAGCACCTATGTTTTATTCTCTTTCTGTCTCTGCATCAAGAATTAGGTATGCAAGAAGGATAACCTAGCATGCGACCTAACTACATGATGGTCCATGGAAAACCCATGCTCGATAGACATGAACACCCCTGATAGCGAGGACTTTATTGCCTCAGGGTGTTCCTCTGATCCCCCCTAGGGCGAACGATCCCCAGTGCCCCAGAAATTGTTCGTGGGATTACCTTTCTGCATAAGTTGTCTAAAGACCGATGCATGGAATGCAGCTCTATCATATAAACTCTTACTATGCAGTAGTTCAATAAACAAGCATATAGTCAATCTCTTCTCTTCTATCTCTTGTGCGGATAGGCCGCCATCTCTATCTCTATGCAGACTGGCCGCCATCTCTCTGATACCATTCAAGTATTTCAATAACTTCTATGAAAATATGTAACAGTCTCTATTTAAGCAAGCATGGAAGCAGTTCTCTATTTCTTTTAACTAAGCATGTAGTTCTAATCTTTATTTCTTTAGCATATGATGGAAATATTTGAATATTCTTTTACTCTTGTTTATTAGCAAGACAGCGGTTCGTTCGATAGCGGTGTCTGTGTAACTAAGCATGCAACATTCTATTCTTTAACTTAGTATGGCAATGGTTCTATCTCTATCTCTTTCTAGACAAGCATAGAAGTTCTCTAGTTAAGTATGTAGGTTCTCGTTCTATCATTCTCATGCGATCATTATCTTATTAAGCAAACAAGCATTGCTAAAACTCAGATTCATTATTAAGGCATACAATAATCAGAGAATGAAGTTTTTCCTACTCACTTAGATCAATCATCTTGTGTTTCGATCGAAAACTCTCCAAGAAGGCTTTCACTCGAGTCAGCAAACCGATATCTCTTGTATATAGTTCCAACGCGGAGCGGGACACTATATACTTACCCATCAAGAAAAAGTTTTGTCCTCGAAACTTCAAGGAGAAACTTTCGATATCCAAAGCAGTGATAGTCCTCATCCCTCACCATCCTCAATCGAAACTCTAGAAATTAACAAGCATAAAATCACAACTCTCAAGCAATAAATCAAATCCAGAAAACTTTTGCTAGCATCTTTAAGAATATCTATGGAGTTATTGTATGGAACGTTCATTGCAACACAATATCTGAGACATCTCTGAGTCAAAGGCAACATAATGGACAAAGAATCGAGTTGCTCTGATACCATTATGTCATACCCCGATCCTGCAGGGGGCCGTTTGTCCTCCTTTGGGTCCTTTCGGGACCGGTCGTCCTCGCTTGGGCGTGATGCCGTGCAAGCCTAAGATGCGCTTGTACAAGGCCAAAGCTTTGAGCAAGGGCAAGTAAGATATTCAAGACGGGAGCTGCGGCACAATATTGCAGAAAAGTAAAGAACATAATGGCATAAGAAAATAAGTTATTTATTGATAATCAAGATGTGTTACAAGCGGCGCTTGGCCGTGATTACAATTTGCTCAAGCTCTCTTTCTCTCGATTACAATAACATCATTCCATACATTACATCCTTTTATACAAAAGCAGCTCAAAGCAATCTCGATACGGCTCAAGGCATAGACTCTAGATTTTCGGGTCCTCGGGATGAGGCACGACTATCGCTTTCTCGGACGATCCAACACCTGCAAATAAACAAACTGTTGGCAGGTCAGCATTTTAGAGTAAGTACCGATGAGTATAAAATTAACGAACAGAAGCAACATTAACTAAAACCAACACTAAGTAATTATGTTATAAAATATTACATTACTAGTGATCTTTCTAGTTTTACCTAGGTTCGTTTCATGCAGTATGGGAATGGAGTCATATTACTTCTTTTGGAAACATCTTTGAAATCAGAGTTCATTTTCTATTTACAAGCAAGCAGGCAAGGCAAGCAGTTCATGCACGATATGCAAGTCCATTTAATAACTCTGGTGCACTGCGTGTCTCGTGAGTCATATCATTCTCTAAAGACTCTAGCATGCATCTAGTAGACTATCTTCTTAGCATCTCCCTCTTTCTCTTATTAATAAATAACATCTTATCGGGTGAATGGGATACAAGCATATACGAAAACAAGACTTCTCTATGAAAGCATTTAATATAAGAGATCATGTTCGATAGCATGAATATCACTTATTCAGGGATTCTTACCCTTTCGTCGAACAATTACCCTTACAGCAAACATACATGTTAGCAATGATATACATAAGCACATATGTTCTATTCTCTGTCCGTCTCTGCATCAACAGTTAGATATACAAGAAGGCTAACCTAGCATGCGATCTAACTACATGATGGTTAATAGGAAACCCATGCTCTATAGACATGAATACCCCCCTGATCATGAGGACTTCATTGCCTCAGGGTGTTCCTCTGATCCCCCCTAGGCGAATGATCCCCAGTGCCCCAAAAATCGTTCTTGGGATTACCCTTCTAGACAAGTTACCTAAAGACCGATGCATAAAATGCAGCTCTATTATATAAACTCTTACTATGCAGTAGTTCAATAAACAAGTATATAGTCAATCTCTTCTCTTCTATCTCTTGTGTGGATAGGCCGCCATCTCTATCTCTATGCAGACTGGCCACCATGTCTCCGATACCGTTCAAGCATTTCAATATCTTCTATGGAAAAATATAACAGTCTCTATTTAAGCAAGCATGGAAGTAGTTCTCCATTTCTTTTAACTAAGTATGTAGTCCTACTCTTTCTTTCTTTAGCATACGATGGAAACATATGAACATTCTTTTACTCTTATTTATTAGCATGGCAGCGGTTCATTCGTGTTACTCTTATATCGCACGGTGCACTGTCACAGGAGTTAGGCTTCATATTATTGCCATAAAACTGATCCTAAGGCAAGACTAGAAAGATAACTTAATAAATGGTGCACGGAACCTATATAACGTGTTTTGATTTTTTGAGTGGACGAGAAGCCTCCCCACCAGTGCATTCATGTACTGATAACCTACAAGATTGCTTGCAGGGTGCAAAAGAACCTCGTTTGGTGCGGAAACCCCCTCGTGCGTGCTAAGGCTTGGATGTAACACCCCGTTCCGTTCAACCGGACTGCCAATTCGAACGACAAAAGTGGCATGTCCCGACCCGCTTTGCTCAGTCGAGAATACTCGTTTGAGGCAAAGGATATCCAGACTTGTCCCTACAGGATTTCGGCTTAGGCTTTCAGAGGCTCGCTTGACGTATCGCTCTACCGAGGTGAATCATCGCTAAGGTGAGTGGCTACGATGAACTTGTCTTTGCTTAGCCAGCACACATAAAATCTGGAATGATACATGCTAGTCGCTAGGTGAATCACCCCTGCATGCTAATAAGAATACAACGCACCTAGCTAAGGGAATAATCCCAACTTGTATTGCTTGTGCTAGAACATGGAAATTGGAGTATTGATTATATTCAGACCCTCGCATGCTAAGTTCCCTTACGGTTTCACCTCTCGGCTTACCTTCGGGTCCGAGTCAACATGTTACTTAAGTTCCTTAGAAACGAATGCTTGCTTGCTTGCAAATGTCTAACGTTATTGTATGGTGCATGCATTGAGTCAGCAATAAGACTATCAAATAGCTCTTCTGTACAATTGAACCTGCAAGTATCCGAGACCATTGGGTCGCCAAGGCAATCCTCAAACCAGGGGCACGCATCAGGGCAATGAATACTGAACGAGAATTCTATCACGTTGCAACCGAATGATAATCACATCAAGTTTACATCTGAACGAGAATCACGTCATGTAACGAATGAATCCCAGCTCATGGAGCAAACACTTAGTTCAGATCACGAATCATGGATTATCATATCAAGTTATGGATTTAAAAAGACCCTGACCTGCATGTCGCGGACAACTTGGAAACAAGGTCATTCAGTTCCACTGGCGGTCACCGGGGCACTAGGACCGTTCTAATCCGGATGGAACTTCACGATAGTCTCACGTGCGGACGGGATGGCATGTAGCGCCTCACGTGCTTCGTTGCATACCATCCTCGTTCATCGACTATAAATGATCTTTTATGTCTATGCTAGTAACTCATGTTCATATAAATAAGTCATCCTCGCTTAGTGGCTATCCGCGTGTGAGTCATTGCATCGTATCAATGAATAACTGAACACCTGAACAATCATGATAAAATGACTCTCGTATTGCATATATTGTTGCCTTGGTTTTTATTATGAATGCCCCTGAATGTTTATACTTGCCCGTGCTTGAAATTACAATGTTTGCCTTGGACAGGGAAGGTTAAATGGTAAGTTGGTAAGTCTCGCCGTGTTCCCTCTCATGTCGCACGGCGCACTGCCACACGAGTTAGGCTATTCAATGTTTGCATGAAACTAATCCTAAGGCAACTAGAAAGACAACTTAATAGTTGGTGCACGGAACCTATATTATGTGTTTGGATTTGTCGAGCGGGCGAGTAGCCTCCCCACCAGTGCATTCAATGTACTGATAATCCACCAGTTCGTTTGCAGGGTGCGGGAGAACCTCGTTCGGTGCGGATGCCTCCTTCGCGTGTGCTAAGGCGTGGAGATCACTCCGAAGCAGCGTTGCATCCGAAACTGAAGCAGATATACAAGACATAATGTTGTGAATATCGCCTGTACAATCATTCCACAATTGTAGCCACTTGGCACGCTTTTATTATTTCAGAGAGAGAGGCTTGAGTGACTTGTAATCTCGGCTATACGCCGCCTGTAACACTTGTTTATATCAATAAAAGAGTATTGCTTTACTTCAACTTGTGTTATTCAATGCTTCCGCTATATTGTTGACTCAGTGAACCTGTTATCAATCGCCTATGTGTTTATGATTCTGCTGCACTCGGACAATCTGTACGAATCTGTGGCTTAGAACTCTTACCGCCAGCCCATGAACCTCGATCTTGTACTGGCGTGGCTCACGCTCGTGCGACATCACGCCCGGATGGGTCAAAGCGATCGTTCCACGGGAGCGCTGGCACGGTGATTCTTACCTAGCAGGAACGACCGATTTAGCCTACGGGAGATCGGGGCATGACAGAGTTCGCTCTAGAGCCTTGGAGTATTGCGTCCGGAGCTGAAGTACATATATAATACATAATGTTGGAACATTGCCTATGTATCATTCCAAGTTGTAAGCCACTTGGCACACCTTTTACTGTTTCGAGAGAGAGTGCTTGAGAGACTTGTAATCTCGGCCTAGTGCTGCTTATAATACTTATTCAATACCAATAAAGTGCTTGTTTTACTTTCATACTTGTGTTATTCAATGATTTTGCTATGACGACTCTGTGAACTTGTTATCTATCGCTTGTACGATTTCTTATTCTGCTGCATTCGGACTATTTGTGCGACTCTGTAGCTTTGTTATTTCTCCATCTGTTCGAATCTTGGCCTTGCGCGGGCACAGCTTACGCTCGCGTGGCATCACGTTTATATGGGAATGATTATCCTGCGAGAGCGCTGGCACGGTGATTTGTGCCTAGCAAGGACGATAATTTACGGGAGATTAGGACATGACATATTGGTATTAGAGCACGACTTTACGTCATTGGACTTCTTATTGATTTTCTTAGTTTTTGAAAGCTCGTTCATGGGTTATGTGCGTACTCTCTCTCTCTCTCTCTCTCTCTCTCTCAATGTCCTAACGAGATGTTCCATACAATGAGTCTAAATAATTTAAAAAAGTGCATGTGATTGATATGATTGCTTGATCGGATAGTTATGCGAAGACCATTGTTCCGACCTGAGTCAGAATTTGTAGGAATAGACTCGTGCTTGAAATTTATAAGTTATACGTGAACCCGAATACCTATACGTGATTATCAAGCTGGTTAGTGTGCGAGATAGAATATCGTTCGAACGGTTAGCTATGCACACAACCTTTTGGCTAAGTTGTGTTGAGTATCGCGTGCCACGACCCTTTGGTGCGAGCTAGTTTGCGAGCGAGATTGGAATATCATTCTGATTAGGATAAGTCAGACTTAAAATGACAACCAATAGAAACATTATCAGATTGTCGCTTAGGCGACTATAGAGGATCGTGCTTGGATGTTGAAAAATATTTCGAACGGATATTTGTGTCGGTATGTATAAGTCAGAATATGGTTTACTTGGACGACTATCAATAGAGGTATAAATGAGACTAAGATTACCGAGGCGATGCTTAGGGATTACACATGAGTTCTAAGAAATGAATTGGATATGCGATGTAATGCCCCGCAATCGCACGGTGCATTACGCTGAGTCAGATTGAATGAGGCAATAGCTGATTATATTTTAATTTTTGGATTTGGGAACAAGTATTGATTGAGTTGGTTTTATGTGCAGTTCGCTAGCAGAGTTCGATAGAAATCAGGTATTCATTCAGAGCAGTACTGAGATAGCTGGATTGGAGCGATAATGTCGTCTTCCTTAGTCCGATCGGTCAGATGATTTGGAGAGCACGGCCTGCTCGCATGGTCATACCAATTGAGTAGATCATGCCTTAAATCGGACCACGGATTCAAGGGATCGGTCGTATCAGCAGGGCAAGATGCTTAACAAAATTAGACTCGGTGAGTGGGCTCTATCCCTTCTTCTCTACTCTCTCATGCCTAATAATATGAAAATACGTAAAGGCTTGAACACTTTGCCTGGAACTTGGAAATTACTACACTGTGGTGTGCATAGAGTGTACGTCGTTTATTTGGATAGATTTTTGGCTTGAGTTGGTTTTCACGTTGGATAGTTGGAGCTAGAGTTGGATTACATTTGGGGCAGTTGGAGAAATAATTAGAATTATGCTTGGACAGTTGGAATATCTTGGTTGGAACATCGAGAATTCGGGCGACCGAGCGTGCATCCGTGCACGAGTATCACTTAGGCGCTTTGTCATGCAAAGCGTGCAGTTGTGGTTCCAAACCGGACAACTGAATCAGCGAGGGCATTGTGCCACTGTTGGGGCATTGTGCCACGGGATTGTTCTAAGCGAGGGGTATTGCACCAATTGGAACATTGTGTCGAGAAACGGCATAGTGCCTATGGGGATAACTTGAGATTTGTGCCTTGGGCTATAAGTTGGAGAATGGTTATGGATAGTTGGTTAGATGAGTCTATGATCGTTTGGCGGGGCGAGAATGTTCGATCCTCTCGTTATACCTACTTGGTTTCTACATCGATCACGGATAACCTGTGTTGCATAGGGTTTGGTTTTCTCGAACGGGAAGGCTCCGGGGCACCGGGACTGTTCGGCCATGGAGGAAGCAAATTTGGTAACGTGCCTTGGGCGTGGTACCGACGGTTTAATGCGATTCAGACGGGCTAGATACTCAGCACTGTTTCGACTAGAACTGCAGTTGAACAGTCATTTATGGCTTGGCCAGTGACTTCATATAGTAAGAGTTGGTTTGCTTTGTTTTGGTTTGGTTTGTGCTTTTCGCGTAGGCGGCGGCCACCTTGCGTCGGCAAGAGTGTGCATATCGATATTGTATTATAAGGCTTGGATTATGGCTTGGTTTGAGGATGTATATTAAGGCTTGGATGATGGTTCGATAGGTTCACGCATTGCTTGGGTTTGAGTAGGACGGTTTGCATGCTAGTTTTCTTTTGAGTTGGATATATATCTGCTTGTATATTGGCTTGAGTTGAATGCTTGCATGCTTAACTTGATTTACAGTTATCCTTAACATGTCATCCCTATGGCATGAAATAAATCTAGGATTCAACTAGAAAGATCACCATATAACTGTTTGCATTCACTAATTTACTTAGTGTCGGCTTAGACGAGTGGGTTTCCCCGCTCACTAGTACGGCTGTGTACTGACCCACATTTGTGGGCATTTTTTCAGTTACGCAGGTGTAGTGGTGCTGCTTGGGTATACGGGACATAATGTATAAACGGTAAGTACCTTTGTGGGCTAGAGAAAGAGCAAGAGTATTGTATTAGCCTTTGTGTCATTCTCTTTGTGTTATTTTCATTTGGACCCTATCGAGAGCTTCGCTGCGTATACTCTGATGTGTGCTTAGTTCACAATACTTGACTTTTGCTGCAACTTGGTCGTTTCGATGATAAATTTAATGTTTGACAACATCGCCTTGTGTGAGCGTAACTCCAGGCTCGTATGACATCTCGTCCGGATGAGAACGATTGTCTTGCGGGAGTGTTGCAACATGGTGATTCACGTTCAGTGGAGACTATTGAGCTTGCAGAAGATTGGGGCGTGACATATTGATATTAGAGCACTCGGTTCATTTTCTCGGACTTGGTCCTTCGCTTCATCACAAACTCTAAATAGCTTCCGTGTATCGTTTAGCTTTTGGCTCTACTCGGTGCCGCATTGGATGTTTCATGCAATAAGTCTATATATTGTTGGTTGTGGCTACATGTTGTTTTTTGTTGTGTTGCTTTCAATGATTTTTGGCAGATTGCTTAGCATCGTTGGGCGTTATTGCATTCGTGCAGCAAGTTGTGTGGCGTTGTTGCATTTGTGCAGCAAGTTAAGAGAGGTGTCATTGCGTTGGCTTGGCTTATCATTTGGGGAGTTTCTGATTGCATCAGTTGATCAGTTGGTTGGAAGATGAGATTGGTTATGTGGCATGTTGTGAGTAGAAGCATCGAATGAGAATAGATCATAGCACGAGTTGCTCGTGTAGCGAATCAGTTGGATGGAGTTTGATTTTTGGCTGGTATATCACATAGAGCATTGGCTGAGCAGGTTTGAGTTGGCTTGGGGATATCAGGATAGCGTTGTCACGCCCCAGTCCCAAAATACATAGGACTAGAAACACATAAGCATGCCAGCCGCATGTATATGACAACTATAATATATGGAAACCATAACACATGTGTACGCTGTATTATGAACAATAATTCATAAGTGGTATAAACTATCATAAGTCACAGGGCATAATCTAAATCTCATCCACAGAAAATCAAATAGAAATAAATAACCAATAACCAAGTAACTAAATCTCAATATGAAGTATCTAAGGATGATAGTCGGGTGGAAACAAATCCACTGCCAAACTAGAATATGAAAGCAAACACAATATAAGTACATCACTAACGATAAATGAGTCTCGAAGAGAAGTCCTCCTCGAAATATAAGTAGCAAGTCCGGATCTGCGCTCCTGTGAATACTCATGAACATCTACACCTGGAAATGGACCAGGTCCTCAGAGGGACATAACAAGATACATAGAAGCATGCCAATAAAGTACTGAAACAAACATCTAATGGGTTGCCTAACCATCTATGTGAATGCAGTTTGAGAACAACTTTCTTACAAGTGGGCTATCTGGCCATAAATAGGATTGACATGATTCTCTCGGAGAATCAGGGGCCTACAAAGCATGTCGTCTTTTGAACGCCAGAGGCCGCCAGTAATATAGGTGTCATCACTGCCACGTATCTCCGGCGGAGCGTACGGGTTACAAAAAGAAAAGTACAAAGGAGCCCAAATACCTTACTTGTTGTTCTCCCCACACCATGCTCAAAGCATGTCACATCTTTCACACCCTGATCTCCCATAGGAAATTGGTCGTTCCCGCTAGGCGGGAATCACCCTCGCCAGCGCTCCCGCGGAACGATCGCTTGACCCATCCGGGCGTGATGCCGCACGAGCGTGAACCGTGCTCGTGCAAGACCGTGATTCATTGGCTGGCGGTAAGAGTTCTAAGCCACAGAGTCGCACAGATTGTCCGAGTGTAGCGGAGTCATAACGCATAGCGATTTGGTAACAGGTTCACTGAGTCGACAATATAGCGGAAGCATTGAAACACAAGTTTGAAGTAAAGCAAGCTATTTTATTGATATGAACAAGTGTTACAGGCGGCGTATAGCCGAGATTACAAGTCGCTCAAGCCTCTCTCTGAAACAGTAAAAGCGTGCCAAGTGGCTACAACTGTGGAATGATTGTAGAGGCGATGTTCAGGCGAGTTCGGGCTATGTTCCAACATTATGTCTTGTATATGTGCTTCTGTTCCGGATGCACCGTTGCTTCGGAGTGATCTTCATGCCTAAGCACGCACGTTGGAGGCATCCGCACCGAACGAGGTTCTCCCGCACCCTGCACACAACTGGTGGATTATCAGTACATTGAATGCACTGGTGGGGAAGCTACTCGCCCGCTCGACAAATCCAATCACGCAATATAAGTTCCGTGCACCAACTATTAAGTTGTCTTTCTAGTTACCTTAGGATCAGTTTCATGCAAATATTGAATAGTCTAACGTGTCGGACAGTGCGCCGTGCAACATTAGAGGAAACATGGCGAGACTTACCAACTTACCATCTCCTTCCCTGTCCAAGGTAAACATTGAGGCAACATTGTTAATTTAAGCACGGCAAGTATAAGCATTCAGGAACATATCATATGCAAACATGAGGGTCGTTATAACATGATCGTTCAGGTGTTCAGTCTGTTTCTTTGATGCGATGCAGTGACTCGCACGTGGATAGCCGCTAAGCGGGGATGACTTATCTATATGAACAGTTGTCGCTGGCATAGCCATAAAGGACCAGTATAGTCTTGAACAAGGATGGAAAGCAACAAAGATTCAGTAGTGGTTGCAGACCATCCTGTCCAGATGCAGTAGACTATCGTTTGTTCCATCCGTATCGGATCGGTCCCGGTGCCCCGGAAACCGTCCGTGGAACCAGTGACCTTGTTTCCAAGTTGTCCGCGACATGCAGGTCAGGGTCTCGGTCTGGTACAGGAACAAGTTCGATGCATTATGTGTATATATTGAACAAGTCCGGTATGAAACGAGTTCGAGGCAGTATATATATACAGAACTTGTTGAGGCAGTATTCATTTACAATAGTCGGTTGCCAGGCCAGGCCAATTGATTTAGTAGTTTGCTCCACGAGCTGTGATTCAGTGATTTATTCAATCAGGGTGCAAATTCCCTGGTTCGAGAATTGCCTTGGTAACCTATCGGTCCCGAATACTTGCAGGTTCACTCAGGCACGGAACGACTACGTAGTAGTCTCCCGGGGTTTGGATGAAAACATGGCAATATTACAAGCAGACAAGCATGCGTTTCTAAGGAACATAAGTAAATATGTTTTCTCGGACCCGAAGGTAAGCCGAGGGATGAAACCGTTAGGGACTTAGCCTGCGAGGGTCCGAATATAAATCAACATTTCAGTTTCCATGTTCTAGCATAAGCAATACAAGTTGGGATTATTCCCTTAGCTAGGTGCGTTGGATTCTTATTAGCATGCAGGGGGTGAATCACCTAGCGACTAGCATGTATCATTCCAGATTTTATGTGTGCTGGCTAAGCAAAGATAAGTTCACCGTAGCCACCCACCTTAGCGATGATTCGCCTCGGTAGAGCGATACGCCGAGCGAGCCTCTGAAAGCCTAAGCTGAATTCCTGTAGGGACAAGTCTGGATATCTTTTGTTTCTTGTTTGAGGCAAAGCGGGTCGGGACAGCTGCACTATTACCGTTTGAGACGGCAGTCCGCTTGAGCGGAATGGGGTGTTACAACATCCATGACACGATAATACCTCTAATAACTGCCAAGTCTCCTAGCATGCAAATTCTAACAGCAGTTATTCCCTATCGCACGTCCCATACGTACAGGAGGCCAAACCCCGCACGCAAGTCCGTGATCTATATGAGACTTACACTCATGTAAGAAATGTGTCATGGCCAATAAAACCTAAGAATGCCTCATGGTAATGGGATGGTCTCATAAATTAGGTCACATGTATATACATAAAAATAGAATACGACGATACCGTCGTTGCACCCAAGTTTCCTTGGACACGTAGTTTATATAGCAGTTAAAATATATGAACTAAATGACAAAAATAAAGATGCATGCAACATATGGAATATGAATAACAGTACAATGGCAAGGTATACTTGCCTGACAAGAAGGCTGCGTAGTACCAATAACCTGCTCCTGAAGTCGCGCAGAACAATCCAATAGTCCTATATACATATAATATAATAAAATACAACATCAGCCATTACACTAGCACATACACAACCATAAATACACTGGACTCAGAGGGTACGCTAGGGGTGACACTGGTCGACTAACAGGGTCAAGTGTGCGTCTAATTACACGGGTGTTACGTCTTCAAATATTGTGCAAAATCAGACAGTCAACTAACATGTGTCTAAGCCAGTACGTCAGTATACACAAGGAAGACAATTCCCTAATATTCAGGTCATAAGGTCAAGGTAAATATGCGGAAAAATCCACAGTGTCCTAGGGTCTCCCAGCAATATATTATTGTCATAATTATTATTTAGCATCTAATTACATATATATCCATATAATTATATATAAAAATAAGATTATATTACTCATAAGCGTACATATACGCATACGAGTTTGGGTTCTCTGACACGGTCTGGACTCATAACCACTAAACTGAACCAATCTGCTAAAACCCTACACTATCCATACAACCACACATAAAATGAAAGGAGAGGGATAGGTTCGAACCTCGGGGTTAGCGTGCACGAGCACGAGCACGAGGATCGGGGACCGAGGGTGACTGCTGCAGGTTATCTTCGACGAGAGTGACGTATCTACGATGACGAGGATGCTGTCGATGCTGATAATGATGATGAGGGTAATAATTGTAGTACCCCGTTCCCCCGGTGCGGGGAGCGCGGCTAAGAAACACAACGGTATCGTTCGATCGGGATAGATTGAATTAAGAACTCGTCCTCGTTATGGATTTGTTTCTTCGAAATCGATTCCCATATTCAGTGGACTGCGCCCCCGGGATCGGCTTAGCGGTAGAGTCAGGAGGGACCTCTTCGCTGCTATCTTTTATTGCCTCGGTTTTCGATGTCGCTTGTTGCTTTCGTACTTTGAGTTGGTTTTGGGATTTGCTTGTTTTCCTTGAACGGTTTCGATGGTTTTCATTGTTTTCGTTCATTGAACTGCACTTCTATTCCGAGATTGGAAAGAGAGGAAGAAGTATTAATCGAGCTGTTCGTGTGCAGGTAAACGAGCAGTAGGCGGCTTGCGAGCGGAGTCGTGAAGCGCCTCTTTCCTTCTTCTTTCCAGAAATCTAAGTGAGTGGCTACCAACCCGATTAGCTAGCTCTGCTTCCAGCTTCACTCTTTGTCCCGATCAAACGATACCAAGTAAAATAAAAGAAACCAAGATAAAAGAGAATAGACTTGGTTAATACTGCTTGTCAATCAAACTGTGAACGGTTACTTACTTGCATGCGTGTTCGCTCGGAAATATTTATCATATGCATAATACAAGTTAGAATGTATGCTCTTCTTTAAATTATGCTATGAACATACTCATCCTGAAACCAATAATCTGATAGGGAGACTATGCCAAAGTAGCTCTCCTCCTGTTACTGTCCCGTGCCTGTTATTGCCCTGTTTTGCCTCAACTGCTAACTTAGTGTATATGTTGATCACGGACAACTTGTGCACAAGGCCCTTAGTTCCTGCGGACGGTCGCTGGGGCACTGGCACCGATCCGATCTGGGCGGGAACTCTCCTGTTTAGTCATCCTGTGCAAGGACGGAATGGCGTGCAGCACTCCCGTGCTCTCGCTGCATACCATCCTCGTCAGTGACTAAAATTGGTCCAATATGGCATCTAGCCAGTGATCCCCTGTATATTTAAACCTGTTGCATACTAACTTGTGTCTTCGTGGCAGGGAAGGCAAGGTAAGTATAGTGCAGGTCATTCAGACGGGCAGGTAAATCCACCGAACGGTGGCTAGTTCATTTCAGTAAATTCAATATGCTGCTTACTTGTAAATGAACTAAGGCAAGATAGAAACCCATAAATATGCATGCTTCACTAAACAACATGTTGATTGGTATAGTCAGGCTAGCTCACCTTCATCAGCATGTTTCGATATGCTGACCCTCGTTGAAACAGGTTCTCCGCACCAAGGCGAACCGAGCGAGGAGCCGAAGTCGTCTTCCCGATCCAGTCCAGCTGTTAGCGCATCTTCACCGCGCCTCAAAGCCTTTTGAAGTCCGAAGCTGCAACTCTTCATACACAAATGCAGCTCCGTGGCAAAGCGATCCTCCAGCCTGGAGGTCCTTATCATTTTGAGTTTATAAAAGGATGTAATGTACAGGACTGCTATCTCATTTTGAGTCAACTCTTTTGTAAGCCGTTCGGCATATTAGCTGACTCGTTCAGGAGTTTGTAATAGATGTTCATTATCAATAAAGAAAACTTTTCTATGTTTCAAATCTGTGTTTTAATTTATCTGCGTACTCTGAGTATGTGCTTGCTATGCAAATCATTAAAGCCTTGTGCGGGCGCAACTCCAGGCCCGCACGGCGGTCGCGACTCGGGGGACGCCTCGGGGCGTGACTTAGTGGTATCAGAGCACAGATTCAAAGTTCCTTAGACTTCGTGCTGGAAAAGTTCCTTTAACGATCAAAATTCCTGTGCGAACTCTTGAACTCGCTAGGCCAAAATGAGATACGTTCATGCAATAAGTCCATAATACATTATGATCCTAATATAATTTACCTTCTTTTGAAGGAATGGATCCAGCGCAATCTACAGCGCAACCACCGATCGAAACATAAGAGAGCAGTTCGGGCAATTCGGGAAGCTCTCGAAGCCAAAGAGGCATGTCTCAAGTCGACCCGCTTGAGCGGGTAATGCAAATGTTAGAATCGCAACGACAACGAGACGATGCTCGCCAAGCCAAGCTCGAGAGTAATCTAGAGACCCGATTCTCAGTCCAACAGAAGCAGGTCGATGCCCTACAACAAATCGTTCAGACTTTGGCTGCCAACCATTCTGCCGCAACAGCAACGACTCCGGTGGAACAGCCCGTGCTTGAAGTGGAGACGCCTCAAATCCCAAGGTCGAGGGACGTGACTGCCTTCAACTTGGGCCATTTCAAGAAGGTCTGTAACACCCCGTTCAACGGGACTGAGGACCCAGTGGTAGCTCTAGATTGGCTAGCCGAGATTGAAGACCACTTCACTCTGCTAGAGGTCCCCGAGGATAAGCGCGTCGCCTGCGCGCAACTGCAGCTCCGCCTCAACGCACACGATTGGTGGGACGTGCATCGACGATCTCTCCAATTTGATCACGGAGAGGAGGCGATCTCGTGGACGACCTTTCGTGCCACGTTCGAAGAGGAGTTTATACCCCCTCCAGTACAATGTCAAATGGAAAATGACTTCGTGCAACTGAGGCAAGGCAGGATGACAGTTAAAGAGTATTCCGCCGAATTCAACCGACTCTCCAAATTCGCTAGGGCCTATTTACCTGATGCAGCGAGTCGAGCTAAAATGTTTGAAGGTGTTCTCCGTCCTGCCATCCATTCGCACGTGGTCAATAATCAGTACGGGACAATGCGTGAAGTTATGAATCACGCCCTATCCCTCGAGCCGCAGTATCCTCACGTTTCCACCGGCGCTGTGCATACCTACAATCACAAACGCCAAGGCAACGAGGGAGAAAACAATGCTGCAAAGCGTCACAATGATGGCGGAAAGCAGAAGACAAATCCCAACCAAACATGTAACTTCTGTAGGAAGCCAGGGCACCTGTTCAAGGATTGTCGAAAGCGACTCGGGAATTGCCTCCGTTGTGGTGATCCAACCCATCGGGTGGATGCTTGTCCTGTCCCGGATCGCCGCCCTCGACATAATGCTCCCTAACGGTAGGCCCTATTCCTAAGTTTCGGGACGAAACTTCCAATTGGTTGGGTAGGATGTAGTACCCCGTTCCCCCGGTGCGGGGAGCGCGGCTAAGAAACGCAACGGTATCGTTCGATCGGGATAGATTGAATTAAGAACTCGTCCTCGTTATGGATTTGTTTCTTCGGAATCGATTCCCATATTCAGTGGACTGCGCCCCCGGGATCGGCTTAGCGGCAGAGTCAGGAGGGACCTCTCCGCTGCTATCTTTTATTGCCTCGGTTTTCGATGTCGCTTGTTGCTTTCGTGCTTTGAGTTGGTTTTGGGATTTGCTTGTTTTCCTTGAACGGTTTTGATGGTTTTCATTATTTTCGTTCATTGAACTGCACTTCTATTTAGAGATTGAAAAGAGAGGAAGAAGTATTAATCGAGCTGTTCGTGTGCAGGTGAACGAGCAGTAGGCGGCTTACGAGCGGAGTCGTGAAGCGCCTCTTTCCTTCTTCTTTCCAAAAATCTAAGTGAGTGGCTACCAACCCGATTAGCTAGCTCTGCTTCCAGCTTCACTCTTTGTCCCGATCAAACGATACCAAGTAAAATAAAAGAAACCAAGATAAAAGAGAATAGACTTGGTTAATACTGCTTGTCAATCAAACTGTGAACGATTACTTACTTGCATGCGTGTTCGCTCAGAAATATTTATCATATGCATAATACAAGTTAGAATGTATTCTCTTCTTTAAATTATGCTATGAACATACTCATCCTGAATGCAATAATCTGATAGGGAGACTATGCCAAAGTAGCTCTCCTCCTGTTACTGTCCCGTGCCTGTTATTGCCCTGATTTGCCTCAACTGCTAACTTAGTGTATATGTTGATCACGGACAACTTGTGCACAAGGCCCTTAGTTCCTGCGGACGGTCGCTGGGGCACTGGCACCGATCCGATCCGGGCGGGAACTCTCCTGTTTAGTCATCCTGTGCAAGGACGGAATGGCGTGCAGCACTCCCGTGCTCTCGCTGCATACCATCCTCGTCAGTGACTAAAATTGGTCCAATATGGCATCCAGCCAGTGATCCCCTGTATATTTAAACTTGTTGCATACTAACTTGTGTCTTCGTGGCAGGGAAGGCAAGGTAAGTATAGTGCAGGTCATTCAGACGGGCAGGTAAATCCACCGAACGGTGGCTAGTTCATTTCAGTAAATTTAATATGCTGCTTACTTGTAAATGAACTAAGGCAAGATAGAAACCCACAAATATACATGCTTCACTAAACAACATGTTGATTGGTATAGTCAGGCTAGCTCGCCTTCACCAGCATGTTTCGATATGCTGACCCTCGTTGAAACAGGTTCTCCGCACCAAGGCGAACCGAGCGAGGAGCCGAAGTCGTCTTCCCGATCCAGTCCAGCTGTTAGCGCATCTTCACCGCGCCTCAAAGCCTTTTGAAGTCCGAAGCTGCAACTCTTCATACACAAATGCAGCTCCGTGGCAAAGCGATCCTCCAGCCTGGAGGTCCTTATCGTTTTGAGTTTATAAAAGGATGTAATGTACAGGACTGCTATCTCATTTTGAGTCAACTCTTTTGTAAGCCGTTCGGCATATTAGCTGACTCGTTCAGGAGTTTGTAATAGATGTTCATTATCAATAAAGAGAACTTTTCTATGTTTCAAATCTGTGTTTCAATTTATCTGCGTACTCTGAGTATGTGCTTGCTATGCAAATCATTAAAGCCTTGTGCGGGCGCAACTCCAGGCCCGCACGGCGGTCGCGACTCGGGGGACGCCTCGGGGCGTGACAATAATGATGGAAATGATGATGGGGGGATGATGATTGTGATAATGATTATAGGATGATGATGTGAATGATAATGGTGATATTGATGATCATGATGATGAGGATGTTAATGACAATGGTGATGATGATTAGGATGTAGGTTGATTAAGGTAATGGTGATGATGATGATTGTGATGATGAAGATGGTAAGAGGATGCTGACCGGAGGAGCTTAGGCGGTCCAAGGAGGAGGCTGCTCCGGCCAGGGAAGACTCAGGCGGCCGTGGAGGTGTCCAGGCCAGGGTGGACAGGCCGGAGAGAAGTGGTAGAGGAGATCGGGGAAGGAGATGAGGAGGAAAAGTTGAGCAGGGAGAGGTGGTGGTGGTGTAGCCGTGGTTCAGGCAGGTCAACGGGGGAGATGGTGGCTCGTGGTGGTGATGGGGTCGTTGAGGAAGAAGGTAGGGACGATGGTGGTGATGGTGGCGATGGTAAACGGCTCAGGGAGGCAGATGAGGAGTTTAGGGAGAGGTGGAGGTGCTCGGGAGGAAGAAGAAGAGGGTTGTTATGTTGAGTCAGTGGTGGTGGTGCAGATGATGGCGGTGGCTGCAGTGGTTCAGGCGGAGGAGAGGACTGCAGTGAGGTCGAGGAGGACGGACGGGGGTCGGGGACGGTGCTGCTCCATCGAGGAGAAGGAGGACGGATCGTGGATGGCAGGGGACGGGGTGGTCGAGTCGACTGTACTCAGTTGAGGAGTGCCGGAGAAGAGAGAAGAACGATAGCGGTCGGGTTGTCCGTGGTGGAGGAGATCGTGGGTGTTCAGGCGGTGGAGAAGGTGATGGTGTTAATGGTGGTGGTGTGCAGAGGCGGGGGAGTCAGCTCCGGCGAGTCGTCGACGGGGTACAGCGGTCGGAGGGGGAGGACAGGGAGAAGAGGAGGAAGAAGATGGAGAGGAGATTAATGGTGATGGTGTAGGAGGTCGGGGAGGAGGCTGCCGTGTCCCGGTGGAGGAGGCCGGCAGGTTCAGGTTGTGGAGGTCCGGCGGAGGCCAGATGAACGGGCTCCGGCGTGCGGGGGAAAGGAGGAAGAAGGTGAACATGAAGAGGAAAGGGGTCGGTTGACTTAGGTTTAGGTTTTTAGGAAAATAAAGAAAAAAGGAAAAGAGGTATATATATACATGTAGAATTTGGGTTGGGATTGACCTAGAAAATTTGGCCTTGGTCAACACTCCTTGGAGTGGACCTTGGCTTCACATGGGGATGTTTGGATTGCTAGGATTTGCATTATTTGAAATGCATGGATAGGATTAAATGAGGGGGTGATGATGTGTGTTGCACACTCTAAAAATCATGGAGAAAATTTATATGAACGAAAAATGGGTTTCTTCATGCATTGTGTCCAATGGTGTGGACACCTAAATATATTTTTTGCATAAAAGTGTCCAACAATTAGAAAATTACACAAAGATAAAAATTGGATTAAATTAATTAAAATTAATGTAAAGGGTGTTCTTGAATTAATTAGAACTACATGGGGCTAAAATTAGGTAGGACACAAGTGTCATGGACATAGAGGACTCGGAATAGAATATTATCATAAATTAGGTTGCTCAAAATGGGTCAAGATTGTGTCTCCAATTTCGATTGGAACGCACAAGGATACAAAGTTGGAATTATTTAGAATTAAATAATAACGTCCACGACAAATATTGTGCGACTAAAATGTAGCACAAGAGAGCATAATTATAAGTTACACAAAGGTCAGAATAGATGACTGGCACGTCTAGGACAAGGATGTAAAATTTATGGGAAGGCAATGGCTAGTGTAGTGCTTCAATTATCGAAGCAACGTTAAGGTGCACTAAGTAATATAAATATTATAAAATTAATTAAAATGTCGTGTTCTATTTCTAATTGGATTCAACTAGCCCTAGTTTCACTATCTAAGCCAAGTAGACCTAATTTTGGGTGAGGGGGTTTACAAGCGTTGCACTAGTTGCTCGTACAACAAATGTTAGGAACAGTTGGGTATTGGGTTAGACTACTTGGAAGAGTTTGTTGCACGGGTTGCTCGTGTAGCAAAAATATCGGACTGTTTGAGAATAGTTGGAAGTATTGAGAACGGAACATGGCACAAGTTGCATAGTGAGATTGACAGAAGAGTTAGATCGTCCATGCATTGGCTAAGTTTCGTGTCAAACTTGAGTTGGGGATGGCAGGATCACGCATAAGGGATGGTTCAAACGGATCTTGGATCAGTACAAAGGAATTGTGATACGAGTAGTAACTTGATTCGGAGTGGTATATGGTATACCACATAGTGAGTAAAAGTAATAGAATATTTTGGATAGACATGAATGTAATTGCCGCAAAGGACACGGGTAACAGAAATATAAGTTGGTTGGTGGAGCGCCGGGGCGCGATGATTCTCGCCCGGCGGAGGCGTTATCGGGACCTTCGGGGTTGGGTTATGACAGAATAGTATCAGAGCAACTCGATCTTCTGGCCTTATGCCATTTTTGCTGCTATTCTTAGATGACGATTCCTTGACCATTGATATCATTACTAAGTTGAGCGTTCCATATAATAAATCTATAAATATTTTAAAAAATTGGCCGACAAAATATTTTCTGGATTATTTTGTTGCTTGCTTGAGAGTTATGATTTATCGTTTCCTTTTTAGAGTTCTGATTACTAGAGTTTTCGATTGAGGATGGTGAGGGATGAGGACTATCGTTGCTCTGGATATTGTAAGTTTCTCCTTGAGTTTCGAGGACGAAACTTCTTTTAGGTGGGTAAGTATGTAGTATCCCGCTCCGCGTTGGCACTATATATAAGATATATCTGTTTGCTGACTCAAAAATGATTCCTTCCTTAAGAGCTCCTAGTTGAAACAGAGAACGATTGATCTAGGTGAGTCAGCAGAACTTTATTCTCTGATTCTTGCACGACTTAATAATGAATCTGAGTTTTTGTATTGCTTGTTCGCTAAGAAGGTTAATGTTTACATGAGAATGATAGATCGAGAACCTACATGTATAATAGATAACTTGTATGCTTGCCTAAAAGAGAGAGAATATTTGCCATGCTAAGTCAAAAAGAAAAGTTGCATGCTTAGTTATACGGATACCGCTACCGAATGAACCGGTGCCATGCTAATAAACAAGAGTAAACGAATGTTCATATGTTTTTATCGTATGTTAAACAAAAGTAGAACTGCATGCTTAGCTAAAAGAGATAAAGAACTGCTTTTATGCTTGCTTAAATAGAGATTGCTTGCATTATTCCTTATAGTACTAGAATAAGAGATAGAAATCGCGTGTTAGATTTATGGAACCGTTATCGTGCTTGTTAATAGAGTCATTGTGCATGTGCATCTTCATGTTCTGTTATCGTATGATATGCTTTTTATCGAGGGGCTTGTGGGGGATGGTGGAAAATAACTAGTTGGAGACTAATAGTGCACCCTGATGTGCGATCCTTCGGGATCTCGGGGGCATGGCTATTAGAATAGTGGATGGAGGCGACTAACGGGGTGAGACTAATAGTGCACCTTAGGGTGTGTCTATTAGATGAGAGGCGGTGCTTCTGATAGGAAGAGTAGAGTAGAAAGAAGTAGGCATGGGAGATAGCTGCATATCAGGTAGTTAGGGTGCATGCAAGGCTAGCCTTCTTGCATACCTAACTGTTTGATGCAGAGATGGACAAAAAAATAGAACATATGTGTTTATGTAAATTGTTGCTAACTTGTATATCTGCTGCAGTGATAACTATTCGGCAAGGGGTAAGAATCACTAAATAAGTGATATATCATTTTGCTTATTATTTTGCTCTAATCAGAGAAGGAAGAGTATATATATATATATATATATATATATATATATATATATATAGCCTGCTTGTTCTTGATCATGTGCATCATAGAGTTTATCTGATAGTGTTTTGTGCATTCGTATCGGTCGGACAATGGATATTAGTACAGAGCTGAACCTTGGTCTCGTCTGCTATATTTTAGTGAAGAGTAACCATAAGTCACAGCTTCACAGCTGCTAATAGCATCAGATAAAGGAGTCATTAGTTAGTTGAATTACCGCTACTTATCCTGAGTTTCACGGGGACCGACATCACATAGATAGTTCATCTTGTTTGCATGATAGAAGGACAGTCCACTAGATGATGCATTGTCCCTAGAGTCTTTGAGTATAGCTCACAAGAAACGTTGCGCACACCCTGATAATATAAGAATATTTTTGTCTTGTGTGCTTGATCAAATCGAATATGGAACTCTATTTTCAAAGACGTTTTCAAAGAAATGTAATATGACTCTACTCATATACTGCATGAAATAAATGTAGGTAAAACTAGCAAGATCACTAGTAATGTAATATTTTATCACATTCTTACTTAGTGTTGGTCTTAGATTATGTTGCTTTTGTTCATTGATTTTATACTCACCAGTACTTCCCAAAGTGCTGACCCACCAACAGTTTGCTTGTTCACAGGTGCTGGATTATACGAAGAAGCGATAACATTGCCTCATCCCCAGGACCCAAAAATCTGGAATCGATGCCTTGAGCCGTATCGAGATATTTTGAGCTGCTTTTGTATAGAGGGACATAATGTATGGAAGGATGCCATTGTATTCAGATAACCTCGTGCCTTGAGCTTTGCTTCGTATACACAGATGGACCCTTATTTGCAACGATGTCCCTCCGATGCGTACTTGATCGGTTCGATGATAGCCACAACTTTAACTATGTTGCCTTATGCGAGCACAACCCCAGGCTCGCACGACTTCATGCCTCGATGGAAAATGATATATACCTGTGGGAGCGTAGGGGCACGGTGATTCGCGCCCGGTGGGGGCGTTGTTGGGACCTTCGGGATCGGGACGTGACAGTAATAGAAGAACATATATATTCTAACTGGAATTGAAACATGATGAAAGAATATTCTAAACAAACTTGGCATGCAACAAGGTAACCATTCATAAGTTGATTAACAAGCATAAAATAATTCAAGTTTATTCATTTTTATCTTGACATCGTTTAGTTATTATGGTATCGTTTGATCAAACAATCAATAGGGCAAGATTTTAGATATGAAGACTTGGAAGAAGTGTTAACTAATCGAAGTATATCCACTTACAAGTTGGTTGGAGATAGGAAAAATAAAGGTGCTTCAAGACTCCGCTCGTGTGACGCCTACTACACGATCACCTGCATTGCCACAAATAGACGATCGATACCTCTTCTCCTCTTTCCAAGCTTGAAATGAAAGTACAGTTAAATGAACGAAATCAATAAAATACATCAAAACCGTTCAAGAAAACATAAATCTAAAAACCAACTCGAAAGCACGAAAGTAATAATACGACAGCGAAATCTAGGCAAGAAACTTACAACGGAGAGGTCTCTCTTAATTATGTCGCTTAGTCCGTCCTTGGGACACGGTCCACTGAATATAGAAATCGGTTTCGTAGAAGCTAACCTATAACGAGGAAAGGATCTTGATTCAATCTATCCCGATCGAACGATACCAAAAGTATTTCAAAGCCGCGCTCCTCGAATAGGGAGTACGGGCATTACAATATATGTGACTTCAAGCAGTTCTCCACAAAGGACAAGATAAAGTATTTTATTACATTCATCGATGACTACTCGAAGTAAGCATTCGTTTATCTTCTCAAGTCAAAAGATGAAGCATTCAAGAAGTTCAAGGAGTTCAGGGTTGAAGTTGAACGTCAGACAGGGCAACAACTCAAAAGACTTAGAAGTGATCGAGATGGAGAGTATAGGTCTATTGAATTCACATTGTTCTGCAAAGAACATAGAATTTTCAATAAGTTGACTGCTCGGTATTCTCTTCCATCAAATAGAGTAGCTGAGAGAAAGAACAGGACATTGACAGAGATAATAAACTCAATATTGTTGACTGCGGATCTTTCAAATTGCTTCTAGGGAGAAGCTGTGTTGACGGCTATGTTCATTCCGAATAGAGTATTTTACGCAAGTTTTAATGTCACTCTTCATGAACTCTGGTTCAAAGTCAGACCCAACTTGAATGTCATTCGAGTGTAGGGGTATCTGGCATATGTGAAGCTCCCGGACTTAAATATACATAAGCTGGGTACGAGGAATACGAAGACTACCTTCCTGGGTTATGCTGAGAAGAGTGATGCTCAATGGTTTCTTGATATAGGATCAAATCATATCATTGAATCTCGCAACGCAGAATTCATTGAAGATAAATTTGCAAGGCACAAGAATGTTGTTATCGCGAATATTTTCGAAGAATAGCGTGGGTGCACAAAAGGCTAACGCTTCCAATGAAGATCTAGTCCAAGAAGAAATTGTCATACCAGAGACAATGTTCCAACCAGAACTCGCAGAATCGATATCTAAGCGAGTGAGAAGACCGAAGGACTTCGAAGAATATTTTGTCACCTATCATGTGAAAGCAAATCCGCTTACCTATGATGAGACGATGAAGACCAGAGACGCTATTTGCTGGAGGGAGGCTATCAATGACGAGTATCACTCAATAACCTCTAACAATACTTGGGAGTTGGTCGATCTGCCTAAAGGATCTAAACCAAACGGATGCAAGTGGATCTTCAAGAAGAAGATGAAGGTCGATAGAACTGTTGACAAGTTCAAGGCAAGGTTGGTTGCCAAGGGATTTTCTCAAAAGCAGGGGGTCAACTATTTTGACCCATATGCTCCAGTAGCACGGATGATGACCATCAGGATGTTAATTGCTCTAAGTGTAATTCACAAGCTAGTTATTCATCAGATGTATGTCAAAACATCATTCCTGAATGGAGAGTTGACCGAAGAAATTTACATGCAACAACCAGAAGGATTTGTCATCAAAGGTCTTGAAGACAAAATCTGCAAGTTGGTAAAATTATTATACAGTCTGAAGTAAGCTCCCAAGATATAGCACGAGAAGTTTGACAAAGTTAAAAGATCAAACGGCTACAAGGTCAGAGAGACGAACATGTGTGTTTACACAAAATTCGTTGACGGGAGAGGAGTCATCATTTGTCTATACGTGGACGACATGGTGATCCTAGGCACGGATCTAGCATGAGTCATTGAAACAAAGAAGTTTCTCGCATCCAAGTTCAGTATGAAGGACTTGGGGGAAGCTGATGTGTTATCCTCGGGATAAAGATCATCCGGGCGGACAATAGAGTGGCGATTTCATAGTCTCATTATATTGAGAAGATGCTCACATGCTATGGATATAAGGATCTTCTAGGGATCGATACTACGTACAGGTGTGACAAGAATCTGAAGTCAAATCCTAGAAAAATGTCAGGTATCTGGAGTATTCAAGCGTCATCGAAAGTTTGATATATGCAATAACTGCCACAAGGCCTGACATAGCTTTTGCCGTGGGGATGCTGAGTCAATTCACGAGCAACCAAGGTGTGGAATACTGGAAAGCTGTGACGAGAGTGATGAGATATCTCATGAGGACTCAGAAGTACGTATTACACTATAACGGGTATCCGACAGTAATAGAAGGCTTCAGTGATGCAAGTTGGTGTTCAGAAGTAGAGAACAAAAGGTCCACAGGAGGATACATTTTTTCCATAGGTGGAGCTACCATATCGTGGAAGTCGAAGAAGCAGACAATGATCTCTCATTCCTCGATGGAATCTAAGTTTTATGCACTGGCGGCTATAGCAGATAAAGCAGAGTGGTTTCGGGAGCTCATGTATGATATTCTATTATTTGGTGTGCAGATTTCGGCGGTACCGATTTACGGCGACAACCAGGCGACTGCAACAGTGTCATCAAATAACCTCTTCAATGGTAAGAAGAGGACTATGCGGTTGAGGCACATGGCAATGAATGATCCGATAAAGACTGGAGTCATTTTCGTGATTGATTTTTGGAGTCAGGAGAACCTGGCGGATCCATTTACCAAAGGTCTCAAGAGCCAGCTGGTCGTGGATACAACAATCAAAATGGGCTTGAAGACATTCTGATATTGTGTCTTTGTAATTCTACCATAAAGTTTTATGCTATTAGTTCAAAGAGAAATCTACTAGGCATCTAGCTTTTGGTTCAAAGAAGGATCATTGATTGGGAGAATATCAGTTATATTGGGTAGTCCTCAAGGACATTGTCACACCTCAGTCCCGTAAGGGTCGATCGTCCTAGCTTGGTCCTTTCGAAACCATCGTCCTCGCTTGGGCGCGATGCCGTGCAAGCCTAAGTTGTGCTTGCACCAGGCATAGTACCTGCACAAGACACAAGTTAGACAAAAATATACATATATAGAGGCACATGATTCAAAATACAGAGAACAAAGTTGAACACATTTGATAGGAATACAAAATACTTTCTTTATTTAATACTTGAAGATTGGATTACAAAGTACTTGCTTTGGCTGATTACAAAATATGCCATAGATGGCTACATCCCTTTTTACAAACCCAAAACTAGCCACAATGCCCATACATCATGTCCTTTAGTAGGACCAAAAATTAAAACAACTAGCAAAAGTGGAGCTTGCACATAGGAGAGGAAAGCTAAGGAAGCAGCATGAGCACGATTTCGCTGTATGGATGTGCTAGTACTGGATCAAAATACTCGTTAAGCTCTCGCTACCAGAACATGGAGATTTTTCCACAAACGTGGGTCAGTAGTACAACATGTACTGGTGAGCGACCGTAGCCAAACTCATCTAGAAATTCACACTAAATAAATATGTGAAGCTAACATTATTAGGTGATCTTTCTAGTTGTCTAGTTTCTTTTTAACAATTCATGCAAAAAAATATAAACGATAAATTGAACCATGCATATAAAAATTCTTATCCACAACTGAATGGTTATCCCTTCAGCAGACACACAAGTTAGCTATAATTTGCATATAAGAATAAACTTATGAATCAATCTTGGCATCAGGTATTAGGTATGCAAAAAGGTAAACCTAGCATGTGCCCTAACTATATGATGGTCCACGGGAACACCCATGAATAGCAGCTGGGACTATAATCCCATGCTAACTATTAGACAGGACACCCCCCTAATCGCGAGGACTACAAGCCTTAGGGTATTTCGATTATCTCTCCTAGGCCGAACGATCCCCTTTACCCCAGCAACCATTCGAGAGACTGACCTTGTGCACAAATTATCTAAAGACCGATACAATAAATATAATATATCAATTAATCAGTTCTATTGCAATAGTTGAACAAAAAGCTTCTATGTAGACTATCTTCTTTTCGATAGAGCCGTGGCTCTTTAATAAGTTCAATATTGATCAATTTAAACCATAAAAGGCTTTCAGTAGGTTTAATGCACTGCATAAGATAAGTAACGTGCATCAATATCTCGAATGGTTTGTAGTAATTATTCTATGGTCCAAATATCATGATTTCATATCATGCAATAAGTAGTAGCAAATTCTAAGTTAACAAGTGAATCATGTTCATTAACTTATCTTGTTATTGGGGAGTCAAATTGAGCATAGGGACATGCATTTTGAGTAGACTAGAGATTCTTTTATTTAGGCGTTGAAGGGCCAAAGCCACTCACCGATCGAATCGAACGAGATGATGGGAAAGCCTTATGCAACAATCACTCCTTGGTTATGCGTCCTAAAATTGCAACAATATATGGTTAGCATCCTTCGATCTCTTTCTCTTACGATTCAAAATGAATGCATAAGCGATAAATGGGAATCATGAAAACCAAGTCATCGAAAGTAAGACAAAACACAAAGCAACACAAAACCAAGTAGCAAAAAACCAACGAAAACTCTTGGACTTATTTCAATAGAAGTCGTTCCATCAATTTGAATGGTTCATTGCATTTCGTCCGTGTTGATTTGGCGGTAAGGTTTTTCCGTGACTCAATTCTCAACCGAGTCAAAGTAACTAGTGTTCTATAAGTAACCCGTTAGGAGCGGGGCATTACATAATACACCACTGAGAAGAAGTTTCGTCCTCAAAACTTAAGAGATCAAGGAGTCGAAGATTAAGGCATCAAGAGGTCAAAGGAATCAGACTTACCAACATCGTGTCCGCTCACATCACGCTCAATATTCAACTGATAAACTCTAGGCCTTCTCGTCTGATCAGTTTGTCTATTAGCTTGAGCTGGGGCTGGCACGAGATTCTGATCCTGGCCACGTCTGGCATTCTCATTGGGTTATGTAGTGCAGACCTCTTGGTCGAAAAGTTTCTCAGAATATGGCCCTTTTGGCCGCAGTTGAAACATTTACCTCTAACAATATGACAAGTTTCCACTAGGTGCCCTGGTCTGCCATAATAGCTGCACTCAAGTCTCGGGCGCTGCTCGCCCACTATCGTCTTCCCTCCATCGTGATATCTTTTGGTAGGAGGGTTTCGAGCAGCTGGTGCCTTTTCTGGAATACTTCGTTGTGTGAACTGCTCATTTTGAAACACTACCTCAAAGGCCTTAATGTATGAAGTATACTCCTGGTTCATCACATCCTTTCTAAGTTCATCATTCAAGCCTCTGATGAATCTGTACATACGGGTCATCTCGTTAGGAATCATTTCATTAGCGAACTTAGCAAGCTTGGAGATTTCTAACTCATAATCTTTGACGGACATGCTCCCTTGCTTAAGTTCGGTAAATTCATTTTCCTTTCTTTGTCTGACGTCTGGAGGGAGGTACTGTTCCAAGAATGCATTCTTGAACATCCCCCAAGTAATTTTGTCGTCTCTGCGCCTTGTAGCAAGATCTAGCTTCTTTATCTGCCACCAATCATATGCACATAACCGTAGCTGTATGGCTGCACACACCACCCTCTTATTCACAAGTATCCCAGCAAATTCAAACAAGCCCTCCAACTTGGAGATCTAGTCCATCACTTTATCCGACGCGGCCCTGCCTTCGAACTCTGGAGGGTTCAACTTCAGAAACTTGACGCCTTTAAAGGTAGACTTCTTGGCCGCTTATGGAGGTTCATCTGCTTCTTCTAGGCCAGCTTCTCGAGGCACGGATGTGGCTGCCACAGGTGTCGCAGCGGTTCCTGATGCACCACTATTGCCCACCAATGTTGTTACTATTTGAGTCAGAGAGTTAAGCTGCTGTTTCTATACCAAGGCTCTAACATCAGCCCATTGCTGCTGAGCTTCGAACCTTTCCTGTTGGGCCTCATATCGATCATTTTAATTTTTAAACATAGCAATCAGCCTATCTATTTGGTGATCGTTCACGCTCGCTGCACGCGATGTCCCTTGGTTACCTGGTTTAGTCATCCTGCTGCAAAATGGAGTAGCTTGCATTAGTCTCATAACGTATTATGGACTTATTGCATGGAATGTTGGATTTTCATACTTTTCAAGAGTGGGACATTAACACCTTTGATTTACTTATATAGATTCACAACCATTTTTGAAATCCGGGACTTTTAAATCACCTGAAAACCTATATAATTTTTAAAAATGATATTTGAAGAGGTCAAGGACGTAAATCCTAGCTCTGCTACCACCTTTCACACCCCGGTCCCGTAAGGGCCAATCGTCCTCGCTTGGTCCTTACGGAACCGATCGTCCTCGCTTGGGTGCGATGTCGTGCAAGCCTAAGTTGCGCTTGCACCAGGCATAGTACCTGCACAAGACACAAGTTAGACAAAATATACATATATAGAGGCACATGATTCAAAATGCAGAGAACCAAAGTTTAACACATTTGATAGGAACACAAAATACTTTTTTTATTGATTACTTGAAGAATGGATTACAAAGTACTTGTTTGGCTGATTACAAAATATGACATAGATGGCTACATCTCTTTTTATAAACCCAAAACTAGCCACAACGCCCATACATCATGTCCTTGTAGTAGGAAAAAAAATCAAAACAACCAGCAAAAGAGGAGCTTGTACATAGGAGAGGAAAGCTAAGGAAGCAGCATGCGCTAGTACTAGTTCAAAATGCACGCCAAGCCCTCGCTACCAGAATCTGGAGATTTGCCCACAAATGTGGTCCGAAGTACAACATGTACTGGTGAACGACCGTAGCCAAACTCACATAAAAATCCACACTAAATAAACATGTGAAGGTAACATTATTAGGTGATCTTTCTGGTTGTCTAGTTTCTTTTTAATAATTAATGCAAAGAAACATAAACGATAAATTGAACCATGCATATAAAAATTCATACCCACAGCCGAACGGTTATCCCTACAGCAGACACACAAATTAGCCATAATTTACTTATATGAATAAACTTATGAATCAATCTTGGCATCAGGTATTAGGTATGCAAGAAGGTACACCTAGCATGCGCCCTAACTACAAGACGGTCCACGGGAACACCCATAAATAGCAGCTGGGACTACAAACCCAAGCTAACTATCAGACAGGACACCCCCCTAATCGTGAGAACTACAAGCCTCAGGGTGTTTCGATTATCTCTCCCAGGCATTAGTATCCCCAGTGCCTCAGGAACCGCTCGAGGGACTGACCTTGTATACAAGTTTTCCAAAGACCGATGAAATGAATGTGTTCTATCAATTAATCAGTTCTATTGCAACAGTTGAACAAAAATCTTTTATGTGGACTATCTTCTTTTCGATAGAGCCGTGGATCTTCAATAAGTTCAATATCGATCAATTCAAACCATAAAAGGCTTTCAATAGGTTCAATGCGCAGTGTAAGATTAGTAACATGCATAAATAACTCGAATGGTTTGCAGTGATTATTCTATGATTCAAACATCAGGATTCCATATCATGAAATAAGTAGTAGCCAATTCTAAGTTAACAAGTGAATCATGTTCATTAACTTATCTTGTTAGTGGGGTGTCAAATTGAGTATAAGGACAGGCATTTTGAATAGACTAGAGATTCTTTTATTTAGGTGTGCAGACTAAAGGATTCATCGAATGGCCAAAGCCACTTACTGATCGAATCGAACGAGAGGATGGGAAAACCTTATGCAACGATCACTCCTTGGTTATGCATCCTAAAATTACAACAATACTTGGTTAGCATCCTTCGATCTCTTTCTCTTACGATCCAAAATGGATGCATAAGCGCTAAAAGCGAATCATGAACTAAGTCATCGAAAGCAAGACAAAATATAAAGCAACACAAAACCAAGCAGCAAAATAACCAACGAAAACTCTTGAACTTATTTCAATCAAAGTTGTTCCATCAATTTGAAGAGTTCATTGATTTTCGTCCTTATTGATTTGGTGGTAAGGTTTTCCCGAGACTCGATTCTCAACCAAGTAAAAGTAACAAGTGTTCCATAAGTAACCCGTTAGAAGCGGAGCATTACAGACATTGTGGGATACGTACCCGGAATCAATGTTATCTACTATTTGTTCTTGAATATAATATTTTCTGTATGAGGATGGCTTTGACGCCTTAATGAGTTCTTGAGCAGAGTGAATGTCAGGTGTGCTTTACAGGAAGCACGTAGTTTCAGTACTACAAGGAACTTATATCCCATGATACAGTGGCGTGACACCACCAAGAGGTAAAAGATATAAATCCTCGGCATTAAGTTATGTCATAGCGGCTTAGCACCGAACATAGGCATGTAGCCTAATATTGTAGAATTAAGAGTGGTAGACAGCACTACAAAGAGGTTAATGAACTCATGTTACAGTGGTGTGACACCACAGAGGTAAAAGATGTAAATCCTTGGCAGAAAGCCATGTCACAGCGGCGTAACACCGTAAGAAAGCGCATGGTTTTATGTTGGGTAGTTTGGCACTACAAAGAGGCTAAGACCTCATGATACAGTGGATGACACCACATGAGGGAGTGAACCTTGGCAGAAGTCCATGTCATAGTGGCGTAGCACCGCAAGGAAGCGTAACGCTTCATGCCAAGGACTCTTTAAAAGAACTCATGACCTAGAGTGTATGGAAAGAGATATATGCCGTCTCTTGAGGAAAAACTTGTAGACGCCCAAAATATATAAACCGAAACCAGGCATGCACAGGGGCTTTAATGTGCAACCAGAAGCACAACTGATATCATTGTATGAGTGAAAAGAATTGTAGCTATGGTACAGAATTGCAGCTATGTTCATTCTTGTATCATACTTTTATTTTAGCCATGCAGAAAGATTCAAGTTGAAGCGACATCTATCCTTATACATGATAGGCAGTCACTGTGAGGAATGCTCAACCCATATATTGAGATATGTGGGGAATTATTGGTTTTTTTTGGACTATGAAAGATAGTCCCACATTGGCTACACTACTAAGTGGGTATCTCAATATATTGTTTTGCTTATGTTGAGGTGTCACATGGGCTGTGCTGAGGGACATGGGTGCCATGTGGGAGTATTTTATTAGGATGAAAAAGGATTAACTCCTAATGAAAGCAATTATGCTTTTTGCCATGCTATTAGAATTATTTTCATAGGAGCTAAGCCCCGAAGGGGCTTAGCGACTCAGACTCGGACTCTGACTCGAACTCGAGATCAAGGGCGCAAAGCGGCACTTTGTTGCTAGCGAGGTTGCATGCGCGGGTGTTGTACGGGTGCTGCGCGGCCATGCATCGCTGTACTGCTGCGCATATGCGTGCCGGGCTACTACGCAGCTGCTCCGCTGCGTTGTTGCGCTATTGTACTTATGCGTCGCTGCACTGGAGACGGACCATGTGGCCAGGTTCCTCTATAAATACTCTCATTTGTGGATCTTTTGGAGTTAGTTCATGAGACATAATTTTGAGAGTGGGAGTTGAAGAGAGGTGGCTGTACCGAGGAGTCCAGGAGTCTGCGAAAGAGGTGGCATGAGCGTTCTATAACTTCATCGAGAACTTGCTGGATCCTGGGAGCATATCGCATATATGGCGAATCTTGCTCTGAGTAACAGTAGTTTTGATCACCCCAGCAGAAGTCTTATTCTGATCTTTTCTTCTTCTTCTTCTCTTTGTACCATTTTGTCTCATTGTAGCTTCTGCGAACATAAAAAGAAAAAATATTTATTTATAGTTTTATTTTAATTTGTTGCCAGTTTGTAATCTACTCGTAGGAGTTGTGCATCATCTGAAGAGAGACTCTTATGAGTTTCTGGTGTGCCAACTTCTCCTATGATTCTGTATTTAGTTGGAATCGAGTTCTTCAGAGGGCAAACTTGTTTGCCAGAAGCTCTGTGTCTCGACTACAACTTGGGTTCTAGTAATGAGCGAACTTTCGGGTCTCGCTAGAAGCATTGTTATTGACCCGTGTTCTACCATCTTAGATCTGCCTCAGGACTAATATTCATTCATCTTTATCTCTCTCTCTCTTCCAGTCTGCCTCTAACAAAATTTCTCCTAGCCTCCAGTACTCTCTCGCTCTCTCTACCTCTCATTTTAGATTGCCAAAGTTCTTCTCAGTTTTTCTAGCCAAATTTCCTATCTACGCCAACCACCTTGTCAATAAATTAAGTCATAAAAACCTTACTAATTAAATTATATACCCGCATTTCATATACGTCAACCACTCGTCAATAGTGTGGTGTAGGTCCATGAAGTTGCCACGAAGCCATGTCAACTTCATAAAATAGCTATTTTTATACCTAATGGAGGCGACACTTAGATACTTCCTGGTCATATCATATCCCTTTAAATGCGGATCAAAATATATAACATCACATGTAATAGGTAACCCTAGTATATTTGCCACATCAAATAGAGTGATCATCATCTCGCCAAATGGGAGTTGGAAAGTATTACGTTCAGGCCACAAACGCTCTGGAAGACGTACAACTAAGTTAAGATCATGGATTAAATATCTAATTCGATCTATATAGTGGAATCCAAAAATTTTTACTAAAGCCTTTTGGGCAGGATTTAGCTCTCACATACGATAGTTTCTTTCGTTTCACTAATGTACATAAATCCGGGTTCATAAACCAAGATCATGATCGTATAGCTATAAAAATTATACATTATATTTTATATAAAAATTATCTAACTTGTAAGCTTACAATTTAAAAAATTACCTCTCTAGTAAATATTCGACTAGATATGTGATCTTCACGTTGCTTAATAATAATGTCGGTAGTCGGTCCACCAGGAATAGGATCGTCATTTTGGTTAGCCATCTACAAAAAATATAAATTAACTATGATCATTAACGACTAAAATATAATAAGTTTGTCAAGGATTTCAAAATGTCACACATAATATTTTTACTTACATTAGATTTTTGGATTCTTTTTCTCTTGGTTGATCTTGCTGGTTGTAAGGAAGTGGATATAGAATATTGTATATAGAGAGGGAAAGAGAAGATAGTTTGAGGAGAGAAGAGGAGAGTTTGTTGTTGTTGTGAGGAGAGGAGTGGAAAGAGGAATATTTTATAGAGGGATGAGGGGTCTTCGAGAGGGAGGGAGTCTTCGACGGGGAGGTCTTCGGGGGGGTTTAGTCTTCGAGGGAGAGAATCGAGGGGAAGAGGGGGGGGGGGTCTCGATGTGGTGCCCCGTTCTCCCTTTTCGGGGAGCGTGGCTAAGAAATATTTTCTGTATCGTTCGATTACGATAAATTGAATCAAGATTTTTTTCTCGTTATGGATTTACTTCTTCGAAATAGATTCCCATATTTAGTAGACCGTACTCCAAGGATGGACTTAGCGGCAGAGTCAAGAGAGACCTCTCCGCTGCAAGTTTCTTTGCCTAGTTTTTGTTGTCGTCTTGTTACTTTCGTGCTTTTAAGTTGGTTTTCAAATTTATGATTTCTTGAACAGTTTTGATAGATTTTATTGCTTTTGTTCATTGAACTGTATTTTATTCTGAGCTTGGAAAGAGTAGAACAGGTATTGATCATATGTTCGTGGCAATGTAGGTGATTGTGCAGTAGACGTCGTGCGAGCGGAGTCTTGAAGCACCTATTTTCTTTCCTCTCTCCAACAAACTTGTGAGTGGCTACAATTCGATTTAGTTGACCCTTCTTCCAAGTCTTCATATCTAAA
This sequence comes from Iris macrosiphon, assembly GCA_036927795.1. NCBI lineage: Eukaryota > Viridiplantae > Streptophyta > Magnoliopsida > Asparagales > Iridaceae > Iris > Iris macrosiphon. The sequence goes on along the minus strand of JAYESA010000005.1, from coordinate 7,290,631 downwards.
ATGTTGCCTTCTTGATTGTTCTGATCAAACAATACCATAATAACTAAAAGATGTCAAGATAAAAAGGACTATACTTGGATTACTTGTGCTTGTCAACGAACTTGGAAACGGTTATCCTATTGCATGCTAGTTCACTTAAATATTCCTCCATAGTATTTTAATTCATGTTGGAATATATATACTTCTTCTATAATTGTGCTATGTATAGAACACACCTTGCTATGCAATAAACTAATCAGGGAGACTATGCAAAATAAATTATGCCACATTTGTCTCGTGCTCGTATTGCCTTAAACTGCATCAATTGATAACTTAGTATAGACGCCGTTGATAGCGGACAACTTGTGCACAAGGTCTTATTTCCTGCGGACGGTCACTAGGGCACTAGCACCGATCCGATCCGGACGAAACTTTACGATAGTCTCATGTGCTTGACGGGATGGTTTGTAGCCCCTCATGAATCTTTGTTGCATACCATTCTCTTCCAAGACTATAACTCTTCAATTTTGGCATCACGCCAGTGATTCCTTCATATATTTAAACTATGCAAGCTAACTATGTCTTCGTGGCAGGGAAGGTCATGGTAAGTATTGTGCAGGTGGTTCAGACGGACAGGTAAAAGTCACTGAACGGTGGCATATTTATTTCAGTAAACTTTCATATCTAATGCTTATTATAAAATGGACTATGGCAAGATAGAAAGACCACATAATAACTTGCATGCTTTATATATACAACGTGTTGATTGGCATAGTTGGGTTAGCTCTCCTTCACCAGTGTATTTTAATGTACTGACCCTCTTTACAACAGGTTCCCCGCACTAAGGCGATCTTGCAAGGAGCCTAGCGACTTCCTAATCCAGTCCACCTACCGGCACGCCCTGGTCGTGCCTTCGAAGTGACGTTTTGAAGATCCATAAGCTCGTGCACATAACTTATGCAGCTCCGTAGAAAGGTGGTAGCTTCGTCCGAAGGTGTATATAGCTTGAAGTTTTAGTAAAAGGATGTAATGTACATGACGACTATCTCATGCGTCCGCTTTTGTAAGCTCGTACGACAATTATCCAACTCGTTCAAGAGTTCGTATAAAGATGTTCATTATCAATAAAGATAACTTTTCATGTTTCAATATTTTGTTCAATTATCTGCGTACTCTGAATATGTGCTCGTTGTATAAATTACCTTAGCCTTATGCATTGTGCAACCTAGGCACGCACGATGTCACGCCCGAGGATGACTATCAACTTTACGGAAATTAGGGCATGATATATTGGTATCATAGTACAGCTTCAAGTTTTTTTGACCCTCGTGTCAGAAAAGTTCATTTAACGATCTATTTCTTATGCGAATACTTGAACATGTTTGGCCAAAATGAGATACGTTCCATAGAGTGAGTTTATAATATATTATGAGCCTGATATAAGTTACCTTCTTTTAAAGGAATGACTCAAGCGCAAGCATCAGCGCTAGCACGTGGAGAGGTACAAGCCCAGGAAAGTAGTTACGGCACCTCAGAAAGTTCTAAAAGCCAGCGAGCCATGCCCCTTGTCGACCCAATTGAGTGAATGATGCGGATTCTTAAAGCAAGCCAGCAGAGAGATGAGGCTCGCTATGAGCGATCCGAGAAGCGAGCGGAAGAATGACAAAGCAAGTTCGAAGGCAATATAGAAGCCTGATTTGCAGTCCAACAGAAGCAGGTAGATGCCCTACAACAGATCGTTCAGACCTTGGCCTCCAACCATTCCACAACGACAGCAACGACACCGGTGGAGCGACCCACGCCTGAAGTCGAAATACCTCAAACTCTAAAGAAGAAGGAAGTGACTACCTTTGACTTTGCCGACTTCAAGAAGGTCAGCAATACGCCATTCAAAGGGACTGAGAACCCGGTCGTGGCTTTAGATTGGCTGGAAGAGCTTGAGGATCACTTCAAATTGCTAGAGGTACCTGAAAAAAGTGTATCGCGTGTGCCCAATTGTAGCTCCGCTTGAACGAGCACGATTGGTGGGACGTGCATCGAAGATCTCTCTCAGTAGGCGATGAAGAGGAGACGATCGCGTGGGCTACCTTTCGTGGCACATTTAAAGAGGAGTTCATACCCCCTCCCATTTGTCGGCAAAAGAAGAACGAGTTCATGGAGCTCCGCCAAGGCAATAAGACAGTGAAGCAGTACTCCGTCGAATTCGATCGACTCGCAAAATTTGCAAGCTCATATCTACCTAATACGGTGAGTCGTGCAAGACGATTCGAAGGCGTCCTGTGACCTGCCATCTATGTGCACATAGTCGTTCCCTAATACCTGACGATACAAAAAGTTCTCAATCATGCCCTTTCCCTTGAACCACAGTATCCTTCGGTTGCTGTCGGCACTGTGCATACTTCCAATCATAAGCGCCCTAGCAACACCGGAGGAAACACCACTCCAAAGTGTCCAAATAACGGCAGTCAACAGAGAGGAAACTCAGGGCAACCATGTTCCTACTTTAAGAAGCCAGGGCACACGATCGACAACTGTCACAAGAAGCACAAGTTATGCCTCATTTGTGGTAATCCAAGCCATAAGATTCGTGACTGTCGGCGCTACTCTGAATGCCACCCTCAACATCCAAATTTTGCCTCGGCACCTCAAGCCAACCGAGCCGCGCTGTAGCAAGAACGTCGTCAAGCTCAAGGCCGGGTGTACACTTTGACACGAGAAGAGGCCCTAGCATCGGACACCGTTGTGTCAGGTATATTGCTTTTCAATAACATACATGCTCGTGTGATATTTGATTCTAGTACAACACATAGCTTTATATCCACAAATTTTGCCGTAGAAAATATGATAGAAATGATACCATTATATCCAGACCTTAGTGTTAGCACCCCATTGGGCACGAAGATACCTGTTTGTTCAGTATTACAGGGCAGTCATATCTGTATTTGGGGAAGGAAACTCTCGCTCGATGTGTTAGTCCTAGATGTTCGGAATTACGACATCATTTTGGGGATGGATTGGCTCGGCGCTTGCTAGGCAACTATCGAATGTGCAAAGAAATGGGTCATCTTCCATTTACCTGGAGAGGCCAAATTCTACTACAAGAGTGGTTTAACAACAGATGTGTCAAAGACCTGCATGGTAATTTCTACGATGTCAGCTCGGCGGATGCTACACTTTGGATGCGAGGGATACTTAACATCGATTCGGGACACGCAGCTGGATTGCCCAAACGTTGAGGCTTCTTTCGTTATGGCAGAGTTTCCTGATGTGTTTTCAAGCGAACTACCTGTCATGCCACCCGACCGAAAAATCGAGTTCACCATCGGTACCTTCCCAAATACCCAACCGATTTCCAAAGCACCGTACCGAATAGCTCCTGCTGAACTAAAGGAGTTAAAGTGCCAACTACAAGAACTACTTGACCGTAGATATATTCGTACGAGCGTGTCTCCTTGGGGCGCGCCTGTACTCTTTGTAAAGAAGGACGGAATGTTGCGACTCTGCATAGACTACATAGAGCTAAATAAGGTCACTATCCGAAACAAGTATCTCTTGCCTAGAATCGTCGACCTCTTTGATTAGTTGCAAGGAGCCTAGCGACTTTCCAATCCTGTCCACCTACTGGCACGTCCTGATCGTGCCTTCGAAGAGATATTTTGAAGATCCAGGAGCTCGTGCATATAACTTATGCAGCTCCGTGGAAACGCGATAGCTCCGAAGGTGTCTATAGCTTGAAGTTTTAGTAAAAGGATGTAATATAAAGGACGACTATCTCATTTTGTGTCCACTTTTGAAATTTCGTACGGTAATTATCTGACTCGTGCAAGAGTTTGTATAAAGATGTTCATTATAAATAAAGAGAACTTTTTCATGTTTCAACATTTTGTTCAATTATCTGCGTACTCTGAATATGTGCTCGTTGTATAAAATACCTTGGCCTTGTGCATTGCGCAACCTAGGCACGCACGGCATCACGTCCGGGGGATGACTATCCATTTTTTGGAAATTGGGTCGTGACACTTGGGACAACAGGAAGATTCCCACCCCCTCGCCAACTCACTTGGCGGGCTCAGACCGAACCCCCAATCGCCAAGTGAGTTGGCCGCCGCTCCCCTCTTGCTCCACAGCTCGCCAACTGAGTTAGCGGCCTCCCCCTTCATCTCCAACCCACCAACCCAGTTGGCGAGTTGTCCTCCCCTTTACAATTTTTCAAAAATCCTTCTTTTAGCCGCAATTGAGGAAAACTTCGTCCATTCAGACGAAAAAATCCGTTTATATTATGATGGAAGTTCGATATGAGAGTTTTATATTATGATGGAAGTTCGAGTTGGTGAGTGGCTGAATAAATTTTTTAGCAAAAAAAAATTTATAGGAAAAAAATGTGATATTATTAATATTTGAGTTATATATTAGTATAAATATTGAATTGAAAATTATATTCATGACATGGTATGTTTATAACTTTGTTCACAATAAATGATTCTAGTATGTGGTCACTGGGTTCAAATTCAGTATAATCTCGATAATTTGTTATCTGATAAATTAATATTTTTGGTTAAATAATATTTTTGTCATGTTTCGTGATATAACGTAATAACTAATTAGTTAAATTTATAAAAGAATATATTATAAAAAGTGTTTATATAGGTTCCAAGAAGTATATAAAGTAATAATTTTTTGAATACATAGTGTTTATGATTCGACTACAAGGTCTTCATTAAAAATATGACTCAATCGGTGTTTGTTTATTTTTAGAATTGATAGTATCTGATATCGTCCCTTATCTTTCTTGCAAATTATCTCTCTCTGAAATCTATTTTTGTAATTGTCTTTTAGTACTACCTATAGTAGCTTTATTGTACTCACAAAATTTTTACGCATTTTATTCGTCATTATTGATTTCACATCTTTGAGAAACCATTGATGAATGTATTGTGTGAATATGACTTTTATTTATTAATTTTTTCTTGTGTGTTAAATATTCAAAAAATGAAATAATGTAGTGCATTGAATAATGTATAACTTATTTTAAAAAGAGAGTAGATTTATGAATTTTACTTGGTTTACATATACATATAGTTGTTAGTTCTTAAAATAAAAACAAAATTCGATGTACATTTAAAAATAATTAATTAATCAATAGACTAATAAATTATTTGTCTATCCATACATTATTAAATGATTAGATATTTAATATTTGTAAAAATAATATTTTTTAGAATGTCAATTTAAAATGTGCAATTTTATGTAAGGTGAAGGAGCTGGATAACTATTAAGATCACTCAGTTGAAGTGGACCATCTAATTTAGACACTAATATTTTTTTAAATACTCGTACATTCGACTCGAGCTCCTTCCGACTAGGTTGGATGCCTGTTGCACTCTCATTAGAGCAATACTGCGTTGGTGACACTACTAAGAAATGCAAGTAACCACCCCCACATGCTTGATGCTTCTATTACTAAGTTGCTGGTTGTTCGAAATTTATAATTGTTACCTATTAACTATATATATGCATATACTATTGTTTAAGATAAGTACATATATAATTAAGTTTATAATAATATTGGTAAAGATCTATATACATAGTTAGCATTCATATAAAATAATTATCATAAATGTATCAAAACATAAGATGATAAATAGAAGTTAGGAATTCCTAATTGCATGTTGATTAATAGAGTCCATTAAAGATGCTTCAAAAGATATTAGATTGTTTCCACGTCATCCTTCATCCATGGGATTAGAGTGAGAAATATTCAATAATTAAGATTTTTAGTCCTGATCTATAAGGAATTTTCGATGACTATTGTTCCTTTACATCTTTGGTCAATACGATATTTGGTGTAGTAACATTAAGTTGAAGATACTGAGTTACAAATTTAAATTGAGTTCGAAATGTAGCTTTCGGATTGAGATGTAGCATTCGAATTGAATTTTTAGACCTGTATGTCGGGTTAATAGGCTTTTCGGATTGAATTTGTAGACATTTGGATCAGAAGTATATAATAAATTACCATATATATATATATATATATATATATATATATATATATATATATATTGTGTCCACTTCTTAATGGTGCTTATGCCTCCAAGGGGGCTCGAACCCACACCTTCCGTGTCGGGTACCCCGTCGCTCCCAACTGTATATATATATATATATATATATATATATATATATATATATATATATATATATATATATATATACACTTTAGTGTTCAAAAAGTGGAGACATAATGCCTCATGACTTGATGGCTTCGATCGTACGGAAAACAAATTATTTTAGTTGAATAAAAACTAATCCTACAATGTACTAGATTAATTTAATACTAAATGCTTAATTTTTTACTAATTTAAAGAGAAAACAACATCATCTTCATTTTTTACTACTTAAAAAAAAAGTAAACAACAACCTATTTAATTGCCTAACTATCCATGTTAAATTTAGTGTACAATTTTAATTAGTAAACGAAAAAAACTTCCACGATAAAACTTTAAACTTTTCTTATTATATAGTAATGTAGATTTGAATGTAGGAATGGGTATCAAAACGAACAATATTAGATATTTTTGCGTAGGACCGGCTATCTTTCAGATGAGATAGGATATAATTCAAGTTTGTAAACTTTTTTTTATTTGATTCGCTCTTTGAAATAAACCAGGGAAGAGTAGGGCAAGGTAACGTAGGATAGTAAACATACTTTATATATATATATATATATATATATATATATATATATATATATATATATATATATATATTCTATCTTTTATAATATAATAAGGCTTCAAAACGGCTCAAAAGTGTGCCGTCTAAGTCGTATGTATATCATCATCAATTATTTATTTTTAAAAATATTAATATTAGGTAAAAAAATGTTTAAAAAAATAAAGTTGTTATAAATAAACACTATAAGGATTTGAACTCAACCAAATATAGAGAATACCTCTCACCTTAACCACATGAGTTAGAAAAGATGTTTGTTTATAATTAGATAATATTATGTACCTACCGTTTTCAAGGCTCTTTATGAAAAGTAGAAATATATTCATAACTAATTATAATTAAAATATAATCAAATATATAACAAAATCTAATTAAAATATAAGAATATATATAATAAATCTTATTTGAAATATATTTAAATAAATTTATATTAATTTTAGAAGAAAAAATAATTTTACGTGAACGCACGTGAATTTACTAATATATATATATATATATATATATATATATATATATATATATATATATATATATATATATATATATATATATTGAAAATTTTGATTTAAAAAATTCTATGATATTATTAAAAAATTTAATAAAAATTTAAATTATATTAAAATAGTTTAAATTTGATTTGAATATATTAAAATTAAAATGTATATATATAAAAAAATACTTTAAATATATTTTGAATATTGAATATTTTTTATTTGGATTTGTTATATATATCTTTATATACATTTGAATATATGTTTAGGTAATTATAATAAATTTAAGTTGTTTCTACATAAGAAAAACATGTACACGGGTAGTTAATTTTTTTATAGAATTTAACGGATTAATATGCTGTTACGCATATTTTAAATAAAAAATTCAATAAAAATTGAAAACATATTTAGTTATATCTTAATAAATTAATAATCTTTTTTAATTATAGCAAACTTATCTTATCTCCATCTCTTACTTACTTTTATAACAAATCTATCTTTTATACTATATTAAAAATATTTTAAATAGAATTAACTTTGGCTATATTGTTTTATTTTATATCCTAAACCCTTTTGGAAATATCTTAACCTACTACTATTATACACGAAAAAAGTATTTTTATTTTTATTTTTTTGGGGTGAGCCCATCCGAGTCGCGGTTGTGCACATTTGAGTAAAGCCGACCAAATCGATCCAAATCAAACCGAATTGATCGATTTTTAACCGAACCGATGGTGGGATCGGATTGGTAAATAAACGACCGGTTTGATTCGGTTCACGATTTGGTTATTTCAAAAACAGTTTTAACCGAGCCAAACCGGACCCATATAAAATTTGGTTTACTGGTTTAGAGTCCGGTCCAAAATTTCAATGATACCGGGCCATATAAAATTAGGTTTAGAGGGGCTGCTCATTTGCTACTCTCTCCATTTGTCTTTGTTTCAAAACTTTCAACTTTCCGTCCGCCGGCCAGCGGGCCAGTCCCCATCCATCCGCCGTTCCATTCTCCTCCGTCCACTCCAGAGTCGAGATCCGGTAGGCACATAGATGCTATATATGGTATTCCAATAGATGCTATATATGGTATTCCAAGTTAAACCCTTTCAAAGTTTCAAATAGGCACTTAGATCTAGGGCTTGAAGATAATTATTGCTAGCATATGTCACATTTGGTTTATAAGTATGTTCCAGTGATGGCATGTTCATTGTTTATAAGTATGTGACCCGAGTCCCTTTTAATGCTGTATTAATTACTCCTGATTTGCTGTTTACAATCTTTTAATGTGGGATTTGATTTGCTCTTTCCTATTATACATGGTAGGGAAGGAAAGCTATGCCAATGCTCTCTCGAGAAGAAAACTATCGTATGGCGAAACTATCATACAATATGAAGGATTACGAAGCGAGCTTCCGCTACATGGAAGACTTAATAAACTCAGTGAGAGGGGAGTTATCTCCGACTGAGCGCAGACTATTCTTATGCTCTGGTGATTGGTTGATTGATATCCACATGACAAGAATAAAGAAGCTTTCAGCGATGCTGCTGCTCGAACCAAACGATGCTGCTGTCGCTGATTACCACACACGTCTGGTATTTGAGGTCAAGATGATCTGCTACAGGTATCTAGGCGTCCTACAGAGCGTTATCATCGTCACCACTGATCTGTTATCCCTTGTCCTGTATTACTGGGCGAGGGGTGATTGCTACAGATTTATTATTGATACGATGAAAGACGACAACTCTAATTTGCAGAGTTACACACATCAGACCATTGAAGCCTACACAAGAGCATGGGTGAGTAGTGCATGAGTGAGTTTTTTTTCTCTATCTTCTTTTTTTTTTTTTTTTTTTTTTTTTTTGAGAAAAAAATAATGTATATTCATCTCAGGATGAAGCAAGGATTCTTGTAAGATCGGATCCGAGAGAAGCAATAGAATTGGTGTTGCTTGCACATAGACTCGTTTTGTTTTGCTGCCATGTTGCGAAGCAATATATGGAGGCTCGAAGAATTGCTATACAGGTTGGGTTCTAGTTCCCCTCTTCTTCTTTTTTTCTCTTTTCTAACCAAATGTTAATATCTTTGTTTTATTTATTAATTGTTGCTGGATGCCATCAAGACTCTAAGCGATATTAGGCCAATTCTAAGCGATGTTCGGCCAAGGAATATATTCTCTCTTGTGACGAAAATTAAATCTTACATGGAGTGCTCTGAAACGAGGCATGAGCTCAATTTGCTTATTGAATTGTGCAATTCTAAGGTATATATTAGCTCATATTTTATAAAAAGTTTAGTTTCTCCTTATAAAGTCTATATTCTAATTTTTTTCTATATGATACATTTTCAGCTGAATCAGAATAATCTGGCATGGTATAGAGGTTGGTTCGCAAACTGAGCTGCATGCTAATGAATTGTGATCCTGTTTGTTATTGGCAGTTGCATTTGAAGAGCTTATGTTCATGGTTTGAAGTTTCTTGTTTTGACTACTGATAGTCTAGGGATGCCAAGTTTGAATTTGCTTAATTGTACTTGTTTTCAAAGTTGCTTCTTTAAAAAAAACTCATTATAAGAGAATTAATGGGGAAGTGATTCTGCAATGTGTACGAGAGATGGACAGATGTGGTCTTTGTTAATATTCTCGATTCATTGACTTTTTACTATTTTTCTTAACATGCTTTAAACGTTACTGTTCTCCTATAAATTGATCAGTAGCCTATTTTTCTATTTTCCATAGACAGATAAATTGTTAATCTACAAGTAAACTTAGGGGCCAGGTATAGTTTTGCTCAGTCGTGTTAAATTCGATATTTTCTCGATAAATTATGAAATGGGTATAGGAAAAGGACTGATCTTTGAGTGTTGTGTTCATTGTTGCAGACTACAGAGAGGTGATCATGTATTTTCTAGTGTAAATTTTAGGGTACTAGTATGATTTTGGTCAGGAGTGTTAAATTATATATTTACTATCTAAATTCTAACATGGATAGCTGGTGGGGTGTGTTTTAATTCACTCTGGGATTGTGGGTTGTTACTTATTTATATATTGTTGGTACTAATTTTTTTTTAGGTGTTGGTGAGTAATGGTTGATTATGCTTGAACTGGAGAGAGAGAGAGAGAGAGAGAGAGAGAGAGAGTAGAAAAGGTTTTTACTTTATGAACTGGGTGATAGGAACTGTTTTGGAATTGAAAAGAAATAATAACTTTGCTTTGATTATGATGCTCAAAGTGTAATATAATGTCCCAACGTTATATTACAGGAGGCCATTCCTGTCGATAATGAACTTGGACCAAACTTGGAAAATATCTGCAATAGAATACACTTTGCTCAAATCCAAGATAACAATCAGAAACCACATTCAGCTTCACTTACTGAAATTTGGAAAAACAATGTGGAACTTGAGTTAGGAAGCCAGAAATAAAATTGGTCAAAATATTCACTTTAGTTTGTGAAGTTTTAAAATTCTCTTTTATTGTAATGCACTTGAGATTGTAAGAAAGCAATAATTTTTTTTTTTTTTTTGTTCATCATGAGAACTAAGTCACTCTGAGCTAGCAACATTGGGGTTACTTTTTTGTTTTTGATAGAATACTGCTACGTAAAATCCATACATTTATTAGTTAATAAGATTTTGATTGAGGTTCTTTCATATTTGATGATTGTTGATATTTATATGAAATTTTATTTTCAGATATATTTCAGTTTTATATAGAGGATGGACATGTTTAAATAGTTTTGCTGTAGAGATTTTTCTGAATTCTGTTTCTAGGAAAATCATAGACCTCAAACTGTTGATAGTGGCCGACTTAACAGTTTTAGTTCGTCGTTACTGTCGTTTATTTAGTTATAAAACTACATTCCAAAAATATCGTTTAAATTTTGGATTTTCTTAATTGTAATTGTTTTCAAAGTTGCTGCTTAAAAAAAAAAATCTCATTATAATGAGTCAAAGTTGCTACTTTTTAAAAAAAAATTGCCTTCGTTCAACACCTCCATCGTATAACTCTTGTCGTCGCCCTTTTCTACACTCAATGTCCACATAATGAGTCAAAAAATTGAATCATCAGCCTTTTCCTATTCTTATTTTGTCCAAGGGTACCTTTAATGTCGACATTCTCCTTACTGAAACTCACTTATATCATGGGTAAGACTAACCCCTCTACTGAATCTGACAAAGGCTACAAAAATGGTATGTTGAAAACTAAAAGGTGAAATGATAGCTTCTAATATCCATGTCACTGGATATCATGAAACGATATCTTTATCTGTCGGCCGTACGTAAAATTTGGAGTAGTCTTTCAAAAGCTTTATATAATTGCCAATTTTAGACGATTTTTGTCAAAAGTGGAAGGATTCTTATATTATAAAAAAAATAGTGGGGTGCACAGTAAAAAATGATAAATAAAGTAAAAAATAACCCAAAATTTTTGTTAATTTAAATATAAATTTGAAACTCAAGATTCTTCATTTTTCCAATTTGTCCTTAACTGAATAAAGTGAAGTTGGTATCTTGTCCTGGCATGGATGCAACCAACAATAAGCTATTTTAGTACGACCAAACATACCATGTACTAAAGGTGGACAACAACATCTCTGAGTTTCTACTTGCTTCTGTACAATCTTTAATTTTTTTTCTATTATTTACTAAATGACTTTTTACCAACATAGCAACCAAATGGTAGTTTAATTATAAATTAATGAGGTTATAAGTAGTGTTACAAATATCTGTTCGGACAGGACAGTTCAACCAGTTGATCCGTGAAATTGTAGTTTTTTCGGATTGGAACAACGTTGACCGTTTATTTATTTTTTTCAAAATTTAATTGTAAATGAATAATTTTGTAAAAAAAAATCTTCTAGAAGAGATTGAGTTTGAACCACTTAGGTTGAATTACAGGCTGAACCAACTGGTTATAAATTGATGAGGTTACAAGTAGTGTTAGAAAAATCGTATCGGACCAGTCGGTTCAACCGGTTGACCCGTTAAGAGGTAGTTTTTTTTTTTTGGCCGAGACAGTTTTGACCAATTGTTTTTTTTTTCAAAATTTAATTGTAAATGAATAATTTTGTAAAAAAAAAAAAAAAAAAAAAAAAAAAAATCTAGAAGAGATTGAATTTGAATCAACTGGTTATAAATTTATGAGGTTATAAGTAGTGTTATAAAAGTCAGACTGGAACGACCGGTTCAGCTGGTTGACCTGTGAACTGGTAGTTTTTTGGAACGTAATAGTGTTGACCTACTGTTTTTTGTTCAAAATTGTGTTACAGACTCTTGGTTCGAATGCCTACAAACTCAGCCCGAAGGCACTACACAAGTCCAAAGGCCCGCACTTGAACCACACCTGCATCGCGCCACTACTTACATTAATTCCTCCAAAGAAAATTAAATGTATTTTTTTCGTTGCTCGAATCTGCAATCTCTTGGAAAAATATGTCTCACTCTAACCACTTGAACTAGAGATCATTGACAAATATATATATATATATATATATATATATATATATATATATATATATTATTGGATTTCAGATTTTTTGAGTAATTCGACACATGAATCAAAATCCAATTCAATTTTTGATTGGATTCGAATATTTTAATTTGACTCCGAGTCCGAACGTGAGCATCTTCAATCTTAACTCAACTCATTGACAAATTTATCCGATCCCATGTAAACATAATAGTTGAACATAGGAGGAGACAAATAATTCACAAAGGAGACGATAGAAACATGTGCTCCAGTTAGAATTTCTGTGTGCTGACACAACAAATTAAGCTATATGATATAATATTGTGGTGATCTGGTGGAGGGGACATTCCTATGACCATTGAACTAAATAATGTTATCATCTATTGTATGTATCTCTAGTAAAACAAAAAAGAACAGCCATAAAGAGGAAGAAGATCAATCTCTTTTCTGTAGAGGGGCGGTGTCAGTTAACCATCTCAGACGCTTGCAAACATAAAAATAAAAAAGACTTTTTTTCTAATTGGATTATATATTATTATTACACAATGTCATCTATTATTTTATTTACCATAATGCTGTACAATAATTTTACTTTAAACTTTAACAATATAATAATAAAATACATTATTTTACCATCATATTTTAACAGTGAATACGTCCACTACAAATATCACACAGAAAAAACATAACAATTTGTTATGTGGAGATACTGGAACGGACAAATTGTTATCGGTGGATAATGGAGGATTCATTACATATAGTTTAATCTATCTCAACAAATGTCATTGTTTATATCACTATTGATGATCCCGACGTCGAACCATACAAGTAGGAGGGTTCAGTTTTTTTTTCTAGGTAGACAAAACACAACTATCTTTTCTATGCAGTCGATCGTCTCATTTCAAGTCAATTCATCCCGAGAAAGAATTTCGGTGCAAAAAACGACATTTGGCTTAAAAGTTATCAGTAAATATATATTTTGCAAAACAATTTAGTTATTAAATTATTTCTAATTTTATTGTTATTTTAAGTTGAACTTGAGGATTAAATATTTTTATGTTGTGTTGATAAAAGTATTTGAGTGTAAACTTATGTTTTTCATTTGTACAATTGAACTTGTGTTTAAAATAATGTCATCGTATTTTAGAACAAAATAGACATTTACAATGTACTTTAAAGCGATAAAAACAACAACAACAACAACAACAACAACAACAACGACGACACATATAGTTGTTGAAAAACAAACACCTCATAAGTTTGTGTTTGGTCTGTCTTGGCTCTTGCTTTAAGATTATGGTTTAATATTTTCCAAGTATTTCAATTCCTATACTTAATACCGTCAAGACATAACGATGTAATGATTTGTGTTTATCTTCCTTTGAGTGAGAATATTAATTATTCATGAATATTATAACTTTATTAATTAACGATCTTAATTACGTAATGTGCACGTGCAATACACGTGCATACAAATTTATTAAAAATAAATATAAAATTATTATAAATATTGTCATTCCTAGGAATCAAACTCAAGTAACCAAGAAAAATAACTCACACCTTAACCACTTGAGTTAGAATTATTTTATTGTAAATAAATAATATTATGTACTTAAATAATTAGTTATTTAAAGAAAATAGTTGGTGGAGTATTTACGTACGGTTTAGACGGCTCAATTTGACAGTAGAGATGATATTAATATAAAAATCAAGTATTTTTAATAACTTACTAGCTACCTTAATTATTAAGATATTATGTCGAACATGAATGACTTTTGTTGTTATCGGGATGAGACATAAGAGTCATGGCTAGACAGCAAAAGATTGGTGGATCGAGCCACCATTTATGAAAAATGATAGGAGATAGGAACAGTGGGCTAAAAGGTAAGCAATGCAGCATGCACAGTGATAAGCGCCGGTCGACGTACATCTCAGAAAAAACTAAAATATTATTATAAAACTAATTAATTGCTGATAAATATACAACATAGTAGTTAATTATGAATAGTAAACAAAGTCAACCATGTCATTTTTGGCACACATTCCAGTAGTTAGAAACTTCCTTCACAATTACAAGCGGAAGCTGCATGAACCAACCTCCCTGCCAGGAAGTTAAGCATGAAAACAAAATATAATAATCCACTAATACATCTGTCAACCAAATATTAACACAGGAAAATTCCATTTGCATTTCTATTATGACTTGCGAGACATTTATGTATACTTCTAGCATATAAAAGCGGTTTCGAATAAAAGAATGATATGGACACACATACATAGAGGGAGGACTAGGGTTTTATATTACGGATTTTTTTTGTCTAAACGGATAATTTTTTTCTCAATTTCATCTAAAGGGAGGATTTCTGAAAAATTACAAAGGAGAGAACAACTCGCCAACTGAGTTGGCGGGTTGGAGCTGAAGGGGGAGGTCGCCAACTCAGTTGGCGGCTGATTGGGAGTTGGCGGGCGGGGTTGGGAAAATTTTGTCTCCAACAAAGTTGGAGTGAGCTGGCTGATAGTATACTTTTAAAGCTAAAAATAGCCGTTGTGTCTCGCCAACTCGGTTGGCGGCTAATGACTCGTTGTGCAACGTTCTGCAACGGCTAGCGTAAACCATTGCTTTCTTTATAAACACTGGCCATACTATAGTTTTCATTGTTGGTGTTTTTGTCTTTGGACTATGAAAAATAGTCCCACATTGGCTACACCACCAAGTGGATATCTCAATATATTGCTTTGCCTGTGTTGAGGTGTCACACGGGGTGTGGTGAGGCACATGGGTACCAGTTTCGCTCATACAGATAGCCGATTCAAACGGCGCAAGTGCGATGACCTGACCCGCCTTGCTCAGCAAGAAGACTTGCTTGAAGCAAAGAAATTCAGACTTGGCCCTTCAGGAGTTCAGACTTAGACTTTCAAAGGCACGCTCGGAGTATCGCTCGACCGAGACGAATCATCGTTAAGGTGGGTGGCTACGATGAACCTGTCTTTGCTTGGCCTGCACACTTAAAAATATGGACGATATATGCTAGTCCCTAGGAGAATCATCCCTTGTATGCTAATAAGAATACAACGTACCTAACTAAGAAAATAATCCCATCTTGTACTACTTGCTTAGAACATGGAAATGTAATCTGCTACTAGAAAGATAGAAACTTCATATGCGTTTCGTTATTCGAATAGAGTTCTCCCAATGCGCCGTAGTATATGTCTTCGCACCATTTCAATGCTTGTCATAAAGATCATACCAGGAACTAATGCACTTCACATAATTATGGTGCACTCACTCGAGGTAGGAAGACTATCAAAATAGTCGTCACTTAAGTCAAGTAATGCAAACATGGAAAGGCTTTGGGACCATAAGTTCACCAAGACAATTTTTTGTACGGGGAACCGCATAATGCAAGATTGAATGATGTGATAAGCAAGAATAAAAGTGAAGAAGATTATAGACGGGTATGGTGGGAACGTGTAACAGGGCTCGCTACCCGCGCTGCACGGAGCGCCGCTAACCCATCCCATAATCCAAATGGCTTGTACTGAATTGAATTGTCTTGAACTGTACTGAGAAAATATAATAACTCAAAATGGTTACAGACAAGTCATGCACGAGGTAATTGCTTGATTCCTCGGACGATCACCGGGGCACAAGGATCGTACCGGCCTAGGAGGAATAATGGTGTATTGCGTGCCAACTACGGTTATGGTATGCGGCACCGTAGATGGGGAAGGACAATACTCGGTATTCGGGTCTTGGTAGAGCATACTACCTTGCACTAGCTGTATACCCATGATAGTCGCTTCAATCAGCGGGATGGCATACAATGACTCTTATGTATCACTTGTTCGCCTTGAATTACTCGTCTTGTATCAAGAATTGCACCCCATTATGTCACAATACTATAAATTGGTCCTTTATATCTAAGCTGGTGACCTTATGTTCATATAGATCTAAGTTTGGCTCGATTGCGATAATTCGCGTGCGAGTCATTGTATTGCATCGAAACAAGAATCTGAATAATTTGTGGAATAAAAACCTGAGTAATCAGAGTATAACACATATGTGCAACCTAAGTAACTCGTTCACCCGAATCAGGAACCCGCTTGTGACACTTGTGCTGCTTATGTAAATTCTTGGTTTCATTATACATATTCGTGCTTGGGTTAACTTTGTCATGCCCCGATCCCGAAGGGGGCCGTTAGTCCTCGCTTGGGTCCTTGCGGGACCGGTCGTCCTCGCTTGGATGTGATACCGTACAAGCCTAAGATGCGCTTGCACAAGGCCAAAGTTTTGAACAAGGGCAAGTAAGCTATTCAAGACGGGAGCATCGGCACAATATTGCAGAAAAGTAAAGAACACAATGGCATAAGAAAATAATTTCTTTATTGATAATCAAGATGTGTTGCAAGTGACGCTTGGCCGTGATTACAATTTACTCAAGCTCTCTTTCTCTCGATTATAATGACATCGGTCCATACATTACATCCCTTTATACAAAAGCAGTTCAAAGCAATCTCGATACGGCTTAAGGCATCAACTCTAGTTTTTTGGGTCCTAGGGATGAGGCACGGTCATCGCTTTCTCGGACGATCCAAATATTTGTGGTATTAAACGAAAGAACGAAATGTATATAATACGAGGTTTACACGAAACCCGCTTTTTTTGGTTTACAAACAAACTTGTATAATTTGATCCTATACGAGGATATGGGAGTACAATTTATTTAATCTGGGTAAATATTGCTATAGGTGTCTGATCTGCAGTCGATCACTTTAGCCCTTGGACCACACGATGATGAAGAAGTGCCGTAGAAGACATGAAGCAGCTTCGAAGATTGCAAAAGAGGGTGGATGCACGATGCCAAAGTCGCCGATCCCTACTCTTTGCCTGAGCTCCGGATTCTTCTCTCTCTCTTTTGACCTTCAATTTTGAAGTTTTTCCGACCTTGTCCTCTGTTGATAGAGGTCTCTATTTATAGAGTTCTAGTGACAGTGACCACTCCGTCGGTATAGAAACCGAGGAGTGGAAAGTACAGCACCCTTTTACACAACGGTTAAAATAACCAATGCCTGCGTATAGATGATCCTTTGAATGAGCGTGTAACGCGGGTCCAACTAAGGGACAAAATGCGTATAATCTCTACGAAGATTATGGCGTAGAAGCCACGTAAGTAGGTATCCCTCGTGTAGAAGAGGTGGGCGTAGAAGCCAATGTCTGTCACCATGGCGTAGAAGCCAAGTAGGCATAGAAGCCGAATAGGCGTAGAAGCCGAGTGGTCATAGAGGCCGGGTGTGCGTAGAAGCCGAGTGGTCATAGAGGCCGAGTGGGCGTAGAAGCCGAGTGGTCATAAAGGCCGAGTGGGCGTAGAAGCCGAGTGGTCGTAGAGGCCGAGTGGGCGTAGAAGCCGAGTGAGCACAGAAGCTGAATGGGCGTAGAAGCCGCTGCATAACGTGCCAGAGTGCTGATGTGGACGTCTTTACGGCTTTTAAAGATATAATCAAATCTCTTGCATTAAATGCCGAGATTTGCCACCATCCTGTGCATTAAATGCAGAGGCGTGTTTTAAAGGTCTACAGCCCTTCTGTGTATCCGTCGCTGAAACGTGCCTCAAAAAACTGTCACCGCTCTATGCATTAGACGCAGAGACGTACCTTGAGCAACTGTCACCGCTCTGTGCATTAGACGTAGAGACGTGCCTCGGGAAACTGTCACCGCTCTGTGCATTAAACGTAGAGACGTGCCTCGGGCCCCGTACGAAGTGCAGCTTTTGACGTGGCAGGCGATTTGTCTACTGCGGAGCGTAAACAGCTCATGTCTGACTGTGTAAAACAAGGTAGCGTATCCCTTTTTGCACGTAAAAGCAGTTTACGCAAAGGAGATGGCGGTAAATGACAGCCTGGGTTGTAGTGATGTGCCATCATTATAGCCGTCGTCTAGGTAGCCGTGTAGTATCCTTTTGTCAGAAGTCCAGACGTCAGGTTCATTGCAGGGTCTGACAGGTTCATTGCAGGATCTGACAGGTTCACTTCGGAGAATACGAAGCGTCTCTCGTACACTTCAATGTTGCGTTAAAAGAGGATGGGTTTTACGCCCAGGAGGCGACGAAGCACCCTGTTTACGCTGAAGCGGCTTGGACGTACTGCCTTAGGCGGATGGTCCTTTGAGTTTATATTTCACGCTGTGTTTAGCAGAAAAAGCTCTGTTGCACGCTTGATGGCTCTGAAGGCCTCTGTTTACGCTGCTCTGCATCAATATGCTGCGTAGAGCTTCCCAGCGTATTTTTCATGCTCCTACACCAACACCTGCGAATAAGCAAACTGTTGGTGGGTCAGCACTTTGGAGGAAGTACCGGTGAGTATAAAATTAATGAACAGAAACAACATTCACTAAAACCAACACTAAGTAATTATGCTATAAAATATTATATTAGTAGTGATCTTTCTAGTTTTACCTAGGTTCGTTTCATACAGGACGGGAATGGAGTCATATTACTTCTTTTGGAAACATCTTTGAAATCAGAGTTCATGTTCGATTTACAAGCAAGCAGTTCATACAGGATATGCAAGTTCATTTAATAACTCTGGTGCGCAGCGTGTCTCGTGAGTCATATCATTCTCTAAAGACTCTAGCATGCATCTAGTGGACTATCTTCTTAGCATCTCCCTCTTTCTCTTATCAACAAATAACATCTTATCGGGTGAATGGGATAGAAGCATATACGAAAACAAGACTTCTCTATGAAAGCATTTAATATAAGAGAGCATGTTCGATAGCATGAATATCACTTATTCAGGGATTCTTACCCTTTCGTCGAACGATTATCCTTACAGCAAACATACAAGTTAGCAATGATATACATAAGCACATATGTTCTATTCTCTGTCCGTCTCTGCATCAACAGTTAGATATGCAAGAAGGCTAACCTAGCATGCGATCTAACTACATGATGGTTAATAGGAAACCCATGCTCTATAGACATGAATACCCCCCCTGATCGTGAGGACTTCATTGCCTCAGGGTGTTCCTCTGATCCCCCCTAGGCGAATGATCCCCAGTGCCCCGAAAACCGTTCGTGGGATTACCCTTCTGCACAAGTTGCCTAAAGACCGATGCATAAAATGCAGCTCTATTATATAAACTCTTACTATACAGTAGTTCAATAAAAAAGTATATAGTCAATCTCTTCTCTTCTATCTCTTGTGTGGATAGGCCGCCATCTCCATCTCTATGCAGACTGGCTACCATCTCTCCGATACCGTTCAAGCATTTCAATATCTTCTATGGAAAAATATAACAGTCTCTATTTAAGCAAGCATGGAAGCAGTTCTCCATTTCTTTTAACTAAGTATGTAGTCCTACTCTTTCTTTCTTTAGCATACGATGGAAACATATGAACATTCTTTTACTCTTATTTATTAGCATGGCAGCGGTTCGTTCGTGTTACTCTTATATCGCACGGTGCACTGTCACAGGAGTTATGCTTCATATTATTGCCATAAAACTGATCCTAAGGCAAGACTAGAAAAATAACTTAATAAATGGTGCACGGAACCTATATAACGTGTTTTGATTTTTTGAGTGGACGAGAAGCCTCCCCACCAGTGCATTCATGTACTGATAACCTACCAGATTGCTTGCAGGGTGTGGAAGAACCTCGTTTGGTGCGGAAACCCCCTCGTGCGTGCTAAGGCTTGGATGTAACACCCCGTTCCGTTCAACCGGACTGCCGATTCAAACGGCAAAATTGGCATGTCCCGATCCACTTTGCTCAGTCGAGAATACTCGTTTGAGGCAAAGGATATCCAGACTTGTCCCTACAAGATTTTGGCTTAGGCTTTCGGAGGCTCGCTTGATGTATCGCTCTACCGAGGCGAATCATCGCTAAGGTGGGTGGCTACGGTGAACTTGTCTTTGCTTAGCCAGCACACATAAAATATGGAATGATACATGCTAGTCGCTAGGTGAATCACCCCTGCATGCTAATAAGACTACAACGCACCTAGCTAAGGGAATAATCTCAACTTGTATTGCTTGTGCTAGAACATGGAAATTGAAGTATTGATTATATTCAGACCCTCGCATGCTAAGTTCCCTTACGGTTTTACTTCTCGGCTTACCTTCGGGTCCGAGTCAACATGTTGCTTAAGTTTCTTAGAAACGAATGCTTGCTTGCTTACAAATGTCTAACGTTATTGTATGGTGCATGCATTGAGTCAGCCATGAGACTATCAAATAGCTCTTCTGTGCAATTGAACCTGCAAGTATCTGAGACCATTGGGTCGCCAAGGCAATCCCCAAACCAGGGGCACGCATCAGGGCAATGAATACTGAACGAGAATTCTATCACATTGCAACTGAATAATAATCACATCAAGTTTACATCTGAACGAGAATCACGTCATATAATGAATGAATCCCAGCTCATGGAGAAAATGCTTGGTTCAGATCACGAATCATGGATTATCATATCAAGTTATGGATTTAGAAAGACCCTGACCTGCATGTCGCGGACAACTTGGAAACAAGGTCATTCAGTTCCACTGGCGGTCACCGGGGCACTAGGACCGTTCCGATCCGGATGGAACTTCACGATAGTCTCACATGCGGACGGGATGGCGTGTAGCGCCTCACGTGCTTCGTTGCATACCATCCTCGTTCATCGACTATAAACGATCTTTTATGTCTATGCTAGTGACTCATGTTCATATAAATAAGTCATCCTCGCTTAGTGGCTATCCGCGTGCGAGTCATTGTATCGCATCAATGAATAACTGAACACCTGAACAATCATGATACAATGACTCTCGTGTTGCATATGTTGTTGCCTTGGTTTTCATTATGAATGCCCCTGAATGTTTATACTTGCACGTGCTTGAATTTACAATGTTTGTCTTGGACAGGGAAGGTCAAATGGTAAGTTGGTAAGTCTTGCCGTATTTTCTCTCATGTCGCACGGCGCACTGCCACACGAGTTAGGCTATTCAATGTTTGCATGAAACTAATCCTAAGGCAACTAGAAAGACAACTTAATAGTTGGTGCACGGAACCTATATTACGTGTTTGGATTTGTCGAGCGGGCGAGTAGCCTCCCCGCCAGTGCATTTAATGTACTGATAATCCATCAGTTCGTTTGCAGGGTGCGGGAGAACCTCGTTCGGTGCGGATGCCTCCTTCGCGTATTCTGAGGCGTGGAGATCACTCCGAAGTAGGGTTGCGTCCGGAACTGAAGCACATATACAAGACATAATGTTGTGAACATCGCCTGTACAATCATTCCACAATTGTAGCCACTTGGCACGCTTTTATTGTTTTAGAGAGAGAGGCTTGAGCGACTTGTAATCTCGGCTTACGCCGCCTGTAACACTTGTTTATATCAATAAAAGAGTATTGCTTTACTTCAACTTGTGTTATTCAATGCTTCCGCTATATTGTCGACTCAGTGAACCTATTATCAATCGCCTATGCGTTTATGATTCCGCTGCACTCGGATAATCTGTACGACTCTGTGGCTTAAAACTCTTACCGCCAGCCCATGAATCTCGGCCTTGCACTGGCGTGGCTCACGCTCGTGCGGCATCACGCCCGGATGGGTCAAAGCGATCGTTCCGCGGGAGCACTAGCGTGGTGATTCTTACCTAGCGGGAATGACCGATTTAGCCTGCGGGAGATCGGGGCGTGACAGAGTTCGCTCTGGAGCCTTAGAGTATTGCGTCCGGAGCTGAAGTACATATATAATACATAATGTTGGAACATTGCCTATGTATCATTCCAAGTTGTAAGCCACTTGGCACACCTTTTACTGTTTCGAGAGAGAGTGCTTGAGCGACTTGTAATCTCGGCCTAGTGCTGCTTATAATACTTATTCAATATCAATAAAGTGCTTGTTTTAGTTTCATACTTGTGTTATTCAATGATTTTGCTATGACGACTCTGTGAACTTGTTATCTATCGCTTGTACGATTTCTTATTCTGCTGCATTCGGACAATTTGTGCGACTCTGTAGCTTTGATATTTCTCAATCTGTTCGAACCATGGCCTTGCGCGGGCACAGCTTACGTTCGCATGGCATCACGTTTAGATGGGAATGATCATCCTACGAGAGCACTGGCACGGTAATTTGTGCCTAGCAAGGACGATAATTTGCGGGAGAGTGGGACATGACATATTGGTATTAGAGCACGACTTTACGTCATTGGACTTCTTATCGATTTTCTCAGTTTTTGAAAGCTCGTTCTTGGGTTATGTACGTACTCTCTCTCTCTCTCTCATTCTCAATATCCTAACGAGATGTTCCATAAAATGAGTCTAAATAATTTAAAAAAGTGCATGTGATTGATATGATTGCTTGATCGGATAGTTATGCGAAGACCATTGTTCTGACCTGAGTCAGAATTTGTAGGAATAGACTCGTGCTTGAAATTTATAAGTTATACGCGAACCCTGTCATGCCCCAGTCCCAAAATATCAAGGAACTGGACACGTGGCAATGGCCAGCAGCACACACCGATGGACAAACCCAATTTAATGGATCCATCGGGGCATACTTAAGCTGCATTACAACAATAATCAGGGTCTACTAATATCATCCACAGAATGAATATATCAAATATCAACAAAAGGAATATAAACATCAAACATCAAGTCACAAGTAATTAAATCGGGGAACAACCCGATAATCAAGTCTGATACAAAGGTTCTTTTAACAAGAAAGTAAATAACATCACTGACTGAGTATGGAAGAAACATATACTCAGAAAAATCCATGGCAATCACCTAGTCCTCAGTTCCTAGTTCTTCTCCAATGTATGCACCTGATCCTGCTTCTGCTCCTGCTAAAGCTCCTGTCCTGTAAACCTCAGAGTGGATCTCCTCTGCTAAACCTGGGGACATAATCCGGATCCAGGTCCTCAGGGGACATAGAAAGGTACAAAATAACTCATGCCAAAATAAATAAAGCAGTGCAGCAATAAATGAAGCAATAGGGTAAACTATATAACCAGGCTAAGTGAAATGCAAGATGAGAGCAGCACTAGAACTCAGGCTGAAACCACTACAAGCTCTGTGTTTGGGAGCCGGTAGCAGTAATAACACGCAGTGGGCCAAGCTCGGGTTTAGAGTCTTGAGCACCGCAATAATAGGGGTTTTATATATATATGATCAGCCTGTAGCCTGTGTGTCTCTCTCCACCTAATATAATCACACGTCTCATGTCCATGACACGCAAGATCAAAACTAATGCAACAAGTCATAATAAGATCTAAGAATATACTATATATGTCATAAAACCTGTATCCTATACAGAATCATCTTGAATATTTCAGGAAGATTCTGTCACATGAATAGTGTCTGGTGTCCTGGGTATAACGTACTTGATAAAGCAAGTACTAGAAAGCAAAGGGTTTCGGTATCCATCTCTAGTTGACCTTACACAACCCGCGTACGGTATTGGCACCCGACTATTAATCGGACGCTAAGTAAGTCACACGGTCCTAGGTTTTAAGCATGTACAACAATTATATATGACAAGGAAATAAGTAGCAAAACTGCAGGATTTGGCAAGTTACACTTGCCTGGGGTTCCGGCTCCAATGGTAGCTCTGACTTCAGTAAAAATTGCAGGAAGTACTCCGGTTGCTGAAATAAATAATCCCATCAGATCCAGAAAATATCAATCAGCTAGAAACGTCTGTCCTTGAGTCCAATTTGGACACAGAGGCAAAAATGACAGTTTCTGGTCAAAGCGGGGTCCACTTGTGGGCCGCTTTGCACCGAAAAATGTGTCAAAACCAAAGGTCTCCAAATATGTCAAACTTAGTGTCAACAAGTCAGGAACGATGATACGAACCCAACGAAACTTCCATAATTGGATTCCGATGAGCCGATCACAAAATCGCCCGTCAAGTGGAGCATGTGGGGCCCACGATACGCGATTTTGTCAACGTTCTCAGAATCGAATCGAACTTGGGTCACAGGACCAGCGTATTGCTACGAGTCCGATGACGCAAGTTTCGTTTCGATCCGACATATGTATACTAAGTTACAACGAGATCCAGAAAGGACGGATACGGGGCGTTGTCGGCGGATACGTGTTGATTTCGGTGTGCACGCACATCCAAGTCAACTTCTGTGAAATCCCGTACGTCTGTATCGACGATGCGCACGTATCGGTGAAGACCGCACGCGACCAAGTCGTCCCATTTGGCGGGACGTACTCAGTTCCGGGGTGAAATAGGGCGTTGGTTTTCCTGTTTTTGGATCGCGGTTCGCGATCACCACAGGACGCGACGCACCGAGCAGGTTGCACGGGCATCGAGAGGGTCACGCAGGGTTCGCGTTGCAATAGACGGAACAGAAAACGGGGTAACGAGGAGAGAGAACGGGTTACCTGAATAGGGCTCCGTGAAATCTGAATTACTCGTGTCCATGTGTCAACACGACGCGAGGGGACACCGTGTCATGTGTCCAGGTTTTAGGGTTTCGGTTCTGACGGCCGAAGACTTGTCGGAGGGGCTCGCCGGAGCTGGGGCACGGTTGAGGGATCGCTGGAGAAACTCGCTGGCGGAGGCGACTTGGCGGAGGCGGCTCGGGCTGCTGTCGTTGTTGCTATTGCTGGCCGGAGGAGGCGCGGGCGAGGGCAGCGGAGGCGGAGACGAGGCTGCTACGGAGGCTAAGCTGGAGGCGAGGGCGTTGCCGGCGGCTCGGTTGCTGAGGGTGGCGAGGCTGGAGACTAGGGTTTCGGCGGAGAGTCTAGGAGGAGGTGGAGGAGAGGGGAGAGGGTTGGCCGGAGGGAGGCGCAGGCTTCGGGCAGAGGCGATTGGGGGAAGTCAGGGCTGCGGGCTGAGGGGGTTAGGGCACAGGTGGAGAGAGGAGGAGGAGGAGGAGGTGGAGCGGGGTCGAGCGGGGACGGCTCAGGCGGGGAGATGGACGGCGAGGTCGAGGGGAGAGGGGCCGAGTGAGGCGGAGAAGAGGGGGTTTAGGTTTCCGGCGGTCGGGTTTATACAGAGGGGAAGAAGGAGGTGGTGGGACGACCGGTGAGGGGAGAGGAAGGGCCAGAGTCGCTGGCCGGGCGTTTCGGGGAGAGGAGGCAGAGCGGTCGGCAGGCCGAGCGGCGCGTCGGTTACGTGGCGGAGTCGGCTGAAACCGTCGGGGAAGAGAAAGGCTGACCGGGTCGGGCTGGGCTGTGATGGGTCGGGTCGGGTCAGGCGGATCCGACCCGATCCACTAATCAGGATTGCGGGTTCGGGTAGAAACGGATTTCGGGTCACGTGTTAGACCCGGATCCGACCCGCTAGGTTTAAGTTGGGTTCGGTTCGGTTCGGTTCGGGTCAACAGTGGGTTGGTTTATTTAAAATAAACCCGGTTTAATTAGGGGTTTAAATTGGTTTAATTATAAAATAGTTTTTAGGGCTTTAAAAATACTTTTGGGGTCCAATAAATTCCCGGAAAATTATCTTATGTCTAGTTTTTCATTTTACACTAGAAAATATTATTTTCATAATATTTTAATATTAATAAACATCATTTAAAAATCATTTAGTTATTAAAACACCTTAGTTTAATTTGAGAAAAATTCCAGAAAATTCCAGAAAATTGTAGAAAATTCCAAATTAAAAAATTCTTGAAAATCAGGGGGTTTATAATATACCCTCCTTAAGAGGATTGCGTCCTTGCAATCAAAGAATAACCGGTCAACAGAGATGACACGGTTACAAAACGTTATTCGAAGCACATTACTGTCAAGAATTATGTTTCAGGAGAATCAAAAGATGAGGTTTAAAATACATAGGAAATGAAAACATCATTTTCCTAAGAATAGAAGTTATGAAATTTCTCGGATGAAGGAAATCTAGAAAATTACAGTTTTAGAAAATCAGGTTATCCTTTATCAAAACATATTAGATTAACAATTATAAAACATACTAG
Organism: Iris macrosiphon; assembly: GCA_036927795.1. Lineage (NCBI taxonomy): Eukaryota > Viridiplantae > Streptophyta > Magnoliopsida > Asparagales > Iridaceae > Iris > Iris macrosiphon. The sequence continues at coordinate 7,264,041 of JAYESA010000005.1, read as the reverse complement.
GTTTTTTTTAGCAAGTTCAAAATTACTAGCTTATCACTAGGTTATCTATTATTAGCAAGTTAAAATTGTCAGGTTAAGTCTAAGGTCACGAACCAGCAGGCACGAACTAAAGCAAATCTAGAAAAAGAAAACTATAAAACTTACGCGCATTAGCTACTCCATGAATCTGTGCGTCCTCCAAAGTCATCACTAGAGCTTGTCCGCGTTCTTGCAGATGATTCCTCTGCTGCTGTTGAGCCTGCTGGAAGAGTGCTGCTTGTGGTGCCAAGGGTGGCCTCGGCAGATATTCTCCTGGGGCATGTGGTAGAACTCCTTCAACTTCCGTTTGCAGTATTTCCAATGCTGGAGAGGCTGGCCTTGGTGCGGGTAATGCTTGTCGGTTTATAATCAGTGCTCTCTTTCGATGCTGAGGACAATCTTTGGCTAAGTGTTAGTTGGACGCGCAAATCAAGCATAATTCCAATTTATGTCTGCACTCGTTCTCAATGTGGCCTCGCTTGTGACAATTTTGACAGATAGGCAGTACTTGCGGAGATGCTTCTGGTGGCTGGTGCATGTGAGACTTCTTTACAATTTCTTCCTGTGGTGCTCCAGCTGGTGCTGATGTGGCTGGTTGTTGAATCATCACTGCTTTCTCTCGACGTTCAGGGCAATCCCTTACCGAATGCTTTTTGGATCCGTAAGATAAATATCGTCCCAGTCTGCGTCGACATTCTTTAGCAAAATGGCCTACCTTGCCACAGTAGTGACAAGTAGGAAGGACTAGTGCAAGTGGTATAGATGCTTTCTGCGGTGGATTCATCTGTGGTCGCTTTGCAACTCTTTCTTGTTGTGCTTGGTCTGGTGCTGATGTATACGGCCGCTTCTGGCTGGACTCGATCCTTGTATTGCACTCCATGGGTTGTGTTGTAGCAAGAACGTCCTCGTCTAAGGTTGTTGCATTTGAGCTGATTAATCTCCGTAACTCCGAGCTAAATCTGTCGATGAACTTCTCCACTTGGTTTTGCTGATCTTCTTGATGAACCTTCTGATGGGCTTGCATCATTGCGTAGAATATTCGAAACATTTGTTGTTCATCCATAGCCTGCCCTTGTGGAACGGTAGGCATCGGAGGAGCAAACTGCGTCGATGGTAGAACGTCGTCTTCCTGGATTCTTGAGGCATGCTGTCTTGCTGGACTGAGTTGTTGTGATGATTGACCTTCATCCACTAGTATCACTTCATCTCCGTTGGTTATCACAGCACCTCGTGGCGTTTCCGGATGAGTCTCGTCTCTGGCTTGTGGTTCCATAATTCTGCAACCAAATAAACTATAAGAAGCGTACAGGATTCAAGGCAAGATGCAAGTCAAAAATTAATTCGAATATGATACAGATATCAAGAACGATTCAAGCAAGTGGATGAGATCCTAAAAACTTATCCTATTCTTATTGCAGGCCTGTTCGGTCCCTAAGTTGAAACCGAACAATTTAGTCGTTGACCTGCATGGGCCACCACAAAAACCATGTCACGCCCCAGTCCCAAAATATCAAGGAATTAGACACGTGACAATGGCCAACAGCACATACCGATGGACAAACCTAATTTAATGGATCCATCGGGGGCATACTTAAGCTGTATTACAATAATAATCAGGGTCTACTAATCTCATCCACAGAATAAATATATCAAATATCAACAAAAGGAATATAAACATCAAACATCAAGTCACAAGTAATTAAATCGGGGAACAACCCGATAATCAAGTCTGATACAATGGTTCTTTTAACAAGAAAGTAAATAACATCACTGACTGAGTATGGAAGAAACATATACTCAGAAAAATCCATGGCAATCACATAGTCCTCAGTTCCTGGTTCTGCTCCAGTGTATGCACCTGATCCTGCTTCTGCTCCTGCTAAAGCTCCTGTCCTGTAAACCTCAGAGTGGATCTCCTCTGCTAAACCTGGGGACATAATCCGGATCCAGGTCCTCAAGGGACATAGCAAGGTATAAAATAACTCATGCCAAAATAAACAAAGCAGTGCAGCAATAAATGAAGCAATAGGGTAAACTATATAACCAGGCTAAGTGAAATGCAAGATGAGAGCAGCACTAGAACTCAGGCTGAAACTACTACAAGCTCTGTGTCTGGGAGCCGGTAGCAGTAATAACACGTAGTAGGCCAAGCTCGGGTTTAGAGTCTTGAGCACCGCAATAATAGGGGTTTTATATATATATGATCAGCCTGTAGCCTGTGTGTCTCTCCCCACCCAATGTAATCACACGTCTCATATCCATGACACGCAAGATCAAAACTAATGCAGCAAGTCATAATAAGATCTAAGAATATACTGTCTATGTCATGAAACCTGTATCCTATACAGAATCACCTTGAATATTTCAGGAAGATTCTGTCTCATGAATAGTGTCTGGTGTCCTGGGTATAACGTTCTTGATAAAGCAAGTACTAGAATGCAAAGGGTTTCGGTATCCATCTCTAGTTGACCTTACACAACCCGCGTACGGTGTTGGCACCCGACTATTAATCGGACGCTAAGTAAGTCACACGGTCCTAGGTTTTAAGCATCTACAACAATTATATATGACAAGGAAATAAGTAGCAAAACTGCAGGATTTGGCAAGTTACACTTGCCTGGGGTTCCGACTCCAATTGTAGCTCTGACTTCAATGGAAATTGCAGGGAGTACTTCGGTTGCTGAAATATATAACACCATCAGATCCAGAAAATATCAATCAGCTAGAAACGCCCGTCCTTGAGTCCAATTTAGACACAGGGGCGAAAATGACAGTTTCTGGTCAAAGCGGAGTCCACACGTGGGCCGCTTTGCACCGAAAAATGTGTCAAAACCAAAGGTCTCAAAATATGTCAAACTTAGTGTCAACAAGTCAGGAACGATGATACGAACCCAACGAAACTTCCATAATTGGATTCCGATGAGCCGATCACAAAATCGTCCGTCAAGTGGAGCTCGAGGGGCCCATGATACGCGATTTTGTCAACGTTCTCAGAATCGAACCGAACTTGGGTCATAGGACCAGCGTATTGCTACGAGTCCGATGGCGCAAGTTTCGTTTCGATCCGACGTGTGTACACTAAGTTACAGCGAGATCCAGAAAGGACAGATACGGGGCGTTGTCGGCGGATATGCGTTGATTCCGGTGTGCACGCACATCCAAGTCAACTTCTGCGAAATCCCGTACGTCCGTATCGACGATGCGCACATATCGGTGAAGACCGCACGCGACCAAGTCGTCCTATTTGGCGGGGCGTACTCAGTTCCGGGGTGAAATTGGGCGTTGGTTTTTCTGTTTTTGGATCGCAGTTCGCGATCACCACAGGACGCGACGCACCGAGCGGGTTGTACGGGCATCGAGAGGGTCACACAGGGTTCGCGTTGCAGTAGACGGAACAGAAAACGGGGCAACGAGGAGAGAGAACGGGTTACCTGAACAGGGCTTCGTGAAATCTGAATTACTCGTGTCTACTTGTCGATACGACGCGATGGGACACCGTGTCCTGTGTCCGGGTTTTAGGGTTTCGGTTCTGACGGCCGGAGACTTGCCGGAGGGGCTCGCCGGAGCTGGGGCACGGTTGAGGGCTCGCCGGAGAAGCTCGCTGGCGGAGGCGACTCGGCGGAGGCGGCTCGGGCTGCTGCCGCTGTTGCTATTGCTGGCCAGAGGAGGCGCGGGCGAGGGCAGCGGAGGCGGAAACGAGGCTGCTGCGGAGGCTGAGCTGGAGGCGAGGGTGTTGCCGGCGGCTCGGTTGTTAAGGGCGGTGAGGCTGGAGACTAGGGTTCCGACGGAGAGTCTAGGAGGAGGTAGAGGAGAGGGGAGAGGGTTGGCCGGAGGGAGGTGCAGGCTTCGGGCGGAGGCGATTGGGGGAAGTCGGGGCTGCGGGCTGAGGGGGTTAGGGCACAGGTGGAGAGAGGAGGAGGAGGATGAGGTGGAGCGGGGTCGAGCGGGGATGGCTCAGGCGGGGAGATGGACGGCGAGGTCGAGGGGAGCGGGGCCGAGTGGGGCGGAGAAGAGGGGGTTTAGGTTTTCGGCGGTCGGGTTAATATAGAGGGGAAGAAGGAGGTGGTGCGACGACCGGTGAGGGGAGGTGAAGGGCCAGAGTCGCTGGCCGGGCGTTTCGGGGAGAGGTGGCAGAGCTGTCGGCAGGCGGAGTGGCGCGTCGGTTACGTGGCGGAGTCGGCTGAAACCGTCGGGGAAGAGAAAGGCTGACCGGGTCGGGCTGGGCTGAGACGGGTCGGGTCAGGCGGATCCGACCCGATCCACTAGTCAGGATTGTGGGTTCGGGTAAAAACGGGTTTCGGGTCACGGGTTAGACCCGGTTCCGACCCGCTAGGTTTAAGTTGGGTTCGGTTCGGTTTGGGTCAACAGTGGGTTGATTTATTTAAAATAAACCCAGTTTAATTAGGGGTTTAAATTGGTTTAATTATAAAATAGGTTTTAGGGCTTTAAAAATACTTCCGGGGTCCAATAAATTCTCGGAAAATTACCCTATGTCTAGTTTTTCATTTTACACTAGAAAATATTATTTTCATAATATTTTAATATTAATAAACATTATTTAAAAATCATTTATTTATTAAAATATCTTAGTTTAATTTGAGAAAAAATCCAGAAAATTACAGAAAATTGTGAAAAATTCCAAATTAAAAAATTCTTGAAAATCAGGGGGTTTACAAAACCGAATACCTATACGTGATTATCAAGTTGGTTAGTGTGCGATATAGATATCATTCGAACGGTTAGCTATGCACACAACCTTTTGGCTAAGTTGTGTTGAGTATCGCGTGCCACGACCCTTTGGTGTGAGCTAGTTTGCGAGCGAGATTGGGATATCATTCTGATTAGGATAAGTCAGACTTAAAATGACAACCAATAGAAACATTATCAGATTATCGCTTAGGCGACTATAGAGGATCGTGCTTGGATGTTGAAAAATATTTCGAACGGATATTTGTGTCGGTATGTATAAGTCAGAATATGGTTTACTTGGACGACTATCAATAGAGGTATAAATGAGACTAAGATTACCAAGGCGATGCTTAGGGATCACACATGAGTTCTAAGAAATGAATTGGATATGCAATGTAACGCCCCGCAACCGCACGGTGCGTTACGCTGAGTCGGATTGAATGAGGCAATAGCTGATTATATTTTAATTTGTTGGATTTAGGAACAAGTATTGATTGAGTTGGTTTCATGTGCAGTTCACTAGCAGAGTTCGATAGAAATCAGGTATTCGTTCAGAGCAGTACTGAGATAGCTGGATTGGAGCGATAATGTCGTCTTCCTTAGTCCGATCGGTCAGATGATTTGGAGAGCACGGCCTGCTCGCATGGTCATACCAATTGAGTAGATCATGCTTTACATCGGACCACGGGTTCAAGGGATCGGCCGTATCGGCAGGGCAAGATGCTTAACAAAATCAGACTCGGTGAGTGGGCTATGTCCCTTCTTCTCTACTCTTTCATGCCTAATAATATGAAAATACGTAAAGGCTTGAACACTTTGCCTGGAACTTGGAAATTACTACACTGTGGCGTGCATAGAGTGTACGTCGTTTGTTTGGATAGATTTGTGGCTTGAGTTGGTTTTCGCGTTGGATAGTTGGATCTAGAGTTGGATTACATTTGGGGCAGTTGGAGAAATAATTAGAATTATGCTTGGACAGTTGGAATATCTTGGTTGGAACATCGGGAATTCGGGCGACCGAGCGTGCATCCGTGCACGAGTATCACTTAGGCGCTTTGTCATGCAAAGCGTGCAGTTGTGGTTCCAAACCGGATAACTGAATCAGCGAAGGCATTGTGCCACTGTTGGGGCATTGTGCCATAGGATTATTCTAAGCGAGGGGTGTTGCACCAATTGGAACATTGTGTCGAGAAATGGTATAGTGCCTATGGGGATAACTTAAGATTTGTGCCTTGGGCTATAAGTTGGAGAATGGTTATGGATAGTTGGTTAGATGAGTCTAGGATCGTTTGGTGGGGCGAGAATGTTCGATCCTCTCGTTATACCTACTTGGTGTCTACATCGATCACGGATAACCTGTGTTGCATAGGGTTTGGTTTTCTCGAACGGGAAGGCTCCGGGGCACCGGGACTGTTCGGCCATGGAGGAAGCAAATTAGGTAACGTGCCTTGGGCGTGGTACCGACGGTTTAATGCTATTAAGACGGACTAGATACTCAGCACTGTTTCGAGCAGAACTGCAGTTGAACAGTCATTTATGGCTTGGCCAGTGACTTCATATAGATAAGAGTTGGTTTGCTTTGCTTTGGTTTGGTTTGTGCTTTTCGCGTAGGCGGCGGCCACCTTGGGTCGGCAAGAGTGTGCATATCAATATTGTATTATAAGGCTTGGATTATGGCTTGGTTTGAGGATGGATATTAAGGCTTGGATGATGGTTCGATAGGTTCACGCATTGCTTGGGTTTGAGTAGGACGGTTTGCATGCTAGTTTTCTTTTGAGTTGGATATATATCTGCTTGTATATTGGCTTGAGTTGAATGCTTGCATGCTTAACTTGATTTACAGTTATCCTTAACATGTCATCCCTATGCCATAAAATAAATCTAGGATTCAACTAGAAAGATCACCATATAACTATTTGCATTCACTAATTTACTTAGTGTCAGCTTAGACGAGTGGGTTACCCCGCTCACTAGTACGGCTGTGTACTGACCCACGTTTGTGGGCATTTTTTCAGGTACGCAGGTGTAGTGGCGCTGCTTGGGTATACGGGACATAATGTATAAACGGTAATTACCTTTGTGGGCTAGAGAAAGAGCAAGAGTATTGCATTAGCCTTTGTGGCATTCTCTTTGTGGCATTTTCATTTGGACCCTATCGAGAGCTTCGCTGCGTATACTCTGATGTGTGCTTAGTACACAATACTTGAATTTCGCTGCAACTTGGTCATTTCGATGATAAATTTAATGTTTGACAACATCGCCTTGTGTGAGCGCAACTCCAGGCTCGTACGGCATCTCGTCCGGATAAGAACGATTGTCTTGCGGGAGTGTTGCAACATGGTGATTCACGTTCAGTGGGAACTATTGAGCTTGCGGGAGATTGGGGGTGACATATTGATATTAGAGAACTCGGTTCATTTTCTCGGACTTGGTCCTTCGCTTCATCACAAACTCTAAATAGCTTCCGTGTGTCGTTTAGCTCTTGGCTCTACTCGGTGCCGCATTGGATATTTCATGCAATAAGTCTATATATTGCTGGTTGTGGCTGCATGTTGTTTTTTGTTGCGTTGATTTCAATGATTTTTGGTAGATTGCTTAGCATTGTTGGGTGTTATTGCATTCGTGCAGCAAGTTGTGTGGCGTTGTTGTATTTGTGCAGCAAGCTAAGAGAGGTGTCGTTGCGTTGGCTTGGCTTGTCGTTTGGGGAGTTTCTGATTGCATCTGTGGATCAGTTGGTTGGAAGATGAGATTGGTTATGTGGCATGTTATGAGTAGAAGCATCGGATGAGAATAGATCATTGCACGAGTTGCACGTGTAGCAAATCAGTTGTATGGAGTTTGATTTTTGGCTGGGTATATCACATAGAGCATTGGCTGAGCAGGTTTGAGTTGGCTTAGGGATATCAGGATAGCGTTGTCACGCCCCAGTCCCAAAATATATAGGACTAGGAACACATAAGCATGTCAGCCGCATGTATATGGCAACTCTAATATATGGAAACCATAACACATGTGTACGCTGTATTATGAACAATAATTCATAAGTGGTATAAACTATCACAAGTCACTGGGCATAATCTAAATCTCATCCACAGAAAAGCAAATAGAAATAAATAACCAATAACCAAGTAACTAAATCTCAATATGAAGTATCTAAGGATGATAGTTGGGTGGAAAAAAATCCACTGCCAAACTAGAATATGAAAGCAAACACAATATAAGTACATCACTAACGATAAATGAGTCTCGAAGAGAAGTCCTCCTCGAAATATAATTAGCAAGTCCGGATCTGCGCTCCTACGAATACTCATGAACATCTACACCTGGAAAGGAACCAGGTCCTCAGAGAGACATAACAAGATACATAGAAGCATGCCAATAAAGTACTGAAATAAACATCTAATGGGTTGCCTAACCATCTATGTGAATGCAGTTTGAGAATAACTTTCTTACAAGTGGGCTATCTGGCCATAAATAGGATTGGCATGATTCTCTCGGAGAATCAGGGGCCTACAAAGCATGTCGTCTTTTGAATGCCAGAGGCCGCCAGTAATATAGGTGTCATCACTGCCACGTATCTCCGGCGGAGCGTACGGGTTACAAAAAGGAAAGTGCAAAGGATCCCAAATACCTTACTTTTTGTTCTCCCTACACCATGCTCAAAGCATGTCACATCCATGACACGATAATGCCTCTAATAACTGCCAAGTCTCCTAGCATGCAAATTCTAACAGCATTTATTCCCTATCGTACGTCCCATACGTACCGGAGGCCAAACCCGGCACGCAAGTTCGTGATCTATATGAGACTCACACTCATGTAAGAAATGTGTCATGGCCAATAAAACCTAAGAATGCCTCATGGTAATGGGATGGTCTCATAAATTAGGTCACATGTATATATATAAAAATAGAATACGACGACACCGTCGTTGCACCCAAGTTTCCTTGGACGCGCACTTTATATAGCAGTTAAAATATATGAACTAAATGACAAAAATAAATATGCATGCAACATATGGAATATAAATAAAAGTACAATGGCAAGGTATACTTGCCTGACAAGAAGGCTGCGTAGTACCAATAACCTGCTCCTGAAGTCGCGCAGAACAATCCAATAGTCCTATATACATATAATATAATACAATACAATACAACATCAGCCATTACACTAGTACATACACAACCATAAATACACTGGACTCAGAGGGTACGCTAGGGGTGACACTGGTCAACTAACAGGGTCAAGTGTGCGTCTAATTACACGGGTGTTACGTCTTCAAATGTTGTGCAAAATCAGACAGTCAACTAACATGTGTCTAAGCCAGTACGTCAGTATACACAAGGCAGACAATTCCCTAATATTCAGGTCATAAGGTCAAGGTAAATATGCAAAAAAATCCATAGTGTCCTAGGGTCTCTGTCACCCCCACTTTTTGGATTAGGGGTCTTTTCGTCTTTCGTAATTAATGAGTAAATGATTGCATGATAATCAATTTTAATTAATTTACGGTGACCTTAATTGATTGTGCACGTTATCGTTATTCGATAATTAGGACGCTATGCTAGCTTTGTCTTCCACCCGATTCACACCCTTGCCCTAGATACGCCAGACCATTAATTAATGCTTGTGTCCCACGTAAATCCAGCCTTTGTACTTCTATTTAATTGAAGAACGCCTTCTTGCATTTAATGTTAATCAAGCAAACAATAGACCTATTTCATGCAATTTCCGTAATTCATTAAACCATTCGAACCCTAGCCCATTGGAATATCTCCATAATAAGCCAAGGCCTTTTCTAGTATTGACCAAAATCAACATATTCTAGGTCAAACTCACACCCTTGTATATATATATATATATATCATCCTAGTTATTCTTTTCTTAAAACCTAAAACCTAATACCCCAGCCGAACCCTTCTTCCCATCTTCCTATTCACCGTCGAAACCCGACATGAGCTCGCCGGAGCCGAGCGGCCTGAGAAGACCACCACCCGACGGTCGCCCCCCCCCCCCCCGCAACTGAACGCCGGAGACGATCGGACCGCTGACCCCGAGCCGCCTGTGTCCCATCGACTGAGAGCCGCCTGACTGCCCGCTCGAGTGCCGACGCCGCCGACCGAGGTCCCCGCCCGAAGCCACACGACGCTGCAGCCACACGACGCTGCAGACCACACGACTCGCCGCAGACCGGACGACTCGCTGCAGACCGGACGACTCGCCTGCGCACGCCGGACGACCACTGACTCGCTGTACCCGACCGGAGCAGCCTTTCGACTCAACGACGCCGCGACACGCACGTCTCATTCCCACGTCCAGGTTCGAGTCCCCTCTCGCGTACGTGTAACGCATACATGCACACGCGTATTCTTCCTTGCTTGCATGCGTACAATTAGCTATGATAGTATACCCGTATCGTATGACGGTAGATTGGTGTGCTTGTCTGTACGTATAATATACCTATACGAATATAAACCTAATTAATATATATATGGTATCTCTCAATTAGTATAAATACATAAATCTATGTATTATACACATCTCCCTAGCAAATGTTTAATATATATATATATAGAGTATTAATTCTATTTAAAGTATATATATATACATATGTCTATTATTTTGTAACTAATGGATATTATGAATAAGTTAGATCCTATTATGTACTATGTGTTATATATATTAGATGACTTGAATGTAACCCCGGATACCCCATAATTACATTGACCTGTGACCATGTAGTAAGTTAGCAGACTGCCATATGTACACTGACGTACTGGCAAGACTGTACCATTGACTGTCTGTTATGCACAGCAACTACAGACGTGACCCCTAGTATAGTCTGTGAGATCATGATAATTGATTGTGTATTAGTATAAAGTCTGATACAGTATTGTGTTTATGATATATCTATAGGACTGTTGGATCACTCAGACGGTACCTTGGAACCCGCATATTGGTATTGCCAGCTAAGGACCACAGGCGAGTACATCCTCTGACAGTTTCCATTATGTTGATTATCTCTATAATTCTTGTTGTATAGCGTACATGACTCTGACACTGTTCTTTGTACGAGTTGGCATCATTGAGACCTGTCACGAGGAGTCGTGATTGGAATCCATCGTGCTAGCTGGGGAAAAACGAGGAAATATTAGTAGTTTATGTGATCATACCCAACTTACATGCAGCATTAGCTCACCCACATTTCACGTCGGTGCAGCCTTACCCTTACATGCCTCATCGCTGTTACATCTGGTTAGCCTGACCTGTTGGGGATGACCGCTAACTAATGTAATGAGTCATATAGTCCCAAGCCGATCACATGATATACTGATGTTTCACACACTTAGATAGATGATTCTTGACATGTATCTTGATAGACTGATCTTGTATTTCCACATGTTCTAGTTGTTGTTATTACACACACTTACATACCAGTTCTTTGTACTTGCGTACACTTGTAGTTCTATTCCTGGTCAGATGCATATTGATAATGATGTTCCAGTACTTTATTCCAGTATTTCTTATTCCAGCATTTCCTTTATTCCATTATTTCTCATTGCCAGTTATTTCATATCTGTCTTGTATTTCTTTACACTGTATTATAGTTTTTGTCAATATATGTGGAACTGCTGTTAGAGCTGTATTTTCGTTCCAATCCTGACTGGATATTTTTTCCAGAGAATCCTGAGGATTTCTGTACCACGCACTACAGACCAGGTATAGATGCAGACTATGTACCAGAGATCCTAGAGGAGACCATGCTTCTAGATGAGACTTTGCCTACAGCTACCTAGATAGTATTTATTTTATGCTTGAGACTCATGGAGGTTATTTCAGTTTATATTAGACTCATGTTAAGTTTAATTGGGAACTTGTGTTGGACAGCTAGACTGTGAGTTATCTTTATGTTGGGACATGGTGTTTAACTATGTTATTTCCTTTTATCTTTTATCGTGCCTTATAGTTGTTGTGATTGAGTTATATTGAGAGATTATGGAGATGTATATCATTGACAGGTGTTTAGTTAGTTAGTGTTACTGTGACCCAGACAGCGTTCTATCGCCGATGCTGCGACGTAGGCTGGATGTACCCACGCTTTCGTGCCCCTATACTGGGTGCGGGTCGTGACACGTTTTTTAGTCGTGGCCCATGCAGGTCAGTTTCGCAAGTTATGCGATATCATGATAGTGCGACAACTCAGTTGTACTGCTGCAAGCCTGTGCTAGGATATAGGAAATAGGATCTATGATGAGAATATGCTCAATCACACTAGAAAATTCTGAACTTCGTATTGCTATTCTAATGGATTGCTTCCTTTAGCACTTTAGTGTCCTTCCTTGATAATATCATATCTATCACCTTAATTGATTCTTTGATCTGTATTCAGGATATCGCCGAATACTAGATCCATGAGAATGGGAGCAGCCAATTCAGAGAGGACTGCCACCTCTCAACCTGACGAACAGATACCTGGAGATCCTCCTACATCTCCTGTTCGTGTGGGAGTGTCTGCAACTAACGGGATTCCTCCTCCACCTATACAGAGGATTGCCCCAGCTATGACAGACAGCCTTCCACCACCGCCGACCCCGATATTTGGAGGAGTGCCCACTGACGGGGCACAGATGTTCGCACTGATACAGGGCATGCTAGAGGCCCAGAGAGTAACAGCAGAGGCTCAGCGTGTTCAAGCTAAGGCGCAGAGAATGCAAGCAGAAGCACACCAGACGCAGACCGAACTGATGAGAGAGAGCATGGAGAATGCTCATCAGGTGACTCTCCAAGCTGTGGAGAGGGTAGCACGACAACCGCAACATCAAGGTCAACAACAACAGAGGCCCGGGTACCATAGTAGACTTTAAGAGGATGATGCCTCGAGAGTTCAAAGGCACAGAAGGAATATTATATGCTAACGAATGGTTAGAAGGAATAGAGAGGAATCTGCACTTATCACTGATTCCAGAGATTCTTCAGATAGAGGCCGCTGGCAGCCAGATGTTTGATATCGCACTGACGTGGTATCGTACAGAGCTGAGACTCGCCGCTGAAGGACTTACTTGGGAGGACTTTAAGGAACTCTTCAAAGAGAAATTCTTTCCTGACGTAGCCTTGGGAGCATTAGAAAGTCAGTTCCATGACTTAGTCCAAGGAAGCATATCAGTCGACGAATATGCTACAGAGTTTTGTCGATTGAGTCAATTTGCACCATCGATGGTTCGAGACCCAGGAGACAGAGCTCAAAAATTCAGGAAGGGATTAAATAGGGAGATCAAGTCTTGTACTTCGGGACGACGTACTGCTACATTTGAGGGTATTCTGATGGATGCCCAGATTGCCGAAGACGACTTGGACCTCAGGCCCAAGAGAGGACGCGACACATCTGGAGCGACATGAGGTAACATAGGACCAACCAAGGGCTCATACTTTCAACAAAAACATAGGCCGTACCAGCAACAACACCAGCAAAAACACCAGCAACAGGCACCAGTTCGAGGACATGCTCAACAACAGCAACCACAAAGACATAATCAACTCGTTATCCCATGTTCGTATTGCGAAAAGATGGGACATACAAGAGACATCTGCAAAAAAAGGTTGGGCACTTGCTTATCGTGTGGATCAGCAGCACATCAGCTGAGGGACTGCCCAGCTATTCAGACTCGCCAAGGAGGAGGAGCAACTCAAAGAGGACCAGCCAGAGCACCTATTGTACCAGGAGGCCAGCAGAGAGGACCTCCACTTCCATCACAGCAGGAGAGGTTTGCTCAACAACAGCAGCAACAGAGAGGAGCACCACAAGGACGAGCTTACGCCATGACCACTGAGGAGGCCGAGCCAGCTGGAGACGTGATTTCAGGTTCAGTTTTACTCGATTCTATTCCAGCACTTGCATTGTTTGATTCTGGCACTTTCCATAGTTTCGTATCTGTATCTTATGCCCTTAAGCATTATTTAGAAATAGAACCATTAGATAGGACTCGCAAGATCACGACAGGAGGAGTCATTATCCTAGTCCATGATTGTTGTAAGGATCGGAGAGTGTCATTGGGAGGCCGAGAGTTGAGCGTGAGTTTACTCGTCATGCCACTTCCAGAATACGATATTGTACTCGGAATGGACTGGTTAAGTAAACACCATGCTTCTATAGATTGTCACGGAGGTAGAGTAGTATTTCGACCACCAGGAGAGCCAGAGTTTGAGATTGCCAGAGGAGCAGAGGAGCGGAGCAGAGGCACTTTTTACGGAGCCAGGGTGGAAGAAGAAGAGTTACCGCATCCACTTATAGCGGAGTTCCTGGATGTATTTCCAGAGGAGTTGCCAGGTTTGCCGCCAAACAGAGATGTTGAGTTTTCTATAGACTTGATACCAGGAGCAGAGCCTATTTCACAATATGTCTATAGAGTTAACAACAACGAATTGGTAGAACTAAAGAAACAAGTTGAGGAGCTGCAAGACAAAGGTTTTATTAGATCCAGTTCATCGCCATGGGGAGCACCGGTATTATTTGTATCAAAGAAGGATGGCACGATACGTATGTGTATCGATTATAGAGCTGTGAATAACCTCACTATCAAAAATAAATACCCGCTACCGAGGATAGATGATCTTTTCGATCAATTGAGCGGAGCGAAGGTGTTTTCAAAAATAGACTTGAGGTCAGGCTATCACCAGGTGAAAGTGAAGAAAGAAGACATACCGAAGACCGCCTTTCGAACCAGATATGGCCAGTTTGAATTTACAGTAATGCCATTTGGTTTAACCAATGCACCAGCAGTATTTATGAACTTGATGAACAAGGTGTTCCACCAGTACCTTGACAAGTTCGTAGTGGTGTTTATTGACGACATTCTAGTATATTCAAAAACCCCAGAAGAGCATGAAGAGCACTTGAGAATAGTCTTAGAAACTCTCAGGAGAGATAAATTATACGGGAAGCTTTCAAAGTGTGAGTTCTTTCTTGAAAAGGTTGAATTTCTTGGACATATGGTAACGGGTGACGGAATTTCAGTTAACCCAAAGAAGATAGAGGCAGTGAAGTCATGGACTACCCCCAGTACGGTAGCTGAAATCAGGAGCTTTCTCGGACTAGCAGGATACTATAGAAGATTTGTACAAGACTTCTCCAAGATTGCAGAGCCAATGACTAGGCTGACCAAGAAGGATGTGGAATTTGTCTGGACAGAAGAATGCCAAGCCGCATTCGATGAGCTGAAGAGGAGATTGACGACAACACCAGTTTTGACGTTGCCATCAGGGACAGGTGGATTCACTATATACAGTGTGCTTCAGGAAAAGGGTTGGGATGCGTTCTTCAACAACACGAGAAAGTAATTACCTATGCTTCAAGACAATTACACCCTCATGAAAAGAACTACCCCACTCACGATCCGGAGTTAGCAGCAGTTATCTTTGCCCTAAAGCTGTGGAAGCACTATTTGTACGGAGAGCGTGTGGAGATCTTTACGGATCACAAAAGCTTAAAGTACGTGTTTACACAGAAAGAGCTGAATATGAGACAGAGAAGGTGGTTATAATTGATGAAAGACTTTGATATCTCATTACAGTATCATCCAGAGAAAGCCAACGTAGTCGCGGATGCCTTGAGCAGGTACCCAATAGCTATGTGCTTGACTTCGGATAGACACTTATTAGCTGATCATGAGAGCTTGGAAATTGAGGTATTAGTTCCAGGAGCTGAGATTCAGATGTGGGGACTGCAGATTCAATCAGAGCTGATAGACAAAATTAGAGCGGCACAGTATGATGATGAGACTCTAAGGAATATTAGAGCACAAGTTCAGGCAGGATTGATAGACGATTTCACTATTGCGGATAATGGATCCTTACGACATGGTACGAGGATGTGTGTGCCAAGTGGAAAGCTGCGCGAAGACATTTTACAGGAGGCACACCGCTCTCAGTACTCGATGCATCCCGGAGCCAACAAGATGTATCGAGATTTGAGGAAGCATGTATGGTGGTATGGTATAAAGCGCGAAGTAGCACGCTTCGTATCCCGATGTCTAGTGTGCCAACAGGTGAAAGCAGATCGACAGAGGCCAGGGGGATTGCTTCAACCTTTACCCATTCTAGAATGGAAGTGGGAGCACGTGACTATGGACTTTATTTTAGGACTTCCTCGTTCTCCAGGAGGAAAAGACGCAATTTGGGTCATCGTGGATAGGTTGACCAAATCAGCCCACTTCTTACCTTTTAAAGTGGGTACTTCGACGGAGAAGCTAGCAGAGATGTACGTACAGCAGATTGTCAGATTACATGGAGTTCCTGTGAGTATTGTATCAGATCGAGATAGTCGTTTCACTTCCTATTTCTGGAGGAGCCTGCAGTCTAGCTTGGGCACTCAGCTCAAGTTCAGTACCGCATATCACCCTCAGACAGACGGGCAGTCTGAAAGGACTATTCAGACTCTTGAAGATATGCTACGCACTTGCGTATTGGATCTCGGAGGTTCTTGGGAGGATCATCTACACTTGGTAGAGTTTTCTTACAACAACAGCTACCGGACTAGCATTGAGATGTCACCATTCGAGGCTTTATATGGATGGAAGTGTCGAACCCCTTTATCTTGGGATGATATTGGAGAAAGAGCCTTGTTAGGACCAAAAATGGTCGTGGATGCAGCAGAAAAGGTGAAACTTATCAGAGACAGACTGTGAGTGGTGCAAGACAGACAGCGGCATTGGACAAATAGCCACCGTAGACCCCTAGAGTTTCAGGTATTGTTTTGATTTGTTTTGTTTGGTTTGTGATTGCTTTGTTTAGGTTGTATGTTAAGATCGTTGTTCTAGGTTGGCGATTTTGTGTTCCTACGGATTTCTCCGACGCGTGGCACGATTCATTTCGGCAGAGGAGGAAAGCTTAGTCCACGATACATCGGGCCCTTCAGTGTTCTTGCAAGGGTCGGTGCAGTGGCCTATAGACTTGACTTACCGCCTGCTTTAGATGGAGTGCATAACGTGTTCCACATGTCACAGCTGAGACGGTACGTGGCAGATCCTAGTCACGTATTAGATCACTCGGAGATCGAAGTTGGACCGACACTCAGCTATCCTGAACAACCGGTGGAGATCTTAGATCGTAGAGAGAAGATATTGCGGAACCAGACTATTCCCTTGGTTCGTGTTGCTTGGAGAAATCACTCTCCAGGAGAATCAACTTGGGAGAGAGAGGACGAAATGCGCGAGCAGTATCCATATCTCTTCGAGACTTGAGGTATAATTCATTAATTGATTGCTTGCTCTTGTGCTAGTTTATTTTTAATTTCGAGGACGAAATTCTTTAAGGAGGGTAGACTTGTCACCCCCACTTTTTGGATTAGGGGTATTTTCGTCTTTTCGTAATTAATGAGTAAATGATTGCATGATAATCAATTTTAATTAATTTACGGTGACCTTAATTGATTGTGCACGTTATCGTTATTCGATAATTAGGACGCTACGCTAGCTTTGTCTTCCACCCGATTCACATCCTTGCCCTAGATACGCCAGACCATTAATTAATGCTTGTGTCCCACGTAAATCCAGCCTTTGTACTTCTATTTAATTGAAGAACGCCTCCTTGCATTTAATGTTAATCAAGCAAACAATAGACCTATTTCATGCAATTTTCGTAATTCATTAAACCATTCGAACCCTAGCCCATTGGAATATCTCCATAATAAGCCAAGGCCTTTTCTAGTATTGACCAAAGTCAACATATTCTAGGTCAAACCCACACCCTTGTATATATATATATCATCCTAGTTATTCTTTTCTTAAAACCTAAAACCTAATACCCCAGCCGAACCCTTCTTCCCATCTTCCTATTCACCGCCGAAACCCGACGTGAGCTCGCCGGAGCCGAGCGGCCTGTCCAGACCACCACCCGACGGTCGATCCCCTCCCCCCCGCAACTGAACGCCGGAGACGATCGGACCGCTGACCCCGAGCCGCCTGCGTCCCATCGACTGAGAGCCGCCCGACTGCCCACTCGAGTGCCGACGCCGCCGACCGAGGTCCCCGCCTGAAGCCACACGATGCTGCAGCCACACGACGCTGCAGACCACACGACTCGCCGCAGACCGGACGACTCGCTGCAGACCGGACGACTCGCTGCAGACCGCTGCAGACCGGACGACTCGCTGCAGACCGGACGACTCGCTACAGACCGGACGACTCGCCTGCGCATGCCGGACGACCACTGACTCGCTGTACCGGACCGGAGCAGCCTTTCAACTCGACGACCCCGCGACACGCACGTCTCATTCCCACGTCCAGGTTCGAGTCCCCTCTCACGTACGTGTAACGCGTACATGCACACGCGTATTCTTCCTTGCTTACATGCGTACAATTAGCTATGATAGTATACCCGTATCGTATGACGGTAGATTGGTGTGCTTGTATGTACGTATTATATACCTATACGAATATAAACCTAATTAATATATATGGTATCTCTCAATTAGTATAAATACATAAATCTACGTATTGTACACATCTCCCTAGCCAATGTTTAATATATATATATATAGAGTATTAATTCTATTTAAAGTATATATATATACATATGTCTATTATTTTGTAACTAATGGATATTATGAATAAGTTAGATCCTATTATGTACTATGTGTTATATATATTAGATGACTTGAATGTAACCCCGGATACCCCATAATTACATTGACCTGTGACCATGTAGTATGTTAGCAGACTGCCATATGTACACTGACGTACTGGCAAGACCGTACCATTGATTGTCTGTTATGCACAGCAACTACAGACGTGACCCCTAGCATAGTCTGTGAGATCATGATAATTGATTGTGTATTAGTGTAAAGTCTGATACAGTATTGTGTTTATGATATATCTATAGGACTGTTGGATCACTCAGACGGTACCTCACTACTAGAAAAAGCGGGATTAGCGACGTATTTTAGCGACGTCAAAAGAAACGTCGCTAATAATATATAAATTAGCGACTCCTTATAAAAACGTCGCTAGACGTCGCTAAATGGCGACATTTAGCGACGTTTAGCGAATTTTAATAAGATTTTAAAAGATAAGTCGCTATAAGTTCAATTAAGGTCGCTAAACGTCGCTAATATGTCTAATATAGCGACGTTTAGCGACGTATATAGCGACCTTTATATTAAAAATATTTAGCAACGTGTTTAGCGACGTCCTTGACGTCGCTAATATTTAATTTAGCGACGTTTTTTATTGGACGTCGCTAAACGTCGCTAAAATTTGGTTAATTAGGGGTCGGTTTCATTTTTCCCCATCTGTTGAAATTTCGATTCGAAAACAAATTCCCCCCCCAGCTCCGTCGACCAGCTCTCCACCGCGACTACTCCGGCAAGGTATACTCTCTCTCTCTCTCTCTCTCTCTCTCTCTCACACACACACACACACACACACACACACACAGGATACATGTGACATTGACACAAACACGACACACACACTGACACTGACACAGACACAGACACGGCACACACACACACTGACACAGACACTGATCTGGACCTAGGGTTAGGGTTAGGGTTAGGTTTTTTGACATGGGGTTAGGGTTAGGGTTAGGGTTAGGTTTTTTGACATGAGGAGAAACTACGGCTCACCTATGATCTTCGCCATTGATAGGCTCACTGAGACCTACATTGGTTTCGGACTCTGGCTTCAGTGTTGTTGGCTCCTAAACTTCCAATACTGGTCACCAGATCATCATAAAAATGAAGCAGGTAATGATCAGTAGGAGAATATATACACTTATTTGTGAGAACAAGTCGGTCAGATTTAGAGCTCCAACCTTATTCCATGACCTGGACCGCAAACTATGTTCATGCCCTTGACATTTCGAGACCCCGACACGATAGATATACAGTCATCACCTAAGTTTCCAGCAATTTGTTAATTGAATGTTTTCACAAATAAGAGCTGGAAATTTAGCTGGGACTTCCCACTTCTCACCTGTTCTGATAATACATTCAGTTATTATCAAGTTAATGGTGCGTGCAACATGAATCCCATTCGTGTTCGGGTTGTTTTCCGGTGCGCTGATCAAGAGCTTCGAAACTGCAACGTTCGTACACTCCTCGAAGGAGACATGGACCTTTTGGCTATCTTTGAACCTCAGGTTCTCCACCTTCAAGCCTTGGCATGAAAAAAATGTCATGGCCTATACAGTCAATAAACAAGAAGATCAATTTGAGCTAGTAGACATTGAGCTGGGGATATGCCCTTGTGATCATGGGGCTTTAATTGCTGACAAGGAGGAATGTGAGAAAATTGTTGCATCTTTGCTTCAGCATTCAAGGGAAGTGATTGAGAGGCTTGATGAGAATGTAGGTGCAGAGATGAAGGACCAATTGGTACTTTGCTTGGCTTCCATTGGGTTTTGCATTGAAGGGATTATGAGAGAAATAAGGGAGACGGAGAAAGGAATTTTGGAGCTTTTCCAGTGGGGGAATCCTTGCTGTAACATAAATTTGTATAACATTATTTGTAAAGTAAAAGTGCCTGCTATGCTGTTTGAGGCAATGCCTAGACATGCCTAGGCAACCTAGGTATGGGTATTTGTTAATCAAGTATCTCAAGAAACTTAGTTTATGAGCTTAGGATACTAAGGGTGTAACCAAGTAGGTATCTCCAGTACTTCGGTGTGTGTTAAGCTAGTACCAAGGTTGTGGATTAGTATCTTGGGGCAGTGGGTTAAGGTATAGTAGTAAAGTGGTATTAAGATATTATTTGGGTAATGTTATATATATATATATATATATATATATATATATATATATATATATATATATATATATATTGCTTTTCCCATAACGGACACTGACACAGACACAGAAGTTAATTTTGCATGTAATGATTTATATGATACATACTGTCAATTTTGTAGAAGTATCTAGAAATGGATATGAATTACTATCTGCATCATCGTTCGTGGATGTACAACCGTCATCCTAATGACATGTGCGGTGTGCGGGATGAATTCATTGAGGGTGTACAGCAGTTCCTGCAGTTCGCCAAGGCGTTCCCTCAGTACATGGACGGTACCAAAATTAAGTGTCCGTGTGTGAGATATCGCAACAGGAAATATCATCCAGAAGTGGAAGTTACATATCATTTATACTCGAAGGGCTTTACGCCGAATTACTATCAGTGGACCGCGCACGGAGAACTTGTATCTCTAGCATCGAAGTCGGAGCCCTATGTGGAGCCGTATATGGATGTCCAAGACCACGATGCTTATGACGACGGGTTGGTGAACATGGTTTATGATGCGGCGGGGCCTAGTTTCAATCCTGACAATTATGATGCGGCGGGACCTAGTTTCAATCCGGACAATTATGATGTAGCTGAGGAGGCACCGAATGCCGATGCTGCAAAGTTTATGGAGTTGCTTGAGAATGCAAGGACTCCACTATATCCTGGTTGTGAGGACCATTCACCGTTGGAGGTGGTTACAAGATTATTGAGCATCAAGTCCGATTTTAACATGTCGCAAGAATGCTATAATCGACTGCTCGATTTGATTATAGAGATCTTGCCCGAGGGTGCAAAGTTGCCTAAAGACTTCTATCGATCTAAGAGGATGGTGAGATCGTTTTGGATGGGATACGAGAAAATCGATGCATGTCGCAACGGGTGCATGTTGTACTACAAAGACGACAAGGATGAAGATACGTGTAGATTCTGTGGTGCTGATCGCTACAAGGCCACTGTTAGAGGAAAGTCTGTCGGTGCAAGAAAGCCTACCGATTCGATGCACTACTTGCCTTTGACGCCGCGGTTGCAGAGGTTGTTTATGGTTAAGGAGACTGCAGAAAACATGAGTTGGCACAGGCGAAAACAGATCGAAGGAGTATTGGATCATCCATCCGATGGAGAAGCATGGAAGCACTTTGATCGAGAGTATCCACATTTTGCCGAGGAAGCGCGTAATATCAGATTGGGGCTCTGCTCTGACGGTTTTACCCCATTCGGACTTTCGGGCTCCCAGTATTCGTGTTGGTTTGTGATCGTCACTCCGTACAATCTACCGCCTTGGATGTGCATGAAGACTTCGTATATGTTCCTAACCGTTATTATCCCGGGTCCGAACAATCCGAAGAGGAACATCGATGTGTACTTACAGCCTTTGATAGATGAGTTGAATCAGCTGTGGGAAGTAGGTGCCAACACGTACGATGTTTCTAGAAAGCAGAATTTTCAGATGAGGGCAGCACTTATGTGGACCATCAACGACTTTTTGGCCTATAGAATGTTATCGGGATGGAGCACCCATGGTCGTCTCTCATGTCCGTATTGCATGGACCGTTCTCAGGCTTTCCGTTTGAAACACGGAGGCAAACCGTGCTTCTTCGATTGTCATCGACAATTTTTGCCGAAGGATCATCCGTACCGGAGGAATCAGAATGCTTTTCGTGCGGGAGTTGTGGAGAAGGCCAATCCACCGCCAAGGTGGCCCGGATGCACGATATGGGAAGAGGTAAAAGATTTACCAAGTGCTATCAAAGAGCCTGCTAAGGGGTACAAGTGTGACGGATTTGGTCGCACCCATAACTGGACGAAGAGGAGTATATTCTGGGATCTGCCATATTGGAGCACCAATCTGATCAGACATAACCTTGATATCATGCATATCGAGAAGAATGTGTTTGATAACATAATTAATACTGTAATGGATGTAAAGGGGAAGACGAAAGATAATCCGAAGGCCAGGTTGGACTTAGAAGATATATGTAGACGTCCTGCATTGCATCTGATAGAGGAGGGGAATGGAAAGTTAAAGCAACCTAAGTCAGTTTTCTCACTGGATAAAGAGGATAAAGGTAGACTTTGTAGGTGGATTCAGGGTCTAAATTTTCCAGACGGGTACGTGTCGAACTTGAGAAGATGCGTCGACCTCAAGGAGAACAAACTAGTAGGTATGAAGAGCCACGATTGTCATGTATTCATGGAGAGGTTAATTCCGATTGCATTTCGGGAATTCTTACCGCAGGTCGTTTGGGACCCATTGACAGAGCTGAGCATATTCTTCAAAGATCTTTGTTGTACTAAGTTGCTCGTCGATCGTCTAGAAAAGCAAGAGAGGGACATTCCGGTAACATTATGTAAGCTCGAGAAGGTGTTTCCTCCAGGATTCTTCGACTCTATGGAGCATTTGCCAATTCATCTTTCCTATGAGGCACGTGTTGGTGGTCCTGTCGGTTATCGGTGGATGTACCCCTTCGAGCGTCATCTAAATCACCTAAAGAGAAAGGTGAAAAATAAGGCACGGGTTGAAGGATCTATTTGTGAAGCTTATGTTCTCGAGGAGATTACAAACTTTTGCTCGACGTATTTCAAACCGCATGTTGCTACTAATAGGACGAAAGCTCCCAGAAATGACGCATATCAGGAATCTAATGATGCAATACTCAAAGTATTCAATGCATCCGGAAAGCCTTCGGGAAAAATGAAGAAGAGATATTTGAATGACGATGAGCTAAGGGCTGCTCAATTGTATATATTACTCAATTGCGACGAGGATGAAGTGGAGAAGCTAGAGGGGTAAGTAATTAATACGTCCACGTTTATATCATCTCAATGTAATAGTATAAGATACTATTATGCTACTAATCAGCAGTTGTATCCTTGTTTTTCAGCACATATAATGATGAGTTGAGGTCGGTTAGACCTTACATAACAGACGAAGAAGTAGAACAAGATATGAGATGCCATTTTCCTTCTTGGTTGAGCGCATATGTAAGATACTTGGTAATTACTTTTTATTTCTGCACTTGCAAAACAAATAACTTACCATCGCTACTTTGGTATTTAGGTCGATCGTCTAATATCACCCGAGACTGAATCTATTAGGACTCTAGCCAAGGGACCAATTACTGCCGTAAAAATATGGCCAAGTTTCTGTGTGAATGGGTTCAGGTTCAAGTCAACAAATGCTCCTATCAGAGACAGCTTTCTGGATCTTGATTCCACGAAAAACAGTGGTTTGTGTATCAAATCTTCAAACTACAAAGACGTCAATCCGGGCAATAATTTTTTTGGCATCTTACGAGAGATTATGGAGTTGACATATAATTATGGCAGATAACCTGCTAATATCGTGCTATTCAGGTGTGAATGGTTCGATCCGATTCAAGATCAAGGTTGGAAAATTGACAAGCATGGCCTTGTGGATATAAACTACAAGCATAGATATCAAGGCTACGAACCATTTGTCCTATCAAGTCAGGCTCAGCTCGTGTACTTCACAACTTATCCTAGACGAGGGACAGCGAGGTCGGATTGGTGGGCAGTATGCAAGACTAAAGCTAGAAATACCTTTGACATTGACGAAATAGCTTATCAGGAGGACGATCTACCTCTTGTAACAAATATTGTAGATGTGGACTCAACGGAAGTTACTCATTACACGAGTAATAATGTAGAAGATGTAGAATTATTCGAAGAGGACGACGAAGTAGATGAAAGTGAAGACGAGGAAGAGGAAGAGGAAGAGCAGGACGACGAAGGCGAACAAGATGAATTTTTTGAAGATGATTGAAAATAAAAAATATTGCATGTAGAATGTAACTATATTATGACTGTAGAATATAGATCAATGTTGAAAAATTGACAAAGTAGATATACCCAGTAACGAATATATGTATTATATTTTGACTGTATAATGCTTTGAGATATGTATCACATTTTGACTGTAGAATGTAGTATATATTTGTGTTTCTCTATATTCATCATATGTTGTTATCAGATATGACAGGACGACGCGGAGGATTCGGCAGGTCCCGAGGTAGACAGAGTGCCACTCCGGTACTGCCTACTACTCTTGGTTTCGGATCATCGTCGCCCAGTACTCCAGTATATCGATCCCTCACATCTCCGACTATTGGGACGAGTAGTTCCTGGCGTGATACTACACCCTCGTCCAGCGTTCCTCCTGCTGACGAAACCATGGGGACAGATGAGCATGTCGAGGAGGTCATGCCCACGGTGTCCCAGCATCAGCAAGATCCTCCATGCGCACCTCCGGAGGAGACGAGGACAGAGATTTGGGCCGACGGTACAAAGTAAGTCAATTAGATGGTTTAGTATATATTTGTGTTTCTCTTTATGCATCGTATATTTACTTTTTCAGTAATCTAAATTATTATCTCTGTATAGATATCGTCCATCGTCGGTTCAGAGACGCCTGGGCCAATTTCTGAGGAACAACTACGGTGGCCCCTGGATCAACTACTTTGAGGCTCCGGAGGAGAGGAAGGCGTTCTGGTTTGCGCACTTCCAAGTAAAAGTATATTAAATAAATCCTCTAATTTATGCATATTATATAACTTATTCGTGATGCTAACTTAATGAATTATTTATTGTAGCAAACGTATTTTTATCCTCCGTACCGGGCCAAGTTGATCGAGCGGCTCTTTCCTACCGTTGCCGCCAAGTTTATCCGAGATGCTCTGGATGACCAGAAGGCTCGTGATCGTGCTGGAAAACCGATCCAAGGTTGGATCACGCCTGAGCAGTGGACTGCGATGAGGGCTAGATTCGACGATCCGAGCTACAAGGAAAGGTCTAAGAAGGCCAAGGCGGCTAGGCAGAATGCTGCCAAGTGGTGTGGTGGCTCGATTCCGATGACGGAATATTTCCGTCGACTGGTATATTTTTTCTTTTAAAATATATTATTTTAATATAAGTACCATAAAATGGTACTTGGAAAAAATATTTAAGTTTAGTAATAAATAATATATTTTTAACAGGTACAGAGGGGGGAGGATGCAAACATGGTGACCGTCTTCTTGGCCACCCATCGCAAGGACGGAAATCTCATTGATGAGAGGGCCTCACAGACCTATATAAGTATTACTTTAATTTGTGTTTATTTTAATATAACTTAGGCAATTATCGAGTATCCAAACCTTTTCTAGGCCGAGTATCTTCGGCTGCGTGAGCGGGCGACTGCTAGTGCACCTACACCTGGAGAGGCTGGTACTTCATCGCAGCCCGCTCCATCTCCGTCGGCGGACGACCTGTGGGTGACCGCAGCTGGTGGTCTCCAGAGGGGTACGTACTACGGTACGGGCTCCTATGGCGCCCTGGTTGCGACGCAGTCATCTAGGGCCTCTGCGACAGCTGCGCATTCCACACACCCCTCGCAGTCGCAGCCCTCGCAGTCGTCGGCCAGAGTCCAGGAGGCCGTCCAGGAGGCCGTTGACCGTCAGATTGCGTCTCTCCGTGACGAGTTGCTGCGAAGTATGGAGGAGCAGCCCCGGTCCCAGCCGCAGGCGGACGATCCGATGCTCATCGCACGATTGGATATGCTCGACCGCAGCATGACGGAGCTACGGGATTTGACAAACGATATTAGAGCCTCCAATGACCACAACATCATGGAGCTGCAGGCGTCACAGCTATCGATGGGCGAGAAGCTGACGAGGATGCAGGATTCAATGGGTGATAGCAGTACGAGGCTGTTATCTACCATGGATTCTTACAACCAGCGACTCGCAGACTTGGAGCGGGCACGGCCTCCATCGATGTCACTGCCTTCTCCATCGACATCGGTGACGATTACACGGGACGAGTATGAGGAGTTGTTATCCTTGAAGCGCGCCGGTGGTCAGCCATAGGCATGATGCGATTGTATATTATGAATTATTGATACTTCAGCATTAATAGACATGATGTATGATGCTTCTTGTGGTATTTAATTTTTTAGTTAATTTAATTGGATATCCATATTTAATTGGATTGATACTTCAACAATGCTTCTTGTGATCTTTAATTTAATTGGATTATATAGTGGAGATGGAGGAGGAGGAGTCGAAGAAGGGTGGTTCTTGTGGTGTCAAAAAGAGGAGATGGAGGAGGAGGAGGACTAGAACTGCAGGGAATCACCAATCTGGATACTATTTTTTTATTTTTTTTAAAATTAGCGATGGTTTTAGCGACGTTTAGCGATGTTACAATAAGTCGCTAAATACGTCGCTAATTAGCGATGATGTAAATACGTCGCTAAATACGTCGCTAATGACGTCGCTATACGTCGCCAAATGCTGACATGGCAGTATAGCCAGGTCATTAAAGACGTCGGTGTAACGTCGCTACAGACGTCGCTAATAACGTCGCTATACGTCGCCAACTGCTGACATGGCAGTATTGCCAGGTCATTAAAGACGTCGGTGTAACGTCGCTATAAAAGTCGCTAATTAGCGACGTTTAGCGACTTTACAGAACGTCGCTATTTAGTGACTTGGCGTCGCTAAATGTCGCCAAAATTTGTGACACATTAAAGTCGCTAAAAACGTTGGCATAGCGACGTTTAGCGACGTTTTTTTTTGGCGACTTGATTTTTTCCGACAACTTTATAACGTCGCTAAATCAACTTAGCGACGTTTTTTGATTATTTAGCGACGTTTTTAGACGTCGCTAATTTGACTTATTCTGGTAGTGCCTTGGAACCCGGATATTGGTATTGCCAGCTAAGGACCATAGGAGAGTACATTCTCTGACAGTTTCTATTATGTTGATTATCTCTATAATTCTTGTTGTATAGCGTACATGACTCTGACACTGTTCTTTGCATGAGTTGGCATCATTGAGACCTGTCACGAGGAGTCGTGATTGGAATCCATCGTGCTAGCTGAGGAAAAACGGGGAAATATTAGTAGTTTATGTGATCATATCCAACTTACATGCAGCATTAGCTCACCCATATTTCACTTCGGTGCAGCCTTACCCTTACATGCCTCATCGCTGTTACATCTGGTTAGCCTGACCTGTTGGGGATGACCGCTAACTAATGTAATGAGTCATATAGTCCCAAGCCGATCACATGATATACTGATGTTTCACACACTTAGATAGATGATTCTTGACATGTATCTTGATAGACTGATCTTGCATTTCCACATGTTCTAGTTGTTGTTATTACACACACTTACATACCAGTTCTTTGTACTTGCGTACACTTGTAGTTCTATTCCTGGTCAGATGCATATTGATAATGATGTTCCAGTACTTTATTCCAGTATTTCTTATTCCAGCATTTCCTTTATTCCAATATTTTTCATTGCCAGTTATTTCATATCTGTCTTATATTTCTTTACACTGTATTATAGTTTTTGTCAATATATGTGGAACTGCTGTTAGAGGTGTATTTTCGTTCCAATCCTGACTGGATATTTTTTCCAGAGAATCTTGAGGATTTCTGTACCACACACTACGGACCAGGTATAGATGCAGACTATGTACCAGAGATCCTAGAGGAGACCATGCTTCTAGATGAGACTTTGCCTACAGCTACCTAGATAGTATTTATTTTATGCTTGAGACTCATGGAGGTTATTTCAGTTTATATTAGACTTATGTTAAGTTTAATTGGAAACTTGTGTTGGACAGCTAGACTGTGAGTTATCTTTATGTTGGGACATGGTGTTTAACTATGTTATTTCCTTTTATCTTTTATCGTGCCTTATAGTTGTTGTGATTGAGTTATATTGAGAGATTATGGAGATGTATATCATTGACAGGTGTTTAGTTAGTTAGTGTTACTGTGACCCAGACAGAGTTTTACCGCCGATGCTGCGGCGTAGGCTGGACGTACCCACGCTCTCGTGCCCCTATACTGGGTGCGGGTCATGACAGTCTCCCAGCAATATATTATTGTCATAATTATTATTTAGCATCTAATTACATATATATCCATATAATTATATATAACAATAAGATTATATTACTCATACGCGTACATATACGCATACGAGTTTGTGTTCTCCGACATGGTTTGGACTCATAACCACTAAACTGAACCAATATGCTAAAACTCTACACTATCTACACAACCACGCATAAAATAAAAGGAGAGGGACAGGTTCGAACCTCGGTGTTAGCGTGCACGGGCACGAGGATCGGGGACCGAGGGTGACTGCTGCAGGTTGTCTTCGGCGAGAGTGACGGGTCTACGATGATGTCGATGATGATGATGACGAGGATAATGATGATGGAAATGATGATGGGGGATGATGATTGTGATAATGATTATGGGATGATGATGTGAATGATAATGGTGATATTGATGATCATGGTGATAAGGATGTTAATGACAATGGTGATGATGATTAGGATGTAGGTTGATTAAAGTAATGGTGATGATGATGATTGTGATGATGATGATGGTAAGAGGATGCTGACCGGAGGAGCTTAGGCGGGCCAAGAAGGAGGCTGCTCCGGCCAGGGGAGACTCAGGCGGCCGTGGAGGTGTCCAGGCGAGGGTGGACAGGCCGGAGGGAAGTGGTAGAGGAGATCGGGGAAGGAGATGAGGAGGAGAAGTTGAGCAGGGAGAGGTGGTGGTGGTGTAGCCGTGGTTCAGGCAGGTCAAGGGGGGAGATGGTGGCTCGTGGTGGTGATGGAGTTGTTGAGGAAGAAGGTAGGGACGTTGGTGGTGATGGTAGCGATGGTGAACGACTTAGGGAGGCGGAGGAGGAGTTTAGGGAGAGGTGGAGGTGCTCGGGAGGAAGAAGAAGAGGGTGGTTATGTTGAGTCAGTGGTGGTGGTGCAGATGATGGCGGTGGCTGCAGTGGTTCAGGCGGAGGAGAGGACTACAGTGAGGTCGAGGAGGACGGACGGGGGTCGGGGACGGTGCCGCTCCGTCGAGGAGAAGGAGGACGGCTCGTGGATGGCAGGGGACGGGGTGGTCGAGTCGACTGTACTCAGTTGAGGAGTGCCGGAGAAGAGAAGAGAACGGTGGCGGTCAGGTTGTCCGCGGTGGAGGAGATCGTGGGTGTTCAGGCGGTGGAGAAGGTGATGGTGGTAATGGTGGTGATGTGCAGAGGCGGGGGAGTCAGCTCCGGCGAGTCGTTGACGGGGTACAGCGGTCGGAGGGGGAGGACAGGGAGAAGAGAAGGAAGAAGATGGAGAGGAGATTAATGGTGATGGTGCAGGAGGTCGGGGAAGAGGCTGCTGTGTCCCGGTGGATGAGGCCAGTAGGTTCAGGTTGTGGAGGTCCGGCGGAGGCCAGATGACCGGGCTCCGGCGTACGGGGGAAAGGAGGAAGAAGGTGAACATGAAGAGGAAAGGGGTCGGTTGGCTTAGGTTTGGGTTTTTAGGAAAATAAAGAAAAAGGAAAATAGTTATATATATACATATAGAATTTGGGTTGGGTGTTGACCTAGAAAATTTAGCCTTGGTCAACACTCCTTGGAGTGGACCTTGGCTTCACATGGGGATGTTTGGAGGGCTAGGATTTGCATTATTTGAAATGCATGGATAGGATTAAATGAGGGGGTGATGATGTGTGTTGCACACTCTAAAAATTATGGAAAAAATTCATATGAACAAAAAATGGGTTTCTTCATGCATTGTGTCCAATGGTGTGGACACCTAAATATATTTTTGCGTAAAAGTGTCCAACAATTGGAAAATTGTACAAAGATGAAAATTGGATTAAATTAATTAAAATTAATGTAAATGGTGTTCTTGAATTAATTAGAACTACATGGGGCTAAAATTAGGTAGGACACAAGTGTCATAGACATAGAGGACTCGGAATAGAATATTATCATAAATTAGTTTGCTCAAAATGGGTCAAGATTGTGTCTCCAATTTCGATTGGAATGCACAAGGATACAAAGTTAGAATTATTTAGAATTAAATAATAACGTCCACGATAAATATTGTGCGACTAAAATGTAGCACAAGAGAGCATAATTATAAGTTACACAAAGGTCAGAATAGATGACTGGCATGTCTAGGACAAGGATATAAAATTTGTGGGAAGGCAATGGCTAGTGTAGTGCTCCAATTATCGAAGCAACGTTAAGGTGCACTAAGTGATATAAATATTATAAAATTAATTAAAATGTCGTGTTCTATTTCTAATTGGATTCAACTAGCCCTAGTTTCACTATCTAAGCCAAGTAGACCTAATTTTGGGTGAGCGGGTTTACAAGCGTTGTACTAGTTGCTCGTACAACAAATGTTAGGAACAGTTGGGTATTGGGTTGGACTACTTGGAAGAGTTTGTTGCACGGGTTGCTCGTGTAGCAAAAATATCGGACTGTTTGAGAATAGTTGGAAGTATTAAGAATGAAACATGGCACAAGTTGCATAGTGAGATTAACAGAAGAGTTAGATGGTCCATGCATTGGCTGTATTTTATGTCATACTTGAGTTGGGGATGGCAGGATCACGCATAAGGGATGGTTCAAACGGATCTTGGATCAGTACAAAGGAATTGTGATACGAGTAGTAACTTGATTCGGAGTGGTATATGGTATACCACATAGTGAGTAAAAGTATTAGAATATTTTGGATAGACATGAATGGAATTGCCGCAAAGGACACGGGTAACAGGAATATAAGTTGGTTGGTGGAGCGCCGGGGCGCGATGATTCTCGCCCGGCGGAGGCGTTATCGGGACCTTCGGGGTCGGGTTATGACAGAATAGTATCAGAGCAACTCGATCTTCTGGCCTTATGACATTTTTGCTGCTATTCTTAGATGACGATTCCTTGACCATTGATATCATTACTTAGTTGAGCGTTCCATATAATAAATCCATAAATATTTTAAAAAATCGGCCGACAAAATATTTTCTGGATTATTTTGTTGCTTGCTTGAGAGTTATGATTTATCGTTTCCTTTTTAGAGTTCTGATTACTAGAGTTTTCGATTGAGGATGGTGTGGAATGAGGACTATCGTTGCTCTGGATATTGTAAGTTTCTCCTTGAGTTTCGAGGACAAAACTTCTTTTAGGTGGGTATGTAGTATTCCACTCCGCGTTGGCACTATATATAAGAGATATATGTTTGCTGACTCAAAAATGATTCCTTTCTTAAGAGCTCCTAGTTGAAACAAAGAACGATTGATCTAGGTGAGTCAGCAGAACTTTATTCTCTGATTCTTGCACGACTTAATAATGAATCTGAGTTTTTGTATTGCTTGTTCGCTAAGAAGGTTAATGTTTACATGAGAATGATAGATCGAGAACCTGCATGTATAATAGATAACTTGTATGCTTGTCTAAAAGAGAGAAAATATTTGCCATGCTAAGTCAAAAAAGAAAAGTTGCATGCTTAGTTATACGGACACAGCTACCGAATGAACCGGTGCCATGCTAATAAACAAGAGTAAAAGAATGTTCATATGTTTTTATCGTATGTTAAACAAGAGTAGAACTGTATGCTTAGCTAAAAGAGATAAAGAACTGCTTTTATGCTTGCTTAAATAGAGATTGCTTGCATGCTTCCTTATAGTACTAGAATAAGAGATAGAAATCGCGTGCTAGATTTATGGAACCGTTATCGTGCTTGTTAATAGAGTCATTGTGCATGTGCATCTTCATGTTCTGTTATCGTATGATATGCTTTTTATCGAGGGGATGGTGGAAAATAACTAGTTGAAGACTAATAGTGCACCCTGATGTGCGATCCTTCGGGATCTCGGGGGCATGGCTATTAGAATAGTGGATGGAGGCGACTAACGGGGTGAGACTAATATTGCACCTAAGGGTGTGTCTATTAGATGAGAGGCGGTGCTTCTGATAGGAAGAATAGAGTAGAAAGAAGTAGGTGGGAGATAGCTGCATATCAGGTAATTAGGGCGCATTCAAGGCTAGCCTTCTTGCATACCTAACTGTTTGATGCAGAGACGGACAAAAAAATAGAACATATGTGTTTATGTAAATTGTTGCTACCTTGTATATCTGCTGCAGTGATAATTGTTCGGCAAGGGGTAAGAATCACTAAATAAGTGATATATTATTTTGCTTATTATTTTGCTCTGCTCAGGGAAGGAAGAGTATATATATATATATATATATATATATATATATATATATATATATATATATATATATATATATATATATATATATACATGCTTGTTCTTGATCATGTGCATCATAGAGTTTATCTGATAGTGTTTTGTGCATTCGCATTGGTCGGACAATGGATATTAGTGCAGAGCTGAACCTTGGTCTCGGCTGCTATATTTTAGTGAAGAGTAACCATAAGTCACAGCTGCTAATAGCATCAGATAAAGGAGTCATTAGTTAGCTGAATTACCGCTACTTATCTTGAGTTTCTCGGGGACCGACATCACATAGATAGTTCATCTTGTTTGCATGATAGAAGGATAGTCTACTAGATGATGCATTGTCCCTAGAGTCTTTGAGTATAGCTCACAAGAAACGCTGCGCACACCCTGATAATATAAGAATATTTTTGTCTTGTGTGCCTGATCAAATCGAATATGGAACTCTATTTTCAAAGATGTTTTCAAAGAAATGTAATATGACTCTACTCATATACTGCATGAAATAAATGTAGGTAAAACTAGCAAGATCACTAGTAATGTAATATTTTATCACATTCTTACTTAGTGTTGGTCTTAGATTATGTTGCTTTTGTTCATTGATTTTATACTCACCAGTACTTCCCAAAGTGCTGACCCACCAACAGTTTGCTTGTTCACAGGTGCTGGATTGTCCAAAGAAGCGATAGCAGTGCCTCATCCCCAGGACCCAAAAATCTGGAATCGATGCCTTGAGTCGTATCAAGATATTTTGAGCTGCTTTTGTATAGAGGGACATAATGTATGGAAGGATGCAATTGTATTCAGATAACCTCGTGCCTTGAGCTTTGTTTCGTATACACAGATGGACCCTTGTTTGCAATGATGTCCCTCCGCTGCTTAATTGATCGGTTCGATGATAGCCACAACTTTAGCTATGTTGCCTTATGCGAACACAACCCCAGGCTCGCACGACTTTATGCCTCGATGGAAAATGATATATACCTGTGGGAGCGTAGGGGCGCGGTGATTCGCACCCGGTGGGGGCGTTGTT
Organism: Iris macrosiphon; assembly: GCA_036927795.1. Classification (NCBI taxonomy): domain Eukaryota; kingdom Viridiplantae; phylum Streptophyta; class Magnoliopsida; order Asparagales; family Iridaceae; genus Iris; species Iris macrosiphon. Next base: position 7,230,479 of record JAYESA010000005.1, on the reverse strand, counting down.
AGGACCTTCGGGATCGGGACATGACAGTAATAGAAGAACATATATATTCTAACTGGAATTAAAAGATGATGAAAGAATATTCTAAACAAACTTGGCATGCAACAAGGTAACCGTTCATAAGTTGATTAACAAGCATAAAATAATTCAAGTTTATTCATTTTTATCTTGACATCTTTTATTTATTATGGTATCGTTTGATCGAAACAATCAATAGGGCAAGATTTTAGATATGAAGACTTGGAAGAAGGGTTAACTAATCGAAGTATAGCCACTCACAAGTTGGTTGGATATAGGAAAAATAAAGGTGCTTCAAGACTCCGCTCGTGTGACGCCTACTGCACGATCACCTGCATTGCCATAAACAGACGATCGATACCTCTTCTCCTCTTTCCAAGCTTGAAATAAAAGTACAGTTAAACGAACGAAATCAATAAAATACATCAAAACCGTTCAAGAAAACATAAATCTAAAACCCAACTCGAAAGCACGAAAGTAATAATACGACAGCGAAATCTAGGCAAGAAACTTACAGCGGAGAGGTCTCTCTTGATTCTGTCGCTTAGTCCGTCCTTGGGACATGGTCCACTGAATATAGAAATCGATTTCGTAGAAGCCAACCTATAACGAGGAAAGGATCTTGATTCAATCTATCCCGATCGAACGATACCGAAAGTATTTCTTAGTCGCACTCCCCGAATAGGGAATACGGGCACTACAATATATGTGACTTCAAGCAGTTCTCCACAAAGGCCAAGATAAAGTATTTTATTACATTCATCGATGACTACTCGAAGTAAGCATTCATTTATCTTCTCAAGTCAAAAGATGAAGCATTCAAGAAGTTCAAGGAGTTCAGGGTTGAAGTTGAACGTCGAACAGGGCAACAACTCAAAAGACTTAGAAGTGATCAAGATGGAGAGTATAGGTCTATTGAATTCACATCATTCTGCAAAGAACATAGAATTTTCAATAAGTTGACTTCTCGGTATTCTCTTCCATCAAATAGAGTAGCTGAGAGAAAGAACAGGACATTGACAGAGATAATAAACTCAATATTGTTGACCGCGGATCTTCCAAACTGCTTATAGGGAGAAGCTGTGTTGACGGCTATGTTCATTCTGAATAGAGTGTTGTATGCAAGTTTTGATGTCACTTCTCATGAACTCTGGTTCAAAGTCAGACCCAACTTGAATGTCATTCGAGTGTGGGGGTGTATGGCATATATGAAGCTCCCGGACTTGAAGATACAGAAGCTGGGTACAAGGAATACGAAGACTACCTTCCTGGGTTATGATGAGAAGAGTGATGCTTGATGGTTTCTTGATATAGGATCAAATCATATCATTGAATCTCGCGACGCAGAATTCATTGAAGATAAATTTGCAAGGCACAAGAATGTTGTTATCGCAAATATTTTTGAAGAATAGCGTGGGTGCACAAAAGGCTAACGCTTCCAATGAAGATCTAGTCCAAGAAGAAATTGTCATACCAGAGACAATGTTCCAACCAGAACTCGCAGAATCGATATCTAAGCGAGTGAGAAGACCAAAGGACTTCGAAGAATATTTTGTCACCTATCATGTGAAAGCAAATCCGCTTACCTATGATGAGGCGATGAAGACCAGAGACGCTATTTGCTGGAGGGAGGCTATCAATGATGAGTATCACTCAATAACCTCTAACAATACTTGGGTATTGGTCGATCTGCCTGAAGGATCTAAACCAAACGGATGCAAGTGGATCTTCAAGAAGAAGATGAAGGCCGATAGAACTGTTGACAAGTTCAAGGCAAGGTTGGTTGCCAAGGGATTTTCTCAGAAGCACGGGGTCAACTATTTTGACCTATATGCTCCAGTAGCACGGATAATGACCATCAGGATGTTAAATGCTCTAAGTGTAATTCACAAGCTAGTTATTCATCAGATGGATGTCAAAACATCATTCCTGAATGGAGAGTTGACCGAAGAAATTTACATGCAACAACCAGAAGGATTTGTCATCAAAGTTCTTGAAGACAAAATCTGCAAGTTGGTAAAATGATTATACAGTCTGAAGTAAGCTCCCAAGATGTAGCATGAGAAGTTTGACAAAGTTAAAAGATCAAACGGCTACAAGGTCAGAGAGACGAACATGTGTGTTTACACAAAATTCATTGACGGGAGAGAAGTCATCATTTGTCTATACGTGGACGACATGGTGATCCTAGGCACGGATCTAGCATGAGTCACTGAAACAAAGAAGTTTCTCGCATCCAAGTTCAGTATGAAGGACTTGGGGGAAGCTGATGTGTTATCCTCGGGATAAAGATCATCCGGGCGGACAATGGAGTGGCGATGTCATAGTCTCATTATTTTGAGAAGATGCTCACACGCTATGGATATAAGGATCTTCTTGTGATCGATACTCCGTACAGGTGTGACAAGAATCTGAAGTCAAATCCTAGAAAAGCGTCAGGTAGCTGGAGTATTCAAGCGTCATTGAAAGTTTGATATATGCAATAACTGCCACAAGGTCTGACTTAGATTTTGCCATGGGGATGCTGAGTCGATTCACGAGCAACCAAGGTGTGGAATACTGGAAAGCTGTGATGAGAGTGATGAGATATCTCAGGAGGACTCAGAAGTACGTATTACACTATAACGGGTATCCGACAGTAATAGAATGCTTCAGTGATGCAAGTTGGTGTTCAGAAGTAGAGAACAAAAGGTCCACAGGAGGATACATTTTTTCCATAGGTGGAGCTACTATATCATGGAAGTTGAAGAAGCAGACAATGCTCTCTCATTCCTCGATGGAATCTAAGTTTTATGCACTGGCGGCTACAGCAGATAAAGCAGAGTGGCTTCGGGAGCTCATGTATGATATTCCATTATTTGGTGTACAGATTTTGGCAGTACCGATTTACGGCGACAACCAGGCGACTGCAGCAGTGTCATCAAATGACCTCTTCAATGGTAAGAAGAGGACTATGCGGTTGAGGCACATGGCAATGAATGATCCGATAAAGACTGGAGTCATTTTCGTGATTGATTTTTGGAGTCAGGAGAATCTGGCGGATCCGTTTACCAAAGGTCTCAAGCGCCAGCTGGTCGTGGATACAACAATCAAAATGGGCTTGAAGACATTCTGATATTGTGTCTTTGTAATTCTACCATAAAGTTTTATGCTATTAGTTCAAAGAGAAATCTACTAGGCCTCTAGCTTTTGGTTCAAAGAAGGATCATGATTGGGAGAATATCAGTTATATTGGGTAGTCCTCAAGGACATTGTCATACCTCAGTCCCGTAAGGGTCGATCGTCCTCGCTTGGTCCTTTCGAAACCATCGTACTCGCTTGGGCGCGATGCCGTGCAAGCCTAAGTTGCGCTTGCACCAGGCATAGTACCTGCACAAGACACAAGTTAGACAAAAATATACATATATAGAGGCACATGATTCAAAATACAGAGAACCAAAGTTGAACACATTTGATAGGAACACAAAATACTTTCTTTATTTAATACTTGAAGATTGGATTACAAAGTACTTGCTTTGGCTAATTACAAAATATGCCATAGATGGCTACATCCCATTTTATAAATCCAAAACTAGCCACAATGCCCATACATAATGTCCTTGTAGTAGGACCAAAAATTAAAACAACTAGAAAAAGTGGAGCTTGCACACAGAAGAGGAAAGCTAAGGAAGCAGCATGAGCACGATTTCGCTGTATGGATGTGCTAGTACTGGATCAAAATACTCGTCAAGCTCTCGCTACTAGAATATGGAGATTTTTCCACAAACGTGAGTCAGTAGTACAATATGTACTGGTGAGCGACCGTGGCCAAACTCATCTAGAAATTCACACTAAGTAAATATGTGAAGCTAACATTATTAGGTGATCTTTCTGGTTGTGTAGTTTCTTTTTAACAATTCATGCAAAGAAAAATAAACGATAAATTGAACCATGCATATAAAAATTCTTACCCACAATTGAACGGTTATCCCTTCAGCAGACACACAAGTTAGCTATAATTTGCATATAAGAATAAACTTATGAATCAATCTTGGCATCAGGTATTAGGTATGCAAGAAGGTAAACCTAGCATGCGCCCTAACTATATGATGGTCCACGGGAACACCCATGAATAGCAGTTGGGACTATAAACCCATGCTAACTATTAGACAGGACACCCCCCTAATCGCGAGGACTACAAGCCTTAGGGTATTTCGATTATCTCTCCCAGGCCGAACGATCCCCTTTACCCCAGGAACCATTCGAGAGACTGACCTTGTGCACAAGTTATCCAAAGACCGATACAATAAATATATTATATCAATTAATCAGTTCTATTGCAATAGTTGAACAAAAAGCTTCTATGTAGACTATCTTCTTTTCGATAGAGCCGTGGCTCTTCAATAAGTTCAATATCGATCAATTTAAACCATAAAAGGCTTTCAGTAGGTTGAATGCGCTGCATAAGATAAGTAACGTGCATCAATATCTCGAATGGTTTGTAGTAATTATTCTATGGTCCAAATATCATGATTCTATATCATGCAATAAGTAGTAGCAAATTCTAAGTTAACAAGTGAATCATGTTCATTAACTTATCTTGTTATTGGGGAGTCAAATTGAGCATAGGGACATGTATTTTGAGTAGACTAGAGATTCTTTTATTTAGGCGTTGAAGGGCCAAAGCCACTCAACGTTCGAATCGAACGAGAGGATGGGGAAGCCTTATGCAACAATCACTCCTTGGTTATGCATCCTAAAATTGCAACAATACTTGGTTAGCATCCTTCGATATCTTTCTCTTACGATTCAAAATGAATGCATAAGCGATAAATGGGAATCATGAAAACCAAGTCATCTAAAGTAAGACAAAACACAAAGCAACACAAAACCAAGTAGCAAAAAACCAACGAAAACTCTTGGACTTATTTCAATAGAAGTTGTTCCATCAATTTGAATGGTTCATTGCATTTCGTCCGTGTTGATTTGGCGGTAAGGTTTTCCCGTGACTCGATTCTCAACCGAGTCAAAGTAACAATTGTTCTATAAGTAACCCGTTAGGAGCGGGGCATTACATAATACACCACTGAGAAGAAGTTTCGTCCTCAAAACTTAAGAGATCAAGGAGTCGAAGATTAAGGCATCAAGAGGTCAAAGGAATCAGACTTACCAACATCGTGTCCGCTCACATCACGCTCAATATTCAACTGATAAACTCTAGACCTTCTCCTCTGATCAGTTTGTCTATTAGCTTGAGCTGGGACAGGCACGAGATTCTGATCCTGGCCACGTCTGGCATTCTCATTGCGGTTATGTAGTGCAGACCTCTTGGTCGAAAAGTTTCTCAGAATATGGCCCTTTTGGCCGCAGTTGAAACATTTACCTCTAGCAATATGACAAGTTTCCACTACGTGCCCTGGTCTGCCTTAATAGCTGCACTCAAGTCTCGGGCGCTTGTCGCCCACTATCGTCTTCCCTCCATCGTGATATCTTTTGGTAGGAGGGTTTCAAGCAGCTGGTGCCTTTTCTGGAATACTTCATTGTGTGAACTGCTCATTTTGAAACACTGCATCAAAGGCCTTAATGTATGAAATATACTCCTGGTTCATCACATCCTTTCTAAGTTCATCATTCAAGCCTCTGATGAATCAGTACATATGGGTCATCTCGTTAGGAATCATTTCATTAGCGAACTTAGCAAGCTTGGAGATTTCTAACTCATAATCTTTGACGGACATGCTCCCTTGCTTAAGTTCGGTAAATTCTTTTTTCTTTCTTTGTCTGATGTCTGGAGGGAGGTACTGTTCCAAGAATGCATTCTTGAACATCCCCCAAGTAATTTTGTCGTCTCTGCGCCTTGTAGCAAGATCTAGCTTCTTTATCTGTCACCAATCATATACACATAACCATAGCTGTATGGCTGCACACACCACCCTCTTATTCACAAGTATCCTAGCAAATTCAAACAAGCCCTCCAACTTGGATATCTAGTCCATCACTTTATCCGACGCGGCCCTGCCTTCGAACTCTGGAGGGTTCAACTTCAGAAACTCGACGCCTTTAAAGGTAGACTTCTTGGCCGCTTACGGAGGTTCATCTGCTTCTTCTAGGCCAGCTTCTCGAGGCACGGATTTGGCTGCCACAGGTGTCGCGGCGGTTCCTGATGCACCACTATTGCCCACCAATGTTGTTACTATTTGAGTCAGAGAGTTAAGCTGCTATTGCTATACCAATGCTCTAACATCAGCCATTGCTGCTGAGCTTCGAACATTTCCTGTTGGGCCTCATATCGATCATTTTAATTTTTAAACATAGCAATCAGCATATCTATTTGGTGATCGTTCACGCTCGCTGCGCGCGATGTCCCTTGGTTACCTGGTTTAGTCATCCTGCTGCAAAATGGAGTAGCTTGCATTAGTCTCATAACGTATTATGGACTTATTGCATGGGATGTTGGATTTTCATACTTTTCAAGAGCGGGACATTAACACCTTTGATTTACTTATATAGATTCACAACCATTTTCAAAATCTGGGACTTTTAAATCACCTAAAAACTTATATAATTTTAAAAAATAATATTTGAAAAGGTCAAGGACGTAAATCCTAGCTCTGATACCACCTGTCACACCCCGGTCCCGTAAGGGCCAATCGTCCTCGCTTGGTCCTTACGGAACCGATCGTCCTCACTTGGGCGCGATATCGTGCAAGCCTAAGTTGCGCTTGCACCAGGCATAGTACCTGCACAAGACACAAGTTAGACAAAATATACATATATAGAGGCACATGATTCAAAATGCAAAGAACCAAAGTTTAATACATTTGATAGGAACACAAAATACTTTTTTTATTGATTACTTGAAGATTGGATTACAAAGTACTTGTTTGGCTGATTACAAAATATGACATAGATGGCTACATCTTTTTTTATAAACACAAAACTAGCCACAACGCCCATACATCATGTCCTTGTAGTAGGACAAAAAATCTAAACAACCAGCAAAAGAGGAGCATGTACACAGGAGAGGAAAGCTAAGGAAGCAACATGCGCTAGTACTAGTTCAAAATGCTCGCCAAGCCCTCGCTACCAGAATCTGGAGATTTGCCCACAAACGTGGGTCAAAAGTACAACATGTACTGGTGAACGACCGTAGCCAAACTCACATAAAAATCCACACTAAATAAACATGTAAAGGTAACATTATTAGGTGATCTTTCTGGTTGTCTAGTTTCTTTTTAACAATTAATGCAAAGAAACATAAACGATAAATTGAACCATGCATATAAAAATTCATACCCACAGCCGAACGGTTATCCCTACAGCAGACACACAAATTAGCCATAATTTACTTTTATGAATAAACTTATGAATCAATCTTGGCATCATGTATTAGGTATGCAAGAAGGTACACCTAGCATGCGCCCTAACTACAAGACGGCCCACAGGAACACCCATGAATAGCAGCTGGGACTAGAAACCCAAGCTAACTATCAGACAGGACACCCCCCTAATCGTGAGAACTACAAGCCTCAGGGTGTTTCGATTATCTCTCCCAGGCATTAGTATCCTGAGTGCCTCAGGAACCGCTCAAGAGACTGACCTTGTGTACAAGTTTTCCAAAGATCGATGCAATGAATGTGTTCTATCAATTAATCAGTTCTATTGCAACAGTTGAATAAAAAGCTTTTATGTGGACTATCTTCTTTTAAATAGAGCCGTGGATCTTCAATAAGTTCAATATCAATCAATTCAAACCATAAAAGGCTTTCAATAGGTTCAATGCGCAGTGTAAGATTAGTAACATGCATAAATATCTCGAACGGTTTGCAATGATTATTCTATGATTCAAACATCATGATTCCAAATCATGAAATAAGTAGTAGCCAATTCTAAGTTAACAAGTGAATCATGTTCATTAACTTATCTTGTTAGTGGGGTGTCAAATTGAGTATAAGGACAGGCATTTTGAATAGACTAGAGATTCTTTTATTTAGGTGTGCAGACTAAAGGATTCATCGAAGGGCCAAAGCCACTCACTGATCGAATCGAACGAAAGGATGGGAAAACCTTATGCAACGATCACTCCTTGGTTATGCATCCTGAAATTACAACAATACTTGGTTAGCATCCTTCGATCTCTTTCTCTTACGATCTGAAATGGATACATAAGCAATAAAAGTGAATCATGAACTAAGTCATCGAAAGCAAGACAAAATATAAAGCAACACAAAACCAAGCAGCAAAATAACCAACGAAAACTCTTGAACTTATTTCAATAGAAGTTGTTCCATCAATTTGAAGGGTTCATTGATTTTCGTCCGTGTTGATTTGGTGGTAAAGTTTCCCCGAGACTCGATTCTCAACCAAGTCAAAGTAACAAGTGTTCCATAAGTAACCCGTTAGAAGCGGAGCATTACAGACATTGTGGGATACGTACCCGGAATTACTGTTGTCTACTATTTGTTCTTGAACATAATATTTTCTGTATGAGGATGGCTTTGACGCCTTAATGAGTTCTCGAGCAGAGTGAATGCCAGGTGTGCTTTACAGGAAGCACGTAGTTTCAGTACTACAAGGAACTTATATCCCATGATACAGTGGCGTGACACCACCAAGAGGTAAAAGATGTAAATCCTCGGTATTAAGTTATGTCATAGCGGCTTAGCACCGGACATAGGCATGTAGCCTAATATTATAGAATTAAGAGTGGTAGACAGCACTACAAAGAGGTTAATGACCTCATGTTACAGTGGTGTGACACCACAGAGGTAAAAGATGTAAATCCTTGGCAGAAAGCCATGTCACAGCGGCGTAACACCGTAAGAAAGCGCATGGTTTCATGTTGGGTAGTTTGGCACTACAAAGAGGCTAAGACCTCATGATACAGTGGATGACACCACATGAGAGAGTGAACCTTGGCAGAAGTCCATGTCATAGTGGCGTAGCACCGCAAGGAAGCGTAACGCTTCATGCCAAGGACTCTTTAAAAGAACTCATGACCTAGAGTGTATGGAAAGAGATATATGTCGTCTCTTGAGGGAAAACTTGTAGACGCCCAAAATATATAAACCGAAACTAGGCATGCACAGGGACTTTAATGTACAACCAGAAGCACAACTGATGTCATTGTATGATTGAAAAGAATTGCAGCTATGGTACATAATTGTAGCTATGTTCATTCTTGTATCATACTTTTATTTGAGCCATGCAGAAAGATTTAAGTTGAAGCGACATCTATCCTTATGCATGATAGGCAGTCACTATGAGGAATGCTCAACCCATATATTGAGATATGTGGGGAATTATTGGTTTTTTTGGACTATGAAAGATAGTCCCACATTGGCTGCACTACCAAGTGGGTATCTCAATATATTATTTTGTTTATGTTGAGGTGTCACATGTGCTGTGCTGAGGGACATGGGTGCCATATGAGAGTATTTTATTAGGATAAAAAATGATTAACTCCTAATGAAAGCAATTATGCTTTTTGTCATGCTATTGGAATTATTTTCATAGGAGCTAAGCCCCGAAGGGGCTTAGCGACTTGGACTCAGACTCTGACTCGAACTTGGGATCAAAGGCGCAAAGCGGCACTTTGTTGCTAGCGAGGTTGCACGCGCGGGTGCTGTAAAGGGGCTGCGCGGCCATGCGCCGCTGTACTGCTGCGCACATGCGTGTCGGGCCACTACGCCGCTGCTCCCTGCGTTGTTGCGCTATTGTACATATGCGTCGCTGCACTGGAGACGGACCATGTGGCCAGGTTCCTCTATAAATACTCTCCTTCGTGGATCTTTTGGAGTTAGTTCATGAGACATAATTTTGAGAGTGAGAGTTGAAGAGAGGCGGCTGTACCGAGGAGTCCAGGAATCTGCGAGAGAGGTGACATGAGCGTTCTATAACTTCATCGAGAACTTGATGGATCCTGGGAGCATGTCGCAGATATGGCGAATCTTGCTCTGAGTAACAGTAGTTTTGATCACCCCAGCAGAAGTCTTATTCTGATCTTTTCTTCTTCTTCTTCTTCTCTTTGTAGCATTTTGTCTCATTATAGCTTCTGCGAACATAAAAAGAAGAAATATTTATTTATAGTTTTATTTTAATTTGTTGCCAGTTTGTAATCTACTCGTAGGAGTTGTGCATCATCTGAAGAGAGACTCTTATGAGTTTCTGGTGTGCCAACTTCTCCTTTGATTCTGTATTTAGTTGGAATCGAGTTCTTCAGAGGGCTAACTTGTTTGCCAGAAGCTCTGTGTCTCGACTACAACTTGGGTTCTAGTAATGAGTGAACTTTCGGGTCTCGCTAGAAGCATTGTTATTGACCCGTGTACTACCATCTTAGATCCGCCTGGGGACTAATATGCATTCATCTACATCACTCTCTCTTCCAGTCCGCCTTTAACAAAATTTCTCCTAGCCTCCAGTATTCTCTCGCTCTCTCTACCTCTCATTTTAGATTGCCAAAGTTCTTCTCAGTTTTTCTAGCCAAATTTCCTATCTACGCCAACCACCTTGTCACTAAATTAAGTCATAAAAACCTTACTAATTAAATTATATACCCGCATTTCATATACGTCAACCACTCGTCAATAGTGTGGTGTAGGTCCATGAAGTTGCCACGAAGCTATGTCAACTTCATAAAATAGCTATTTTTATACCTAATGGAGGCGACACTTAGATACTTCCTGGTCATATCATATCCCTTTAAATGCGGATCAAAATATATAGCATCACATGTAATAGGTAACCCTAGTATATTTGCCACATCAAATAGAGTGATCATCATCTCGCCAAATGGGAGTTGGAAAGTATTACGTTCAGGCCATAAACGCTCTGCAAGACGTACAACTAAGTTAAGATCATGGATTAATATCTAATTCGATCTATATAGTGGAATCCAAAGAATTTTACTAAAGCCTTTTGGGCAGAATTTAGCTCTCACATACGATAGTTTCTTTCGTTTCGCTAATGTACATAAATCCGGGTTTGTAAACCAAGATCATGATCATATAGCTATAAAAATTATACATTATATTTTATATAAAACTATCTAACTTGTAAGCTTACAATTTAAAAAATTATCTCTCCATTAAATATTCGACTAGATATGTGATCTTCACGTTGCTTAATAATAATGTCGATAGTCAGTCCACCAGGAATATGACCGTCATTTTGGTTAGCCATCTACAAAAAATATAAATTAACTATGATCATTAACGACTAAAATATAATAAGTTTGTCAAGGATTTCAAAATGTCACACATAATATTTTTACTTACATTAGATTTTTGGATTCTTTTTCTCCTGGTTGATCTTGCTGGTTGTAAGAAAGTGGATATAGAATATTGTATATAGAGAGGGAAAGAGAAGAGAGTTTGAGGAGAGAAGAGGAGAGTTTTTTGTTGTTGTGAGGAGAGGAGTGGAAAGAGGAATATTTTATAGAGGGATGAGGGGTCTTCGGGGGGGGGGGGGAGTCTTCGACGGGGAGGTCTTCGACGGGGGTTTAGTCTTCGAGGGAGATAATCGAGGGGAAGAGGGCGGGGGGGGGGGGGGTTCTCGGTGTGGTGCCCCGTTCTCCCTTTTCGGGGAGCGTGGCTAAGAAATATTTTCTGTATCGTTCAATCACGATAGATTGAATCAAGATCTTTTTCTCGTTATGGATTTACTTCTTCGAAATAGATTCCCATATTCAGTGGACCGTACTCCAATGATGGACTTATCGGCAGAGTCAAGAGAGACCTCTCCGCTGCAAGTTTCTTTCCCTAGTTTTTGTTGTCGCCTTATTGCTTTTGTGCTTTTAAGTTGGTTTTCGAATTTACGATTTCTTGAACGGTTTTGATAGATTTTATTTCTTTTGTTCATTGAATTGCATTTCATTCTGAGCTTGGAAAGAGTAGAACAGGTACTGATCATATGTTCGTGGCAATGTAGGTGATTGTGCAGTAGACGTCGTGCGAGCGGAGTCTTGAAGCACCTCTTTTCTTTCCTCTCTCCAACAAACTTGTGAGTGGCTACAATTCGATTTAGTTGACCCTTCTTCCAAGTCTTCATATCTAAAATTTTGCCTTCTTGACTGTTCCGATCAAACGATACCATAATAACTAAAAGATATCAAGATAAAAAGGACTATACTTGGATTACTTGTGCTTGTCAACCAACTTGGAAACGGTTATCCTATTGCATGCTAGTTCACTTAAATGTTCGTCCATAGTATTTTAATTCATGTTAGAATATATATACTTCTTCTATAATTGTGCTATGTATAGAACACACCTTACTATGCAATAAACTAATCAGGGAGACTATGCAAAATAAATTATGTCACATTTGTCTCGTGCTCGTATTGTCTTAAACTGCATCAATTGATAACTTAGTATAGACGCCGTTGATTGCAGACAACTTGTGCACAAGGTCTTAGTTCCTGCGGACGGTCACTAGGGCACTGGCACCGATCCGATCTGGACGAAACTTTACGATAGTCTCATGTGCTTGACGGGATGGTTTGTAGCCCCTCATGAATCTTTGTTGCATACCATTCTCTTCCAAGACTATAACTCGTCAATTTTGGCATCACGCCAGTGATTCCTTCATATATTTAAACTATGCAAGCTAACTATGTCTTCGTGGCAGGGAAGGTCATGGTAAGTATTGTGCAGGTGTTTCAGACGGACAGGTAAAAGTCACTGAACGGTGGCATATTTATTTCAGTAAACTTTCATATCTAATGCTTATTGTAAAATGGACTATGGCAAGATAGAAAGACCACATAATAACTTGCATGCTTTATATAAACAATATGTTGATTGGCATAGTTGGGTTAGCTCTCCTTCACCAGTGTATTTTAATTTACTGACCCTCTTTGCAACAGGTTCCCCGCACTAAGGCGATCCTGCAAGGAGCCTAGCGACTTCCCAATCCAGTCCACCTACCGGCACGCCCTGGTCGTGCCTTCAAAAAGACGTTTTGAAGATCCATAAGCTCGTGCACATAACTTATACAGCTCCGTAGAAAGGTGATAGCTTCATCCAAAGGTGTCTATAGCTTGAAGTTTTAGTAAAAAGATGTAATGTACATGACGACTATCTCATTTTGCGTCCACTTTTGTAAGCTCGTACGACAATTATCCAACTCGTTCAAGAGTTCGTATAAAGATATTCATTATCAATACAGATAATTTTTTATGTTTTAATATTTTGTTCAATTATCTGCGTACTCTGAATATGTGCTCGTTGTATAAAATACCTTAGCCTTATGCGTTGTGCAACCTAGGCACGCACGATGTCACGCCTGAGGATGACTATCAGCTTTACAAAAATTATGGCATGATATATTGGTATCAGAGTACAGCTTCAAGTTTCTTTGACCCTCGTGTCAGAAAAGTTCATTTAACGATCTATTTCCTATGCGAATACTTGAACTTGTTTGGCCAAAATGAGATACGTTCCATAGAGTGAGTCTATAATATATTATGAGCCTGATATAAGTTACCTTCTTTTAAAGGAATGACTCAAGCACAAGCATCAGCGCTAGCACGTGGAGAGGTACAAGCCAGGAAAGTAGTTACGGCACCTCGAAAAGTTCCAGAAGCCAGCGAGCCATGCCCCATGTCGACCCAATTGAGTGAATGATGCGGATTCTTAAAGCAAGCCAGCAGAAAGATGAGGCTCGCTATGAGCGATCCGAGAAGCGAGCGGAAGAATGAAAAAGCAAGTTCGAAGGCAATATAGAAGCCTGATTTACAGTCCAATAGAAGCAGGTAGATGCCCTACAACAGATCGTTCAGACCTTGGCCTCCAACCATTCCACAACGACAACAGCGGCACCGGTGGAGCGACCCACGCCTGAAGTCGAAATACCTCAAACTCTAAAGAAGAAGGAAGTGACTACCTTCGACTTTGCCGACTTCAAGAAGGTCAGCAATACGCCATTCAAAGTGACTGAGAACCCGGTCGTGGCTTTAGATTGGCTAGAAGAGCTTGAGGATCACTTCAAATTGCTAGAGGTACCTAAAAAAAAGTGTGTCGCGTGTGCCCAATTGTAGCTCCACTTGAAAGAGCACGATTGGTGGGACATGCATCGAAGATCTCTCTCAGTAGGCGATGAAGAGGAGACGATCGCGTGGGCTACCTTTCGTGGCGCATTTAAAAAGGAGTTCATACCCCCTCCCATTTGTCGGCAAAAGAAGAACGAGTTCATGGAGCTCCGCCAAGGCAATATGACAGTGAAGCAGTACTCCGTCGAATTCGATCGACTCACAAAATTTGCAAGCTCATATCTACCTAATAGGGTGAGTCGTGCAAGACGATTCGAAGGCGTCCTGCGACCTGCCATCCATGTGCACATAGTCGTTCCCTAATACCTGACGATACAAAAAGTTCTCAATCATGCCCTTTCCCTTGAACCACAGTATCCTTCGATTGCTGTCGGCACTGTGCATACTTCCAATCACAAGCGCCCTATCAACACCGGAGGAAACACCGCTCTAAAGCGTCCAAATAACGACAGTCAGCAGAGAGGAAACCCAGGGCAACCATGTTCCTACTTTAAGAAGCCAGGGCACACGATCGACAACTGTCACAAGAAGCACAAGTTATGCCTCATTTATGGTAATCCAAGCCATAAGATTCATGACTGTCGGCGCTACTCTGAATGCCACCCTCAACATCCAAATTCTTCCTCGGCACCTCAAGCCAACCGAGCCGCGCTGTAGCAAGAACGTCGTCAAGCTCAAGGTCGGGTGTACACTTTGACACGTGAAGAGGCCCTAGCATCGGACACCGTTGTGTCAGGTATATTGCTTTTCAATAACATACCTGCTCGTGTGATATTTGATTCTAGTACAACGCATAGCTTTATATCCACAAATTTTGCCGTGGAAAATATGATAGAAATGATACCATTATATCCAGACCTTAGTGTTAGCACCCCATTGGGCACGAAGATACCTGTTTGTTCAGTATGTCAGGGCAGTCATGTCTGTATTTGGGGAAGGAAACTCTCGCTCGATGTATTAGTCCTAGATGTTCGGGATTACGACATCATTTTGGGGATGGATTGGCTCGGCGCTTGCTAGGCAACTATCGAATGTGCAAAGAAATGGGTCATCTTCCATTTACCTGGAGAGGCCAAATTCTGCTACAAGAGTGGTTTAGCAATAGATGCGTCAAAGACCTGCATGGTAATTTCTACGATGTCAGCTCGGCTCCTTTGTGTGGCCAGTTTCAATCAGGTTTGATCTAAGAGTTTTTCCACAAAGGGCAGTTCATCGCTCTCAGACTAGTGGAAAGCCCATGAGAACCTCATCCACTTCGCCCTCTCTCGGATGCTACACTTTGGATGCGAGGGATACTTAACATCGATTTGGGACACGCAGCTGGATTACCCAAACGTTGAGTCTTCTTTCGTTATGGCAGAGTTTCCTGATGTGTTTTCAAGCGAACTACCTGTTATGCCACCCGACCGAGAAATCGAGTTCACCATCGGTACCTTCCCAAATACCCAACCGATTTCCAAAGCACCGTACCGAATAGCTCCTGCTGAACAAAAGGAGTTAAAGTGCCAACTACAAGAACTACTTGACCGTAGATATATTCGTACGAGCGTGTCTCCTTGGGGCACGCCTGTACTCTTTGTAAAGAAGGACGGAATGTTGCGACTCTGCATAGACTACAGGGAGCTAAATAAGGTCACTATCCGAAACAAGTATCCCTTACCTAGAATCGTTGACCTCTTTGATTAGTTGCAAGGAGCCTAGCGACTTTCCAATCCAGTCCACCTACTGGCACGTCCTGATCGTGCCTTCGAAGAGATATTTTGAAGATCCAGGAGCTCGTGCATATAACTTATGCAGCTCCGTGGAAACGCGATAGCTCCGAAGGTGTCTATAGCTTGAAGTTTTAGTAAAAGGATATAATATAAAGGACGACTATCTCATTTTGTGTCCACTTTTGAAATTCTGTGCGGCAATTATCTGACTCGTGCAAGAGTTTGTATAAAGATGTTCATTATAAATAAAGAGAACATTTCCATGTTTCAATATTTTGTTCAATTATCTGCGTACTCTGAATATGTGCTCGTTGTATAAAATACCTTGGCCTTGTGCATTGTGCAACCTAGACACGCACGGCATCACGTCTGGGGGACGACTATCCATTTTTTGGAAATTGGGTCGTGACACTTGGGACAACAGGAAGATTCCCACCCCCTCGCCAACTCACTTGGCGGGCTCAGACCGAACCCCCCACTCGCCAAGTGAGTTGGCCGCCGCTCCCCTCTTGCTCCACAGCTCGCCAAATGAGTTGACGGCCTCCCCCTTCATCTCCAACCCCCCAACCCAGTTTGCGAGTTGTCCTCCCCTTTGCAATTTTTCAAAAATCCTTCTTTTAGCCGCAATTGAGGAAAACTTCGTCCATTTAGACGAAAAAATCCGTTTATATTATGATGGAAGTTCGATATGAGAGTTTTATATTATGATGGAAGTTCGAGTTGGTGAGTGACTGAATAAATTTTTTAGCAAAAAAAAAATTTATAGGAAAAAAAGGTGATATTTTTAATATTTGAGTTATATATTAGTATAAATATTGAATTGAAAATTATATTCATGACATGGTCTGTTTATAACTTTATTCACAATAAACGATTCTAGTATGTGGTCACTGGGTTCAAATTCAGTATAATCTCGATAATTTATTATCTGATAAATTAATATTTTTGGTTAATAAATATTTTGGTCATGTTTCGTGATATAACGTAATAACTAATTAGTTAAATTTATAAAAGAATATATTAGCTTTATTGTACTCACAAAAATTTTACGCATTTTATTCGTCATTATTGATTTCACATCTTTGAGAAACCATTGATGAATGTATTGTGTGAATATGACTTTTATTTATTAATTTTTTCTTGTGTGTTAAATATTCAAAAAATGAAATAATGTAGTGCATTGAATAATGTATAACTTATTTTAAAAAGAGAGTAGATTTATGAATTTTACTTGGTTTACATATACATATAGTTGTTAGTTCTTAAAATAAAAACTAAATTCGATGTAAATTTAAAATAATTAATTAATCAATAGACTAATAAATTATTTGTCTATCCATATATTATTAAATGATTAGTTATTTAATATTTGTAAAAATAATATTTTTTAGAATATAAATTTAAAATGTGCAATTTTTTGTAAGGTGAAGGAGCTGGATAACTATTAAGATCACTCAGTTGAAGTGGACCATCTAATTTAGACACTAATATTTTTTAAATACTCGTACATTCGACTCGAGCTTCTATTACTAAGTTGCTGGTTGTTCAAAATTTATAAGTGTTACCTATTAACTATATATGCATATACTATTGTTTAAGATAAGTACATATATAATTAAGTTTATAATAATATTGGTAAAGATCTATATACATAGTTAGCATTCATATTAAATAATTATCATAAATGTATCAAAACATAAGATGATAAATAGAAGTTAGGAATTCCTAATTGCATGTTGATTAATAGAGTCCATTAAAGATGCTTCAAAAGATATTAGATTGTTTCCACGTCATCCTTCATCCATGGGATTAGAGTTAGAAATAGTCAATAATTAAGATTTTTAGTCCTGATCTATGAGGGATTTTCGATGACTATTGTTCCTTTACATCTTTTGTCAATACGATATTTAGTGTAGCAACATTAAGTTGAAGATACTGAGTTGCAAATTTAAATTGAGTTCGGAATGTAGCTTTCCGATTGAGATGTAGCATTCGAATTGAATTTGTAGACCTGTATGTCGGGTTAATAGGCTTTTCGGATTGAAATTGTAGACATTCGGGTCAGGAGTATATAATAAATTACCTTTTATATATATATATATATATATATATATATATATATATATATATATTTGTGTCCACTTCTTAATGGTGCTTATGCCTCCAAGGGGGCTCGAACCCACACCTTCTGTGTCGGGTACCCCGTCGCTCCCAACGGACATATATATATATATATATATATATATATATATATATATATATATATACACTTTGGTGTTCAAAAGTGGAGACATAATGCATCATGACTTGATGGCTTCGATCGTACGGAAAACAAATTATTTTAGTTGAATAAAAACTAATCCTACAATGTACTAGATTAATTTAATACTAAATGCTTAACTTTTTACTAATTTAAAGAGAAAACAACATCATCTTCATTTTTTACTACTTAAAAAAAAAGTAAACAATAACCTATTAAATTGCCTAACTATCCATGTTAAATTTAGTGTACAATTTTAATTAGTAAACGAAAAAAACTTCCACGATAAAACTTTAAACTTTTCTTATTATATAGTAATGTAGATTTGAATGTAGGAATGGGTATCAAAACGAACAATATTAGATATTTTTGCATAGGACCGGCTATCTTTCAGATGAGATAGGATATAATTCAGGTTTGTAAACTTTTTTTTTATTTGATTCGCTCTTTGAAATAAACCAGGGAAGAGTAGGGCAAGGTAACGTAGGATAGTAAACATACTTTAGGGGTGGCATATATATATATATATATATATATATATATATATATATATATATATATATATATATATATATATATATATATATATATTATAGGAAGGATCCACATCCTTTTATATATATATATAGATATATATATATATATATATATTCTATCTTTTATAATATAATAAGGCTTCAAAACGGCTCAAAAGTGTGCCGTCTAAGTCGTATGTATATCATCTTCAATTATTTATTTTTAAAAATATTAATATTAGGTAAAAAAAATGTTTAAAAAATTAAATTTGTTATAAATAAACACTATAAGGATTTGAACTCAACCAAACATAGAGAATACCTCTCACCTTAACCACATGAGTTAGAAAAGATGTTTGTTTATAATTAGATAATATTATGTACCTACAGTTTCCAAGGCTCTTTATGAAAAGTAGAAATATATTCATAACTAATTATAATTAAAATATAATCAAATATATAACAAAATCTAATTAAAATATAAGAATATATATAATAAATCTTATTTGAAATATATTTAAATAAATTTATATTAATTTTAGAAGAAAAAACAATTTTACATGAACGCACGTGAATTTACTAATATATATATATATATATATATATATTGAAAATTTTGATTTAAAAAATTCTATGATATTATTAAAAAATTTAAATTATATTAAAATAGTTTAAATTTGATTTGAATATATTAAAATTAAAATGTATATATATGTAAAAAAAATACTTTAAATATATTTTGAATATTGAATATTTTTTATTTGGATTTGTTATATATATCTTTATATACATTTGAATATATGTTTAGGTAATTATAATAAATTTAAGTTGTTTCTACATAAGAAAAACATGTACACGGGTAGTTAATTTTTTTATAGAATTTAACGGATTAATATGCTGTTACGCATATTTTAAATAAAAAATTCAATAAAAATTGAAAACATATTTAGTTATATCTTAATAAATTAATAATCTTTTTTAATTATAGCAAACTTATCTTATCTCCATCTCTTACTTACTTTTATAACAAATCTATCTTTTATACTATATTAAAAATATTTTAAATAGAATTAACTTTGGCTATATTGTTTTATTTTATATCCTAAACCCTTTTGGAAATATCTTAACCTACTACTATTATACACGAAAAAAGTATTTTTATTTTTATTTTTTGGGGTGAGCCCATCCGAGTCGCGGTTGTGCACATTTGAGTAAAGCCGACCAAATCGATCCAAATCAAACCGAATTGATCGATTTTTAACCCAACCGATGGTCCTGTCGGATTGGTAAATAAACGACCGGTTTGATTCGGTTCACGATTTGGTTATTTCAAAAACAGTTTTAACCGAGCCAAACCGGACCCATATAAAATTTGGTTTACTGGTTTAGAGTCCGGTCCAAAATTTCAATGAAACCGGACCCATATAAAATTAGGTTTAGAGGGGCTGCTCATTTGCTGCTCTCTCCATTTGTCTTTGTTTCAAAACTTTCCACTTTCCGTCCGCCGTTCCAGTCTCCACCCATCCGCCGTTCCAGTCCCCACCCATCCGCCGTTCCATTCTCCGCCGTCCACTCCAGAGTCGAGATCCGGTAGGCACATAGATGCTATATATGGTATTCCAAGTTAAACCCTTTCAAAGTTTCAAATAGGCACTTAGATCTAGGGCTTGAAGATAATTATTGCTAGCATATGTTACATTTGGTTTATAAGTATGTTCCAGTGATGGCATGTTCATTGTTTATAAGTATGTGACCCGAGCCCCTTTTAATGCTGTATTAATTACTCCTGATTTGCTGTTTACAATCTTTTAATGTGGGATTTGATTTGCTCTGAAGGAAAGCTATGCCAATGCTCTCTCGAGAAGAAAACTATCGTATGGCGAAACTATCATACAATATTATGAAGGATTATGAAGCGAGCTTCCGCTACATGGAAGACTTAATAAACTCAGTGAGAGGGGAGTTATCTCCGACTGAGCGCAGGCTATTCTTATGCTCTGGTGATTTGTTGATTGATATCCACATGACAAGAATAAAGAAGCTTTCGGCGATGCTGCTGCTCGAACCAAACGATGCTGCTGTCGCTGATTATCACACCCGTTTGGTATTTGAGGTCAAGATGATCTGCTACAGGTATCTAGGCGTCCTACAGAGCCTTATCATTGTCACCACTGATCTGATATCCCTCCTCCTGTATTACTGGGCGAGGGGTGATTGCTACAGATCTATTGTTGAGACGATAAAAGACGACAACTCCGATTTGCAGAGTTACATACATCAGACCATTGAGGCCTACACAAGAGCATGGGTGAGTAGTGGATGAGTGAGTCTTTTTTTCTCTTTCTTTTTTTTTTTGAGAAAAAAATAATGTATATTCATCTCAGGATGAAGCAAGGATTCTTGTAAGATCGGATCCGAGAGAAGCAATAGAATTGGTGAAGGTTGCGTATACACTCGTTTTGTTTTGCTGTGATGTTGCGAAGCAATATATGGAGGCTCGAAGAATTGCTATACAGGTTGGGTTAGTTCCCCTTTCTCTTTTTTCTCTTTTCTAACCAAATGTTAATATCTTTGTTTTATTTATTAATTGTTGCTGGATGCCAGACTCTAAACGATATTAGGCCAATTCTAAGCGATGTTCGGCCAAGGAATATATTCTCTCTTGTGACGAAAATTAAATCTTACATGGAGTGCTCTAAAATAAGGCATGAGCTCAATTTGCTTATTGAATTGTGCAATTCTAAGGTATATATGAGCTCATATTTTATAAAAAGTTTAGTTTCTCCTTATAAAGTCTATATTCTAATTTTTTCTATATGATACATTTTCAGCTGAATCAGAATAATCTGGCATGGTATAGAGGTTGGTTCGCAAACTGAGCTGCATGCTAATGAATTGTGATCCTGTTTGTTATTGGCAGTTGCATTTGAAGAGCTTATGTTCATGGTTTGAAGTTTCTTGTTTTGACTACTGATAGTCTAGGGATGCCAAGTTTGAATTTGCTTAATTGTACTTGTTTTCAAAGTTGCTTCTTTAAAAAAAACTCATTATAAGAGAATTAATGGGGAAGTGATTCTGCAATGTGTACGAGAGATGGACAGATGTGGTCTTTGTTAATATTCTCGATTCATTGACTTTTTACTATTTTTCTTAACATGCTTTAAACGTTACTGTTCTCCTATAAATTGATCAGTAGGCTATTTTTCTATTTTCCATAGACAGATAAATTGTTAATCTACAAGTAAACTTAGGGGCCAGGTATAGTTTTGCTCAGTCGTGTTAAATTCGATATTTTCTCGATAAATTATGAAATGGGTATAGGAAAAGGACTGATCTTTGAGTGTTGTGTTCATTGTTGCAGACTACAGAGAGGTGATCATGTATTTTCTAGTGTAAATTTTAGGGTACTAGTATGATTTTGGTCAGGAGTGTTAAATTATATATTTACTATCTAAATTCTAACATGGATAGCTGGTGGGGTGTGTTTTAATTCACTCTGGGATTGTGGGTTGTTACTTATTTATATATTGTTGGTACTAATTTTTTTTTAGGTGTTGGTGAGTAATGGTTGATTATGCTTGAACTGGAGAGAGAGAGAGAGAGAGAGAGAGTAGAAAAGGTTTTTACTTTATGAACTGGGTGATAGGAACTGTTTTGGAATTGAAAAGAAATAATAACTTTGCTTTGATTATGATGCTCAAAGTGTAATATAATGTCCCAACGTTATATTACAGGAGGCCATTCCTGTCGATAATGAACTTGGACCAAACTTGGAAAATATCTGCAATAGAATACACTTTGCTCAAATCCAAGATAACAATCAGAAACCACATTCAGCTTCACTTACTGAAATTTGGAAAAACAATGTGGAACTTGAGTTAGGAAGCCAGAAATAAAATTGGTCAAAATATTCACTTTAGTTTGTGAAGTTTTAAAATTCTCTTTTATTGTAATGCACTTGAGATTGTAAGAAAGCAATAATTTTTTTTTTTTTTTGGTTCATCATGAGAACTAAGTCATTCTGAGCTAGCAACATTGGGGTTACTTTTTTGTTTTTGATAGAATACTGCTACGTAAAATCCATACATTTATTAGTTAATAAGATTTTGATTGAGGTTCTTTCATATTTGATGATTGTTGATATTTATATGAAATTTTATTTTCAGATATATTTCAGTTTTATATAGAGGATGGACATGTTTAAATAGTTTTGCTGTAGAGATTTTTCTGAATTCTGTTTCTAGGAAAATCATAGACCTCAAACTGTTGATAGTGACCGACTTAACAGTTTTAGTTCGTCGTTACTGTCGTTTATTTAGTTATAAAACTACATTCCAAAAATATCGTTTAAATTTTGGATTTTCTTAATTGTAATTGTTTTCAAAGTTGCTGCTTAAAAAAAAAAATCTCATTATAATGAGTCAAAGTTGCTACTTTTTAAAAAAAAATTGCCTTCGTTCAACACCTCCATCGTATAACTCTTGTCGTCGTCCTTTTCTACACTCAAATGTCCACATAATGAGTCAAAAAATTGAATCATCAGCCTTTTCCTATTCTTATTTTGTCCAAGGGTACCTTTAATGCCGACATTCTCCTTACTGAAACTCACTTATATCATGGGTAAGACTAACCCCCCTACTGAATCTGACAAAGGCTACAAAAATGGTATGTTGAAAACTAAAAGGTGAAATGCTAGCTTCTAATATCCATGTCACTGGATATCATGAAACGATATCTTTATCTGTCGGCCGTACGTAAAATTTGGAGTAGTCTTTCAAAAGCTTTATATAATGGTCAGTTTTAAACGATTTTTGTCAAAAGTGGAAGGATTCTTATATTATAAAAGAAATAGTGGGGTGCACAGTAAAAAAATGATAAATAAAGTGAAAAATAACCCAAAATTTTTGTTAATTTAAATATAAATTTGAAACTCAAGATTCTTCATTTTTCCAATTTGTCCGTAACAGAATAAAGTGAAGTTGGTATCTTGTCCTGGCATGGATGCAACCAACAATAAGCTATTTTAGTACGACCAAACATACCATATACTAAAGGTGGACAACAACATCTCTGAGTTTCTACTTGCTTCTGTACAATCTTTAATTTTTTTTTCTATTATTTACTAAATGACTTTTTACAAACATAGCAACCAAATGGTAGTTTAATTATAAATTAATGAGGTTATAAATAGTGTTACAAAAATCTGTTCGGACAGGACAGGTCAACCGGTTGATCCGTGAAATAGTAATTTTTTCGGATTGGAACAACGTTGACCGTTTATTTATTTTTCTCAAAATTTAATTATAAATGAATAATTTTGTAAAAAAAAAGCTTCTAGAAGAGATTGAATTTGAACCACTTAGGTTGAATTACAGGCTGAACCAACTGGTTATAAATTGATGAGGTTACAAGTAGTGTTAGAAAATTCGTATCGGACCAGCCGGTTCAACCGGTTGACCCGTTAACAGGTAGTTTTTTTTTTTGGGCCGAGACAGTTTTGATCGATTGTTTTTTTTTCAAAATTTAATTGTAAATGAATAATTTTGTAAAAAAAAAAAAAAATATAGAAGAGATTGAATTTGAATCAACTGGTTATAAATTGATGAGGTTATAAGTAGTGTTATAAAAGTCAGACTGGACCGACCGGTTCAGCTGGTTGACCTGTGAACTGGTAGTTTTTTCGGAACGGAATAGTATTGACCTACTGTTTTTTTTTCAAAATTTAATTGTAAATGAATAATTTTGTTAAAAAAATAGTATCTAGAAGAGATTGGATTTGAACCACTTAGTTTGAACTACTGGCTGAACCAACTAGTTATAAATTGATGAGGTTATAAGTAGTGTTAGAAAAATCGAACCGGTCCGCTAGGTTCAACCGGTTGACTCGTAAGCTAGTAGTTTTTTTCGGACCGAGACAGTGTTGATCTACTGTTTTTGTTCAAAATTTAATTGTAAATGAATAATTTTGTAAAAAAAAATATCTATAAGAGATTGAATTTGAACCACTTTGGTTGAACCACTGGCTGAACCAACTGGTTGAACCAATTTGATCTGACCCAATATTTTACTTAGTCGATCTCCAGTCCAAATTTTAAAATAGTAATTATAAGTATATATATCTTGAGTTCAATACTTACTGTGTAGTTATAGTGTTTTAGTTTTAAATAACTTCTTTAGATTTAGGGGTACAATTCGAACGGGTTAGGTTGGGTCGGATTTAAGCTAAATCCGAATCTAACCCGATGTAATCAATGTCATGTGTCACCTACTCTAAGACTGACAGTAGTGTTCTTTTACTAAAATAGTGTTCTTCTGAGAATGCATGAATTCATTATACTTTTTTATTCGTAGTCGAGGAGATCCATATCCAACCTTTACGAGTCAGTCATAATTTCTATTTTCTGAGGAACAACTACTATAATATTATTTTCTAAAGGTTTGGCAAGATAGTGTGAGTAAACAATGAGAGAGAACTCCTTCCATTGTCTGTAACCGATCTCCTCTCAGCTATGGCGGCATGCGAATAATGTACTGCTTTTTTTTTTTTTACATTATTTTAGTAAAACAAAAAAGAACAGCCATAAAGAGGAAGAAGATCAATCTCTTTTTTGTAGAGGGGCGGTGTCAGTTAACCATCTCAGACGCTTGCAAACATAAAAATAAAAAAGACTTTTTTTCTAATTGGATTATATATTATTATTACACAATGTCATCTATTATTTTATTTACCATAATGCTGTACAATAATTTTACTTTAAACTTTAACAATATAATAATAAAATACATTATTTTACCATCATATTTTAACAGTGAATATGTCCACTACAAATATCACACAGAAAAAACATAACAATTTGTTATGTGGAGATACTGGAACGGACAAATTGTTATCGGTGGACAATGGAGGATTCATTACATATAGTTTAATCTATCTCAACAAATGTCATTGTTTATATCACTATTGATGATCCCGACGTCGAACCATACAAGTAGGAGGGTTCAGTTTTTTTCTAGGTAGACAAAACACAACTATCTTTTCTATGCAGTCGATCGTCCCATTACAAGCATCAAGTCAATTCATTCCGAGAAAGAATTTCGGTGCAAAAAACGACATTTGGCTTAAAAGTTAACAGTAAATATATATTTTACAAAACTATTTAGTTATTAAATTATTAAATTATTTCTAATTTTATTGTTATTTTAAGTTGAACTTGAGGATTAAATATTTTTATGTTGTGTTGATAAAAGTATTTGAATGTAAACTTATGTTTTTCATTTGTACAATTGAACTTGTGTTTAAAATAATGTCATCGTATTTTAGAACAAAATAGACATTTACAATGTACTTTAAAGCGATAAAAACAACAAGAATAACAACGACACATATAGTTGTTGAAAAACAAACACCTCCTAAGTTTGTGTTTGGTCTGTCTTGGCTCTTGCTTTAAGATTGTGGTTTAATATTTTCCAAGTATTTCAATTCCTATACTTAATACCGTCAAGACATAACGATGTAATGATTTGTGTTTATCTTCTTTTGAGTGAGAATATTAATTATTCATGAATATTATAACTTTATTAATTAATGATCTTAATTACGTAATGTGCACGTGCGTACAAATTTATTAAAAATAAATATAAAATTATTATAAATATTGTCATTCCTAGGAATCAAACTCAAGTAACCAAGAAAAATAACTCACACCTTAACCACTTGAGTTAGAATTATTTTGTTGTAAATAAATAATATTATGTACTTAAATAATTAGTTATTTAAAGAAAATAGTTGGTGGAGTATTTACGTACGGTTTAGACGGCTCAATTTGACAGTAGAGATGATATTAATATAAAAATCAAGTATTTTTAATAACTTACTAGCTACCTTAATTATTAAGATATTATGTCGAACATGAATGACTTTTGTTGTTATCGGGATGAGACATAAGAGTCCTGGCTGGACGGCAAAAGATCGGTGGATCGAGCCACCTTTTATGAAAAATGATAGGAGATAGGAACGGTGGGCTAAAAGGTATGCAATGCAGCATGCACAGTCATAAGCGCCGGTCATCGTACATCTCAGAAAAAAAAACTAAAATATTATTATAAAACTAATTAATTGCTGATAAATATACAACATAGTAGTTAATTATGAATAGTAAACAAAGTCAACCATGTCACTTTTGGCACACATTCCACTAATGTGTGTGTGGTACGAGGTTGCGAAGAGGGCCAAAACGCATACAGAAGATATGACCTAGCTAGTTAGAAACTTCATGCTTAACTTCCTTCACAATTACAAGCGGAAGCTGCATTAACCAACCTCCCTGCCCGGAAGTTAAGCATGAAAACAAAATATAATAATCCACTAATACATCCGTCAACCAAATATTAACACAGGAAAATTCCATTTGCATTTCTATTATGACTTGCGAGACATTTATGTATACTTTTAGCATATAAAAGCGGTTTCCAATAAAAGAATGATATGGACACACATCCATAGAGGGAGGACTAGGGTTTTATATTACGGATATTTTCGTCTAAGGGATAATTTTTTTAAAAACAGTATAAACAAAGAAAGTAAAGGGAGCCTTTGGAGCGATGTCCGGAAAAGCTCCTCGGATTCATTGTCAGCTTGCCTAAGGTGGGGGAGGGATGGAGGATGGAAATTGACCCAAAGAAAGAATGATTATCGAGATGCCGCTGCCGAAAACAGAGAAATAAAGACGGGTTTTGGACTCTGAGCCGATTCATTTCGCAGCTTACGCTAAGGGCAGCCTATTCTGATTCAATTGTTGCTAAGAGCTCCTTCTCTGCATCAATTGGCACTCTTTTAAATGTGCACTATGAAAAACGAGTCGGATGGTTACTGCTGCACGAGATTCGGTGGAAGTAGGGACAATTGCAGCTAAAGGGAGGATTTCTGAAAAATTACAAAGGAGAGAACAACTCGCCAACTGAGTTGGCGGGTTGGAGTTGAAGGGGGAGGTCGCCAACTCAGTTGGCGGCTGATTGGGAGTTGGCGGGCGGGGTTGGGAAAATTTTGTCTCCAACAAAGTTGGAGTGAGCTGGCTGATAGTATACTTTTAAAGCTAAAAATAGCCATTGTGTCTCGCCAACTCGGTTGGCGGCTAATGACCCGTTGTGCAATGTTCTGCAACGGCTAGCGTAAACCATTGCTTTCTTTATAAACACTGGACATACTATAGTTTTCATTGTTGGTGTTTTTGTCTTTGGACTATGAAAAATAGTCCCACATTGGCTATACCACCAAGTGGATATCTCAATATATTGCTTTTCCTGTGTTGAGGTGTCACATGGGGTGTGGTGAGGCACATGGGTACCAGTTCCGCTCATACGGATAGCCGATTCAAACGGCGCAAGTGCGATGACCTGACCCGCCTTGCTCAGCAAGAACACTTGCTTGATGCAAAGAAATTCAGACTTGGCCCTTTAGGAGTTCAGACTTAGACTTTCAAAGGCGCGCTCGGAGTATCGCTCGACCGAGACGAATCATCGTTAAGGTGGGTGGCTACGATGAACCTGTCTTTGCTTGGCCTGCACACTTAAAAATATGGACGATATATGCTAGTCACTAGGAGAATCATCCCTTGCATGCTAATAAGAATACAACGTACCTAACTAAGAAAATAATCTCATCTTGTACTACTTGCTTAGAACATGGAAATATAATCTGCTGCTAGAAAGATAGAAACTTCATATGCGTTTCGTTATTCGAATAGAGTTCTCCCAATGCGCCGTAGTATATGACTTCGCACCGTTTCAATGCTCGTCATAAAGATCATACCAGGAACCAATGCACTTCACATAATTATGGTGCACTCACTCTAGGTAGGAAGACTATCAAAATAGTCGTCACTTAAGGCAAGTAATGCAAACATGGAAAGGCTTTGGGACCATAAGTTCACCAAGACGATTTTTCGTACGGGGAACCGCATAATGCAAGATTGAATGATGTGATAAGCAAGAATAAAAGTGAAGAAGATTATAGACGGGTATGGCGGGAACGTGTAACAGGGCTCGCTACCCGCGCTGCACGGAGCGCCGCTAACCCATCCCATAATCCAAATGGCTTGTACTGAATTGAATTGTCTTGAACTGTACTGAGAAAATATAATAACTCAAAATGGTCACAGACAAGTCATGCACGAGGTAATTGCTTGATTCCTCGGACGATCACCGGGGGACAAGGATCGTACCGGCCTAGGAGAAATAATGATGTATTGCGTGCCAACTACGGTTATGGTATACGGCACCATAGTTGGGAAAGGACAATACTCAGTATTCGGGTCTTGGTAGAGCATACTACCTTGCACTAGCCGTATACCCATGATAGTCGCTTCAATCGGCGGGATGGCATACAATGACTCTTATTTATCACATGTTCGCCTTGAATTACTCATCTTATATCAAGCATTGCACCCCATTCTGTCACGATACTATAAATCGGTCCTTTATGGCTAAGCCGGTGACCTTATGTTCATATAGATCTAAGTTTGGCTCGATTGTGATAATTCGCGTGCGAGTCATTGTATTGCATCGAAACAAGAATCTGAATAATCTGTGGAATAAAAACCTGAGTAATCAGAGTATAACACATATGTGTAACCTAAGTAACTCGTTCAACCGAATCAGGAACCCGCTTGTGACACTTGTGCTGCTTATGTAAATTCTTGGTTTCATTATACATATTCGTGCTTGGGTTAACTTTGTCATGCCCCGATCCCGAAGGGGGCCGTTAGTCCTCGCTTGGGTCCTTGCGGGACCGGTCATCCTCGCTTGGGTATGATACCGTGCAAGCCTAAGATGCACTTGAACAAGGCCAAAGTTTTGAACAAGGGCAAGTAAGCTATTCAAGACAGGAGCAATGGCACAATATTGCAGAAAAGTAAAGAACACAATTGTAACGCCCCACAACCGCTCGGAGCGTTACGCTGAGTCGGACTGAATGAATCAAATGCTGGTTACATTTGAAATGTCGGATTTCGGGAAGAAGGATTAATCGAGTTGGTTTCAATGTGCAGATGGCTAGCGGGTTCGATGGAAATCAGGTGTTCGTTCCGAACAGGACTGAATAGCTGAATGGAAACGATAATGCCGTCTTCCTTAGTCCGATCGGTCGGATGATTTGGAAAGCACGGCCTGCTCGCACGGTCATACCAGTTGAGTAGATCGCGCTTGCATCGGACCACGGGTTCAAGGGATTGGCCGTATCGGCAGGACAGGATGCCTAACGGATTCAAACAATGTGAGTGGGCTCTTTCCCTTCTCCTCTACTCCTTCATGCCTAATAATATGGAAAACACGTAAAGGCTTGAACACTTGGACTGAAACATCGGAAATCACTACACTGAGGCGTGCATAGCGTGGACGTCGTTGGCTTGGTAGGATTGTGGCTTGATTTGGTTTGCGCGTTGGATAGTTGGATACGATAGCTGGATTATTCATTTGAGGCGATCGGTTGGATTACTTGGGATTATGCTTGGATGGTTGGAAATATACAAGTTGGAATGATACAATTGAGGCAATGGGAATATCGGGATTCGGGCGAGCGAACGTGCATCCGTGCGCGTGTATCACAAGGATGCTTTGTCTTACAAAGCAGGCAGTTGTGGTTCGAAACCGAACAACTGTATCGGCGAGGGCGTTGTGTCGCTTGATGGGGCATCGTGCCACGAATGTGACATTGTGCCACTGAAACGGCATTGTGCCATGGGTTAGCTTCGAGCATAGGTGTTGCACCAATTTGGATTGTGTTGAGAAGAGGCTTCGTGCCTATGAAACACTTGATATTTTGATGCCTCGGGCTATGTTTTGAGGTCGAGATTTGGGTTCCTTGGAAGACATGTTGGAAGAATGGTTATGGATGTGTTGGTTGGATTATTGATGGAACGAGTCTAGGATCGCTTGGTGGGGCGAGAATGTTCGATCCTCTCGTCATACCTACTGTGTCTGCATAGTCACGGACAACCTGAGTGGCACAGGGTTTGGTTTCCTCGAACGAGTGCTCCGGGGCACCGGGACCGTTCGGCCATGGAGGAGACAATTGGGTAACGCGTCTTGGGCGCGGTGCCAGCGGTTGGATGCGATTCAGGTGGGTTAGCTACTTAGCGCTGTTTCGAATAGAACCGCATTGATCTGTCCGATCAACGTCCTTTATGGCCTTTGGCCAGTGACTTCATATAAGAATAGATGTTGGCTTGCTTTACTTTGGTTGGTTTGTGCATCGTATAGGCGCGGCCACCTTGCCTCGGCAAGAGTGTGCACTCGAGAGTGGAATATATAAACTTTGGTTCTGGATGGATATTGAGGCGAGACTGATGGTTCGATATGTTATCGTGCAAGCGATGACATTGAGTTAGACGGGTCGGCTTTATATAAACTGCTTGTCGTTTGGTTTGAGATTGAATGCTTGCATGCTTAAACTGCTTTACTGCTTTCCTTAACATGTCATCCATATGCCATGAAATGAATCTAGGATTCAACTAGAAAGATCACCATTTAACTGTGTGCATTCACTATTTTACTTAGTGTCGGCTTAGGCGAGTGGGTTACCCCGCTCACCAGTACGGTTGTGTACTGACCCACGTTTGTGGGCATTATTTCAGGTACACAGACGTAGTGGCGCTGCTTGGATATACGGGACATGATGTATGAACTGTAAGTACCTTTGTGGGCTAGAGAAAGAGCAAGAGTTATTTCATCGTCTCCGTGGCATCGCCTTTGTGGCATTGACTCGGGGCATCTCATTTGGACCCTATCGTGAGCTTCGCTGCGTATACTCTGATTGTGTGCTTGGTACACAATACTTGACTTCCGCTGCAACTTGGTTGTTTCAATGATAACATTTGGTGTTTGACAACATCGCCTTGTACGAGCGCAACTCCAGGCTCGTACGGCATCACGTCCCGATGAGAACGATTGTCCTGCGGGAGAGCTGCAACGTGGTGATTCACGTTCAGCGGGGACTATCGAGCTTGCGGGAGATTGGGGCGTGACAAATTGGTATCAGAGCGCCCGGTTCATTTTCTCGGACTTGGTCCTTCGCTTCATCACAAACTCTAAATAGCTTCCGCGTGTCGTTTAGCTCTTGACTCTACTCGGTGCCGCATCGGATGTTTCATGCAATAAGTCTAATTATTGCTGGTTTTGGCTGCATTTTATTTCTTGGTTGGGTTGCCTTGGTTGGTTTTCGTAGGATCGCTTAGCCTCGTTAGGCGTTGTTGCATTCGTGCAGCAAGTTGGTTGGCGTTGTTGCATTTGTGCAACAAGTGTGGGCTTCCGTTGGGTTGGCTTGGCTTATCATTTGGGAGTTTCTGATTGCCTCAGTGGATCAGTTGGCTGGTAGACGAGATTTGGTTATGCGGCATGTTTTGAGTAGAAACATTCGAAGAGAATAGATCCTTGCACGAGTTGCTCGTCTAGCGATTGTGTTGGATAGAAGTTGGAATTTTGGCTGTGACGCATCGGTTGAGCAGGTTTGAGTTTGGCTCAGGAATATCAGAATAGTTGGCACGAGTTGCTCGTATAACAAATGTGTGGAACCGTTGGGTATTGGGTTGGACTATTTGGAAGACAATCATTGCACGATTGCTCGTGTCGAGAAGGTATTAGACGGGTTGAGAAACAGTTGGATAATTCAAGCGTTGCCTGAGTTTTGTGTCAGACTCGAATTGGGAAAGGCATGATTATGCATAAGGAATGGTTCGAACGGATCTTGGATCTGTGAAGGAAATTGTAATGCGAATAGCGACTTGATTCAGAGTGGTATATGGGATACCACATTTTGAGCAAGGCATTGGAAACATTTTGGTTGGACATTCAATGGAAATTTCCTGAACGGACTCGTGAAACGAGAATACTAGCTGGTGAATGAAAATGGAGCAAGCGAATATTGAGTTGAGCATATCGTGAACGAACTGGTGCAAATGGAAAGCATCGTTGGGCTTAAGAGTTGGACGAGATCGGAACGAACATTTGGGTTACGCTTGAGCAAAGCGATGGGAGTATCGGAATGATAGCGAGCATGGACTATGATTTTGGGCAACGCATTTGAGCTGTTGGTTGAGCAAAGAAACACGATCTTGGTTTGGAGGGACAATGCGATGGACTTGAACGGTCTGGAAAGATTTTGGATGTTGTTGCTCGTGAAGTTGACTCAGGTTTAGCGGAAATGGAATTTTGGGCAAGATGGTGCAACGATAGTAAACGGATTCTCCGGAAGGCAAGGATTTTGGTGGACAGACTTTTGAAGATAGCTAAATGTGATAGCAACGTCGGAACAAATCACTGTGTTGCTCGAGTAAGTTGGACGTGCATTGTGGGACGCAGCAAATGGATAAGAATTGGAGCAAGTCTTGGGTTTTGAGAATCATTGCAATTTGTAGTGCGAGAATCGAATATGCAATTCGAAAATTTGATGGAGAATCATTGCAATTTGTAGTGCGAGAATCGAATATGCAATTCGAAAATTTGATGGATTCAGGACAGAACGGCGGATTGATGGAATAAGGTTTCAACGAGCGCGGTTCTCGGATTCGGAAACTTCGCTCGGATGAATGGTTGGATTTTGAGTCAGATTTTCAGATGAGTTATAGCATGGTTTATAGTAACTGTCCATCGTGATGATTACAATTATCAAGCGTAGCTTCGGGACAGCTGACCCTAAGCGACCTTGCCCGCAGAATCGGATATGAATATGGTAGACCCATAGAACGACCTTTGAGGCGGCGTATTTGGGAATGCGTCGAGGGCATATGTGAGGCAATGTGATTTGGCTTATTGACTGAGTGTTGGATTTGAGAGATCCTTGGGATAGCCTTCAGCTGAAGATACAGCCGGAAGATCGAAGCGATGGTGGAAGTAGCCTAGTCAACTGATGAGATTCAGAGTCACAGATTTTTATCGATGGCATCGCCTCTGACTCATCGTGCCCTGGAAGGGAATAGCATTCATGTGAATTGACGACTGTGAAACTAGCTCGTAAAGTTAAAGCAGCGGCTCGTTCAGATCAAATCCTTGCGAATACTGGAAGGGACAGATTTGCTTCAGATCTACAAGATGTCTCGGAACTTAGTCTGGGAAGCGTGCTCATTCGGAAGGCGAAGGTGATATCCTATGCTTCGAGGCAGTGGAAGCAGCGCGAAGAACTATTTCATGCGCAACCTAAGAATTGTGGCGAGTGTGTCCACGTCGAAATCGTGGCGACACAAATTCCTTGGCGTGGCGGCGAGATCTTCGTGGATCACACGAACCTCAATATAGATGTTCACCCTGTGAGATTTTGAGATTGAGGAAGAAGTGTTTGGCTGAGCTGATCTAAGCAAGTTGATATTTGGGTAAGTCGCATAGCTGGGGTAGATCAGTTGTGAGAATCGTTCGGTGCACGAGATAATATTTGGAGATGTTGCTAGTACTGATTTCAGAAACAGTGGGATGGATTGAGTTGGAACCCGGACTGATTGGGTCGGTGGAAAATCTGCATAATTGAGAATAGTTCTCGAGCGAATGTGTTGGAATGGAAATCGTGATTTGGTCCAATTTGGGAGCAAAGCAAATGGACGCCTCGAACATAAAGATACCCTTGTAACTTGTTCAAATTTGCTATCGCAAAGCTCGGCTGAAATGCATGTATTTTAGGGACGCCTTAAATATATGTACGATCCAAAACTAAGCGATACGAGAAATTCGGGTTGAGCTGCAAGGAGGATGTGGGAATTCGTGAAATTTATTCGAGCGTTCAGCAGAACGAGATGTTGTGTCAGAAATAGTGAATATGAGAGTTGTATAGAGCAGATCTATGGAATTGGATTGTGGCATGCTAGTAAGGAATGAGTACCAGCAAGGTTCGTGGACGAACCTGATTCTAAGTGGTATATTATGTAACGCCCCATAACCGCTCGGAGCGTTACGCTGAGTCGGACTGAATGAATCAAATGCTGGTTACATTTGAAATGTCGGATTTCGGGAAGAAGGATTAATCGAGTTGGTTTCAATGTGCAGATGGCTAGCGGGTTCGATGGAAATCAGGTGTTCGTTCCGAACAGGACTGAATAGCTGAATGGAAACGATAATGCCGTCTTCCTTAGTCCGATCGGTCGGATGATTTGGAAAGCACGGCCTGCTCGCACGGTCATACCAGTTGAGTAGATCGCGCTTGCATCGGACCACGGGTTCAAGGGATTGGCCGTATCGGCAGGACAGGATGCCTAACGGATTCAAACAATGTGAGTGGGCTCTTTCCCTTCTCCTCTACTCCTTCATGCCTAATAATATGGAAAACACGTAAAGGCTTGAACACTTGGACTGAAACATCGGAAATCACTACACTGAGGCGTGCATAGCGTGGACGTCGTTGGCTTGGTAGGATTGTGGCTTGATTTGGTTTGCGCGTTGGATAGTTGGATACGATAGCTGGATTATTCATTTGAGGCGATCGGTTGGATTACTTGGGATTATGCTTGGATGGTTGGAAATATACAAGTTGGAATGATACAATTGAGGCAATGGGAATATCGGGATTCGGGCGAGCGAACGTGCATCCGTGCGCGTGTATCACAAGGATGCTTTGTCTTACAAAGCAGGCAGTTGTGGTTCGAAACCGAACAACTGTATCGGCGAGGGCGTTGTGTCGCTTGATGGGGCATCGTGCCACGAATGTGACATTGTGCCACTGAAACGGCATTGTGCCATGGGTTAGCTTCGAGCATAGGTGTTGCACCAATTTGGATTGTGTTGAGAAGAGGCTTCGTGCCTATGAAACACTTGATATTTTGATGCCTCGGGCTATGTTTTGAGGTCGAGATTTGGGTTCCTTGGAAGACATGTTGGAAGAATGGTTATGGATGTGTTGGTTGGATTATTGATGGAACGAGTCTAGGATCGCTTGGTGGGGCGAGAATGTTCGATCCTCTCGTCATACCTACTGTGTCTGCATAGTCACGGACAACCTGAGTGGCACAGGGTTTGGTTTCCTCGAACGAGTGCTCCGGGGCACCGGGACCGTTCGGCCATGGAGGAGACAATTGGGTAACGCGTCTTGGGCGCGGTGCCAGCGGTTGGATGCGATTCAGGTGGGTTAGCTACTTAGCGCTGTTTCGAATAGAACCGCATTGATCTGTCCGATCAACGTCCTTTATGGCCTTTGGCCAGTGACTTCATATAAGAATAGATGTTGGCTTGCTTTACTTTGGTTGGTTTGTGCATCGTATAGGCGCGGCCACCTTGCCTCGGCAAGAGTGTGCACTCGAGAGTGGAATATATAAACTTTGGTTCTGGATGGATATTGAGGCGAGACTGATGGTTCGATATGTTATCGTGCAAGCGATGACATTGAGTTAGACGGGTCGGCTTTATATAAACTGCTTGTCGTTTGGTTTGAGATTGAATGCTTGCATGCTTAAACTGCTTTACTGCTTTCCTTAACATGTCATCCATATGCCATGAAATGAATCTAGGATTCAACTAGAAAGATCACCATTTAACTGTGTGCATTCACTATTTTACTTAGTGTCGGCTTAGGCGAGTGGGTTACCCCGCTCACCAGTACGGTTGTGTACTGACCCACGTTTGTGGGCATTATTTCAGGTACACAGACGTAGTGGCGCTGCTTGGATATACGGGACATGATGTATGAACTGTAAGTACCTTTGTGGGCTAGAGAAAGAGAAAGAG
Organism: Iris macrosiphon; assembly: GCA_036927795.1. Taxonomy (NCBI): domain Eukaryota; kingdom Viridiplantae; phylum Streptophyta; class Magnoliopsida; order Asparagales; family Iridaceae; genus Iris; species Iris macrosiphon. The sequence continues at coordinate 7,194,254 of JAYESA010000005.1, read as the reverse complement.
TTATTTCATCGTCTCCGTGGCATCGCCTTTGTGGCATTGACTCGGGGCATCTCATTTGGACCCTATCGTGAGCTTCGCTGCGTATACTCTGATTGTGTGCTTGGTACACAATACTTGACTTCCGCTGCAACTTGGTTGTTTCAATGATAACATTTGGTGTTTGACAACATCGCCTTGTACGAGCGCAACTCCAGGCTCGTACGGCATCACGTCCCGATGAGAACGATTGTCCTGCGGGAGAGCTGCAACGTGGTGATTCACGTTCAGCGGGGACTATCGAGCTTGCGGGAGATTGGGGCGTGACAACAATGGCATAAGAAAACAAGCTCTTTATTGATAATCAAGATGTGTTGCAAGTGACGCTTGACCATGATTACAATTTACTCAAGCTCTCTTTCTTTCGATTACAATGACATCGGTCCATACATTACATCCCTTTATACAAAAGCAGCTTAAAGCAATCTCGATATGGCTCAAGGCATCGACTCTAGATTTTTGGGTCCTAGGGATGAGGCACGGTCATCGCTTTCTCGGACGATCCAACACCTGCGAACAAGCAAACTGTTGGTGGGTCAGCACTTTGGAGGAAGTACCGGTGAGTATAAAATAAACGAACAGAAACAACATTCAATAAAATCAACACTAAGTAATTATGTTATAAAATATTATATTTGTAATGATCTTTCTAGTTTTACCTAGGTTCGTTTCATGCAGGACGGGAATGGAGTCATATTACTTCTTTTGGAAACATCTTTGAAATCAGAGTTCATGTTCGATTTACAAGCAAGCAGTTCATGCACGATATGCAAGTTTATTTAATAACTCTGGTGCGCAACGTGTCTCGTGATTCATATCATTCTCTAAAGACTCTAGCATGCATCTAGTGGACTATCTTCTTAGCATCTCCCTCTTTCTCTTATCAACAAATAACATCTTATCGGGTGAAAGAGATAGAAGCATTTACGAAAACAAGAATTTTCTATAAAAGCATTTAATATAAGAGAGCATGTTCGATAGCATGAATATCACTTATTCAGTGAATCTTACCCTTTCGCCGAACGGTTATCCTTGCAGCAGACATACAAGTTAGCAATGATATACATAAGCACCTATGTTCTATTCCATGTCCGTCTCTGCATCAACAATTAGGTATGCAAGAAGGCTAACCTAGCATACGACCTAACTACATGATGGTCCATGGAAAACACATGCTCTATAGACATGAACACCCCTGATCGCGAGGACTTTATTGCCTCTGAGTGTTCCTCTGATCCCCCCTAGGGTGAACTATCCCCAGTGCCCCGGAAATCGTTCGTGGGATTACCATTCTGCATAAGTTATCTAAAGACCGATGCATGAAATGCAGCTCTATCATATAAACTCTTACTTTGCAGCAGTTCAATAAACAAACATATAGTCAATCTCTTCTCTTCTATCTCTTGTGCAGACAAGACGCCATCTCTATCTCTATGCAGACTGACCGCCATCTCTCTGATACCATTCAAGCATTTCAATAACTTCTATGAAAATATGTAACAGTCTCTATTTAAGCAAGCATGGAAGCATTTCTCTATTTCTTTTAACTAAGCATGTAGTTCTACTCTTTCTTTCTTTAGCATAGGATGGAAATATTTGAACATTCTTTTACTCTTGTTTATTAGCAAGACAACGGTTCGTTCGATAGCGGTATCTGTGTAACTAAGCATGCAATATTCTATTCTTTAACTTAGCATGGCAATGGTTCTATCTCTATCTCTTTCTAGACAAGCATAGAAGTTCTCTAGTTAAGTATATAGGTTCTCGTTCTATCATTCTCATGCGATCATTATCTTATTAAGCAAACAAGCATTGCTAAAACTCAAATTCATTATTAAGGCGTACAATAATCAGAGAATAAAGTTTTGCCTACTCACTTAGATTAATCATCTTGTGTTTCGATCGAAAACTCTCCGAGAAGACTTTCAGTCGAGTCAGCAAACCGATATCTCTTGTACATAGTTCCAACGCGGAGCAGGACACTACATACTTACCCACCAAGAAAAAGTTTTGTCCTCGAAACTTCAAGGAGAAACTTTCGATATTCAGAGAAGTGATAGTCCTCATCCCTCACCATCCTCAATCGAAACTCTAGAAATTAACAAGCACAAAATCATAACTCTCAAGCAATAAATCAAATCCAGAAAACTTTTGCTAGCATCTTTGAGAATATCTATGGAGTTATTGTATGGAAACCTGGTTGAAGCATAATGATCATACATTTGTAATGCATTGTATGTCCCATAATAGGTCCCATCCTAGCGGTAGAGAAAGAATCAGATTTTGAAATCTCATTATTGAAGGCAGAGAGAGGGGAGAGGCTACTTTCTAACAACCATGCTAGCAGGGGAAGAAAGGGATGCACGTCCTATTGGAAAGGCCTACGTTAGCGCATACGATTGATTCAATGCTAGGCATAATGAGTATAAGGTCCTCAAAAGAAACTCTTTTCGTCCTATGAGCTACACCACCACTACAGGCACGTAGCATTAACATTATATGGAACTGCAGGGGAGCGGCCAAGCCGACCGCTCTTCGCTACTACAGAAGGCTGTAAACCCCCTCGACAAATGTAGGATTTATTTAAATTGAGTAACAACCACAACCCAATTCCCAAGTACCCAAATTAGGGTATTAGCCTACACCAAGCCTGCTACACCCACGACTCTTGTGTACCACCCCAAATCTAGTTCTATATGTCTTCAATGCAGTAGGAATCACCATGTGCAATTGTTTAATTTAATTAAATTAAAGGCCAACTCTACCTCAAGCAGGACCTAACCCAGCCCACGTGTTTCCTTTTATGTGGACCAGCCCCCACTTCCATGAGTCCTGGCCGGCCCAAGCCTCAAGGCCAGTCCACAAACTTTCCCACATATAAATACACATATTCAACCATAAAACCCTAAGAAAAATACTATTCATTACTCTTTGTCACGACCCGCACCCGGATATTCGGGCACGAGTGCGTGGGTACGTCCAGCCTACGCCGCAGTGTCGGCGGTAGTACGCTGTCTAGGGCATAATCACATGCAATAAAATCTAGCTCATTCACAATAATTAAATAGGCAAGGAAATGAAAGGAAATGCTGAGATTTATAACTAGAATGTGACAATCAGATCCAGAGTTATTACAAAACCAGAAATTAAATCAGGGACAAACCCGATTACTAAGATGAAAGAAAAACAAATAACTAATGCTAACTACTCTGCAGGAGTAGTCTCCTGGGTGGGAACCGACTCCGCAGCTGTATCACCTGCTGCCTCATTGGGGCCATAATAAGTAGGGGCAAAGTCCTCATCCTCGCCTAAACAACGGATCCAGTCAGGAAAGGAGCAAAGTACACAATGCACAACAAGATTTAAACTAAATATTTGTGACAGGTAGAAAATAACTGACTACACATCATGTGAGAAAATGCATAAGTAATTAGTGAAATTAACTGAGAAATACTGCTAGAAATCAGGACTAGAAGTAAAATATGATTAATTACTATAAACCAGAAATGAGTAAAACAGGAATAAAATGTGACAGGAACCGTAGCTGTAACAAGACAACAAGAACTGCAACACGACAAGAACTAAGTGCGTGAACTTGTGTATTTAGAATACATAGTTGGCATGTAGGGGTTTATAAGGCTAATAAGGCCGTCATAGAAGACTAGCAACTAGGAACAATCAGGTATAAGGCTGATGGTACAGTCGCGTACCAACAGCTAGCAACAATAGGGGGAAGGGTAAACTACATGCCTCCTAGTATTCTCCCGTCCGACACGAAAAACAAGATATGAAATCCAGTGTTCTAACTCTACATGTAATCATCAATGGTACTAATAAAGCAGAGAATTTATTTATCACAATATAAAGGTTAAACTTGAAGTACAGGTACTTGCCTGTTGTTTGAATCCAATTATAGTTTTGTGTCTCGGGGAAGTTTCCAGAAATGAGTCCAGATGCTGAAATAGACATTACCATCATGCTCAGAAGATATCAAATAGCTAGAAATGTCTATCCTTGGGTCCAATTTGGAGACAAGGGCAAACGGCAGTTTTGGGTCAAAACGGGGTCCGCCGGTGGGCCCGCTTTGCACCGAAAAATGTGTCCAGGTCAACGGTCTCCAAATTCACCAACCTTAGTGTCAACAGGTCAGGAACGCTGATACGAACCCAACGGAACTTCCAGAATTGGATTCCGATGAGCCGATCACAAAATCGCCCGTCGAGCGAGGCCTATGGGGCCCACGACACGCGATTTCGTCAACGTTCTCAGAATCGAACCAAACTTGACCCACAGGACCAGCGTATCGCTACGAGTCCAATGGCGCAAGTTTCGTCTCGATCCGACGTGTGTACAAGAAGTTAGGGCAAATTACAGAAAAGTCGGATACGGGGTAATTTCTGCGGATACGCGTTGATTCCGGTGTGCACGCACACCCGAATCAGCTTTCGCGAATTCTCACACGTCCGTATCGACGGCGCACACGGGTCTGTGAAGACCGCACGCGACCAAGTCGTCCCGTTTGGCGGGGCGTACTTAGTTCCGGGGTGAAACAGGGTCTGGTTTATCCTATTTTTGGATCGCGCTGTGCGATCACCACAGGACGCGATGCCCCGAACAGTTTGTCCGGACACCGAGAGGGTTATACAGGCTTCGCAACGCAATTTACGGAATTGAAAACAGAGCTACGAACAAAAAGTTACACGCACCTGAAGGGGATCCAAAAAATAGGGTCGAGCCGTGTCCGACTCGTGTCGGACACGCGGATCGAACTAGGGTTAGGGTTTTGGGGACGCTGCGGCGGGTGGCCGGCCGGGGGCTGAGGCGGCGCTGGCTGGCCGGAGGTGGTCGGGGGTGTTCGCCTGGGCGAGGCGGAGGCGTTGGCCGGCGGCGGCGGAGCTCAGGGAGGCGGCGGCGAGGTTCGGGAGGAAGGAGGAGGAGACTGGGTCGGGGACGAGGTCGACGGCGCTGGGTCCGGCGAGGGGAGAGGGAGGAGGAGCTGCGGTAGAGGGATGAGGAGCTTAGGCGCGGCGGAGGGGATTCCGGCGAGGTGGCGGAGCTCTGGGCTAGGGTTTCGGTTAGGTGGCCGGAGTTGGGAGGAAGAAGAAGAAGGAGAGGGAGGTTTAAATAAGAGGGGGAGGCGGTTAGGGGGGCCGAGCACGGCGGGGAAGAGGGGCTCGTGGCTGCGGAGAGCGGGGCGAGCCGGCCGGAGCGGGCGGCGCTGCGCGCGGAGGCCGGCGCGGGATGCGGGCGGCGTGGGGCTGGGGAGAACGGGTCGTGCGGGTCGGGCGGCTAACGGGTCCGGGCAGACCCGCCCGACCCGCAAGGAAGCGGGCTGGGGACTGTTGGGCTGGCTGGGCCGGTCCACTGGGCCGGCCCGAGAGAAAAAAAATAAAAATAAAAATAAAATAAATAATAATAAATATAAATAATAATAATTATTAAAACAGTTTAATTAAATAATTAATTTATAAAATGGTTTTTAGGCATTTAAAAATAGGTCTGAGGCCCAGAAAAATCCAGAAAAATTACCTTAAGTCCAGTTTTCCATTTTACACCCAAAAATATTATTTTCATAACATTTTAATATTATTTATTATAAATTAAAAATCATGTAATAATTCAAAACCCTAATTTTAATTACAGAAAATTCCCAGAAAATTCCAGAAAATTATGAAAAAAATCCAATTTTAATATTTCTGAAAATCAGGGGCTTACAATCTACCCAACTTATAAAATTTCGTCCTCGAAATTTAAAATTAAGCCATAACCTATTAATCCTTCACGTACATCAATCGTAGTCCTCTTGCGATAATTTAAATCCTAATCATGTCCACTGCAATCACTTCATGATTAAGGTGACTACTTGTTCCAAATCAAAAATTTAATCTATGGTTATTACTTCTTACTTCCTCTAATTACCCGCAGGCAAATTTTAGAGTAAGCCCTTATAACATTTTCAAGGATTGCACATGCTTATGACCTTGCCTCACTATTCTAACCATCATAATTCCTCTAGAAGTGATTCGAGTCCAACAATATTTGTATGTTTCAGCCTTTTAAATTACATTCACATCCTCAATATTCCAACTAGGTAGTCCAACCATCAACTTTTAAATTCTTAATTCAAATCATCAAATTAAAAAATAATTTAAGTGTAGTCCACCAATGTTCAAGTCTGAATTATATCCTCTAAATTCAAGTTGACGACTTTACTTTCATTATTCAAAATTAAATCATATACCTAGGATGTAACTATTGGGTCCTCGATATCAATTCATTAATCATCTTAGTCACTCCTTTAAATTTTCAAAAATTAGAATGGCTTGCTTCTTCCAATCTAACCTTACTCGGTCACAGTCCAAAAGATATTCCTCTCGAGTTGACAATTGCACTGCTACCCAACTTAGAATTTACCCATTCATCACAAAAGCTATATACCTTAAAATATTCCTTAATATGTTTACTCATGTCATTCAATCCTCGAAACTTCAACGCCGATCATGTCACATATGTTATGTCCTCAATTACGAAAGGTTAATCCTCAAATATGTGATCGGCCTATGTGGCATATCTAGTACTATCTATGTACCAAACTTATACCAAGCACGAGATTTCGTCTTTCCGAAATAGGGGAGACGAAGATCAATAATAAAGAGTTCAAAGGTGGGGTGATAGAATAGAAATATCGGGGTCAAGGCATTTTAAAGAATTCAGGTGGGAATTGTCAAGCGATTGTGGATTGAATCCTATCTTGGTAATTCCTATTCACATGCTCGTATTAATACAGTCATGTAACCTGATATGATATGTTCAGACATGTCTAGGGCAAGTATATTAGTCAACTATATATCTCAATCCACGTAAAGTAGTGCGAAGGGCGAATCAAAATGCACTAAGGTTGATCAGACCGTAATACACTGATTCTGAATAGACAATTGTATTAGTGTACGCGTCCAATAATACATATGTCATGAACAAGCCTGATAAAGAGTAAGCTTGCAAAACTAGGCTATAGAATAGCAGCATAAATAAAGTACAGAAAAATTAAGTGCGCTAGATGATGATAAAAGGAGGTACAAATTATTTAAGTTCACAAAACAACCTACAATAAGCACAATAACAAAAGATTCTACAATCTCTACAGTTTAAATACAAAAGCATTCCAGGTTATTAGCAAGTTTAAAATTTACTAGGTTGGGGCTGAGGTCACGAACCAATAGGCGCGAGCTAAACAATAATAGAAAGGCAGCTAAAAGAAATCACTTACGCGCATTAGCTACTCCAAGAGTCTGCGCGTTCTCCACGGTCATGCTGGTAGAGCATCTCATGGTGATCTTGTAGGAACCTCGTCGCTTGCTGGTAGATCCTTTACTCTGCATCCAAAATAAACAATAAAAGGCGCACAGGAATCAAGGCAGGATGCAAGTCAATAAAATAGTTCGAAGCCGATGTGAATATCAAGAACGATTTAATCAAGTGGATGAGCTTTCCCTAAAATCCTCAATCTTTTTGCAGGCATGTTCGGTCCCTAAGTTGAAACCGAACAATTTAGTCGTAGACCTGCATGGGCCACCACAAAAACGTGTCATGACCCGTACCCGGATATTCGGGCACGAGTGCGTGGGTACGTCCAGCCTACGCCGCAGTGTCGGCGGTAGTACGCTGTCTAGGGCATAATCACAGGCAATAAAATCTAGCTCATTCACAATAATTAAATAGGCAAGGAAATGAAAGGAAATGCTGAGATTTATAACTAGAATGTGACAATCAGATCCAGAGTTATTACAAAACCAGAAATTAAATCGGGGACAAACCCGATTACTAAGATGAAAGGAAAACAAATAACTAATGCTAACTACTCTGCAGGAGTAGTCTCCTGGGTGGGAACCGACTCCGCAGCTGTATCACCTGCTGCCTCATAGGGGCCATAATAAGTAGGGGCAAAGTCCTCATCCTCGCCTAAACAACGGATCCAGTCAGGAAAGGAGCAAAGTACACAATGCACAACAAGATTTAAACTAAATATTTGTGACAGGTAGAAAATAACTGACTACACATCATGTGAGAAAATGCATAAGTAATTAGTGAAATTAACTGAGAAATACTGCTAGAAATCAGGACTAGAAGTAAAATATGATTAATTACTATAAACCAGAAATGAGTAAAACAGGAATAACATGTGACAGGAACCGTAGCTGTAACAAGACAACAAGAACTGCAACACGACAAGAACTAAGTGCGTGAACTTATGTATTTAGAATACATAGTTGGCATGTAGGGGTTTATAAGTTTAATAAGGCCGTCATAGACGACTAGCAACTAGGAACAATCAGGTATAAGGCTGATGGTACAGTCGCGTACCAACAGCTAGCAACAATAGGGGAAACTACATGCCTCCTAGTATTCTCCCGCCCGACACGAAAAATAAGATATGAAATCCAGTGTTCTAACTCTACATGTAATCATCAATGGTAATAATAAAGCAGAGAATTTATTTATCACAATATAAAGGTTAAACTTGAAGTACAGGTACTTGCCTGTTGTTTGAATCCAATTATAGTTTTGTGTCTCGGGGAAGTTTCCAGAAATGAGTCCAGATGCTGAAATAGACATTACCATCATGCTCAAAAGATATCAAATAGCTAGAAACACCTGTCCTTGGGTCCAATTTGGAGACAAGGGCAAACGGCAGTTTCGGGTCAAAACGGGGTCCGCCGGTGGGCCCGCTTTGCACCGAAAAATGTGTCCGGGTCAACGGTCTCCAAATTCACCAAACTTAGGGTTAATAGGTCAGGAACGCTGATACGAACCCAACGGAACTTCCAGAATTGGATTCCGATGAGCCGATCACAAAATCGCCCGTCGAGCGGGGCCTATGGGGCCCACGACACGCGATTTCGTCAACGTTCTCAGAATCGAACCAAACTTGACCCACAGGACCAGCGTATCGCTACGATTCCAATGGCGCAAGTTTCGTCTCGATCTGACGTGTGTACAAGAAGTTAGGGCGAATTGCAGAAAAGCCGAATACGGGGCGATGTCCGCGGATACGCGTTGATTCCGGTGTGCACGCACACCCGAATCAGCTTCTGCGAATTCTCACACGTCCGTATCGACGGCGCGCACGGGTCTGTGAAGACCGCACGCGACCAAGTCGTCCCGTTTGGCGGGGCGTACTCAGTTCCGGGGTGAAACAGGGTCTGGTTTTTCCTGTTTTTGGATCGCGGTGTGCGATCACCACAGGACGCGATGCCCCGAACAGTTTGTCCGAACACCGAGAGGGTTATACAGGCTTCGCAACGCAATTTACGGAATTGAAAACAGAGCTACGAACAAAAAGTTACACGCACCTGAAGGGGATCCGAAAAACAGGGTCGAGCCGTGTCCGACTCGTGTCGGACACGCGGATCGAACTAGGGTTAGGGTTTTGGGGACGCTGCGGCGGGTGGCCGGCCGGGCGCTGAGGCGGCGCTGGCTGGCCGGAGGTGGTCGGGGGTGTTCGCCTGGGCGAGGCGGAGGCGTTGGCCGGCGGCGGCGGAGCTCAGGGAGGCGGCGGCGAGGTTCGGGAGGAAGGAGGAGGAGACTGGGTCGGGGACGAGGTCGACGGCGCTAGGTCCGGCGAGGGGAGAGGGAGGAGGAGCTGCGGCAGAGGGATGAGGAGCTTAGGCGCGACGGAGGGGATTCCGGCGAGGTGGCGGAGCTCTGGGCTAGAGTTTCGGTTAGGTGGCCGGAGTTGGGAGGAAGAAGAAGAAGGAGAGGGAGGTTTAAATAGGAGGGGGAGGCGGTTAGGGGGGCCGAGCACGGCGGGGAAGAGGGGCTCGTGGCCGCGGAGAGCGGGGCGAGCCGGCCGGAGCGGGCGGCGCTGCGCGCGGAGGCCGGCGCGGGATGCGGGCGGCGTGGGGCTGGGGAGAACGGGTCATGCGGGTCGGGCGGCTAACGGGTCCGGGCAGACCCGCCCGACCCGCAAGGAAGCGGGCTGGGGACTGTTGGGCTGGCTGGGCCGGTCCACTGGGCCGGCCCGAGAGAAAAAAATAAAAATAAAATAAATAATAATAAATATAAATAATAATAATTATTAAAACAGTTTAATTAAATAATTAATTTATAAAATAGTTTTTAGGCATTTAAAAATAGGTCTGAGGCCCAGAAAATCCAGAAAAATTACCCTAAGTCCAGTTTTCCATTTTACACCCAAAAATATTATTTTCATAACATTTTAATATTATTTATTATCAATTAAAAATCATGTAATAATTTAAAACCCTAATTTTAATTACAAAAAATTCCCAGAAAATTCCAGAAAATTGTGAAAAAAATCCAATTTTAATATTTCTGAAAATCAGGGGCTTACACTCTTCCCCAAACCCTAGCCGAACACCACACCCGAGCCCCTCCTTCCCGACCGGACACCACCACCTCCGCCTACACAAACACCCTCACCACCACCACAAGTCGCCACCCGACCGCCCCAACCGCCCTCAGTACCGCCCCACATCCGCGGCAGACCAATCCCGACCGCCCCATATCCGTAGCAGACCAATCCTGACCGCCCCAACCGCCATCAGCACCGCCCCACACCTGCGATGGACCAACCCCGACCCCCCACGACCTGACCTCCATCCAGGCGATGCTTCCCCCGTAGACCAAACGGCCATAGCCGCTGTTGCGACCCCTACCGTTTCTGTTGCTGTTGCTGCCGGAGTTGCCGCACGACGCCGGAGCCGCCGCGCCGGAGGCTGACATCGACTGGACAGCACCCCCTCAACTACGATTGGTAAACACCCCCTCCTTCGTTATATGATTGATAAATCGTGACAACCGTATCGTCGTGTCGGATGACGACACGACTAAGTCGTAGTAAACCATGGGTATAAGCATGAATGTTTAATTAGATTAAATGGAGTTTATGGTTAATAATTATTTCGACCATATGACTTGTACAGAGAACTTGTATTCCACCTAAAAGCGTAGTCATAGACTTTGTGATTTATGCATGGGGAATAATGAAGTGTAATCTAACAAGACGTAGTGTAGTCTCGTAAACCATAAATTAGTAATTTATTTACGTGAGGTACACAGTGACAGAGGACAGGGCACGCTTGCATCTTAGCTACATGCATACGCGACACTGTAGTCAATCCACCCTGAACTTGTGTCAATACCTAAGAGCAACGTCGTAGTCGTGTATGTATTGTTTAAATGTCTGATGTTGGATTTCTATATTATATTGTGTTTAGGATCATTAGATCAGCCAAGAGACACTGCAGGAACCGGCTTTTGGCATTTGCAGCTTGAGGACTCAGGAAAGATACCTTGCCATATTTACTATTTAAATTAATGCTACATATATTGTATGATATATTGTTGTTCTATTTCATCTGACTGTGTGCGTCCGATATTGATTCAGGTGCTATCAACGGATACGTCGATGATTTAGTATACTTGGCCTAGTCGCTAGCAGACTCACCTTTGGAAGGATATGTTGATATCTTCCAGGACCTGACACTTTGCACGTTTCACAGTGACATTCATATTGGGATGCGGGTCCGCGTATTCGACTAGCTATCGGTGTGTGTGACATACATCACGGTTAGTACGTAACTCAGAATATTTTAATTGTAGAGACTAGCATATAGATGCGTGGTATGCACGTCGAGTATTCGCTGTGTGTATCTATATTGGGCGGGAAGGACCACTAGTAGGCGTATGGGATACACCCATTGGAATCCGTAGTATCCGGAGGAGCCATAGATCCAATGACTCCCTTTATTCAGATTCCCCGTTCTTCGGAGCGGTATGGACGTATATATACTTGCAGATTCCCCGTTCTTCAGAGCGGTATGGACGTTATATTATTCAGATTCCCCGTTCTTCGGAGCGGTATGGACGTATATATACTTGCAGATTTCCTGTTCTTCGGAGTGGTATGAACGTTATGCCTACACCTACTCATACGTACCAAAGTTGTTCTCACATTGCATTCACGTAGATTGGTTATCACACCCTTTATTATATTTACTTTATTCAGTATTTATATATGACATGCTTCTATATATCTTATTACGTCCCTCTGAGGACCTAGTACCTTTTCAGATTTGGACGAGGCTTACTACCCCACAGTATACGGGCCAGGACAGGAGACGAGGTTCGCTACAGCTGAGGAGTTAGAGGTGCAGCCGTCAGAGTTTTCGTGATCACTTGGTAGGCCTTCTACCTAGGATTGGGAGCATCCCTATCTAGTCAGCCGGTGCCCTAGTTATTATCTTTTATCTATCATTTCAGTACTTTATTTCGTCATAGTAGTGAGTTTGTCCCCACCAGACATTATTGGTTTTACTATGATATCTTAAGACTGGTGTTTATCTTACAACAGTTTATTTAGTACTTCTTGCTATTTATATTGTGGATGAGATTAGTTTACCTATTGTTCACTGATATTGGACATGTTAGTATTTTAGGACAGCGTAGCACTCTTCCTAAGGATCCATTAAATTAGGATATCCTCGGAGATGTGACAGCTGGCTATTGCCACGTGGCCTGGTTTCTTGTATTTTGGGACTAGGACGTGACATGATTTTAGTGGTGGCCCATGCAGGTTGACTTATTCGCTTATAGTATGGTAACATGCCCAGCGAGCCTGCAATAGGATAGAAATTACTAGGTCTCATCCACTCTGATTAAGTTTTTGAGCTTCCTTCATGTTACTTCTAAATATCTGTATCCTGTTTGTTTGATTCCGTCCTCTTTTAGTAAAGTCCTATCTTTTGTAGCAAGATAAACTTGCGCAGTGGACGAGGAGCACCCAGTGCCGCAGTGCCAGACAACACCACCCAAAGAGAGGAGGTACCCCAAGGGCAACCCCCGCTATAGACCCTGCTGATACATTGGCACGAGGCTTCTCAAGGCGATCCTATACCACAGCACGAGGGACAAACTTCCCAGACGATCCCCATGCAGCATTGTGAGGGCCAGACTTCAGAAGCTACATCGATCTCGCAGACCTAGAGGCCGACATCTGAGGAGACGCCTACTACAGAGCCAGAGATTCCCTTACCACCAGCTCCACCCTACACACCCCAGATGCCACAGCTAGACGGACAGCCACAGATGCTACAGTTCTTTCAGACTATGATGCAGGCACAGTGGCATCAGACAGAGATGTTGAGACAGAGTTTGATGGCAGTACTAGAGAGGACACCTGTCCCAGCACCCGTGCCAACACCACCACCAGCCCAGACAGGTGGCACTGTTAGATGATTCCGACATATGGGACCAGATACCTTCTCAGGCTACGAGACTTTAGAACAGATCTCAGATTGGGTCGCCAATACGGTGATGCTACTAGAGGCATCACAACTGCACCCAGACCTTTGGATGACTGCAGTGAGGGCCCAACTAAAAGGCAACACCCATCACTGGTGAGATTCCATTGAGCGCAGTATAGGCAAGAACCAGACCTGGGAACAGTTCTTAGAATACTTCAATGCGAAGTATTTTCCAGCCACAGTCAGGAATGCCCTGTACTCCCAGTTTCTACATCTAGAACAAGGGAATATGACTGTGGACGCATATGACGCGGAGTTCAGCCGTCTTAGCAGATTTGGTGCCGTTCTGATACCCAATGATCTGGAGAAAGCTCAGAGATTCCATCACAGTCTCAATTTTGAGCTACAGAGGTATACCACCACACAAGCGGGGATTTCTTACAAGGAGGTTCTTGCAGAAGCAAGGATCCAGGAGACCATTGCCAGAGGAGCTAGATGTCCCAGCACGACCACGCCAGTCAGAACCCAGCTCGGAGCAGGAAGACCGATCCGTCGTCCTGGAGTGTAGACACAGCAAATGATAGCACCATACCAGCAAAATGAGCTTCCGACTTGCAACTACTGTGGTAAGAGAGGACATTACCAGAAGGACTGCCGAAAGAGACTAGGAATATGCATGATTTATGGAGCGAGCCAGCACTATGCCCGGGACTGCCCACAGCGCAGAGACATAGTACCGCAGACAGGACAGAGGCCAGCAGCACCAGTTCCGAGGATACTACCCTCGACAAGAGGACAACGTCCACCACCACCTGGAGGATTTCAGAGGGGACCACCCTTGGCCCCACAACAGACACAGTTCGAACGAGCTCAATAGCAGACCGGAGGACAGAGACAGGGACAAGCCTTTGCATTAGCAGCTACTGAGAAGGAAACAGAAGAAGAAGCAATCACAGGTACCATTTTAGTTGCATTATTACCTGCGACTACATTGTTTGATTATGGAGCTACATTATCATTTATATCTAGTAGATTCATAGCAATACATAGAGTAGCTACTTCCCCCTTACCTAAGAGTTGGAAGATTCTTACCGGAGGAGATATCGTGCCGGTTACCAGCACTATTAGAACGTGTTCGATAGTCGTATGTGGCAGAGAGATGAGAGCACGATTCTTGGTATTGCCCATGCCATACTTTGATGTTGTGCTAGGCATGGACTGGTTAAGCTAGTATAATGCTGTACTGAACTGCCGAAAGGGTAGCGTCACTTTTAGACCGCTAGATCAACCGGAGTTCGAGTACATATGAGGGACCGTCGAACAAGGAGTAGGATAGACAGCTGGAACTTATATGGCTATGGAGATTGCACCCCCGCCAATAGTTGCAGAATTTGAGGATGTATTCCTCGAAGAACTGCCAGGCTTACCGCCAGATAGGGACGTGGAGTTCACCATTGAGCTAGTACCCGGAGCAGCACCTGTATCTTCTAATATATAACGATTGGCAAAAAAGGAGTTAGATGAGCTGAAGCTACAATTGGAGGAGTTGCAGAGCAAGAGATTTATCCGTCCTAGTGCATTACCCTGAAGAGCACCAGTGTTGTTTGTTCCTAAGAAGGATGGAACAGTACATATGTGCATTGATTACAGAGCCCTTAATGCTTTGACTATCAAGAACAAGTACCCCCTGCCACGGATTGACAATTTATTCGACCAGTTGACAGGAGCAGTAGTGTTTACCAAGATCGACTTGAGATTGGGTTATCATCAGGTAAAGGTGCGAAGAGAAGACATTCAAAAGACAGCATTTAGGATTCGTTATGGTCACTACGAGTTCTTAGTGATGCCTTTTGGACTGATGAATGCACCTACTGTATTTATGAACTTGATGAACAAGATCTTCCACCAATACTTAGACCAATTCGTGGTAGTCTTCATCGATAACATTTTGGTGTATTCAAAGTGACACGAGGAGCACGAAGAACACTTGAGACTAGTGTTAGAAACCCTGAGGAGAGAGAGGCTTTATGCCAAGCTGAGCAAGTGTGAGTTTCTTCTGGATCGTGTCACGTTTCTTGGACACATCATCTCAGGAGAAGGTATTTCAGTGGATTCGGCAAAGATTTCATCAGTAGAGACATGGCCAACCCCTACCAATGTCTCAGAGGTGAGAAGTTTCCTAGGACTTGCTGGATATTATCGGAGGTTCGTAGAGAACTTCGCGAAGATTGCAGAGCCGATGACCCGCTTGACCCGTAAGGAGCAGGAGTTCACTTGGACAGAGGAGTGTCAAAAGGCATTCGATGAACTGAAGAAGCGCCTGACGACATCACCCATCTTGACCATACCTTCTGGACCCGGAGGATTCATGATCTACAGTGATGCATCCAGGAAAGGATTAGGATGCGTCTTAATGCAGCATGGAAAGGTTGTAGCTTATGCTTCTAGACTGTTGAGGACACATGAAAAGAACTATCCCACCCATGACTTGGAGCTTGCAACAGTAATCTTTGCTTTAAAGCTTTGGAGACACTATTTATATGGAGAAAGGGTGGAGATATTTACTGATCATAAGTGCCTGAAATACGTCTACACCCAGAAAGACCTTAACCAGAGACAGAGACGTTGGTTCGAGGTGATGAAAGACTTCAAAATTGAGCTACAGTACCATCCGGGAAAGGCCAATGTAGTTGCTGACGTGTTGAGCAGAAGACCTATGGCATTCTTCCTGACTAGCCAACAACATCTGTTGAGGGATCTAGAGCAGATGGGTCTAGAGGTCGTTATGCCCGGAGTAGACGGAAAGTTGTCGAGTTTCCAGTTACAATCGACATTGGTGGAGAGAATCAAGGCTGCTTTGCCGACCGACGCCAGATTTCAGAGGCTCAGACAGAGGACAGAGGCTGGATTACAGACAGGACTACGTATACATGAAGACGGAACCTTGAGATGTGGAGATCGTCTCTATGTTCTAAATGGAGAACTTCGGCAGGAGTTGATGACAGAGGCACACAGTTCAAACTATTCTATTCATCCAGGAGGCACGAAGATGTACACAGACTTGAGACAGTACTACTGGTGGCATGGAATGAAGAGAGAAATAGCACGCTTTGTGGCCAAGTGCCTGGTGTGTCAGCAAGTCAAGGCTGAGCATCAGAGATCTGCAGGATTGCTTCAACCACTACCTATACCGGAGTCGAAATGGGAGCACATCACTATGGACTTTATTACGGGCTTTTCGAGGAATCCTAGTGGTTGCAACGCAGTATGGATAATCGTGGACAGACTCACCAAGTCCGCACATTTTTTTACCTTTCATAGTTGGGCAATCTACAGAGGTCTTAGCAGACATGTACATGAGTGATATTGTGCGACTGCACGGAGTGCCAGTTAGTATCGTGTCTGACAGGGATACGAGGTTCATATCTTACTTTTGGCGGAGTATGCAAGAGAGTCTCGGTACCCGCCTAAAGTTTACAGTGTATCACCCACAAACAGATGGCCAGTCGGAGTGCACTATTCAGACATTGGAAGACATGTTAAGAGCGTGCATGCTTGACTTCAGAGGATCATGGGAGGACCATCGACATTTGGTCGAGTTTTCCTACAACAACAGCTATCAGGCGAGCATCCAGATGGATCCCTATGAAGCATTGTATGGAAGGAAGTGTCGTTCCCTAGTATGCTAGAGTGATATAGGCGAGCGACAGATTCTCGGACCAGAGTTGGTTGTTCGTACAGTGAAAAAGGTGAAGAAGATCCAAGGACATCTACGAGCAACACAGGACAGGCAGAAGCATTGGGCGAATGCGCATCGATGACCCTTAGAGTTTCAGGTTGGAGATCACGTATTTCTAAAGATCTCGCCTACTCGAGGGACTATCAGATTCGGAGGCCGAAGAAAGCTGAGTCCGAGGTACATCAGGCCTTTCTATGTGTTAGAACACGTCGGAGAGGTTGCTTACAGATTATCTTTGTCGCAGACTTTGGAATAAGTCCATGACGTCTTCCATGTATCTCAGCTGAGGAGGTACATACCAGATCTGAGTCATGTGCTCGATCATTCCGAAATCACAGTCGGCCCGAGCCTATCCTACGAAGAGGAGCCTGTGGAGATTCTAGACAAAAGTGAGAAGGTACTGCGAGGTCAGACTATTCCCCTAGTACGTGTTGTATGGAGGCATCATGCACCAGGCGAGTCGACCTGGGAACGAGAGGAGGATATTCGCCAGCGTTACCCCCACCTCTTCGAAGGCCTAGGTATGTAGTAGCATTTTAAATTCATTCTTTAGTTCTTACCATACATATGTGTTAATTTCGAGGACGAAATGATCTAAGGAGGGTAGATTGTAAACCCCCTCGACAAATGTAGGATTTATTTAAAATGAGCAACAACCATAACCCAATTCCCAAGTACCCAAATTAGGGTATTAGCCTACACCAAGCCTGCTACACCCACGACTCTTGTGTACCATCCCAAATCTAGTTCTATATATCTTCAATGCAGTAGGAATCACCATGTGCAATTGTTTAATTTAATTAAATTAAAGGCCAACTCCACCTTAAGCACGACCTAACCTAGCCCACGTGTTCCCTTTTATATGGACCTGCCCCCACTTCCATGAGTCCTGGCCGGCCTGTCACTACCACATTCCAAAAACAGGGGTATTTTTGACTTTTTATAATTATTAATATTGTGGTAGTTACAATTAAATGATTTCATGAATAGTATATATTTAATTTAAATAATTATGTGAGATATATAATTAAATATATTATTATATACAGTGTTCATTTATGTTTGAGCTGGTAGACTTGACCTAGAAGTCCAGTAGATGAACACCTGTCCGAATTATGGGATTATGTGGTTAGTTGTTTTATTTAGAATTAATTTATTGGAGGTTGTAATTAACTACCGTAATTTATTTAATTATTGCACTTTGCCCTTGCTTCGATATTTGGAGCGCTACCCTAGCTTTTGCCTTCCAACAAATTTCACAACCTTGCCCTAGACGTGCCTGCCTTCCATTCTGATATTTTTGCAACTCATAAATATGCTCTCTTCTGCTTCATTTTAGCCGCACAAAAATCGTCGCGGACGTTTATCTAATTTCTAAATAAATTCCAACTTGGTATCGTTGTGCGTTCCAATCGAAATTGGAGGCAATTTTGACATATTCTTCGTGCGACCCAAATTAGGGTAATATTCTGTTCTGAGTCTTCTTCACTAATGGTATTGATGACCCGACCTGATTTTGGCCCCATGTACTCCTAATTAATTTTAGAACACAACTTATATTTTATTCCTAATTAAATTGAGGATACCATTTTGACCGATTCCGTAAATCCCGATTTAATTCCAATGCCCCACTAATTAAGCCCATACAACACACACAACACCTCCTCACCCTACAAAACGCCAAATACCGAATCGCCCACCAAATTTTCATCATTTTATGCGTCTATAAAAATACCCAAATTTAGGGGGGCTAATTTGCAAATTTGCATTAGGTGTCAACACCCCATTTGTTCAAACCAATGAAGGAGCCCTAATATTTGACTAAGTCTCTCACCCTCATCCCCACATGAAGAATCCCTCATGTTAAATCTAGGCCATCCATTAAAAGGGGCTCATCATAACCCTTTATTCCCACACACACTACCCTATATAAAGTCACATCATCCCCTCTTCCCAAGAAAACCCTAATCCCAAAAACCTAGGAACTCCCCCACCTCCTCACAAGCCTCCAACCGTAGGCTTTCTATTTTCTCCATTTCTTCTTCCCTTTTTCATTCCTTTCCTTTCTTCTTCTTCTTCCTTCTTCTTCCTCTTCTCTTTTATTTTTGAATTTAAGGAAGGGGGGAAACAACCCATACACCTCCACTGATTCACAGTGCTTCCCGGCTACTCTCCGGCCACTGAACTCTCCGACACCTCTGTCACTCTACAGCCTGGAGCAACTCCCTCGACTCCATCTCCCTCGCGTCAGCTCCGACCCCACTCCCGGCCAAGCCCAACCCCGAGCATCCTCCCCTCGCACCACCAACCGGCCAGGCCCCGACCCGCTGGCCTGCTGCTCGGCCACTCCCCACCCATTCTCTCCGGCCGCTTCACCAAGGCCAGCTTCTCCCCGACCTTCTCCTGCTGCAGTCCGGCAGCCACTACTAGAATAAGCGGGATTAGCGACGTTTTTTAGCGACTCTATATAAAAACGTCGCTATTTAGCGACTCCAGGTAAAAACGTCGCTAGACGTCGCTAATTGGCGACGTTTAGCGACTTTTATTCAGTTTTTAAAATATTAGTCGCTATAAGTATAAGTTAGGTCGTTAAACGTCGCTAATATATTTTATTTAGCGACGTTTTTAGCGACGTATATTTTTTGGACATTTTAGCGACGTCATTAGCGACGTTTAAGATGTCGCTAAATTAGC
Source organism: Iris macrosiphon (assembly GCA_036927795.1). Taxonomy (NCBI): domain Eukaryota; kingdom Viridiplantae; phylum Streptophyta; class Magnoliopsida; order Asparagales; family Iridaceae; genus Iris; species Iris macrosiphon. The sequence goes on along the minus strand of JAYESA010000005.1, from coordinate 7,174,520 downwards.
GACGTTATTATTGGCGTCGCTAAAATGTCGCTAAATTCTAAATTAGCGACGTTATTATTGGAGTCGCTAAATTCGTCGCTAAATTCTAAATTAGCGACGTCATTATTGGCGTCGCTAAAACGTCGCTAATTTTTTTTACTTAGGGCTGATTCCCCCCATTTCCTTCGATCTCTCCCTCTCCCTCTCCCTCTCCCAAATTTCAAACCCGCTCTCGATCTCTCCCGCTCTGGCTCCTCCTTCCTCCCTCCGGCGACCCCCCTCGGCCGCGTCCTCCCCCGCCGGCTCCCCTCCTCCCTCCGGCGACCCCCCTTTGTCGCGTCCTCCCCCACCGGCTCCCCTCCTCCCTCCAGCGCCCCCTCCTCCCTCCCGGCGACCCCCCTCCAGCCGCGTCCTCCCCCCTCCGGCCGCGTCCTCCTCCCCCCTCCTCCTCCTCCTCCTTCTCCCCCCTCCTCAGTTCCTCCGCCTTGCCGGCGTGTCTCCAACGTTCGTCGGCCACCTGCAAGTCTCCAAGAATCAGTTTGTGGACTACTTGGAGTCGTACTCGAAGCACTTCGACATTAGCCCAAGATTCAACCAGGCTGTCCAGTCCGCTAGGTTCGACGAAATGGACGGCCTGTGGAGGGTGAAGGCCGTGGCTGAGATCACGGGTAGCGAGGTGGAGTACATAGGCCGGTGGCTGGTGGTGGCCGCCGGGGAGAATGCAGAGAGGGTGGTCCCTGGCATACAAGGAATGGGAGAATTCGAAGGCGATATCACCCACGTTTGTGACTACAAGTCTGGTGAAGGCTACAGGGGGAAGAAGGTGTTGGTGGTCGGCTGCGGGAACTCCAGCATGGAGGTCTTCCTGGACCTCTGCGACCATGCCGCATACCCTTCCATGGTGGTTCGCGACTCGGTGAGTGCTTGAAGGACAGACTTCGCAGTTAAATTCATTATAACCAGGTCTATATATGTTCCTTAACTAACTTGTTGGATTTTGATTGAACAGGTTCATGTGTTACCGAGGGAGGTTCTCGGAAAATCGACGTTCGAGTTGGCTGTTCTACTGATGAAATGGCTACCATTGTGTCTGGTTGATAAGATGCTGCTGGTTTTGGCTTGGTTGGTACTTGGGAACACAGAGAAGTATGGTTTGAAGAGACCTTCGGTCGGTCCTTTGGAGCTCAAGAACACACAAGGACGGACCCCTGTTCTGAATGTAGGAGCTCTAGGAAAGATCAAGTCTGGTGAAATTGAAGTGGTTGCTGGGGTTAAGAGGTTCTTTCCTGCCAGTGTGGAGCTTGTTGATGGTCGCATCCTCGATATTGACTTGCTTATCTTGGCTACAGGTTACAGCAGCAATGTTCCTCATTGGTTGCAGGTAGATATTTTCCTCCACTTTTTATTCTCCTTATTTCTTACCTAACATTTTGGAAGTAGTTAATGACAGGTTGGTCATTTTCTTCCAAGAAAAAGTTGTACCAGTTTATAGGAATAGTACTGATCAACTCTTGGTTTGAAATTCTTCAGGGAAGTGATTTCTTCTCCAAAGATGGTTTCCCAAGAGATCAATTTCCGAATTCATGGAAAGGAAAATCTGGGCTCTATGTTGCTGGATTCACAAGGAGGGGGTTGGCTGGCGCTTCCCATGATGCAGTGAGAATAGCAAAATACCTTGGCAAGGAATGGAAAGAGCAAGTGAAGCAGGCTAGGAAGCCTGTTGCTAGCAGAATATGTATCTCCTAATGTCCGAATTTTCTTTAGTGCTTTTTTATTCTGTAGAAGTATGCTATAATGTCTGAATTTGAAACTCTGGAGGTTTATTTTCCAACTACGAGGGCTAGGAAATTGAATAGTTTAGTATTCTTTTAGGCATCTTTCTCATTGCTCATAGCCAATCCCGGTCTTACGAAGAAGGTTTGGCTGATGATTATCATGATGTTAAACACTGATGACTAGGTGATATCGTATGAGAATAGAATGCTAGGTAGTTGATCTAAACACATCAAGCAAGCAATAAGATTCAGTAAATAGGGCACTCATAAATTGCAGGAATAATAGTTTGAAAATAATTCAATATTTTTTTTATTTTTTCTGTAAAATTAGCGACATATTTAGCGACGTTTAGTGACGTTTAGCGACGTTTATACACGTCGCTAAATATGTCGCTAATGACGTCGCTAAATACGTCGCTGCACGTCGTAAATTGCCGACATGGCAGTACTGCCAGGTCATTAAAGACGTCGCTGTCACGTCGCTATATAAGTCGCTAATTAGCGATGTTTAGCGACGTTTGTTTACGTCGCTAATTAGTGACACTGCATCGCTAAACGTCGCTAATTTAGCGACACATTTAAGTCGCTAAAAAACGTCGGTATAGCTACGTTTAGCGACGTTTTTTCTTTCAGCGACGTGATGATTTCCGACTTTTGTAAAACGTCGCTAATTACGTCGCTAAACGTGATTAGTGACATTTTTTTGTCATTTAGCGACGTTTTTTTACGTCGCTAATTTGACTTTTTCTGGTAGTGACTCCCCCACCTCCTCACAAGCCTCCAACCGTAGGCTTTCTATTTTCTCCATTTCTTCTTCCCTTTTTTATTCCTTTCCTTTCTTCTTCTTCTTCTTCCTTCTTCTTCCTCTTCTCTTTTATTTTTGAATTTAAGGAAGGGGGGAAACAACCCATACACCTCCACTGATTCACTGTGCTTCCCGGCTACTCTCCGGCCACTGAACTCTCCGACACCTCTGTCACTCTACCGCCTGGAGAAACTCCCTCGACTCCATCTCCCTCGCGTCAGCTCCGACCCCACTCCCGGCCAAGCCCAACCCCGAGCATCCTTCCCTCGCACCACCAACCGGCCAGGCCCCGACCCGCTGGCCTGCTGCTTGGCCACTCCCCACCCATTCTCTCCGGCCGCTTCACCAAGGCCAGCTTCTCCCCGACCTTCTTCTGCTGCAGCCCGGCAGCCAGCCCGGCGACCACCCTCTGTGAGGCTTCTTCATCTTCCCTCATTCTTTACATATATATATATATATATATAAATACGTATACGTATATTTGTGTGTATGTGTATGCGTATTATATGTGTACGTATCTACGCGTATGTGTGTATATGTGTACATATATATATATCTATAAATATATAGTGTATTTTCTCTATTTGTATATATACGTATTCAATGTGTATGTGTATATTAATATACATGTATATAGTATAATTATTATTTTGGTATAAATATATATATGTATATATATATATATATTGTATGGGTATATGTTTAATAAAAATGTGTATTTTTGGTATATGTATAAACACACATATATATATATATATGTATAAATATAACAAATGTATATTTTTACTAGTACATATGTATGTATACATATATATTCAGTATATGTATATTCTTAAATATAGTTGTTATGAATAAAATTGGTTATGTATATTTATAACATATAAATATATATACTTATACATATTTTGTACAAATTACTGATATACACTTATATATATATATATATATATATATATATATATATATATATATATATATTATATACGTATTTAATTGTTATATATATTCTGAGTATAAATGTATAATTATATATGTATCCCTACTAGATGACCCTAGTTGACTAAGTTCCATGCCTGGCATAGCCCTAAGGTCAGTGTATTTCTATTGTGTGTTAGTGTAGCGTCTGATACAAGTGTTATATTGTGATATGTCTATAGGACTGTTGGTTCATCCAGGCGATACTCTGGAACAGGACATTGATTTTATCAGCTAAGGACCCGAGGCAAGTACATTCTCTGATAATTTCCAATTCCTTAATAATTTCTATAAGTTCAGTAATCTAGAAATATTACATCTGAATCCTTGACACTGTACTACACGGACTAGTATATAGCTTGGATCTGCAGTCATGAGATGTTACATTGATTATCGTATTGACATTGTACACGACATGTATATTAGACATCATACATGATAGATTGGATATTGCTCGTGTATCGTGACGTGTCATGGTTGGATCCACAGTACTAGTTGGGGGCGAGGAAGTAGTTAGTAAGAAATATGATCATACCCCTTTATACAAGTATAGAACAATGTAAGTGTTAGTCATGCTCTTCACATATGATTAGCCAGGCCATATAGCTCTCGTACATGTTCCCAAGCCGATCACATTTCGAAACTACTATTTCAAACACTTAGAATAGATTACAGTGCTCTATTAAGATCATATACTACATCACCTGTATATGATATTGTACCTTGTTCTCTTTATTTCATATATGCACTGACTGTATCATATTGCCTATTTTGCCTGTCTCTTTATATTGCATGTCTCTTTATTTTGCCATTGCATTTACTCACTGTCTTCTCAGCATCTAGCATCATCTGTTTATTGCTTTATAATCCTTATCAATTAAATGGAACTGTTATTTGAGATTGTACTTTGCTCCTTCCTGACTGGAAATATTTTTCCAGACTATGCCTTAGAGGACCGGTGTCCGACACTTTATGGACCATATGGTGAGTAGCTGCAACTTGGGCTTGGTAGTACAGTTGTGATTCCGGGAGGTCTAGCCGGAATCACTAGTTTTTCTAGTTAGTTCTTTTAGTAGACTATTTGGTACCGGATTTGTCTCCGGCATACTTGTTGAGACTTGGATATTTGTTGAGATAGATTATTACATTTAGACTTGTGTTGTATTTAATTTTTGTTCGATATCTTACCATGCTGTAGTCATGTGATTGAGTATGTGTTCATATTATAGTGTGACATATGTGCCTCCTTATGGAGATTGGATGCTCGTGTGAGATTGTCTAGATAGTATCATGACCTTGACAGCGTTCTACCGCCGATGCTGCGGCATAGGCTGGACGTACCCGCGTACTCGTGCCCCAATTCCTGGTGCGGGTCGTGACACGGCCCAAGCCTCAAGGCCAGTCCATAAACTTTCCCACATATAAATACACATATTCAACCATAAAACCCTAAGAAAAATACTATTCATTACTCTTCCCCAAACCCTAGCCGAACACCACACCCGAGCCCCTCCTTCCCGACCGGATACCACCGTCTCTGACTACACAAACGCCCTCACCACCACCGCAAGTTGCCACATGACCACCCCAACCGCCCTCAGCACCGCCCCACATCCGCGGCAGACCAATCCCGACCGCCCTACATCCGCAGCAGACTAATCCCGACAGCACCAAATCCACGGCAGACCAATCCCGACCATCCCAACCGCCATCAGCACTGCCCCACACCTGCAGCGGACCAACCCCGACCCCCCACGGCTTGACCTCCATCTAGGTGCTGCTTCCCCCGCCGACCAAACGGCCATAGCCGCTGCTGCGACCCCTGCCATTTCTGTTGCTGCTGCTGCCGGAGTTGCTGCACGACGCCGGAGCCGCCGCGTCGAAGGCTGACGTCGACTGGACAGCACTCCCTCGACTACGATTGGTAAACACCCCCTCCTTCGTTATATGATTGATAAATCGTGACAACCGTGTCGTCGTGTACGATGATGACACGACTAAGTCACAGTAAACCATTGGTATAAGCATGAATATTTAATTAGATTAAATGGAGTTTATGGTTAATAATTATTTCGACCATATGACTTGTACAGACAACTTGTATTCCACCTAAAAGCGTAGTCATAGACTTAGTGCATTTATGCATGGGGAATAATGAAGTGTAATCGAATAAGACGTAGTGTAGTCTCGTAAACCATAAATTAGTAATTTATTTACGTGAGGTACACAGTGACAGAGGACAGGGCACACTTGCATCTTAGCTACGTGCACACGCGACCCTGTAGTCAATCCACCGTGAACTTGCGTCAATACCTAAGAGCAACGTCGTAGTCATGTATGTATTGTTTAAATGTCTGATGCTGGATTGCTATATTATATTTTGTTTAGGATTATTGGATCAGCCAGAAGACACTGCAGGAACCGACTTTTGGCATTCGCAGCTTAAGGACTCAGGCAAGATACCTTGCCATATTTACTGTTTAAATTAATGATGCATATGTTGTATGATATATTGTTGTTCTATTTTATCTGACTGTGTTCGTCCGATATTGATTCGGGTGCTATCGACGGATACGTCGATGATTTAGTATACTTGGCCTAGTCGCTAGCAGACTCACCCATGGGAGGATATGTTGATATCTTCCAGGACCTGACACTTTGCATGTTTCACAGTGACATTCATATTTGGATGCGGGTCCGCGTATTCGACTAGCTATCGGTGCGTGTGACATGCATTACGGTTAGTACGTAACTCAGAATATTTTAATTGTAGAGACTAGCATATAGATGCGTGGTATACACGTCGAGTATTCGCTGTGTGTATCTACATTGGGCGGGAAGGACCACTAGTAGGCGTATGGGATACACCCATTGAAATCCGTAGTATCCGAAAGAGCCACGGATTTAATGACTCCCTTTTTTCAGATTCCCCGTTCTTCGGAGCGGTATGGAAGTATATATACTTGCAGATTCCCCGTTCTTCGGAGCAGTATGGATGTTATATTATTCAGATTCCCCGTTCTTCGGAGCGGTATGGACGTATATATACTTGTAGATTCCCCGTTCTTCGGAGCGGTATGGACGTTATGCCTACACCTACTCATACGTACCAAAGTTGTCCTCATATTGCATTCACGTAGATTGGTTAGCACACCCTTTATTATATTTACTTTATTCAGTATTTATATATGTCATGCTTCTATATATCTTGTTACGTCCCTCTGAGGACCTGGTACCTTTCCAGATTTGGACAAGGCTTACTACCCCACAGTATACGGGCCAGGACAGGAAACGAGGTTCGCTACAGCTGAGGAGTTAGAGGTGCAGCCGTCAGAGTTTCCGTGATCACTTGGTAGGCCTTCTACCTTGGATTGGGAGCATCCCTATCTAGTCAGCCGGTGCCCTAGTCATTATCTTTTATCTATCATTTCAGTACTTTATTTCGTCATAGTAGTGGGTTTGTCCCCACCATACATTATTGGTTGTACTATGATATCTTGAGACTGGTGTTTATCTTCCAGCAGTTTATTTAGTACTTCTTGCTGTTTATATTGTGGATGAGATTAGTTTACCTGTTGTTGACTGATATTGGACATGTTAGTATTTTAGGACAGCATAGCACTCTTCGTAAGGATCCATTAAATTGGGATATCCTCGGAGACGTGACAGCTGGCTATTGCCACGTGGCCTGGTTCCTTGTATTTTGGGACTGGGGCATGACCTAAGAGTGACGGTATAAGCCAAGCAAGAAAACGGTTGGCAGTTAACGGATATGGGCTTCGGTAAGCACTCCTGGTAGGCGCCAATCCTATCAGTGCGATAGGTGATGAGGTTAAGCAAGAATAAGGGATGTGCCTTTCACTAAGGCGCGTAGCGTTGGTCTACGAATACAGTATTTAAATCAATCTCTTAACCTTAAGCGCATCTCCTGCCCTTAATACAGTACTTGTGTAATAGGCGCATATAGGGATTGAAGTTGCGGGGTGAGGGGGGAACATACAATGCGTATAACGTGCTCATACTGACAGGTTAGGAGCTTCCCCCTGAAATAGTTAGGCTAGTCCCTTCATTTTGTATTGTAGCGTGGAGTACGGGATAAGAAGATTATCCTTTTCTTATGGATTTTTAACCTCGCATAGATAGATCATCTCATTATACTTTATGTCTTACCTAGGGTTGGTTTTAAGCCTTGGTGGTCTCATTTAATCAGTGCGCCCACGTGACAATAAGAGCATCGGTAAAGGAGAGAAAGTCCTTCCCTCCTATTGAAGCCGTTCAAAGGGCAAGCTCACCCCAGTCACTGCTTTCTTCCCCTATCCCTAAACAAATAGTCAGAATAGTGACTAGTATCCGTCCTACTTACATCCATTGCTCCTTCCTCTCCTTGCTTAGGACGACTTCGTTCACCGCTAGCCAGTTTCCTGTAAGCTGAACTATATCTTAGTCATACTCTAAGCCCATGGTAGTTCCATTCCATCCCGCCTAGTGCCCAGTCATACATTTTTAGTCTTAAGATAAGCGCTTTCCTTCTCCCAGCCATCCAGTTCTAAGGTCAGCCCTGCCCTTTTTGTTGGGTTACTTCGAGTATGAAGTCAGGGAGGAAGAAGAAGAGAGGGAATGCCTGGCTGGGAAGGAAGTTTACTGGTTCGCTAGAGCCAGGGAATGAGAACTCAGGGATTAGCATAGAAATGGAAGGAAGAACGAATGACAATGCTTAAGACTTCCACAAGCGGGAATTACACTAGCAACTCCTGCTTCATTGGGACTCGGGGTGGTCTATGCTGCATTATACTTGGTGGCCTTATTTTTTTTCATAACTAATATAATACTACCTCTTTCAAGAAAGATCCTAAGAGAAGAAAGGCATTCTATCTCCTTTTTTTCTTTCTTCTAGGCTGAGCTTCCGCCGCTTGGTCAGGGAATCACGCGCTTCTTCTCTCCCTTTCTTGGAGACAGGTTATAGTGTGGCTGGCAGTCATACACTCCTTTCTCCAGTTAGTGGAGGTTGATTCCTAGTGTGACATGGATCTTCCTTGCCAATCATGGATGTGTGAGTCGAGAAAGGCTTGAACTTGAGTACCGACTACTTGTTACCAAAACACAAGATCGAGCCTTGTTTGCTGATTCACTCGCTCGGGCATTGCATTGATCGAGAAGGGAAAGTAAGATTCTTTCTGACGTCTCTCCAGTCTGCCTCCCTTCGGTCGCCTTGGCCTGAGACCGTTGGGAGGGGGAGAACTGGATTGAAGGGAAGGATCTTCTTAAAAAGCAGACTTTCTGGCGGGAACTTCGGATATTTTTTTTTTCTTTGCCTTACACAGGATACTGGCTAGCTTGAAAAGAGTGCTAGCGAACTTTGACCTAGAAGCAGCTATATTTTCTTTGAATACCCCGTTAAGATTGGCTGGAGGTGAAGACCTTAACGTTCATTGCAACACAGTATCTGAGACATCTCTTAGTCAAAGGCAACATAATAGACAAAGAATTGAGTTGCTCTGATACCATTATGTCATACCCCAATGCTGCAGGGGGACGTTTGTCCTCGCTTGGGTCCTTTCGGGACCGGTCATCCTCGCTTGGGCATGATGCCGTGCAAGCCTAAGATGTGCTTGCACAAGGCCAACGCTTTGAGCAAGGGCAAGTATGATATTCAAGACGGGAGCAGCGGCACAATATTGCTGAAAAGTAAAGAACACAATGACATAAGAAAATAAGCTCTTTATTGATAATCAAGATGTGTTACAAGCGGTGCTTGTCCGTGATTACAATTTGCTGAAGCTCTCTTTCTCTCGATTACAATAACATTATTCCTTACATTACATCCTTTTATACAAAAGTAGCTCAAAGCAATCTCGATACGGCTCAAGGCATAGACTCTAGATTTTTGGGTCCTCGGGATGAGGCACGACTATCGCTTTCTCGGACGATCCAACGCCTGCAAATAAGCAAACTATTGGCAGGTCAGCACTTTAGAGGAAGTACCGATGAGTATAAAATCAACGAACATAAGCAATATTAACTAAAACCAACACTAAGTAATTATGTTATAAAATATTATATTACTAGTAATCTTTCTAGTTTTACCTAGGTTCGTTTCATGCAGTACGGGAATGGAGTCATATTACTTATTTTGGAAACATCTTTAAAATCAGAGTTCATGTTCTATTTACAAGCAAGCAGGCAAGGCAAGCAGTTCATACACGATATGCAAGTTCATTTAATAACTCTGGTGCTGTTTCGGATAAAATAAACGAAAGGATCGTAAAAGAAAACGACGGGTTCTTTTATTACGAAAGAAAACCCTTTTCTTCTTTGGTTTACAAACAAGCTTGTACAATATTAATCCTATACGAGGATGTGGAAGTATAATTTATTTAATCTGGGTAGATATTGCTATAGGTGTCTGATCTGTAGTCGATCACTTTAGCCCTTGGACCACACGATGATGAAGAAGTGCCGTAGAAGATGGAGAACAGCTTCGAAGGTTGTGACAGAGGATGGATGCACGATGCCAAAGTCGTCGATCACTACTCTTTGCCTGAGCTCCGGATTCTTCTCTCTCAAAGGACCTTTTTACTCTCTTTTTCTCTTCAATTTGTCGACCTTGGATCTGATATTGGACTTCTTGACCAATTTTTCGACCTTTTCCTCTGTTGATAGAGGTCTCTATTTATAGAGTTTTAGTGATAGTGACCACTCAATCAGTGTAGAAACCGAGTAGTGGAAAGTACAACACCCTTTTACACGACGGTTAAAATAACCAATGCCCGCGTATAGATGATATTTTGAATGAGCGTATGACGTGTGTCCAACTAAGGGACAACGCGTATAACTGCTGCGAAGATCACGGCGTAGAAGCCACGTAGGTGGGTATCCCTCGCGTAGAAGAGGTTGGCGTAGAAGCCAATAGCTGTCACCATGGCGTAGAAGCCAAATAGTTATCAAACCGGTATAGAAGCCGAATAGGCGTAGAAGCCGAATAGGCATAGAAGCCGAAATGGTCATAGAGGCCGAGTAGGCGTAGAAGCCGAGTGGGCATAGAAGCCGAGATGATGTGGACGTCTTAGGTGGAATTACGTCTTTTGGAGATATAATCAAATCTCTTGCATTAAATGCGGAGATCTGCCCCCATCCTGTGCATTAAATGCAGATGCTTGTCTTTAAGATTTGCCATTATTCTGCGCATAAATGCAGATACGCGCCTCGAATCCTGTACGAAGAATAACCGCTGACGTGGCAGTCTGTTTGTCTTCTGTGAAGCGTAAGAAGCTCACGTCTGCCTGTGAAAAACTAGGCAGCGTATTTCCTTGTACGCGTAAGAGTAGTTTACGCAAAGGGGATGTCACTAAATGACGGTTCGGTGACATTTAATCAAATCTCCTGCATTAAATACGAAGATCCGCCATCATCCTGCGCATTAAATACAGAGGCGTGTTTTGAAGGTCTGCCACCCTTCTGTGCATCAAACGCAGAGATGTACCTCGGGCATCTGTCAGTATCCGGCGCTTTAAATGCAGAGACGTGCCTCGAGAAACTGTCACCGCTCTGCACATTAAATGCAGAGACGTGCCTCGAGCCCTGTACGGAGTACAACTTTTGACGTGGCAGGCAGTTTGTCTTCTGTGGAGCGTAAGAAGCTCACGTCTGCCTGTGTAAAACTAGGCAGCGTATTCCTTCGTATACGTAAAAGCGGTTTACGCAAAGGAAATGGCAGTAAATGACAGCCTGGGTTGCAGTGTCACGCCATCATTATAGCCGTCGCCTGGTAGTCGAGCAGTACTCTTTGTCAAAAGTCCAGAAGTCAGGTTTATTGCATGATCTGACAGGTTCATTTTGAAGAATACGAAGCGTTCCTCGTACACTTCAATGCTGCATTGAAAGCGGATAAGTTTTGCGCCATAAAGGCGATGAAGCACCCTGTTTACGCTGAAGCAGCCTGGACACACTGCATTACGCGGATGGTCCTTGAGCCTATATTTCACGCTGTGCTCAGCTGAAAAGCTCTGTTATACGTTTGATGGCTCTGAGGTCCTCTGTTTACGCTGCCCTGCATCAACATGCTGCGTAGAGCTATCCAGCATATTTTTTATGCTTCTACAAGACCCCCTTCAAAACTTTTAAATTCCTCGTAATTTGAAACTCTTTGAATGAAGCATGAACCGTTCCTCGTAACTCGAAACGCTCTGAATGGAGCTTGAAACGGTCAAGTCTGGCACGTTCTTTCAAGGCTACTTTTATGGCGGAGTTATTGGGGATCGGTGTGACCTCTCTCGCCTATAAAAAGGCTGAGGAGTTAACCTGTTCTTCCCACATTCCCTTCACCACACAGAGATGATCGTCGGAGTTCGTCGGGTCGACCTGAGGAAGAAGAAGACCATGTTCTTCCAGTATGTAAGGAGCCGAAAAAGATGACGTCTTCGAGCAAATATCCTCTGCAACGATGGATCATGGAAGGATATCATAGCCTCCTTTGCTCGGAATAATCAGCAACTTTGTATGGCGGTTCTTCCGGAGAGAGGAAGGGTCATATTTCACCACGCTGCTTGCAAGCGGTGCCTTCTCCCGTTATCTCCGTGGACGAGAGCAGATAGACTAGCTCTGTCTAGGATTGAGTTGGGTGAAATATCTCAACTCAATCTGTCATGGCGTTGGATGTAAGAAAGCATATTTACTCTGCTTTTCTTCTGTTGGAGGATGGGTCTAGGCCCAGTTTTGTATCCTCCCGCCATTGACCAATATGTTAGTCAGTTTGCGGCAACCGACTGACTGCTGGAGAAGATGGATGAAGAATTGACGCCCATGCGAGAACCTGGCAGAACAGATTCTGGGCGCGATCTTTAGACGACGATGAGGAAGTACTTTGTAGACGGGATTTCCCTCATATGTAATCATGAAAATGAAGAAAACCCTTGTAGACTAGATTTCCCTCATATGTAATCATAATTTTAATCTTTAATAAAGTCATCTTTCTTCTCTACATATGATCATCTTGCCATACTTTTTTGATGTGAAGTCTGAATATGTGTAGCTTCGACACGTCTGATTCTTTACGCCGCCTCTGTTTAGAAAGAGTGCTAGGTCCTGTCTTGTCTTTTACGCATAGCTAGGGATGCGCAAAAAGCCGCTTAGCATTTGAGTATTCGAACTGTCTTGCTGTTTAGGAGTGAGGAACCGCATAGAATTCTGAACTGTTACTTCTGATAAACAGAATTCTTTGTTCAGACATCATCTTCAAGAATGATTTCTCGAAAATCTCTTGGAACAGGGCGAGAAATGGCTGTCAAGCCGAGTCGCCATCTTGATTTAAAGATGAAATATTCAGACTGGAGTCTGAATGAACTTCCAATCGACCCACGGAGAAGAGTATTTTTCGATGTTGAACTCTGTATGCTTCGGGTACTTGGGATATTTTTGAGGTCAAGAAGGAATATCTTCTTGTGTGAACTCCTGTAATTGACCGCCTTGAGGATCGTTCAGATGTACGCGTACTCTGGCCGGCGTATCTTCCAGATGTAGAGCGTGAAATTATAAGTTTGCAGCCTCTGAGCGTAAACTAAATACCACCGAGCGTGAAATCATAGACTTGTAGTTCCTGAGCGTGAAGTCGTAGGTTTGTAGCCTCTGAGCGTAAACTAAATACCACTGAGCATGAAATTATAGACTTGTAGTTCCTGAGCGTGAAGTTGTAGGTTTGTAGCCTCTCGAGCATAAAAGCTACTGAGCACAAAGGCATCCGGGCGTAAAACCATAGACTTGTAGCCTGCGAACGTAAAATCGTAGATTTGTAGTTGTCGAGCGTAGAAAGCTCCTTAGCGTAGAACTATAGATTTGTAGCATGTGAAAAAAAAATCTTTCGAGCGTGAAGTCGTGGATCTGTTGCCTCTGAGCGTAAACTAAACGCCACCGAGCGTGAGATCATAAATTTGTAGCTGCTGAGCGTGAAGTCGTAGGTTTGTAGCCTCTCGAGCATAAAAGCTACCGAGCACTAAGGCATCCGGGCGTAAAACCATAGACTTATAGCCTCTGAGCGTAAAACCGTAGATCTGTAGCTGTCGAGCGTAGAAAGCTCCTTAGCGTAAAAACTACGAATCTGCTTTGCGCGAAAACTTTTCGAATTCGCGACTGTCCGCCTTCTATGAGAAATAGGCTGACGTAGTACCCAATCATAATCGAATATTAATTAGGAGATTTGGTTCAGGATCTGAGGAGTCCATCCGAACTCTATATATATCCCAAGTTTCTGAGAGAAAAACTTTTCACCCGTCTTCTGCGAGAGAAAGCTTTCGACTGTTCGAGTTCTTCTTCGTTTCTTCTCCGAGTCTTCAAAGTTTCCAGTGATGGCCTCGAAACAAACTTCCTCCACTAAAGGAAAGAAGGTTGATTCTTCTTCTCGTTCCTCCGCTCAAGCGAGAGCGTCTTTGGTCGGACAAGGCGAACTCTATTCGGAGCGAAGCTTCCCGCCGACGAGCAGTGCACCCGGCCTGAAAGGTAAAGCTTTTGGGACGAAAAAAAAGAATGACTGAAAATCCTTCGCACACGTTGAACGTGACCGTGCTAGGTCGTCTTCTGTGCTGATAGCCTCTTTGAGGAAGATGATGCATGGAGATATTTCACCTTTTACGCCCACATTTCTAATGTGTCAGCGTAAAAACTCCATATTTTTCGTAGTCGAGCGTAGAAGCTTCGACGGTCAAAAACTTGGTGTATACTATAGAATTTGAGCTCTACGCTTGTGGATGAAAATTCCGGCGTAACAACTCGAATTTTGGCAGTCTGGCGTAAAGCACAAACTGTATACCGCCAACTTAAATTTTACGCTTCTGGATGAAAATTTCGGCGTAAATGATCAAGTTTGTACAGTCTCGACATAAAGCACAGACTGTTGCCTTTTGGCATATGCTGCAAGATCTGTAATGCCTAGTTACAGGAACTGATGTGTTTCTCTTGTACTTTTGCAGTTAACTTGTATGAGTCTCCGCTAGCTGAAGTGATGGGTTCTGCCGTCGGGATGCTGCACTACAACTATCTGGAGGATCTGTCGCACGTGATATTTCCTATCTTCGGGCCCCAGTATCCTGAAGGAAGGGGTTTCCTGATATCGGCTCAAAGTGAGCTAATGCTGTTGAGCATGATCAACGGAGAGCCCCTGGCGACCGTTGTCACGATCCGCACCCGGTGTAAGGGTACTAGTCGGAAACAACGCCCAGCCTACGCCGCAGAATCGGCGGTAGAACGCTGTCTAGATAAACTATCTAACAATATAATGAACCACCAATAATGATAGTATACTCAATCACAGAACTAAGGTGGAAATGAGCACGAATCAGATAAAGAATAGAATAGTCATAATACAACTCATGAGTCTAAAATAATACATCAATGAGTCTGAAAAAAATTACAGAAATATGCTGGAGACAAATCCAGTACAAGAATACTACAAAACTATAAAGCTACAACTCCAGGGTCAACTGTCTCAGTTGGGATAAGTCCCTCTTGAGCCAGGGTCTCAGAATCTAAACCCACAACATCCTGGGGTCCATAATAGGTAGGGTACTCCTCAGTGTCATCTGGAAAAATATATCCAGTCAGGAAAGGAGCAGAGTACAACCCTAACAGCAGTTCTCAAATAATGATAAAAACTATGTAACAGTAAGTAGTTGTGGATAAACAAGATGCATAAATAGATACAAGAATGTATAGACAATAAGGAAATACTGGAAAGAAATACAATAATGAACAATATGCTGATGGAACAAGAATACTAAAGACTAAGTGTGTGAGTACTAGCTTTAACATGTGATCGGCTTGGGAACTTGCACAAGAGTATGATGGCCTGGCTGATTATACGTGCGGTGTATGATCAACACTCACAAGGAACAAGACATGCACAAGGAGGGTATGATCACATATCTACACTAAAATACTTCCCACCCCGACTGGTATAATAGATCTAACCACGGTACGTTATGGCACTAGATTCCCCAAGAAGATAGCTAGTCTCCCCGAGAATCGGTGTCTGTATATGTACAAGATAACCAATGAAACAATACTTGCACCATATACACCATATACCAAGGAATAATATCTCATGACGAGATCCGGATATACCAATCCGTGTAACCATAGTGTCAAGAGAACATGTATATCTACACTAGATACAACGAACATAGAGGATATCATAAATGAGAAACTATCAGAGAATGTACTCGCCTGAAGTCCAAAGAACAGTCTCACAGATGTCTGACTCGGTACCTCGAAGACCTAGATATGGAATACCACATTAATACAAGGTTCCGGAAAGAGAACAAGTCAAACTAGGCAATTTCTAGGTCAATAAGTCAATTCTAAGTCAAAAGTCAACTATGGTCAACTCTAAAGTCCACTAAAGTCAAACATGGTCAAACCCAAAGTCAACCTCACAAGACATCTATAAAATAATATAGAGATAAACTACAATAATTTAGGAATCAAATTAGATTCAAAAAGAACTCACACAAAGTATACTAATAATATAATTAATATATACCCTAAAATAATATATATACAACCCAACATTTATATAAATAACATAATATATTATTACAATTATTATTCCTCACAAAACACATATATATATACATATATATATATACAATTATAATATATAATATATACATTAAATCTGTCAAAGCGTCATTGAAAAACAGTGAATAAAATAGGATTAAATCAAAACAGTTTAAATAGTGACAGTCGGGACTGTCACCGAAGGACTGTCACCGAAACCAAAATAATAAACTGCCACTGCTTTGGTTTTCGCTGACAGTTAAACTGTCGCGGAAAAGCGTCGCAGAAAAGCTGCTGTTTCCCGCTGCTGCAATTAATGACAGGTTTGTCATTAATTGTCCGAAGGCTACAGCGGCTGCTATTAGTCGGCTAATTAATGACAGTTTTTTACTGTCATTAATTCACTGTCACTAAAACAAGTTGTATATATATAATTATATATATAAAAACAGAATATATAAACAATATATATATATATATATATATATATATATAAACAGAATATATAAAACAGTATATATATATATATATATATATATATATATATATATATATATATAAACCATTAATACAAAAATGTACATATATATATTAATATACACATAAACTTATACCTTCAAATATTTAACAAAGAACATATAATTTACATGGCTAGAAGCACACCTAAAATATTTACATTAATATCCAAATAATTACATAATAATTATAAATAATATAATTACACAATTAAACATACAAATATATTTTATAAAACATTTTATGTATAAATTATATTATTTAACATAAGTACATATATAATTGCATGCAAGAAAGCTACATACATATATTTATACATCATATTAAAATACATAAAAATATAGATCTATGCTACAACATCATAATAAATACACTAAAATGAATATATAATATCTATATATATTTACTAATTATAAATGAAGAATTTAAAGCATAAATAGTTAGATCTACACATAAACACACCAAATTGAAAAGTTTCACACCGTATCCCACTAGATCTAGGATACGCATGTGACACGAGTCCAACACACAACCAATTGTACCCCGAAGGACACAAACAAGTCACAAATAATATTTATGAACAAATCAAAGTGTCAAAAGTAGATCTATGTGTCCGTGTCAAAATACGACATGTTCAAAGCCCCGTGTCGGAGAAAAACCCCCAAAATGACACGTATCACCAAATAGTTGGGATACGAACCACATGTACCCAAATATGGACACGACACAAGCCCTAAACACATAAGCACATGCCCAATTTATCTATAGGATCAATTGACACACACAACAAAATGTAAATTCGGAATTCCAACAAAATTGACACAAAAAGCACCATAACTTTCTCCATGGGTCTCCTATGAACATAAAATAAAGTCCTATGGGTAGTACATACATATGGGTTGATTTTATATGATTAAATTTCAGATTTATAAGCTATTTTAATGAAAAAAACTGAATTATACCTATTGGAAGATGGATTCCCAATGAAACCTCTAATTGAGATGAACTTGCTTCCAAATTGTAGATCCTTGCTCCTCTTTGTAGATCCTTACTTCCTCCTTCCAGATCCTTGCTTCTCAACTTTCTAATGGTGAATTGGGAAGAATTTGTGATGAATTTGGTGGGGAATTGGAATAGGAATGGAGGGAATTTGGGAGTGGGAAATTCTAGATCTAGATTTGGAATGAGAATGAGAGGAGAGAGAAATTTCCCCCCTCTTTTATTAGGCCGGCCTTGCCCCTCTCCCAAGCAATTGTAAAATGTCCAATGTACCCCTTGGGGCCTCTCATGAAGAAATAATTAAGGAAGGAAGCTTCTAGTCTAATCACTTAATTAATTTAATCCATCTTCTTAACCATGGACTTTCTAAATGGGCCAAGTCTAACTAATTAATTCATGTTGGTCCATGGGTCCAAACTAAACTAGTTGGGTCCACTAAAATAAGTCCAAAATAATTAAATAATATCTAACAACAATTAAATAATACAACAAAAATTATTTACCATGCACAATATTTATTTAAATAGGAAATTACTAAAATATCCTTTTTTTCTAAAATGTGGTAGTGACAAGTCTACCCTCCTTAAAATAATTTCGTCCTCGAAATTCAAAGACGAAAACTACCCCCAAAAATCACAGAACAGAACTAAAGAATCACAACTAACTAATGAACAGAACATAACAATGAACAGAACATAACTAGAAATAACATACCTCAAGGTACAAACAAATATGGATAACGCTCTCGCATTTCATCCTCTCTCTCCCAGGTAGACTCCCCCGGAGAGTGATGCCTCCATGCGACGCGCACCAAAGGAATAGTCTGGTTCCTCAGCACCTTCTCTCTCCGATCCAGAATCCGAACTGGCTGCTCTGGATAGCTAAGAGTAGGGCCCACCTCTATCTCTGAGTGATCCAATACATGACTAGGATCTGCCACGTATCGTCTCAACTGCGACACATGAAACACGTTGTGCACTCCCTCCAATGCAGTGGCAAGTCTAGTCTATAAGCAACTGCACCGACCCTCTCTAGAATAGTGAAAGGTCCAATGAATCGCGGACTAAGCTTTCCGCCTCCACCGAAGCGAATCGTGCCTCGTGTCGGAGAAATTCTCAGAAACACCAAACCACCCACCTAGAATAAAATACCATCTTAAGAACTTAATCTATAACAAACAAGAACAAGCACAAACAAAATATAAACTATACCTCGAACTCCAAAGGTCTCCGATGGCTATCGGCCCAATGCCGCTGTCTGTCCTGCGCCACTCGAAGTCTGTCTCTGATCAACTGAACCTTCTCTACTGCATCCACAACCATCTCTGGTCCAAGCAAAACTCTCTCTCTCCAACATCGTCCCAAGACAAAGGAGTACGACACCTCCGACCATATAGAGCTTCAAAAGGTGACATCTCTATACTGGCCTGGTAACTGTTGTTGTACGCAAACTCTACCAAATGGAGATGGTCCTCCCAAGAACCCCCAAAATCTAGTACACAAGTGCGCAACATATCCTCGAGAGTTTGGATAGTCCGCTCAGACTGCCCATCTGTCTGGGGATGATATGCAGTACTGAATTTGAGCTGAGTGCCCAAACTCTCCTGCAAACTCCTCCAGAAATGAGAAGTGAAACGACTATCCCGATCTGAGACTATGCTGACGGAAACTCCATGTATCCTAACGATCTGCCTCACATACATCTCTGCCAGCTTCTCCGTAGACAAACCCACCTTGAAAGGCAAAAAGTAGGCCGACTTGGTCAACCTATCAACAATGACCCAAATCGCGTCTTTCCCTCCTGGAGATCGTGGAAGTCCGGACACAAAATCCATAGTAATGTGTTCCCACTTCCACTCTGGAATGGGTAATGGCTGAAGTAACCCTCCTGGCCTCTGCCTCTCGGCTTTCACCTGCTGGCACACTAAGCATCGGGATACAAACTGTGCCACTTCCCTCTTCATGCCATACCACCACACACTCTCTCGCATATCCCGATACATCTTGTTAGCACCTGGATGTATGGAATACTGAGAGCGATGCGCTTCCTGCAACACCTTCTCACGCAACTCCCCACTAGGCACACACAATCTAACTCCATGCCTCAAAGATCCATCCTCTACAATAGTGAAATCATCCTCCAATCCTGCTCTCACCAGAGCTCTGATACTCCTCAAAGATACATCATCATACTGTGCTGCCTTGATCCTGTCCATCAAATCTGAGTGTATCTGCAGTCCCCACATCTGTATAGCACCACCAGGAATAATCACCTCAATGCCCAAGCTCTCCAAGTCCTCCAACAAATATCGATCCTGCGTCAAGAACATAGCTACCGGATACCTGCTCAAAGCATCGGCAACTATATTGGCTTTCCCAGGATGATATTGTAAAGAGATATCAAAATCCTTCATCAGTTCTAACCACTGACGCTGCCTCATGTTCAACTCCTTTTGCGTGAAAACGTACTTCAAGCTTTTGTGGTCTGTGAAGATCTCCACACGCTCTCCGTACAAATAATGTTTCCACAACTTCAGGGCGAATATGGCAGCTGCCAACTCCAAATCATGGGTAGGATAGTTCTTTTCATGAGGACGCAATTGCCTGGATGCATAGGCAATCACTTTTCCATATTGCTGAAGAGCACAACCTAAACCCTTTCCCGATACATCACTATAAATAGTGAAACCTCCGGATCCTGATGGCAACGTCAAAATAGGAGCAGACGTCAACCTCTTCTTCAACTCTTCAAAAGCAACCTGGCAATCCTCTGTCCAAACAAACTCCACATCCTTCCTTGTGAGTCTGGTCATCGGCTCGGCAATCCTTGAAAAATCTTGCACAAACTTCCTGTAGTAGCCTGCCAATCCCAAGAAACTCCTGATCTCTGCTACCGAACTCGGAGTCTTCCAAGATTCCACTGCTGAAATCTTCTTCTGATCCACTGAAATACCATCACCGGTCACAATATGCCCCCAAGAATTCTACCTTGTCCAAGAAAAACTCACATTTGGACAACTTCCAATACAACTTCTCCTTCCTCAGCACATCCAACACAATCCTCAAATGCTCTTCATGCTCCTCCGGTGTCCTCGAGTATATGAGTATGTCGTCGATGAACACCACCACGAACTTGTCAAGGTACTGGTGGAACACCTTGTTCATCAAGTTCATAAATACCGCCGATGCATTAGTCAAACCAAACGGTATCACCATAAACTCGTACTGACCATACCGAGTTCTAAAAGCAGTCTTCGATATGTCCTCCGGCTTCACCTTCACCTGATGGTAGCCTGATCTCAAATCTATCTTAGAAAATACCTTCGCACCACTTAACTGATCAAACAGATCATCAATCCGTGGCAAAGGATACTTATTCTTGATAGTGAGATTATTCAAAGCCCTGTAATCGATGCACATGTGCACCGATCCATCCTTCTTTGGTACAAACAATACCGGGGCTCCCTATGGTGAAGAACTCGATCTGATAAACCCCTTATCCTGCAATTCGTCCACCTGCTTCTTCAACTCGACCAGCTCGCTGTTGTTTACTCTATAGACATGCTGCAAAATTGGTTCTGCACCTGGCACCAAGTCTATAGAAAATTCAACATCTCGATCTGGTGGCAATCCTGGCAATTCCTTAGGAAACACATCCAAGAATTCTGCTATCAACGGATGCGACAACTCCTTGTCTTCCACCATAGCTCCACAAATAATGCCTTCTTCCTGCTCCGCAGTTCCTCTAGCAAACTCGAACTCTGGCTCTCCTGGCGGACCAAAAAAAACTCTACCTCCTCTACAATCTATGCTAACACGGTGCCTACTCAACCAATCCATCCCGAGTACAATGTCGTAGCTCGGAAGTGGCATTACAAGTAGACACGCACTCAACTCTCGGCCTCCCAGAGTAACTCTCCGATCCTTGCAAATATCATTAACCAGGATAATGCCTCCCCCGGTCATGATCTTGCAAGTCCTAAGCAAAGACTCAGCTACCAAACCATGCTTTAGAGCAAAAGAAACAGATACAAAACTATGGGAAGCACCACTATCAAACAAAGCTAAAGCTGGAATGGAATTAAGAAGAATAGAATCAATATAGAACAAGATGTAAGACATTAAGGAAAGGACAGTTTAAGGGATCAAGTATCAATGTCAAAGGAGAATAGTTGAATCAAAAGAATTTTCCTAGATGTGATTGAGTATCTCAGCCTATATCCTATATCCTATTGCAGGCTCGCAGTAGTACAACTAAGTTATCGCACTACCACGACATCACATACTTGTGAAGCTAGACCTGCATGGGCCACCACCAAAAACGTGTCACGACCCGCACCCGGTGTAAGGGTACTAGTCGAAAATAACGCCCAGCCTACGCCGCAGAATCGGCGGTAGAACGCTGTCTAGATAAACTATCTAACAATATAATGAACCACCAATAATGATAGTATACTCAATCACAGAACTAAGGTGGAAATGAGCACGAATCAGATAAAGAATAGAATAGTCACAATACAACTCATGAGTCTAAAATAATACATCAATGAGTCTGAAGAAAATTACAGAAATATGCTGGAGACAAATCCAGTACAAGAATACTACAAAACTATAAAGCTACAACTCCAGGGTCAACTGTCTTAGTTGGGATAAGTCCCTCTTGAGCCAGGGTCTCAGAATCTAAACCCACAACATCCTGGGGTCCATAATAGGTAGGGTACTCCTCAGTATCATCTGGAAAAATATATCCAGTCAGGAAAGGAGCAGAGTACAACCCTAACGGCAGTTCTCAAATAATGATAAAAACTATGTAACAGTAAGTAGTTGTAGATAAACAAGATGC
Organism: Iris macrosiphon; assembly: GCA_036927795.1. Lineage (NCBI taxonomy): Eukaryota > Viridiplantae > Streptophyta > Magnoliopsida > Asparagales > Iridaceae > Iris > Iris macrosiphon. The sequence goes on along the minus strand of JAYESA010000005.1, from coordinate 7,152,086 downwards.
ATAAATAGATACAAGAATGTATAGACAATAAGGAAATACTGGAAAGAAATACAATAATGAACAATATACTGATGGAACAAGAATACTAATGACTAAGTGTGTGAGTACTAGCTTTAACATGTGATCGGCTTGGGAACTTGCACAAGAGTATGATGGCCAGGCTGATTATACGTGCGGTGTATGATCAACACTCACAAGGAACAAGACATGCATAAGGAGGGTATGATCACATATCTACACTAAAATACTCCCCACCATGACTGGTATAATAGATCCAACCACGGTACGTTATGGCACTAGATTCCCCAAGAAGATAGCTAGTCTCCCCGAGAATCGGTGTCTGTACATGTACAAGATAACCAATGAAACAATACTTGCACCATATACACCATATACCAAGGAATAATATCTCATGACGAGATCTGGATATACCAATCCGTGTAATCATAGTGTCAAGAGAACATGTATATCTACACTAGATACAACGAACATAGAGGATATCATAAATGAGAAACTATCAGAGAATGTACTCGCCTGAAGTCCAAAGAACAGTCTCACAGATGTCTGACTCGGTACCTCGAAGACCTAGATATGGAATACCACATTAATACAAGGTCCCGGAAAGAGAACAAGTCAAACTAGGCAATTTCTAGGTCAATAAGTCAATTCTAAGTCAAAAGTCAACTATGGTCAACTCTAAAGTCCACTAAAGTCAAACATGGTCAAACCCAAAGTCAACCTCACAAGACATCTATAAAATAATATAGAGATAAACTACAATAATTTAGGAATCAAATTAGATTCAAAAAGAACTCACACAAAGTATACTAATAATATAATTAATATATACCCTAAAATAATATATATACAATCCAACATTTATATAAATAACATAATATATTATTACAATTATTATTCCTCACAAAAAATATATATATATACATATATATATATACAATTATAATATATAATATATACATTAAATCTGTCAAAGCGTCATTGAAAAACAGTGAATAAAATAGGATTAAATCAAAACAGTTTAAATAGTGACAGTCGGGACTGTCACCGAAGGACTGTCACCGAAACCCAAATAATAAACTGCCACTGCTTTGGTTTTCGCTGACAGTTAAACTGTCGCAGAAAAGCGTCGCAGAAAAGCTGCTGTTTTCCGCTGCTGCAATTAATGACAGGTTTGTCATTAATTGTCCGAAGGCTACAGCGGCTGCTATTAGTCGGCTAATTAATGACAGTTTTTTACTGTCATTAATTCACTGTCACTAAAACAAGTTGTATATATATAATTATATATATAAAAACAGAATATATAAACAATATATATATATATATATATATAAACAGAATATATAAAACAGTATATATATATATATATATATATATAAACCATTAATACAAAAATGTACATATATATATTAATATACACATAAACTTATACCTTCAAATATTTAACAAAGAACATATAATTTACATGGCTAGAAGCACACCTAAAATATTTACATTAATATCCAAATAATTACATAATAATTATAAATAATATAATTACACAATTAAACATACAAATATATTTTATAAAACATTTTATGTATAAATTATATTATTTAACATAAGTACATATATAATTGCATGCAAGAAAGCTACATACATATATTTATACATCATATTAAAATACATAAAAATATAGATCTATGCTACAACATCATAATAAATACACTAAAATGAATATATAATATCTATATATATTTACTAATTATAAATGAAGAATTTAAAGCATAAATAGTTAGATCTACACATAAACACACCAAATTGAAAAGTTTCACACCGTATCCCACTAGATCTAGGATACGCATGTGACACGAGTCCAACACACAACCAATTGCACCCCGAAGGACACAAACAAGTCACAAATAATATTTATGAACAAATCAAAGTGTCAAAAGTAGATCTATGTGTCCGTGTCAAAATACGACATGTTCAAAGCCCCGTGTCGGAGAAAAACCCCCAAAATGACACGTATCACCAAATAGTTGGGATACGAACCACATGTACCCAAATATGGACACGACACAAGCCCTAAACACATAAGCACATGCCCAATTTATCTATAGGATCAATTGACACACACAACAAAATGTAAATTCGGAATTCCAACAAAATTGACACAAAAAGCACCATAACTTTCTTCATGGGTCTCCTATGAACATAAAACAAAGTCCTATGGGTAGTACATACATATGGGTTGATTTTACATGATTAAATCTCAGATTTAGAAGCTATTTTAATGAAAAAACTGAATTATACCTATTGGGAGATGGATTCCCAATGAAATCTCTAATTGAGATGAACTTGCTTCCAAATTGTAGATCCTTGCTCCTCTTTGTAGATCCTTTCTTCCTTCTTCCAGATCCTTGCTTCTCAACTTTCTAATGGTGAATTGGGAAGAATTTGTGATGAATTTGGTGGGGAATTGGAATAGGAATGGAGGGAATTTAGGAGTGGGAAATTCTAGATCTAGATTTGGAATGAGAATGAGAGGAAAGAGAAATTTCCCCCCTCTTTTATTAGGCCGGCCTTGCCCCTCTCCCAAGCAATTGTAAAATGTCCAATGTACCCCTTGGGGCCTCTCATGAAGAAATAATTAAGGAAGGAAGCTTCTAGTCTAATCACTTAATTAATTTAATCCATCTTCTTAACCATGGACTTTCTAAATGGGCCAAGTCTAACTAATTAATTCATGTTGGTCCATGGGTCCAAACTAAACTAGTTGGGTCCACTAAAATAAGTCCAAAATAATTAAATAATATCTAACAACAATTAAATAATACAACAAAAATTATTTACCATGCACAATATTTATTTAAATAGAAAATTACTAAAATATCCTTTTTTCTAAAATGTGGTAGTGACAACCGTAGACGGGGAGCAATATATAAAGCCGGCTTTTCTCTTCGGGGACATGATTGACAAGCAGTCACAAACGAAGTCCAAGAAAGAACTCTGGGTTTTTCCTGCTGGGAGCGTGGTCTTGTACCTGCCCAAGATGTTGAGGGACTATCCCATCTCGGCGTTCTTCCACGCTACACATCCCAGGAGGATGTCATGGGTACTGACTCCCAATCTTCATGGCCGACCGGGGATTATATTTTACCAGAAAGGATCTGGTCAAGGGTCGTTTGTCAGCCGTCCTTCCGGTTCTGTGGTTCCATTCAGGGGACTGTTCCCGGGCAGTGTCCCGAATGAAGACAGTTCAGTACTCCAGCCGGTGCAACTACCGACTTTCTGTAATAACTTCATGGGTCATGGAGGGGTATACCCCAAGGTGAATCCTGGGTGCAATGGGTGGATCAGCCCAACAAATCTTCGATGGGATCGCTTAGTCGACTGGGCCCTGAAGCATTTTCAAAACGAGCTGGAGAGCATCGATCTGTATGCCGCCGTGAATGCTACCAGTGTTGGGTTGCCTCTCAACCCCAACATGTTTCTGGCCTTGATGGAGCGATATGTCTCGCTCACCGGGACTTTCGCCACTCCACTGGGGGAATTAGGATTGGCCCTCCACGAGATGGCAGAGATTTCGAGACTGCCGATGGGGGATACTCCTTATGAAGAGTATGTTCCCACCAACCGGGAGCTGGGGGATTCAGATCCTCAGGTAGTGGCAGTTTACCAGGAGTTGATGTGTCACTACCTGGCGTGCACCGCCTTTTATGGTGAGCCTTCTGATTTGACTCATACCAACAGATGGACGTCCTACCTCTTCTTTCACCGGGCCAGGACTGCTCAGCCGGAGAAAGTCTTAGAAGGCAAGGATCTGCCTGTGAATTGTCTGAGCATGCTTACTGCTTAGGAAGTCGACGATCTCATGGAAGATGCTAGGGCTCCAGATCAGATCCTCGACGAAGGGGTAGGAAGATATCCTGCAGGCACTAAGGCCTACAGTTATCTGAGGCATTACCGCAGGCCTCTGTCCAAGGAAGCTCAACTGGCTGGCTTCTTCTCTATATGGCTACGCCGACTGGTGGTACCCGGCATCATCGGCGGATCGCATTCACCGCAGCACCTTGTGGCCTGCAGTGCGTCTGGTGTTCGGGGCGAGACTGGGTTTGCTACCTGCCATGGTGTGCCGCATACAAGCTGGCCTGAGGGCCATGACAGAGGGGCTGCTAGCCGATGAAACTCGGCGTGATAGCTTTCCCAGGGTTGAATTACCATACCTGTATCTGATGGGATGGTTAATTCTCCATAACCCCAGGGTTATGTCTCCCGGCACGGGCAGTAGCGCGGGGGGTAGTTTCTTGCTGAACTACAAGAAATCTTCCTGGAATTTGCTCACAGTTTTAGACTGTCGGCGGGCATTGAATTTCGGCCACAGCTGGAAGGTCTTCTGCACTGTCCCTTCCGTACATCGCAATCAATCGGGGGTTAGGCTTGAGGATTCAGGTAGAGAGAAGACTACTCTTTCTCTTGAAGCCTTTAATTGGTTGGTCTGCATTAGACCTTCCCACTTGCTGTACAGAAGTGAAGACCAGTGCTTCTTTGAACCCTACCTGCCTAGTCGGTTTGCCAGACAGTTTGGGTATGATCAGTTGCACGTGGGCAACGCCGTCACCAGCTTCAGGTCCAGAGGTGGACTCATTGATGGAGCGAGGGGATGGCGATATTTTATCATGGGCTGTACTGGGGCAATTTTTACTGTGCCCATCATCACACTCTCCACGGAGCTGCGCATCCTCCATACGTATGCCCAGTTCTATGTGGCAACCAACACCTTCCATCGCGATTTTGACATGGGTGGAAGTTTTATGGTGCCTTCTTCCAAGCATGGGGGAAGAGTCGAAGTCCCTTCGGTTTTTTCTGACGTGGGTGAAGAATCCGTTACTCCGGATGAGCCTCTGGTATCGGTACCGAGGGGTGAAGTACCTCCGCCTGCAGGGACTTTGGTAATCTCTGGGAAGCGAAGGGCTCCTGCTCTGAAGGAGACTTCCCCTCGTAAGAGGAATAAGAAGACGGTTAATCGTCCTCTCCGGATTCCTGGTATTGAGGCTGCTGGAAGTGAGCCTGCATCTCCCCATATTGGGGATGATTCTTTGATTGGAGGTTCCTCGCCTATTAGAGAGGGACCTTCTACAGTTCCGGCTGGCGGTGTCGGAGAATCTCAGCTGGAGGCTGCTGTTGCTGCTACTGCTTCAGGTAGTGGAACGAGGTCCTCTCCAGGGATTAATATAATAAGATTCTGTATACCTTTATCCGGCTCAGTATCGGGAGAGACCCCTGCCGTGCTTGTAAGCGCACCTAGCGAGATTCCAGCCGATGAGCCTCGGTTGGAATTTGACGAGGACCTGGAAGACTACTTACCAGCGTCAGTTAGCAGACCCTTTTCTCCAGGTATGACAACTTGCTTAGCATCATTAAGAAATGATTTAGCTGTACTGGCTGCATATGCGACATATATGCCGTCGTCCATGGGTAAATATCTTCTTCACGCCTCTTCTTTAGGAAAATTAACATTATGTTGATATTAACTCCTTTTGTCTTCTTTTCAGGAGAAGACCTCTTCGGGGAGGGCAATGTATATGCGCCCTTCGGCACTGTTTCAGGTCCTGGTGGCGACACGGAGGTGCTTGATTTTGAAGAGGAAACATCTTCGGGTGTCGGCTTGCCTGTCGAAGAGATTTCGACATCTCAAGAGGAGGACGAGCCTGTCATTGCGACAATGCCTCCTTCGAGTACGCTGGTATCTTCGTCCGGCGTTGGCGCTTCTTCTTTCGTTGCACCACCTGTTGAGGCGATGGCCGTGGCAACATCGTCTGCGGCTGTTCTTGGAGGGGGACTTGCCAATATCGAGGCCACTCCCAGCGCCCATTCGGATCTAGCTGCGCTGACTGAGCAGTATACTAAATTCTTCTACGCCACTTTGAAGATGTTAATATCAATGGTGTTGGCGAAGAATCTGAGCTTTGCGTCGCTGAAGAGGTCCTTCCGGGCCACGATAGTGCCGATCCGAGAATTCAACGACACTAGGGTAGCTGACGCGCTGGAGGAGATAATTAATGGTTTGGAGCAACCCATTAACGAATACTTGCAGATGGCTCGAGGCAACATTGACGGTCTCGTTCAAGCTAGGTACGACTCCCTGACTGCGCAGCTTGCTGAACAGATGGAGCCTCTAAATAAGTCCATCGCAGCTCAACAACAGGAGATGGATGATGAGCGTGTCCAATTAGGGTATATCGTCCCCGAGTTGACCCAGTGCAAAGTCGAGTATGAGGAAGAGGCAGCGAGGGTCCGTATATTGGAAGATGAGCTCGCTCGAGAAGAGGCGAAGGCTCTCTCTTTGACGACAGCCCGAGATGTGTTGAAGGAGCGACGGACGACTATTCAGCAGAACCTGACACATGCAGGTGTTGTCCATGCTGAGTTTGTGCAGGCTTGGTCTGAGTTAGTTGCTTTGAACAATGATGCAGCAAGGTTGGAGCGTGCTCGTGCCGACGTCTTGAACTCCCGGGATGAGAGGATGGCCGTACTGGCGCAGCAGCTTCGCGACCTGATCGCTCCCCCAAAATGATGTACTTTTGCTTTAGCTTTTCAATATACTTTCGCTCTTTTTTTGGGAATAATAAAGAGGCTTTCATCTGACTTTGTGGACCCATCATTTCGGAATGTAAATGACATGTTTGGGTGAAAGTGATATCAGAGGTAATATGGACGTGATATACTCTCGGTAAGCTTTAGCAGGACATATCTATTCAGAGGTTATATGGACATAATAGAATATGATTTGACAGGACATATCTATTCAGAGGTTATATGGACATGATAGGATATGCTTGGACTAAAGTTTGTACACAAAACACTATCAGAGGTAGTATGGACGTGATAGGTCTTGACGTTCCAAATTAGTTAAACATAGCTATTCAGAGGTAATATGAACATGATAGAATACGATCCAACTAGTTTCGTTTTGGAAGTAGTTTTGTCAGAATGAGGTTTTCTCCATATTCCACTTGAGCAGAGGAGGTTAAGCATAGTACATTTTCAGGAATTTGCCATTGATATGAGCCATTAGCAGGTCTCCATTAGGCCGGGCTAACCTGTAAGCGCCGTTTGAGAACGTTGTCTCGATCACATAAGGGCCTTCCTATTTGGGCTGGAATTTGCCCTTGCTCCTGTGAGTAAGAATCATCGACCTTCTTACAGCTAAAACTAACTCGCCGACTTTGAACACTCTTTCCTTTAATTTTTAATTAAAAGCTCTGGAAATGCGTGCTTGGTAGAGCGCGATGCGCTGTTGAGCTTGGAGGCATTTTTCGTCTAATCCTTCTAGCTCTTGAAGCCTTAACAGGTCATTTTTTTCTTGAGTCAACTTATTAGTCACGGCTATCCTGAGTGACGGGATTTGAATCTCGATGGGGAGAACTGCTTCGCTCCCGTAGACCAATGAGAATGGTGTGCAACCTGTTGGTGCTCGTACCGTTGTGCGGTATGCCCAGAGACATCCTCCCAGCTTCTCATTCCAATCCCTTTTGTTCGAAGAGACGAACTTCTTCAAGAGCTTGATAATGGTTTTGTTGAAAGCTTTCGCCAAACCATTAGCAGCAGGATTATATGCCGTAGAGGCGACATTTTGTATCCGATTTTTATCGCAAAATCGATAAAACACTTGGCTGATGAATTGAGGCCCATTGTCATGAACTATCCTTCGGGGAATCCTAAAGCGATAACGTGATGCTTGATGAAGCTGATCACATTAGATGCCTTCACCTCAGCAAGGGGGATAGCTTCTGCCCATTTGGAGAAATAATCCGTGATGGCCAGTATGAACCGGTGACCTCTGGAGGAAGACGGGTGAATAGGACCAATGATATCCATACCCTATGCTTCGAAAGGCCAGGACGCAACCGTAGGGTATAGACATTCAAGAGGTTGATGGATAAAGTCTGCATGGACCTGACAGGCTCTGCAGTGTCTTGCATACTTTATTGCATCTGTGATCATGGTAGGCCAGTAATAGTCCATTCTCCTGATGCGATCTTGTAGCTTAGGACCGGGTTGATGCGCTCCGCATACGCTGTCGTGGGCTTCACGGATAATCTGCTGTGCTTCATCACCAGAGAGACATCGTAATAATAGTCCGTCATGAGACCGGCGATATAGACATTGTGAAGACGCGTCGAAGTAGAAGCGTAATGATCGTCTTTTGACGGATACTGCTTCTTTAGGATCTTCTGGCAAGATTCCGTATGCTACAAAATCTATAAAGGGACTTCTCCAGTCTCTCCTGGGAGGATCTGTGTCCACCGCATAGCTGTATTCTATGTGAAAGTTATTTTTCATAGAGAATAAATCTCTGCTAAGAAGGATTACCGAATTTTGCCTTCTTATAGGGGTAGCTAAATCGGCAGCTAGACTGGCTAGGGCATCTACTTCCAGATTCTGAGATCGAGGTACATGCTCTAGGAAGAATCCTTTGAATGTCATGGCTATCTCGACCATTGCTCGGTGATAGGGGATGAGGTCTGGATTCCGGACTTCATATATTCCTCTGACTTGATTGACGATCAGCAGAGAATCACCGAAAGTTTCGAGAGATTCGACGCCCAATTCTTTAGCAACTTGGAGGCCGATTAGTAGAGCGTTATACTCTGCTACATTGTTGGAACATGGCTCGCTAAGCGAGTATGCTCGGTAGATGACGAGCTTATCAGGAGTAACCAGGATAATTCATACTCCTGAAACCACATTTCCCCTGGGACCAGTCCTGAGGCCCCATCGAAGAACAGTTGCCATGCATCACTTTCCATTGCGGAATTACATTCTGCAACTTCGTCGGGAATGTCCTCGTACAGTTTGGAGGCCTCCGGGATCGGATGAGCAGCTAGAAAGTCAGCCAATGCTTGGCCTTTGACGAACTTCTAAGGGACTTACACCATGTCATATGGCGTTAATAACATCGCCCAAGTCGCGAGTCGGGAATTAAGAACACTTGGCTTGTTCATCAGTACCCGCAGAGGATTGATCCTGGAGATGATGTGAATGGTTTGGCCTGTGACATAGTGTCGCATTTTCTGAATAGCGAACATCAGAGCCAAGCGTTCTTTCTTCACTGGATTATACCGGTGTTCGGCTCCGACCATCATCCTGTTGAGGTAGTAGATAGCCTGCTCATGACCCATATCGTTCTTTTGTGCGAGAAGAGCTTCCAAAGAATGATCCATCGCTCGAACATATAGCACGAACTGTCTTCCTATGACAGGAGGCACCAGAACTGGCGGACTAGTGAGGTAGCGCTTGATATCACCGAACGCTTGCTGACAGGCTTCGTCCCATACGAAGGATACACCTTTCTTCATGAGACGAGAAAAGGGCTGATATCTCCCAGAGAGGTTGGATATGAATCTCCGGATATAAGCCAGACGACCTTGAAATCCCCTGAGTTTCCTCAGATTATGGGGCGGTCGCATTTCTAAGATGGCCTTGACTTTGTCAGGGTCCACTTGAATGCCTTTGGCGGTAATGACAAATCCCAAAAATTTGCCACTTGATACACCCAGGAAGGACTTTGTAGGATTTATTTTGAGTTGATGTTGGCGCATTAACTCAAACACTGTCTTCAGGTCTTGGATGTGATTATCCTTGAGGCGACTTTTGACAGCTACATCGTCCACGTAACACTCCACTGTCTTGCGTAAATGCTCATGGAATATGTTACTCATAGCCCGTTGGTACGTAGCCCCGGCATTCTTCAATCTGAAGGGCATGACCGTATAGCAATATACCCCCAGTGGTGTCCGGAAGCCAGTATGCTTCTCGTCTTCAGGATGCATCTTGATCTGATTGTATCCTGAAAATTCGTCCATGAAAGACATACGTTCAAAACCGTATGTATTGTCAATCATGACGTCTGTGATGGGAAGAGGATACTCGTCCTTGGGGCAGGCTGCGTTCAGATCTCGGTAATCGATGCAGACTCGTACTTTCCCATTCTTCTTCATGACCGGGACAACATTGGCGACCCAGTCGGGATGTTGTTCTTCCCTGATGAAGCCGTATGCTATCAACTTCTTGATTTCAGCTTCAATGGCGTCCATCATATCCGGGCAGAACCGGCGTTGGTGTTGCTTCACAGGCTTTGAATCGGGCAGTATATTAAGCTTATGAGTAGCCACATTTGGATCAAGGCCCGGCATATCCTCATAATTCCACGCAAAGACGTCGATATATTCTTTTATCAGCCAGATAACTTCTTCCCTTTCAGCTGGGGAAAGATTGTTACTGATAAATATGGGCTTTGGTGAAAGTTCATCCCCAACGTCAATCTGGATAACTTTATCTTCAGTGGGAGGTTCTCTCTGCTCGAAGTGGAACTCCCATTGTGTATCCATTTGCTGAGCCCAAGCGTCATTTTCAAATATCTCAGATTCTTGTTCGTCTGATTTGAAGGAATCCGTCACTACCATATTTGCTGATAATGTTTGCTCGAGAGCGTGAGATGAGTCAGAGGGCGACGAGCCATCTTGAAAAGAGGAAAAAATATCCTCGTTTGACTCGGAAGTTGCAAGGGAGACGGCATACCCTAACCCGAAACGAGTTTGTTGATAGTGGGGATCGCCGAGCAGCGGTATTCGTCTGCCTTTCCCCTAGTTGAGACCTGGTTCCAGCTTCAAGTCGTAACCCATACTTTGCATGATCTTCAAAGCTTGCGGGCTGTACCTGTGAACTTGCATTTTACCAGCATCGTCATCGAAGGAATCTTCTTGTATAGTATGTTCGTTGCGCATGCGACCGAAGACTATTGAACACTGACCGTTGTGGGCAGGTGGAACAATAAAGATAGAATCCTCATGTGGTCCATATATCATGATGACATTGGATGATGACGCCACTTCCCATATGTACGGATGATAGGAATCTATAGCTGCCAAGAATTTTTGTGCTATAGATTCTATATCGTTATGGGGGGATTCCTGATTTGGAATCCGAGCGTCGATATAATGGAAAAGAGGTCCTTTATTATTATCAGAAACCGCATTCCTGGTTGCATTTACATCACTCGGCTGCTCATTGCGCCGAAGGTTGATGACCAAGGGCGGAGGCTTCTGGTTCAAAGTGATCACTAGAGGATCACCCCCTTTTCCTGACCTGGTTCGGTTCAGGCGGATAGCCAAAGGCTTTATGACTTTTGGACGAGTGGTTTGCCCTTTCACTTTGATTGACAGAGGTTGCTTGGCAGAGGGTTCTTCTGGCTCCCAGTGGGATTCTTTCTCTACTTGGGCTGACACCTCTTCCGTGTAGTCTTGAGAGTATAACACGACATCAGAGTAGTAGAATTCTACTCCTTTAAACGGGTTCAGGTCAGCAACCTCCGTTTGTACTGTTCCTTGGGCGTCTACATATTTAAAGCATTGATGTAGAGTCGAAGGAACGATGTTGTGGTCGTGGATCCAAGGTCTTCCCAGCAGAATGTTGTAGGACACCTCTGAATCGATGACGTAACACGTAGCCACCGATCTAAGGTTGCCAATCTGGATCCTCAAGCGAATTTTCCCCAACGGCTTACTTCTTCCTGCGTTGAAACCCACGATTGTAGTGGTGGTGTAAGCCAATTCGCTGGTAGGAATCCTCAGCGGTCTAAGCAGACTATGAGGAATGATGCTGATTGATGATCCCGGATCTATGTGAATCCGGTCGACCTCCATGGAACTGACGTACCCGGTGTGGTAGAGGGGTCGGTCATGTCTGTTATGTTTTAACAGCATGTCGTCTTGAGTGAAAGTGATGTTTGGGACCACCTCCATCACACTGTGGCATCGAGGATACGCCACGGGTTCTTCGTCAGGGGACTTGAGCTGGGTCAAGTATGTATCCGCCTGCATTAATGCTTCACTCAGGGCTAGACGAGTGTCTTGGGAGAGCCTGAGTAGCTCGAAGATGGACAACCTGGCTGGTGTATTAGCCAGTTGGGCCTGGATGTCGAAGTTGTACGGCTTCTCTAAACCTTTGTTTTGAATGTTTTTCACAGGTTTATCGAAGCGCACTTCTTTTTGCTTCCCCTTGTCCGCCAAAGTTGGTCTCGAAGGACCGGCCTCTGGTACAATGTGCTCTGGTTCTGAAGGCTTGGCAGTTGAAGCGCCTGCCGGTGCATCTTTCTGACCCGCTCCGTAGTCCTTGAGGTAAGCCTTCCCTGAACGGGTTGCTGTAGCTAAAACCTCGTCTTCGTCTGATGTCGAAGAAGTTGCAACCATATGACATGGTTTGCATTTGGAGTTCTTCCTAGACTTAGCCTTAGTAGCATTAGTCTCTCTCTCGAGCTCCGACACCAAATCTGGATGAACCCACATAATCTTGCCTCGCTGGGTAGTTATAGCGCCCCGTTCTCCCGGTACGGAGAGCGCGGCTAAGAAACACAAGTCGGTATCGTTCGATCGGGATAGATTGAATTAAGAAATCGTCCTCGTTATGGATTTGTTTCTTCGGAATCGATTCCTATATTCAGTGGACTGCGCCCCAAGGATCGGCTTAGCGGCAGAGTCAGGAGGGACCTCTCCGCTGCTATCTTTTATGCCTCGGTTTTTGATGTCGCTTGTTGCTTTCGTGCTTTGAGTTGGTTTTGGGATTTGCTTGTTTTCCTTGAACGGTTTCGATGGTCTTCATTATTTTCGTTCATTGACTTGTACTTCTATTCCGAGATTGGAAAGAGAGGAAGAAGTATTAATCGAGCTGTTCGTATGCAGGTGAACGAGCAGTAGGCGGCTTGCGAGCGGAGTCGTGAAGCGCCTCTTTCCTTCTCCTTTCCAACAATCTAAGTGAGTGGCTACCAACCCGATTAGCTAGCCCTACTTCCAAGCTTCGCACCTAAAATCTGCAATCTCCTTGCCCCGATCAAACGATACCAAGTAATAATAAAAGAAACCAAGATAAAAAAGAATAGACTTGGATCATTATGCTTGTCAATAATTTATGAACGGTTATCATCTTGTATGCTAGTTCGTTTATAACTGTTCTATGAATCGTGCTAAGTATGGAATATGCTAGTTATGAAACAACTGTCAGGAAGACTATGCAAAACCGTTATGCTATGGAACTATCTCTATGAGTGTGGTTTGATCACGGACAACTTGTGCACAAGGTATGTTATGAGTTCTGCGGACGGTCACCGGGGCGCTGGGACCGATCCGATCCGGACGGAACGTATGTATAGTCGTCTGTATCGTCGGATTGAGGCGTGCAGCGGGGGCTCGCCACCCGCGTTGCAACCCTTCCGTCCTGAGACTATAAATCGTCCTTCGTGGTATTATGCCAGTGATCCTCTGTATATTTAAACCTGTTGCAAACTAACTTGTGTCTTCATGGCAGGGAAGGCATGGTAAGTATTGTGCAGGTAATTCAGACGGGCAGGTAAAATCCACCGAACGGTGGCACGTTCATTTCAGTAAATTCTATATGCTGCTTACTTGTAAATGAACTAAGGCAAGATAGAAACCCACAAATATGCATGCTTCATTAAAACAACATGTTGATTGGTAAAGTCAGGCTAGCTCGCCTTCACCAGTATGTTTCGACATGCTGACCCTCGTTGAAACAGGTTCTCCGCACCAAGGCGAACCGAGCGAGGTGCCGAAGTCGTCTACCCGATCCAGTCCAGCGGTTGACGCATCTTCACCGCGCCCCTTTGAAGCATTTTGAAGACAGAAGCCTGCAACTCTTCATACACAAATGCAGCTCCGTGGCAAAGCTATCCTCCAGCCAGGAGGTCTATATCTTTTGAAGTTTAGTAAAGGGATATAATGTACAGGACTGCTATCTCATTTTGAGTCATCTCTTTTGTAAGCCGTTCGGCATATTAGCTAACTCGTTCAAGAGTTTGTAATAGATGTTCATTATCAATAAAGAGAACTTTTCCATGTTTCAAATCTGTGTTTCAATTTATCTACGTACTCTGAATATGTGCTTGCTATGCAAATCATTAAAGCCTTGTGTGGGCGCAACTCCAGGCCCGCACGGTGGTCACGATTCGGGGGACGCCTCAAACGATTCTACGAAATCGGGTCATGACATAATGGTATCAGAGCACAGATTCAAGTTCCTTAGAATTCGTGCTGGAAAAGTTTCTTTAACGATCAAATTCCTGTGCGAACTCTTGAACTCGCTAGGCCAAAATGAGATGCGTTCATGCAATAAGTCCATAATACATTATGATTCTAATGTAAATTACCTTCTTTTGAAGGAATGGTACCAGCGCAATCTGTAGCGCAAGCACCGAATGAAACACAAGAGAGTAGTTCGGGCACTTCGGGAAGCTCGCGGAGCCAGCGAGGCATGTCTCAAGTCGACCCGCTAGAGCGGGTGATGCAAATGTTAGAATCGCAACGACAAAGAGATAATGCTCGCCAAGCCAAGTTCAAAAGCAATTTAGAGACCCGATTCTCAGTCCAACAAAAGCAGGTAGATACCCTGCAATAGATCGTTCAGACTTTGGCTGCCAACTATTCCACCGCAACAGTAATGACTCCGGTGGAACAGCCCATGCTTGAAGCAGAGACGCCATTAATCCCAAGGCCGAGGGACGTGACTGCCTTCAACTTGGGACACTTCAAGAAAGTCTGCAACACCCCATTCAACGGTACTGAGGACCCAGTGGTAGCTCTAGATTGGCTAGCCGAGCTTGAAGATCACTTCGCTCTGCTAGAGGTCCCCGAAGACAAGTGCGTCGCCTGCGCGCAACTTTAGCTCCGCCTCAATGCACACGATTGGTGGAACGTGCATCGACGATCTCTCCAATTTGATCACGTAGAGGAGGCAATCTTGTGGACGACCTTTCGTGCCGCGTTCGAAGAGGAGTTTATACCCCCTCCAGTACAACGTCAAATGGAAAACGACTTTGTGCAACTGAGGCAAGGCAGGATGACAGTTAAAGAGTATTCCGCCGAATTCAATCGACTCTCCAAATTCGCTAGGGCCTATTTACCTGATGCACCGAGTCGAGCTAGAAGGTTTGAAGGTGGTTTACGCCCTGCCATCCATGCGCACGTGGTCAATAATCAGTATGGGATAATGCGTGAAGTCATGAATCATGCCTTATCGCTTGAACCACAATATCCTCATGTTGCTGCCGGCGCTGTGCATACATCCAGTCACAAACGCCAAAGCAACGACGGAGGAAACAACGCTCCAAAGCGACATAACAACGGTGGTCATCACAAAGGGAACCAGAGACCATACTGTGATTTCTACAGAAGACGTGGGCACACTACCGATAGATGTTACAGCAAGAAAGGTCTATGCTTCAACTGTGGCGGGCCAGGCCACGTAGCTCGGGATTGTCCACTCCCCTCTAAGCTCCTGCCTCAACCAAATCCATAACGGTTGGTTCTGTTCTTAATTTTTGGGACAAAACTTCCAATTAGTTGGGTAGGATGTAGCGCCCCGTTCTCCCGGTGCGGAGAGCGCGGCTAAGAAACACAAGTCGGTATCGTTCGATCGGGATAGATTGAATTAAGAACTCGTCCTCGTTATGGATTTGTTTCTTCGGAATCGATTCCCATATTCAGTGGACTGCGCCCCAAGGATCGGCTTAGCGGCAGAGTCAGGAGGGACCTCTCCGCTGCTATCTTTTATGCCTCGGTTTTCGATGTCGCTTGTTGCTTTCGTGCTTTGAGTTAGTTTTGGGATTTGCTTGTTTTCCTTGAACGGTTTCGATGGTCTTCATTATTTTCGTTCATTGACTTGCACTTCTATTCCGAGATTGGAAAGAGAGGAAGAAGTATTAATCGAGCTGTTCGTGTGCAGGTGAACGAGCAGTAGGCGGCTTGCGAGCGGAGTCGTGAAGCGCCTCTTTCCTTCTCCTTTCCAACAATCTAAGTGAGTGGCTACCAACCCGATTAGCTAGCCCTGCTTCCAAGCTTCGCACCTAAAATCTGCAATCTCCTTGCCCCGATCAAACGATACCAAGTAATAATAAAAGAAACCAAGATAAAAGAGAATAGACTTGGTTCATTATGCTTGTCAATAATTCATGAATGGTTATCATCTTGTATGCTAGTTCGTTTATAACTGTTCTATGAATCGTGCTAAGTATGGAATATGCTAGTTATGAAACAACTGTCAGGAAGACTATGCAAAACCGTTATACTATGGAACTATCTCTATGAGTGTGGTTTGATCACGGACAACTTGTGCACAAGGTATGTTATGAGTTCCGTGGACGGTCACCGGGGCGCTGGGACCGATCCGATCCGGACGGAACGTATGTATAGTCGTCTGTATCGTTGGATTGAGGCGTGCAGCGGGGGCTCGCCACCCGCGTTACAACCCTTCCGTCCTGAGACTATAAATCGTCCTTCGTGGTATTATGCCAGTGATCCTCTGTATATTTAAACATGTTGCAAACTAACTTGTGTCTTCATGGCAGGGAAGGCATGGTAAGTATTATGCAGGTAATTCAGACGGGCAGGTAAAATCCACCGAACGGTGGCACATTCATTTCAGTAAATTCTATATGCTGTTGTAAATGAACTAAGGCAAGATAGAAACCCACAAATATGCATGCTTCATTAAAACAACGTGTTGATTGGTAAAGTCAGGCTAGCTCGCCTTCACCAGTATGTTTCGACATGCTGACCCTCGTTGAAACAGGTTCTCCGCACCAAGGCGAACCGAGCGAGGAGCCGAAGTCGTCTACCTGATCCAGTCCAGCTGTTGGCGCATCTTCACCGTGCTCCTTTGAAGCATTTTGAAGATAGGAGCCTGCAACTCTTCATACACAAATGCAGCTCCGTGGAAAAGCGATCCTCCAGCCAGGAGGTCTATATCTTTTGAAGTTTAGTGAAGGGATATAATGTACAGGACTACTATCTCATTTTGAGTCATCTCTTTTGTAAGCCGTTCGGCATATTAGCTAACTCGTTCAAGAGTTTGTAATAGATGTTCATTATCAATAAAGAGAACTTTTCTATATTTCAAATCTGTGTGTCAATTTATCTGCGTACTCTGAATATGTTCTTGCTATGCAAATCATTAAAGCCTTGTGTGGGCGCAACTCCAGGCCCGTACGGCGGTCACGATTCGGGGGATGCCTCAAACGATTCTACGGAATTGGGTGGTGACATAATGGTATCAGAGCACAGATTCAAGTTCCTTAGACTTCGTGCTGGAAAAGTTCCTTTAACGATCAAATTCCTGTGCGAACTCTTGAACTCGCTAGGCCAAAATGAGATGCGTTCATGCAATAAGTCCATAATACATTATGATTCTAATATAACTTACCTTCTTTTGAAGGAATGGTACCAGCGCAATCTGCAGCGCAAGCACCGAACGAAACACAAGAGAGTAGTTTGGGCACTTCGGGAAGCTCGCGGAGCCAGCGAGGCATGTCTCAAGTCGACCCGCTAGAGCGGGTGATGCAAATGTTAGAATCGCAACGACAAAGAGATGATGCTCGCCAAGCCATGTTCGAAAGCAATTTAGAGACCCGATTCTCAGTCCAATAAAAACAGGTAGATACCCTGCAACAGATCGTTCAGACTTTGGCTGCCAACCATTCCACCGCAACAGCAATGACTCCGGTGGAAGAGCCCGTGCTTGAAGCAGAGACGCCACAAATCCCAAGGCCGAGGGACGTGACTGCCTTCAACTTGGGACACTTCAAGAAAGTCTGCAACACCCCATTCAACGGGAATGAGGACCCAGTGGTAGCTCTAGATTGGCTAGCCGAGCTTGAAGATCACTTCGCTCTGTTAGAGGTCCCCGAAGACAAGCGCGTCGCCTGCGCGCAACTTCAGCTCCACCTCAACGCACACGATTGGTGGAACGTCCATCGACGATCTCTCCAATTTGATCACGGAGAGGAGGCGATCTTGTGAACGAACTTTCGTGCCGTGTTCGAAGAGGAGTTTATACCCCCTCCAGTACAACGTCAAATGGAAAATGACTTCGTGCAACTGAGGCAAGACAGGATGACAGTTAAAGAGTATTCCGCCGAATTTAACCGACTCTCCAAATTTGCTAGGGCCTATTTACCTGATGCAGTGAGTCGAGCTAGAATGTTTGAAGGTGGTTTGCGCCCTGCCATCCATGCGCACGTGGTCAATAATCAGTATGGGACAATGCGTGAAGTCATGAATCACGCCTTATCGCTTGAACCACAATATCCTCATGTTGCTGCCGGCGCTGTGCATACATCCCAGGTTTTGTCTGCGTGGTTGCCGCAGTCTTTTGTCTGGACGTATTGATCGCCAGAGCTTCTTTTCCTTTGGAACTGCGAGGATGGTCGCCGTTGAGGGATGACCTCTTGCCTCTGTCGGAGGTAGAGATCATGATGCCATTGTCACGCGCCTTGCGACTGTTGTCCTCGGCGGCTACCGCTGAGATGATGAACGAGGGCCAATCATGGAACTGATATGGTCCTGTGAACACCGAGATCACGGGAAGAAGGTTCTTCCTGCAAATGTCCACAAATGCAGAGTCTGGAACTCCGGGAGACATCTGTAAAGTGGCTTGACGAAAACGTTCGATGAAGGTGCGAACATCCTCTTTTTCCCTCTGCTTGACTTCGATGAGAGAGGCCATAGACATGTCCATCCCTCCTTCGTAGAATCTTGCGAAGAATAAGGCCTAGAAGTCGTCGAAGGAAGTAATGCAGTTGTCCGCCAGGCTACGGTACCACTGATAAGCCACTCCTGAGAGACAGCCCTTGAACACCCGAGTGAGGAGGGCGTCATTCCCTTGTAGCAACACCGTCATCATGCTGAAGTAGTTCATGTATCGACTTGGTGATGTTTTTCCCTCGAACAGAGCCATGGTCTGTGGTTTGTATCTAGGAGGGAAATGGGCCTCTTCCCAGATAGCCGGATAAGGCTGGTTGATTCCCAATTTCTTGAGCTGATCTTTGTGCTTCAAGGCATCGAATTGGGCTTTCAACTCCCGTACTGCCTGCATCGGATTATCAGCAGGTAGCGGGACCGCGGAGTGGTGAGGAATTGGTTGCATTAACACATTCTCCGGGTGAGGAAGCGGAGGAACAGCTGAATTTTGATCTAGAGCAGGCTCCTGGATCGTGTTGGATGGTGGTAAGTCCACCCCCACACGTGTCTGAGTTGGCGGGACCGATGCCTGAGCCATAGCAGTTGTGTGCTGAGTTAGCATCATCTGGTGCATGTTCTCCATCATGGATTGCATTTCTTTCAGAGATGACTCCAGTGTAGTAATGCGTTGCTCAACGCTTCCTGGCGGGGAAGCTTCCTCGTGTTCATCTCCAATGGCATAAACTCCCATCTTCCTGGGTGTCATCGAATGATGAGTATAGGTCTCTGTAGAAGTTGACTATATACTTTTGGCGTCTGATTCGGGAGACTGGCGACCCCCAGCATCGGAATCAGAAGAGTACGAAGCCGGTTGTCACGACCTCGAACGAGTATTTTGGAATATCCCAGCTTCGGTGTTCCTAAGGAGCATGTTGAATCTCCTTCGGCTCGGAGTTCTAGAGGGCTGACGTCTCGAGCCCGACCTTCCTCCAGGTATATATGAAGCCATGTTCACAGATGCATGCGTGGGTTCTTCTTCCTGAAAAGATGGAGAGTAGCTCAACCGGTCGAAAACCGACCGTTTTGCTTCAGAACAACAATAATTAATTACAATCCTATGACTATTACAACAGTGCTCACTAGGAGGAGTAATAGACATGCTGGAAGGTCCCCTCTCGTTGCACTTCTGGATCAGATACTTGCACAGGTCAGGAGGAGTTGCAGAAGAAGAAGACGATGGCTCGCTCCTTCTGTTCACATCGGTGGGCATGCGGATGTTGGGAACCATAGTTTTCCCTGTGCCACCCGTGTACAACAGGTTGGCCATCTGGGTGGCAGATAATCCCCGAGGAGGGTGTCTTTCCGCAAATGGAGCCTTCTTTACGCTTAGGGACTTCGCCTGGCGTAATTTAGAGCTCTGTTTTGGTTGGCGTAAAGCTGAGGAGGTCCTCAGTCGGCCATCATCTCCTCGCGTAATCTGGAGGGCGGGCAGATTGTTCCCTTGCTGGCGTAAAGGCCGAGAATTTGAGTAGTATGCCGCTTGCTTTCCCTTGCGTGGATTGCAGGTATCATCTGCCATTCCGCGGAAGGCCGATGCATTTTTATGTGCGGAGTACGTTTGGGATTCCTGATTTGGCGCTGAGGCATTATCAGGAATCTTGCCTATTCCGCCAGAGACGGGAGGCAGAATTGTACGCGCAGAGCGCGATGTATACTTCTGGGTTAGCGCTGAGGCATTGTCAGAAGTTTTGTCCGCCCTGTCAGAGATAGGCGACTGAATTTTACGCGCAAGGCGCGGAGGAAGCAATGCTACAACCTCGTTGGTCGGAGAGATCGGAGATATCGGAGAGTCCACAGGAATGGTAGAGGATGTCTTGGGCATCCAGACCTTATGCAGCTTCCTGTTGTTTTGGACAGAGAGAGAGTGTGAGAGCTACCCCTTGTTCGGAGCATATCTTCGTAGCAGACTGGTCGAACTGGACGACTAGTGTCTTCTTCACGGATCCCACGGATACCGTATCGTGTTGAGCAATTGCTTCCTCATCAGAAGAGAAAGAATTCCCCAGCAGAGTCGCCATCTTGTTTCGGATAAAATAAATGAAAGGATCGTAAAAGAAAACGACAGGTTCTTTTATTACGAAAGAAAACTATTTTCTTCTTTGGTTTACAAACAAGCTTGTACAATATTAATCTATACGAGGATGTAGAAGTACAATTTATTTAATCTGGGTAGATATTGCTATGGGTGTCTGATCTGCAGTCGATCACTTTAGCCCTTGGACCACACGATGATGAAGAAGTGCCGTAGAAGATGAAGAACAGCTTCGAAGGTTGCGAAAGAGGATGGATGTACGATGCCAAAGTCGTCGATCACTACGCTTTGCCTGAGCTCTGGATTCTTCTCTCTCAAAGGACCTTTTTACTCTCTTTTTCTCTTCAATTTGTCGACCTTGGATCTGATATTGGATTTCTTGACCAATTTTCTGACCTTTTCCTCTGTTGATAGAGGTCTCTATTTATAGAGTTTTAGTGACAGTGACCACTCAAACGGTGTAGAAACCGAGTAGTGGAAAGTACAGCACCCTTTTACACGACGGTTAAAATAACCAATGCCCGCGTATAGATGATCTTTTGAATGAGCGTGTGACGCGTGTCCAACTAAGAGACAACGCGTATAACTGCTGCAAAGATCACGGCATAGAAGCCACGTTGGTGGGTATCCCTCACGTAGAAGAGGTTGGCGTAGAAGCCAATAGCTGTCACCATGGCGTAGAAGCCAAATAGTTATCAAACCGACATAGAAGCCGAATAGGCGTAGAAGCCGAATAGGCATAGAAGCCGAAATGGTCATAGAGGCCGAGTAGGCATAGAAGCCGAGGGGACATAGAAGCCGAGATAATATGGACGTCTTAGTCGGAATTACGGCTTTTGGAGATATAATCAAATCTCTAGCATTTAATGCGGAGATCTGCCCCCATCCTGTGCATTAAATGCAGATGCTTGTCTTTAAGATTTGCCATCATTCTGCACATTAAATGCAGATACGCACCTCGAATCCTGTACGAAGAATAACCGCTGACGTGGCAGTCTGTTTGTCTTCTAGGGAGCGTAAGAAGCTCATGTCTGCCTGTGTAAAACTAGGCAGCGTATTCCCTTTTACGCGTAAGAGTAGTTTACGCAAAGAAGATGTCACTAAACGACGGTTCGGTGTCATTTAATCAAATTCCCTGCATTAAATGTGGAGATCCGCCATCATCCTGCACATTAAATACAGAGGCATATTTTGAAGGTCTGCCACCCTTCTGTGCATCAAACGCAGAGACGTGCCTCGGGCATCTGTTAGTATTCGGCACTTTAAATGCAGAGACGTGCCTCGAGAAACTGTCACCGCTCTGCGCATTAAATGCAGAGACGTGCCTCCAGCCCTGTATGAAGTATAGCTTTTGACGTGGCAGGCAGTTTATCTTCTGCAGAGCGTAAGAAGATCACGTATGCCTGTGTAAAACTAGGCAGCGTATTCCTTCGTACACGTAAAAGCGGTTTACGCAAAGAAAATGGCAGTAAATGACAGCCTGGGTTGCAGTATCGCGCCATCATTATAGCCGTCGCCTGGGTAGTCGAGTAGTACTCTTTGTCAGAAGTCCAGACGTCAGGTTCATTGCATGATCTAACAGGTTTATTTTGAAGAATACGAAGCGTTCCTCGAATACTTCAATGCTGTATTGAAAGCGGATGAGTTTTGCGCCATAAAGGCGATGAAGCACCCTGTTTACGTTGAAGCAGCCTGGACACACTGCATTACGCGGATGTTCCTTGAGCCTATATTTCACGCTGTGCTTAGCGGAAAAGCTCTGTTGCACGTTTGATGGCTCTGAGGTCCTCTGTTTACGCTGCCCTGCATCAACATGCTGCGTAGAGCTATCCAGCGTATTTTTTATGCTTCTACAGGTGCGCAACGTGTCTCGTGAGTCATATCATTCTCTAAAGACTCTAGCATGCATCTAGTAGACTATCTTCTTAGCATCTCTCTCTCTCTCTCTTATTAATAAATAACATCTTATCGGGTGAATGGGATAGAAGCATATACGAAAACAAGACTTCTCTATGAAAGCATTTAATATAAGAGAGCATGTTCGATAGCATGAATATCACTTATTCAGTGATTCTTACCCTTTCGTTGAATGATTATCCTTACAGCAAACATACAAGTTAGCAATGATATACATAAGCACATATGTTCTATTCTCTGTCCGTCTCTGCATCAACAGTTAGATATACAAGAAGGCTAACCTAGCATGCGATCTAACTACATGATGGTTCATAGGAAACCCATGCTCTATATACATGAACACCCCCTGATCGTGAGGACTTCATTGCCTCAGGGTGTTCCTCTGATCCCCCCTAGGAGAATGATCCCCAGTGCCCCAGAAACCGTTCGTGGGATTACCCATCTGCACAAGTTGTCTAAAGATTGATGCATAAAATGCAGCTCTATTATATAAACTCTTACTATGCAGTAGTTCAATAAACAAGTATATAGTCAATGTCTTCTCTTCTATCTCTTGTGCGGATAGGCCGCCATCTCTATCTCTATGCAGACTGGCCACCATCTCTCTGATACCGTTCAAACATTTCAATATCTTCTATGAAAAAATATAACAGTCTCTATTTAAGCAATCATGGAAGCAGTTCTCCATTTCTTTTAACTAAGTATGTAATCCTACTCTTTCTTTCTTTAGCATACGATGGAAACATATAAACATTCTTTTACTCTTATTTATTAGCATGGCAGCGGTTCGTTCGTGTTACTTTTATATCTCACGGTGCACTGTCACAAGAGTTAGGCTTCATATTATTGCCATAAAACTGATTCTAAGGCAAGACTAGAAAGATAACTTAATAAATGGTGCACGGAACCTATATAACGTGTTTTGATTTTTTTAAGTGGACGAGAAGCCTCCCCACCAGTGCATTCATGTACTGATAACCCACCAGATTGCTTACAGGGTGCGGAAGAACCTCGTTTGGTGCAGAAACCCCCTCGTGCGTGCTAAGGCTTGGATGTAACACCCCGTTCCGTTCAAGCGGACTGCCGATTCAAACGGCAAAAGTGCAATATCCCGACCCGCTTTGCTCAGGCGAGAATACTCGTTTGAGGCAAAGGATATCCAGACTTGTCCCTACAGGATTTCGGCTTAGGCTTTAAGAGGCTCGCTTGACGTATCGCTCTACCGAGACGAATCATCGCTAAGGTGGGTGGCTACGGTGAACTTGTCTTTGGTTAGCTAGCACACATAAAATCTGGAATGATATATGCTATTCGCTAGGTGAATCACCCCTGCATGCTAATAAGAATACAACGCACCTAGCTAAGGGAATAATCCCAACTTGTATTTCTTGTGCTAGAACATGGAAATTGAAGTATTGATTATATTCAGACCCTCGCATGCTAAGTTCCCTTACGGTTTCACCTCTCAGCTTACCTTCGGGTCCGAGTCAACATGTTGCTTAAGTTCCTTAGAAACGAATGCTTGCTTTCTTGCAAATGTCTAACATTATTGTATGGTTTATGCATTGAGTCAGCTAGGAGACTATCAAATAGCTATTCTGTGCAATTGAACCTGCAAGTATCCGGGAACATTGGGTCGCCAAGGCAATCCCTGAACCAGGGGCACGCATCAAGGCAATGAATAACTGAACGAGAATCCTATCATATTGCAACAGAATGATAATCACATCAAGTTTACATATGAACGATAATTACGTCATGTAACGAATGAATCCCAACTCATGGAGCAAACACTCGGTTCAGATCATGAATCATGGATTATCATATCAAGTTATGGATTTAGAAAGACCCTGACCTGCATGTCGCGAACAACTTGGAAACAAGGTCATTCAGTTCCATGGACGGTCAACGGGGCACTGGGACCGTTCTGATCCGGATGGAACTTCACGATAGTCTCACGTGCAGACGGGATGGCATGTAGCGCCTCACGTGATTCTTGTATACCATCCTCGTTCATCGACTATAAACGGTCTTTTATGGCTATGCCAGTAACTCATGTTCATATAAATAAGTCATCCTCGCTTAGCGGCTATCCGCGTACGAGTCATTGCATTGCATCAATGAATAACTAAACACCTGAACGATCATGATACAATGACTCTCGTATTGTATATGTTGTTGCCTTGGTTTTCATTATGAATGCCCCTGAATGTTTATACTTACCCGTGCTTGAATTTATAATATTTGCCTTGGACAGGGAAGGTCAAATGGTAAGTTGGTAAGTCTCGTCGTGTTTCCTCTCATATCGCATGTCACACTGCCACACGAGTTAGGCTATTCAATGTTTGCATGAAACTAATCCTAAGACAACTAGAAAGACAACTTAATAGTTGGTGCACGAAACCTATATTACGTGTTTGGATTTGTCGAGCGGGCGAGTAGCCTCCCCACCAGTACATTCAATGTACTGATAATCTACCAGTTCATTTGTAGGGTGTGGGAGAACCTCGTTTGGTGCGGATGCCTCCTTCGCGCATGCTAAGGCATAGAGATCACTCTGAAGCAACATTGTGTCCGGAACTGAAGCACATATATAAAACATAATATTGTGAACATCGTTTGTACAGTCATTCCATAATTGTAGCCACTTGGCATGCTTTTATTATTTCAGAGAGAGAGGCTTGAGCGACTTGTAATCTTGACTATATGCCGCCTGTAATACTTATTTATATCAATAAAAGAGTATTGCTTTACTTCAACTTGTGTTATTCAATGCTTTCGCTATATTGTCGACTCAGTGAACCTGTTATCAATCGCCGATACGTTTATGATTCCGCTGCACTCGGATAATCTGTGCGACTCTGTGGCTTAGAACTCTTACCGCCAGCCCATGAATCTCGGCCTTGCACGGGCGTGGCTCACGCTCGTGCGGCATCACGTCCTGATGGGTCAAAGCGATCGTTCCGCGGGAGCGCTGGCGCGGTGATTCTCGCCTAGCGGGAATGGCCGATTTAGCCTGCGGGAGATCGGGGCGTGACAGAGTTCGCTCTAGAGCCTTGGAGTATTGTGTCCGGAGCTGAAGTACATATATAATATATAATATTGGAATATTGCCTATGTATCATTCCAAGTTGTAAGCCACTTGGCACACCTTTTACTATTTCGAGAGAGAGTGCTTGAGAGTCTTGTAATCTCGGCTGAGTGTTGCTTATAATACTTATTCAATATCAATAAAGTGCTTGTTTTACATTCATACTTGTGTTATTCAATGATTTTGCTATGATGACTCTGTGAACTTTTTATCTATCGCCTGTACGATTTCTTATTTTACTGCATTCGGACTATTTGTGCGACTCTGTAGCTTTGTTATTTCTCCATCTGTTCGGATCATGGCC
The DNA here is from genome assembly GCA_036927795.1 of Iris macrosiphon. NCBI lineage: Eukaryota > Viridiplantae > Streptophyta > Magnoliopsida > Asparagales > Iridaceae > Iris > Iris macrosiphon. Next base: position 7,126,149 of record JAYESA010000005.1, on the reverse strand, counting down.
TTGTGCCGGCACAGCTTACGCTCGTGTGGCATCACGTTTAGATAAGAATGATCGTCCTGCGAGAGCACTGGCACGATGATTTGTGCCTAGCAAGTACGATAATTCGTGGGAGATTGGGACATGACATATTGGTATTAGAGCACGACTTTACGTCATTGGACTTCTTATCGATTTTTTCAATTTTTGAAAGCTCGTTCGTGGGTTATGTGCGTACTCTCTCTCTCTCTCTCTCTCTCTCTCTCTCTATCAATGTCCTAACGAGATGTTCCATACAAATAGTCTAAATAATTTAAAAAAGTGTATGTGATTGATATGATTGCTTGATCGGATAGTTATGCGAAGACCATTGTTCCGACCTGAGTCAGACTTTGTAGGATTAGACTCGTGCTTGAAATTTGTAAGTTATATGCCAACCCGAATACCTATACGTGATTATCAAGCTGGTTAGTGTGCGAGATAGAATATCGTTCGAACGGTTAGCTATGCACACAACCTTTTGGCTAACTTGTGTTGAGTATCGCGTGCCACGACCCTTTGGGGCGAGCTAGTTTGCGAGCGAGATTGGGATATCATTGTGATTAGGATAAGTCAGACTTAGAATGAGAACCAATAGAAATATTATCAGATTATCGCTTAGGCGACTATAGAGGATCGTGCTTGGATGTTGAAAAATATTTCGAACGAATATTTGTGTCGGTATGTATAAGTCAGAATATGGTTTACTTGGACGAATATCAATAGAGGTATAAATGAGACTAAGATTACCGAGGCAATGCTTAGGGATCACACATGAGTTCTAAGAAATAAATTGGATATGCGATGTAACGCCCCGCAATAGCACGGTGCGTTATGCTGAGTCGGATTGAATGAGGCAATAGCTGATTATATTTTAATTTGTTGGATTTGGGAACAAGTATTGATTGAGTTGGTTTCATGTGCAGTTCGCTAGCAGAGTTCGATGGAAATCAGGTATTCGTTCAGAGCAGTACTGAGATAGCTGGATTGGAGCGATAATGTCGTCTTCCTTAGTCCAATCGGTCGATGATTTGGAGAGCACGGCCTGCTCGCATGGTCATACCAATTGAGTAGATCGTACTTTACATCGGACCACGGGTTCAAGAGATCGGCCGTATCGGCAGGGCAAGATGCTTAACAAAATCAGACTCGGTGAGTGGGCTCTGTCCCTTCTTCTCTACTCCTTCATACCTAATAATAAGAAAATACGTAAAGGCTTGAACACTTGGCCTGGAACTTGGAAATTACTATACTGTGGCATGCATAGAGTGTACGTCGTTTGTTTGGATAGATTTGTGGCTTGAGTTGGTTTTCGCGTTGGATTGTTGGAGCTAGAGTTGGATTACATTTGGGGCAGTTGGAGAAATAATTGGAATTATGCTTGGACAGTTGGAATATCTTGGTTGGAACATCGAGAATTCGGGCGAGCGAGCGTACATCCGTGCACGAGTATCACTTGGGCGCTTTGTCATGCAAAGCGTGCAGTTGTTGTTCCAAACCGGACAACTGAATCAGCGAGAGCATTGTGCCACTGTTGGGGCATTATGTCACGTGATTGTTCTAAGCGAGGGGTGTTGCACCAATTGGAACATTGTGTCAAGAAGCGGCATAGTGCCTATGGGGATAAGTTAAGATTTGTGCCTTGGGCTATAAGTTGGAGAATGGTTATGGATAGTTGGTTAGATGAGTCTAGGATCATTTGGTGGGGCGAGAATGTTCGATCCTCTCGTTATACCTACTTGGTGTCTACATCGATCACGGATAACCTGTGTTGCATAGGGTTTGGTTTTCTCGAACGGGAAGGCTCCGGGGCACTAGGACTGTTCGGCCATGGAGGAAGCAAATTTGGTAACGTGCCTTGGGCGCGGTACCGACGGTTTAGTGCAATTCATACGGGCTAGATACTCAGCACTATTTTGAGTAGAACTGCAGTTGAATAGTCCTTTATGGCTTGGCCAGTGACTTTATATAGATAAGAGTTTCTTTGCTTTGCTTTGCTTTGCTTTGGTTTGGTTTGGTTTGTGCTTTTCGTGTAGGCGACGGCCACCTTGCCTCGACAAGAGTGTGCATATCGATATTGTATTATAAGGCTCAGATTATGGCTTGGTTTGAGGATGGATATTAAGACTTGGATGATGGTTCGATAGGTTCACGCATTGCTTGGGTTTGAGCATGACGGTTTGCATGCTAGTTTTCTTTTGAGTTGGATATATATATATCTGCTTGTATATTGGCTTGAGTTGAATGCTTGCGTGCTTAACTTGATTTACAGTTATCCTTAACATGTTATCCCTATGCCATGAAATAAATCTAGGATTCAACTAGAAAGATCACCATATAACTGTTTGTATTCACTAATTTACTTAGTGTCGGCTTAGACGAGTGGGTTACCCCGCTCACTAGTACGACTGTGTACTGACCCACGTTTGTGGGCATTATTTCAGGTACACAGGTGTAGTGGCGCTGCTTGGGTATACAGGATATAATGTATGAACGGTAAGTACCTTTGTGGGCTAGAGAAAGAGCAAGATTATTGCATTAGACTTTGTGGCATTCTCTTTGTGGCATTTTCATTCGGACCCTATCGAGAGATTCGCTGCATATACTCTGATGTGTGCTTAGTACACAATACTTGAATTTTGCTGCAACTTGGTCGTTTCGATGATAAATTTAATGTTTGACAACATCACCTTGTGTGAGCGCAACTCCAGGCTCGTACGGCATCTCATCCTGATGAGAACGATTGTCTTGCGGGAGTGCTGCAACGTGGTGATTCATGTTCAGTGAGGACTATTGAGCTTGCGGGAGATTGGGGTGTGACATATTGATATTAGAGAACTCAGTTCATTTTCTCGGACTTGGTCCTTCGCTTCATCACAAACTCTAAATAGCTTTCGTGTATCGTTTAGCTCTTGGCTCTACTCGGTGCCGCATTGGATGTTTCATGCAATAAGTCTATATATTGCTGGTTATGGCTGTATGTTGTTTTTTGTTGCATTGCTTTCAATAGTTTTTGGTAGGTTGCTTAGCGTCGTTGGACGTTGTTGTATTCGTGCAACAAGTTGTGTAGTGTTGTTGCATTTGTGCAGCAAGTTAAGAGAGGTGTCGTTGCATTGGCTTGGCTTATCGTTTGAGGAATTTCTGATTGCATTAGTGGATCAATTGGTTGGCAGATGAGATTGGTTATGTTATGAGTAGAAGCGTCGGATGAGAATAGATTATTGTACGAGTTTCTCATATAGCGAATCGTTTGGATGGAGTTTAATTTTTGGCTGGGTATATCACATAGAGCATTGGCTGATCAGGTTTGAGTTGGCTTGGGGGTTGTCATACCCCAGTCCCAAAATATATAGGACTAGGAACACATAAGCATGCCAGCCGCATGTATATGGCAACTCTAATATATGGAAACCATAACACATGTGTACGTTGTATTATGAACAATAATTCACAAGTGGTATAAACTATCACAAGTCACAGAGAATAATCTAAATCTCATCCACAGAAAAGCAAATAGAAATAAATAACCAATAACCAAGTAACTAAATCTCAATATGAAGTATCTAAGGATGATAGTCGGGTGGAAACAAATCTACTGCCAAACTAGAATATGAAATTAAACACAATATAATTACATCACTAACGATAAATTAGTCTCGAAGAGAAGTCCTCCTCGAAATATAAGTAGCAAGTCCGGATCTGCACTCCTGCGAATACTCATGAACATCTACACCTGGAAAGGGACCAGGTCCTCAGAGGGACATAACAAGATACATAGAAGCATGCCAATAAAGTACTGAAATAAACATCCAATGGGTCGCCTAACCATCTATGTGAATGCAGTTTGAGAACAACTTTCTTACAAGTGGGCTATCTGGCCATAAATAGGATTGGCATGATTCTCTCGGAGAATCAGGGGCCTACAAAGCATGTCGTCTTTTGAACGCCAGAGGCCGCCAGTAATATAGGTGTCATCACTGCCACGTATCTCCGGCGGAGCGTACGGGTTACAAAAAGGAAAATGCAAATGAGCCCAAATGCCTTACTTGTTTTTCTCCCCAAACCATGCTCTAAGCATGTCACATCCATGACACGATAATACCTCTAATAACTGCCAAGTCTCCTAGCATGCAAATTCTAACAGCATTTATTCCCTATCGTACGTCCCATACGTACAGGAGGCCAAACCCGGCACGCAAGTCCGTGATCTATAAGAGACTCACACTCATGTAAGAAATGTGTCACGTCCAATAAAACCTAAGAATGCCTCATGGTAATGGTATGGTCTCATAAACTAGGTCACATGTATATACATAAAAATAGAGTACGACGACACCGTCGTTGCACCCAAGTTTCCTTGGACGCGCAGTTTATATAGCAGTTAAAATATATGAACTAAATGACAAAAATAAAGATGCATGCAACATATGGAATATGAATAACAGTACAATGGCAAGGTATACTTGCCTGGCAAGAAGGCTGCGTAGTACCAATAACCTGCTTCTTAAGTCGCGCAGAACAATCCAATAGTCCTATATACATATAATATAATACAATACAACATCAACCATTACACTAGCACATACACAACCATAAATACACTGGATTCAAAGGGTACACTAGGGGTGACACTGGTCAACTAACAGGGTCAAGTGTGCGTCTAATTACACGGGTGTTACGTCTTCAAATACTGTACAAAACCAGACAGTCAACTAACATCTGTCTAAGCCAGTACGTCAGTGTACACAAGGCAGACAATTCCCTAATATTCAGGTCATAAGGTCAAGGTAAATATGTGGAAAAGTCTACAGTGTCCTAGGGTCTCACAGTAATATATTATTGTCATAATTATTATTTAGCATCTAATTACATATATATCCATATAATTATATTTAATAATAAGATTATATTACTCATACGCATACATATACGCATACGAGTTTGGGTTCTCGGATACGGTCTGGACTCATAACCACTAAACTGAACCAATATGCTAAAACCCTACACTATCCACACAACCACACATAAAATGAAAGGAGAGGGACAAGTTCGAACCTCGGGGTTAGCGTGCACGGGCATGAGGATCGGGGACCGAGGGTGACTGCTGCAGGTTGTCTTCGACGAGAGTGAAGGGTCCATGATGACGACGATATTGTCGATGCTGATGATGATGACGAGGATAATGATGATAGAAATAATGATGGGGGATGATGATTGTGATAATGATTATGGGATGATAATGTGAATGATAATGGTAATATTGATGATCATGATGATGAGGATGTTAATGATAATGGTGATGATGATTAGGATGTAGGTTGATTAATGTAATGGTGATGATGATGATTGTGATGATGATGATGGTAAAAGGATGCTGACCGGAGGAGCTTAGGCGGGCCAAGGAGGAGGCTGCTCCGGCCAAGGAAGACTCAGGCGGGCGTGGAGGTGTCCAGGCGAGAGTGGACAAGACGGAGGGAAGTGGTGGAGGAGATCGGAGAAGGAGATGAGGAGAAAAAGTTGAGCAGGGAGAGGTGGTGGTGGTGTAGCCGTGGTTCAGGCAGGTCAACGGGGGAGATGGTGGCTCGTGGTGGTGATGGAGTCGTTGAGGAAGAAGGTGGGGACGATGGTGGTGATGGTGGCGATGGTGAATGGCTCAGGGAGGCGGAGGAGGAGTTTAGGGAGAGGTGGAGGTGCTCGAAAGGAAGAAGAAGAGGGTGGTTATGTTGAGTCAGTGGTGGTGGTGCAGATGATGGCGGTGGCTGCAGTGGTTCAGGCGGAGGAGAGGACTGCAATAAGGTCGAGGAGGACGGACGGGGGTCAGGGACGATGCTACTCCGTCGAGGAGAAGGAGGACGGCTCGTGGATGGCAGGGTTTAGGGTGGTCAAGTCGACTGTACTCAATTGAGGAGTGTCGGAGAAAAGAGGAGAACGATGGCGGTCGGGTTGTCCGTGGTGGAGGAGATCGTGGGTGTTCAGGCGGTGGAGAAGGTGATGGTGGTAATGGTGGTGGTGTGCAGAGGTGGGGAGTCAACTCCGGCGAGTCGTCGACGAGGTACAGCGGTCGGAGGGGGAGGACAGGGAGAAGAGGAGGAAGAAGATGGAGAGGAGATTAATGGTGATGGTACAGGAGGTCGGGGAGGAGGCTGCTGTGTCCCGGTGGAGGAGGCCGGCAGGGTCAGGTTGTGGAGGTCCGGCGGAGGCCAGACGAACGGGCTCCGGCGTGTGGGGGAAAGGAGGAAGAAGGTGAACAGGAAGAGGGAAGGGGTCGGTTGGCTTAGGTTTGGGTTTTTAGGAAAATAAAGAAAAAAGGAAAAGAGGTATATATATACATGTAGAATTTGGGTTGGGTGTTGACCTAGAAATTTTGGCCTTGGTCAACACTCCTTGGAGTGGGCCTTGGCTTCACATGGGGATGTTTGGAGGGCTAGGATTTGCATTATTTGAAATGCATTGATAGGATTAAATGAGGGGGTGATGATGTGTGTTGCACACTCTAAAAATAATGGGGAAAATTCATATGAACAAAAAATGGGTTTCTTCATGCATTGTGTCTAATGGCGTAGACACCTAAATGTATTTTTGCATAAAAGTGTCCAACAATTGAAAAATTGCACAAAGATAAAAATTGGATTAAATTAATTAAAATTAATGTAAATGGTGTTCTTGAATTAATTATAACTACATGGGGCTAAAATTAGGTAGGACACAAGTGTCATGGACATAGAGGACTCGGAATAGAATATTATCATAAATTATGTTGCTCAAATGGGTCAAGATTGTGTCTTCAATTTTGATTGAAAAGTACAAGGATACAAAGTTAGAATTATTTAGAATTAAATAATAACGTCCACGGCGAATATTGTTCGACTAAAATATAGCACAAGAGAGCATAATTATTAGTTACACAAAGGTCAGAATAGATGACTGGCACGTCTAGGACAAGGATGTAAAATTTGTGGGAAGGCAATGGCTAGTGCAGTGCTTCAATTATCGAAGCAACGTTAAGGTGCACTAAGTGATATAAATATTATAAAATTAATTAAAATGCCGTATTCTATTTCTAATTGGATTCAACTAGCCCTAGTTTAACTATCTAAGCCAAGTAGACCTAATTTTGGGTGAGGGGGTTTACAAGCGTTGTACTAGTTACTCATACAACAAATGTTAGGAACAGTTGGGTATTGGGTTGGACTACTTGGAAGAGTTCGTTGCACGGGTTGCTCGTGTAGCAAAAATATCGGACGGTTTGAGAATAGTTGGAAGTATTGAGAACGGAACATGGCATAAGTTGCATAGTGAGATTGACAGAAGAGTTAGATGGTCCATATATTAGCTGAGTTTCATGTCAGACTTGAGTTGGGGATGGCAGGATCACGCATAAGGGATGGTTCAAACGGATCTTGGATCAGTACAAAGGAATTATGATGCGAGTAGTAACTGGATTCGGAGTGGTATATGGTATACCACATAGTGAGTAAAAGTATTAGAATATTTTGGATAGACATGAGTGGAATTGCCGCAAAGGACACGAGTAACAGGAATATAAGTTGGTTGGTGGAGCACCGGGGCGCGATGATTCTCGCCCGGCGGAGGCGTTATCGGGAACTTCGGGGTCGGGGTATGACAGAATAGTATCAGAATAACTCGATTTTCTGGCCTTATGCCATTTTTGCTGCTATTCTTAGATGAAGATTCCTTGACCATTTATATCATTGCTGAGTTGAGCGTTCCATACAATAAATCCATAAATATTTTAAAAAATCGGCCGACAAAATATTTTTTGGATTATTTTGTTGCTTGCTTGAGAGTTATGATTTATCGTTTCCTTTTTAGAGTTCTGATTACTAGAGTTTTCGATTGAGGATGGTGAGGGATGAGGACTATCTTTGCTCTGGATATTGTAAGTTTCTTCTTGAGTTTCGAGGACGAAACTTCTTTTAGGTGGGTAAGTATGTAGTATCCCGCTCCGCATTGGCACTATATATAAGAGATATCGGTTTGCTGACTCAAAAATGATTCCTTCCTTAAGAGCTCCTAGTTGAAACAGAGAACGACTGATCTAGATGGGTAGGCAGAACTTTATTCTCTGATTCTTGCACGACTTAATAATGAATCTGAGTTTTTGTATTGCTTGTTCGCTAAGAATGTTAATATTTACATGAGAATGATAGATCGAGAACCTGCATGTATAATAGATAACTTGTATGCTTGTCTAAAAGAGAGAGAATATTTGCCATGCTAAGTCAAAAAAGAAAAGTTGCATGCTTAGTTATACGGACACCGGTACCGAATGAACCGGTGCCATGCTAATAAACAAGAGTAAAAGAATGTTCATATGTTTTTATCGTATGTTAAACAAGAGTAGAACTGCATGCTTAGCTAAAAGAGATAAATAACTGCTTTTATGCTTGCTTAAATAGAGATTGCTTGCATGCTTCCTTATAGTACTAGAATAAGAAAGAAATCGCGTGCTAGATTTATGGAACCGTTATCGTGCTTGTTAATAGAGTCATTGTACTTGTGCATCTTCATGTTCTGTTATCATATGATATGCTTTTTATCGAGGGGCTTGTGGGGGATGGTGGAAAATAACTAGTTGGAGACTAATAGTGCACCCTAATGTGCGATCCTTCGGGATCTCGGGGGCATGGCTATTAGAATAGTAGATGGAGGCGACTAACGGGGTAAGACTAATAGTGCACCTGAGGGTGTGTCTATTAGATGGGAGGCGGTGCTTCTGATAGGAAGAGTAGAGTAGAAAGAAGTAGGCATGGGAGATAGCTGCATATCAGGTAGTTAGGGCGCATGCAAGGCTAGCCTTCTTGCATAACTAACTGTTTGATGCAGAGATGGACAAAAAAATAGAACATATGTGTTTATGTAAATTGTTGCTAAATAAGTGATATATCATTTTGCTTATTATTTTGCTCTGCTAAGAGAAGGAAGAGTATATATATATATATATATATATATATATATATATATATATATATATATATATATATATATATATATATATATATATATATATATATATATATATATATATATATATATATATATATATATATACAGCCTGCTTATTCTTGATCATGTGCATCATAGAGTTTATCTGATAGTGTTTTGTGCATTCGCATCGGTCGGACATTGGATATTAGTGCAGAGCTGAACCTTGGTCTTGGCTGCTATATTTTAGTGAAGAGTTACCATAAGTCACAGCTGCTAATAGCATCAGATAAAGGAGTCATTAGTTAGCTGAATTACCGCTACTTATCCTGAGTTTATCGGGGACCGACATCACATAGATAGTTCATCTTTTTTACATGATAGAAGGATAGTCCACTAGATGATGCATTGTCCCTAGAGTCTTTGAGTATAGCTCATAAGAAATGCTGCGCACACCCTGATAATATAAGAATATTTTTGTCTTGTGTGCTTGATCGAATCGAATATGGAACTCTATTTTCAAAGATGTTTTCAAAGAAATGTAATATGTCTCTACTCAAATACTGCATGAAATAAATGTAGGTAAAACTAGCAAGATCACTAGTAATGTAATATTTTATCACATTCTTACTTAGTGTTGGTCTTATATTATGTTGCTTTTGTTCATTGATTTTATACTCACCAGTACTTTCCAAAGTGCTGACCCACCAACAGTTTGCTTGTTCACAGGTGTTGGATTATCCGAAGAAGCGATAGCAGTGCCTCATCCCCAGGACCCAAAAATATGGAACCGATGCCGTGAGCCGTATCGAGATATTTTGAGCTACTTTTGTATAGAGAGACATAATGTATGGAAGGATGCCATTGTATTCAGATAACCTCGTGCCTTGAGCTTTGATTCGTATACACAGATGGACCCTTGTTTGCAACGATGTCCCTCCGCTGCATACTTGATCGGTTCAATGATAGCCACAACTTTAACTATGCTGCCTTGTGCGAGCACAACCCCATGCTCGCACGACTTCATGCCTCGATGGAAAACGATATATACCTGTGGGAGCGTAGGGGCGCGGTAATTCGCGCCCGATGGGGGCGTTGTTGGGACCTTCGAGATCGGGACGTGAGAGTAATAGAAGAACATATATATTCTAACTAGAATTGAAACATGATGAAAGAATATTCTAAACAAACTTGGCATGCAACAAGGTAACCGTTCATAAGTTGATTAACAAGCATAAAATAATTCAAGTTTATTTATTTTTATCTTGACATCTTTTAGTTATTATGGTATCATTTGATCAAAATAATCAATAGGGCAAGATTTTAGATATGAAGACTTGGAAGAAGGGTTAACTAATTGAAGTATAGCCACTCACAAGTTGGTTGGAGATAAGAAAAAGAAAGGTGCTTCAAGACTCCGCTCGTGTGACGCCTACTGCACGATCACCTGCATTGCCACAAACAGACGATCGATTCCTCTTCTCCTCTTTCCAAGCTTGAAATGAAAGTACAGTTCAACGAAAAAAAATCAATAAAATACATCAAAACCTTTCAAGAAAACGTAAATCTAAAAACCAACTCGAAAGCACGAAAGTAATAATACGACAGCAAAATCTAGGCAAGAAACTTACAGCGGAGAGGTCCCTCTTGATTCTGTCGCTTAGTCCGTCCTTGGGACACGGTCCACTGAATATAGAAATCAGTTCCGAAGAAGCCAACCTATAACGAGGAAAGGATCTTGATTCAATCTATCCCGATCGAACGATGCCGAAAGTATTTCTTACCCGCGCTCCCCGAATAGGGAGTACGGGCACTACAATATATGTGACTTCAAGCAGTTCTCCACAAAGGCCAAGATAAAGTATTTTATTATATTCATCGATGACTACTCGAAGTAAGCATTCGTTTATCTTCTCAAGTCAAAGGATGAAGCATTCGAGAAGTTCAAGGAGTTCAGGGCTGAAGTTGAACGTCAGACAGGGCAACAACTCAAAAGACTTAGAAGTGATCGAGATGGAGAGTATAGATCTATTGAATTCACATTGTTCTGCAAAGAACCTAGAATTTTCAATAAGATGACTGCTCGGTATTCTCTTCCATCAAATAGAGTAGCTGAGAGAAAGAACAGGACATTGACAGAGATAATAAACTCAATATTGTTGACTACGGATCTTCCAAACTGCTTCTAGGGAGAAGCTGTATTGACGGCTATGTTCATTCCGAATAGAATGTTGTACGCAAGTTTCGATGTCACTCCTCATGAACTCTGGTTCAAAGTCAGACCCAACTTGAATGTCATTCGAGTGTGGGGTGTTTGGCATATGTGAAGCTCCCGGACTTGAAGATACAGAAGCTGGGTACGAGGAATACGAAGACTACCTTCCTGGGTTATGCTGAGAAGAGTGATGCTCGACGGTTTCTTGATATAGGATCAAATCATATCATTGAATCTTGCGACGCAGAATTCATTAAAGATAAATTTGCAAGGCACAAGAATGTTGTTATCGCGAATATTTTCGAAGAATAGCGTGGGTGCACAAAAGGCTAACGCTTCCAATGAAGATCTAGTCCAAGAAGAAATTGTCATACCAGAGACAATGTTCCAACCAGAACTCGCAGAATCGATATCTAAGCGAGTGAGAAGATCGAAGGACTTTGAAGAATATTTTGCCACCTATCATGTGAAAGCAAATTCGCTTACCTATGATGAGGCGATGAAGACCAGAGATGCTATTTGCTGGAGGGAGGCTATCAATAACGAGTATCACTCAATAATCTCTAACAATACTTGGGTGTTGGTCGATCTGCCTGAAGGATCTAAACAAAACGGATGCAAGTGGATCTTCAAGAAGAAGATGAAGGCCGATAGAACTGTTGACAAGTTCAAGACAAGGTTGGTTTCCAAGAGATTTTCTTAGAACCAGGGGGTCAACTATTTTGACCCATATGCTTCAGTAGCGCGGATGATGACCATCAGGATGTTAATTGCTCTAAATATAATTTATAAGCTAGTTATTCATTAGATGGATGTCAAAACATTATTCCTGAATGGAGAGTTGACCGAAAAAATTTACATGCAACAACCAGAAGGATTTGTCATCAAAGGTCTTAAAGACAAAATCTGCAAGTTGGTAAAATTATTATACAGTCTGAAGTAAGCTCCCAAGAAGTAGCACGAGAAGTTTGACAAAGTTAAAAGATCAAACGACTACAAGGTCAGCGAGACGAACATGTATGTTTACACAAAATTCATTGACGGGAGAGGAGTCATCGTTTGTCTATACGTGGACGACATGGTGATCCTAGGCACGGATCTAGCATGAGTCACTGAAACAAAGAAGTTTCTCGCATCCAAGTTCAGTATGAAGGACTTAGGGGAAGCTGATGTGTTATCCTCGGGATAAAGATCATCCGGGCGGACAATAGAGTGGCGATGTCATAGTCTCATTATATTGAGAAGATACTCACACGCTATAGATATAAGGATCTTCTAGGGATCGATACTCCGTACAGGTGTGACAAGAATCTGAAGCCAAATCCTAGAAAAAGCGTCAGGTAGCTGGAGTATTCAAGCGTCATCGAAAGTTTGATATATGCAATAACTGCCACAAGGCCTGGCATAGCTTTTGCCGTAGGGATGCTGAGTTGATTCACGAGCAACCCAGGTGTGGAATACTGGAAAGCTGTGAAGAGAGTGATGAGATATCTCAGGAGGACTCAGAAGTACTTATTACACTATAACGGGTATCCGACAGTAGTAGAAGGCTTCAGTGATACAAGTTGGTGTTCAGAAGTAGAGAACAAAAGGTCCACAAGAGGATACATTTTTTCCATGGGTGGAGCTGCTATATCGTGGAAGTCGAAGAAGCAGACTATGCTCTCTCATTCCTCGATGGAATCTAAGTTTTATGCACTGGCGGCTACAACAGATAAAGCAGAGTGGCTTCGGGAGCTCATGTATGATATTCCATTAGTTGGTGTGCAGATTCGGCGGTACTGATTTACGACGACAACCAGGCGACTATAGCAGTTTCATCAAATTACCTCTTCAATGGTAAGAAGAGGACTATCCGGTTGAGGCACATGGCAATGAATGATCCAATAAAGACTGGAGTCATTTTCGTAATTGATTTTTGGAGTCAGGAGAACCTGGCGGATCCGTTTACCAAAGGTCTTAAGCGCCAGCTGGTCGTGGATACAACAATCAAAATGGGCTTGAAGATATTCTGATATTATGTCTTTGTAATTTTACCATAAAGTTTTATGCTATTAGTTCAAAGAGAAATCTACTAGGCATCTAGCTTTTGGTTCAAAAAAGGATCATTGATTGGGAGAATATCAGTTATATTGGGTAGTCCTCAAGTACATTGTCACACCTCAGTCCCATAAGGGTTGATCGTCCTCGCTTGGTCCTTTCGAAACCATCATCCTCGCTTGGACGCGATGCCGTGCAAGCCTAAGTTGCACTTGCACCAGGCATAGTACCTGCACAAGACACAAGTTAGACAAAAATATACATATATAGAGGCACATGATTCAAAATACAGAGAACCAAAGTTGAACACATTTGATAGGAACACAAAATACTTTCCTTATTTAATACTTGAAGATTGGATTACAAAGTACTTGCTTTGGCTGATTACAAAATATGCCATAGATGGCTACATCCCTTTTTACAAACCCAAAACTAGCTACAATGCCCATACATTATGTCCTTGTAGTAGGACTAAAAATTAAAACAACTAGCAAAAGTGGAGCTTGCACACCGGAGAGGAAAGCTAATGAAGCAGCATGAGCACGATTTCGCTGTATGGATGTGCTAGTACTGGATCAAAATACTCGTCAAGCTCTCGCTACCAGAACCTGGAGATTTTTCCACAAACGTGGGTCAGTAGTACAACATGTACTAGTGAGCGACCGTGGCCAAACTCACCTAGAAATTCATACTAAGTAAATATATGAAGCTAACATTATTAGGTGACCTTTTTGGTTTTCTAGTTTCTTTTTACCAATTCATACAAAGAAACATAAACGATAAATTGAACCATGCATATAAAAATTCTTACCCACAACCGAACAGTTATCCCTTCAGCAAACACACAAGTTAGCTATAATTTGCAAATAAGAATAAACTTATGAATCAATCTTGGCATCAGGTATTAGGTATGCAAGAAGGTAAACCTAGTATGCGCCCTAACTATATGATGGTCCACGGGAACACCCATGAATAGAAGCTGGGACTATAAACCATTGCTAACTATTAGACAGGACACCCCCTAATCGAGAGGACTACAAGCCTCAGGGTGTTTCGATAATCTCTCCCAGGCCGAACGTTCCCCTTTACCCCAGGAACCGTTCGAGAGACTGACCTTGTGTACAAGTTATCCAAAGACCGATACAATAAATGTATTCTATCAATTAATCAGTTCTATTGCAATAGTTGAACAAAAAGCTTCTATGTAGATTATCTTCTTTTCGATCAATTTAAACCATAAAAGGCTTTCAGTAGGTTTAATGCGCTGCATAAGATAAGTAACATGCATCAATATCTCGAATGGTTTGTAGTAATTATTCTATGGTCCAAATATCATAATTCCATATCATGCAATAAGTAGTAGCAAATTCTAAGTTAACAAGTGAATCATGTTCATTAACTTATCTTGTTATTGGGGAGTCAAATTGAGCATAGGGACATGCATTTTGAGTAGACTAGAGATTCTTTTATTTAGGTGTTGAAGGGCCAAAGCCACTCACCGATCGAATCGAACGAGAGAATGGGGAAGCCTTATGCAACAATCACTCGTTGGTTATGCGTCCTGAAATTGCAACAATACTTGGTTAGCATCCTTCGATCTCTTTCTCTAACGATTCAAAATGAATGCATAAGCGATAAATGCGAATCATGAAAACCAAGTCATCGAAAGTAAGACAAAACACAAAGCAACACAAAACCATGTAGCAAAAAAACCAACGAAAACTCTTGGACTTATTTTAATATAAGTCGTTCCATCAATTTGAATGGTTTATTGCATTTCGTCCGTGTTGATTTGGCGGTAAGGTTTCCCCGTGACTCGATTCTCAATTGAGTCAAAGTAACAAGTGTTCCATAAGTAACCCGTTAGGAGCGGGACATTACATAATACACCACTGAGAAGAAGTTTCGTCCTCAAAACTTAAGAGATTAAGGAGTCGAAGATTAAGGCATCAAGAGGTCAAAGGAATCAGACTTACCAACATTGTGTCCGCTCACATCACGCTCAATATTTAACTGATAAACTCTAGGCCTTCTCGTCTGATCAGTTTGTCTATTAGCTTGAGCTGGGGCTGGCATGAGATTCTGATCCTGGCCACGTCCGGCATTCTCGTTGCGGTCATGTGGTGCATACCTCTTGGTCGAAAAGTTTCTCAGAATATGGCCCTTTTGGCCGCAGTTAAAACATTTACCTCTAGCAATATGACAAGTTTCCACTACGTGCCCTGGTCTGCCATAATAGCTGTACTCAAATATCGGGTGCTGCTCGCCCACTATCGTCTTTCCTCCATCGTGATATCTTTTGGTAGGAGGGTTTCGAGCAGCTGGTGCCTTTTCTGGAACACTTCATTGTGTGAACTGCTCATTTTGAAATGCCTCAAAGGCCTTAATATATGAAGTACACTCCTGGTTCATCACATCCTTTCTAAGTTCATCATTCAAGCCTCTGATAAATCGGTACATACGGGTCATCTCGTTAGGAATCATTTCATTAGTGAACTTAGCAAGCTTGGAGAATTCTAACTCATAATCTTTGACGGACATGCTCCCTTTCTTAAGTTCGGTAAATTCATTTTCCTTTCTTTGTCTGACAGTTGGAGGGAGGTACTGTCCAAGAATGCATTCTTGAACATCCCCCAAGAAATTTTGTCGTCTCTGTAACTTGTAGCAAGATCTAGCTTCTTTATCTGCCACCAATCATATGCACATAACTGTAGCTGTATGGCTGTATACACCACCCTCTTATTCACAGGTATCCTAGAAAATTCAAATAAGCCCTCCAACTTGGAGATCCAGTCCATCACTTTATCCGATACGGCCCTGCCTTCGAACTTTGGAGGGTTCAACTTCAGAAACTCGACGCCTTTAAAGGTAGACTTCTTGGCCGCTTACGGAGGTTCATCTGCTTCTTCTAGGCCAGCTTCTCGAGGCACGGGTGTGGCTGCCACAGGTGTCGCGGCGGTTCCTGATGCACAACTATTGCCTACCAATGTTGTTACTATTTGAGTCAGAGAGTTAAGCTGTTGTTGCTATACCAAGGCTCTAACATCAGCCCGTTGCTGCTGAGCTTCGAACCTTTCCTGTTGGGCCTCATATCGATTATTTTAATTTTTAAACATAGCAATCAGCCTATCTATTTGGTGATCGTTCACGTTCGCTGC
This sequence comes from Iris macrosiphon, assembly GCA_036927795.1. Taxonomy (NCBI): domain Eukaryota; kingdom Viridiplantae; phylum Streptophyta; class Magnoliopsida; order Asparagales; family Iridaceae; genus Iris; species Iris macrosiphon. The sequence goes on along the minus strand of JAYESA010000005.1, from coordinate 7,109,775 downwards.
GCGCGATGTCCCTTGGTTACCTGGTTTAGTCATCCTGCTGCAAAAGGGAGTAGCTTGCACCAGTCTCATAACGTATTATGGACTTATTGCGTGGGATGTTGGATTTTCATACTTTTCAAGAGCGGGACATTAACACCTTTGATTTACTTATATAGATTCACAACCATTTTCGAAATCTGGGACTTTTTAAATCACCTGAAAATTATTTCATTTTTAAAAATGATATTTGAAGAGGCCAAGGACGTAAATCCTAGCTCTGATACCACCTGTCACACCCCGGTCCCGTAAGGGCCAATCGTCCTCGCTTGGTCCTTAGGGAACCGATCGTCCTCGCTTGGGCGCGATGTCGTGCAAGCCTAAGTTGCGCTTGCACCAGGCATAGTACCTGCATAAGACATAAGTTAGACAAAATATACATATATAGAGGCATATGATTCAAAATACAGAGAACCAAAGTTTAACACATTTGATAGGAACACAAAATACTTTTTTTATTAATTACTTGAAGATTGGATTACAAAGTACTTGTTTGGCTAATTACAAAATATGACATAGATGGCTACATCCCTTTTTATAAACCCAAAATTAGCCATAATGCCCATACATCATGTCCTTGTAGTAGGACAAAAAATCAAAACAACTAGCAAAAGAGGAGCTTGTACACATGATAGGAAAGCTAAGGAAGCAGCATGCGCTAATACTAGTTCAAAATGCTCGCCAAACCCTCGCTACTAGAATCTGGAGATTTGCCCACAAACGTGGGTCAGAAGTACAACATGTACTGGTGAACGACCGTAGCCAAACTCACCTAAAAATCCATACTAAATAAACATATGAAGGTAACATTATTAGGTGATCTTTCTGGTTGTCTAGTTTCTATTTAACAATTAATGCAAAGAAACATAAATGATAAATTGAACCATGCATATAAAAATTCATACCCACAGCTGAACGGTTATCCCTACAGCAGACACACAAAGTAGCCATAATTTACTTATATGAATAAACTTATGAATCAATCTTGGCATCAGGTATTAGTTATGCAAGAAGGTACACCTAGCATGCGCCCTAACTACAAGATGGTCCACGGGAACACCCATGAATAGCAGCTGAGACTACAAACCCAAGCTAACTATTAGACATGACACCCTGCTAATCGTGAGAACTACAAGCCTCAGGGTGTTTCGATTATCTCTCCCAGGCATTAGTATCCCCAGTGCCCCAGGAACCGCTCGAGAGACTGACCTTGTGTACAAGTTTTCCAAAGACCGATGCAATGAATGTGTTCTATCAATTAATCAGTTCTATTGCAACAGTTGAACAAAAATCTTCTATGTGGACTATCTTCTTTTCGATAGAGCCGTGGATCTTTAATAAGTTCAATATCGATTAATTCAAACCATAAAAGGCTTTCAATAGGTTCAATGCGCAGTGTAAGATTAGTAACATGCATAAATATCTTGAACGGTTTGCAGTAATTATTCTATGATTCAAACATCACGATTCCATATCATGAAATAAGTAGTAGCCAATTCTAAGTTAACAAGTGAATCATGTTCATTAACTTATCTTGTTATTGGGGTGTCAAATTGAGTATAAGGACAGGCATTTTGAATAGACTTGAGATTCTTTTATTTAGGCGTGCAGACTAAAGGATTCATCGAAGGGCCAAAGCCACTCACTGATCGAATCGAACGAGAGGATGGGAAATCCTTATACAACGATCACTGCTTGGTTATGCATCCTGAAATTACAACAATACTTGGTTAGCATCCTTCAATCTCTTTCTTTTACGATCCGAAATGGATGCATAAGTGTTAAAAGCGAATCATAAACTAAGTCATCGAAAGCAAGACAAAATACAAAGCAACACAAAACCAAGCAGCAAAATAACCAACGAAAACTCTTAAACTTATTTCAATAGAAGTTGTTCCATCAATTTGAAGGGTTCATTACTTTTTGTCCTTGTTAATTTGGTGGTAAGGTTTCCCCGAGACTCGATTCTCAACCGAGTCAAAGTAACAAGTGTTCCATAAGTAACCCGTTAGAAGCGGAGCATTACAGATATTGTGGGATACGTACCCAGAATTACTGTTGTCTACTATTTGTTCTTGAACATAATATTTCCTGTATGACGATGGCTTTGACGCCTTAATGAGTTCTCGAGCAGAGTGAAAGTCAGGTGTGCTTTACAGGAAGCACATAGTTTCAGTACTACAAGGAACTTATATCCCATGATACAGTGGCGTGACACCACCAAGAGGTAAAAGATGTAAATCCTCGGTATTAAGTCATGTCATAGCGGCTTAGCACCGGACATAGGCATGTAGCCTAATATTGTAGAATTAAGAGTGGTAGACAGTACTACAAAGAGGTCAATGACCTCATGTTACAGTGGTGTGACACCACAGAGGTAAAAGATGTAAATCCTTTGCAAAAGGCTATGTCACAGCGGCGTAACACCGTAAGGAAGTGCATGGTTTCATGTTTGGTAGTTTGGCACTACAAAGAGGCTAAGACCTCATGATACAGTGGATGACACCACATGAGGGAGTGAACCTTGGCAGAAGTCCATGTCAAAGTGGCGTAGCACCGCAAGGAAGCGCAACGCTTCATGCCAAGGACTCTTTAAAAGAACTCATGACCTAGAGTGTATGGAAAGAGATATATGTCGTCTCTTGAGGGAAAACTTGTAGACGTCCAAAATATATAAATCGAAACCAGGCATTCACAGGGGCTTTAATGTGCAACCAGAAGCACAACTAATGTCATTGTGTGAGTGGAAAGAATTGCAGCTATGGTACAGAATTGCAGCTATGTTCATTCTTGTATCATACTTTTATTTGAGCCATGCAGAAAGATTTAAGTTAAAGCGACATCTATCCTTATGTATGATAGGCAGTCACTGTGAGGAATGCTCAACCCATATATTGAGATATGTGGGGGATTATTGGTTTTTTTTGGACTATGAAAGATAGTCCTACATTGGCTATACTACCAAGTGGGTATCTCAATATATTGTTTTGCTTATGTTGAGGTGTCACATGGGCTGTGCTGAGGGACATGGGTGCCATATAGGGGTATTTATTAGGATGAAAAAGGATTAACTCCTAATGAAAGCAATTATGCTTTTTGTCATGCTATTGGAATTATTTTCATAGGAGCTAAGTCCCGAAGGGGCTTAGCGACTCGGACTCGGACTCTGACTCGAACTCGGGATCAAGGGCGCAAAGCGGCACTTTGTTGCTAGCGAGGTTGCATGTGCGGGTACTGTATGGGTGCTGCGCGGCCATGCGCCGCTGTACTGCTGCGCACATGCGTGCCGGGCCACTACGTCGTTGCTCCGCTGCGTTGTTGCACTATTGTACATATGTGTCGTTACACTGGAGATGGACCCTGTGGCCAGGTTCCTCTATAAATACTCTCCTTCGTGGATCTTTTTGAGTTAGTTCATGAGACATAATTTTGAGAGTGGGAGTTGAAGAGAGGCGGTTGTACCGAGGAGTCCAGGAGTCTGCGAGAGAGGTGACATGAGCATTCTATAACTTCATCGAGAACTTGCTGGATCCTGGGAGCATATCGTAGATATGGCGAATCTTGCTCTGAGTAACAGTAGTTTTGATCACCCCAGCAGAAGTCTTATTCTGATCTTTTCTTCTTCTTCTTCTTCTCTTTGTACCATTTTGTCTCATTGTAGCTTCTGCGAATGTAAAGAGAAGAAATATTTATTTATAGTTTTATTTTAAATTGTTGCCAGTTTGTAATCTACTCGTAGGAGTTGTGCATCATCTGAAGAGAGACTCTTATGAGTTTCTGGTGTGACAACTTCTCCTTTGGTTCTGTATTTAGTTGGAATTGAGTCCTTCAGAGGACAAACTTGTTTGCCAGAAGATTTGTGTCTCGACTATAACTTGGGTTCTAGTAATGAGCAAACTTTTGGGTCTCGCTAGAAGCATTATTATTGACCCATGTTCTACCATCTTAGATCCGCCTCGGGAATAATATTCATTCATCTTCATCTCTCTCTCTTTTCCAGTCTACCTCTAACAAAATTTCTCCTAGCTTCTAGTACTCTCTCGCTCTCTCTAACTCTCATTTTAGATTGCTAATGTTTTTTTCAGTTTTTTCTAGCAAAAGTTCCTATCTACGCCAACCACCTTGTCAGTAAATTAAGTCATAAAAACCTTACTAATTAAATTATATACCATTATTTCATATACGTCAACCACTCGTCAATAGTGTGGTGTAGGTCCATGAAGTTGCCACGAAGCCATGTCAACTTCATAAAATGGCTATTTTTATACCCAATGGAGGCGACACTTAGATACTTCCTGGTCATATCATATCCCTTTAAATACGGATCAAAATATATAGCATCACATGTAATAGGTAACCCTAGTATATTTGCCACATCAAATAGAGTGATCATCATCTCGCCAAATGAGAGTTGTAAAGTATTACGTTCAGGCCACAAACTAGGTTAAGATCATGGATTAAATATCTAATTCGATCTATATAGTGGAATCCAAAGAATTTTACTAAAGCCTTTTGGGCAGGATTTAGCTATCACATACGATAGTTTCTTTCGTTTCGCTAATGTACATAAATCCGGGTTCGTAAACCAAGATCATAATCGTATATCTATAAAAAATATACATTATATTTTATATGAATATTATCTAACTTGTAAGCTTAGAATTTAAAAAATTACCTCTCCAGCAAATATTCGACTAGATATGTGATCTTAACATTGCTTAATAATAATATCGGTAGTCGGTCTACCAGGAATATGATCGTCATTTTGGTTAGCCATCTACAAAAAATATAAGTTTGTCAAGGATTTCAAAATGTCACACATAATATTTTTACTTACATTAGATTTTTTGATTCTTTTTCTCCTGGTTGATCTTGCTGATTGTAAGGAAGTGGATATAGAATATTGTATATAGTGAGGGAAAGAGAAGAGAGTTTGAGGAGAGAAAAGGAGAGTTTGTTGTTGTTGTGAGGAGAGGAGTGGAAAGAGGAATATTTTATAGAGGGATGAGGGGTCTTCGAGAGGGATGGAGTCTTCGATGGGGAGGTCTTCGAGGGGGGTTTAGTCTTCGAGGGATAGAATCGAGGGAAAGAGGGGGGGGGTTCTCGGTGTGGTGCCCCGTTCTCCCTTTTCGGGGAGCGCGGCTAAGAAATATTTTATGTATCGTTCGATCACGATAGATTGAATCAAGATCTTTTTCTCGTTATGGATTTACTTCTTCGAAATAGATTCCCATATTCAGTGGACCGTACCCCGAGGATGGACTTAGCGACAGAGTCAAGAGAGACCTCTCCGCTGCAAGTTTCTTTGCCTAGTTTTCGTTGTCGCCTTGTTGCTTTCGTGCTTTTAAGTTGGTTTTCGAATTTGTGATTTCTTGAACGGTTTTGATAGATTTTATTGCTTTTGTTCATTGAATTGCATTTTATTCTGAGCTTGGAAAGAGTAGAACAGGTATTGATCATATGTTCGTGGCAATGTAGGTGATTGTGCAGTAGACATCGTGCGAGCGGAGTCTTGAAGGACCTATTTTCTTTCCTCTCCCCAACCAACTTGTGAGTGGCTACAATTCAATTTAGTTAATCCTTCTTTCAAGTCTTCATATCTAAAATCTTGCCTTTTTGATTGTTCCGATCAAACGATACCATAATAACTAAAAGACGTCAAGATAAAATGGACTATACTTGGATTACTTGTGCTTGTCAACCAACTTGGAAACGGTTATCCTATTGCATGCTAGTTTACTTAAATGTTCCTCCATAGTATTTTAATTCATGTTAGAATATATATACTTCTTCTATAATTGTGCTATGTATAGAACACACCTTGCTATGCAATAAACTAATCAGGGAGACTATGCAAAATAAATTATGCCACAATTGTCTCGTGCTCGTATTGCCTTAAAATGCATCAATTGATAACTTAGTATAGACGCTGTTAATCGCGGACAACTTGTGCACAATATCTTAGTTCCTACGGACGGTCGCTGGGGCACTGGCACCGATCCGATCCGGACGGAACTTTACGATAGTCTCATGTGCTTGACGGGATGGTTTGTAGCCCCTCATGAATCTTTGTTGCATGCCATTCTCTTCCAAGACTATAACTCGTCCATTTTGGCATCACGCCAGTGATTCCTTCATATATTTAAACTATGCAAGCTAACTATGTCTTTGTGGCAGGGAAGATCATGGTAAGTATTGTGCAGGTGGTTTAGACGGACAGGTAAAAGTCACTGAACGGTGGCAAATTTATTTCAGTAAACTTTCATATCTAATGCTTGTTGTAAAATAGACTATGGCAAGATAGAAAGACCACATAATAACTTGCATGCTTTATATAAACAATGTGTTGATTGGCATAGTTGGGTTAGCTCGCCTTTACCAGTGTATTTTAATATACTGACCCTCTTTGCAACAGGTTCCCCGCACTAAGGCGATCCTGCAAGGAGCCTAGCGACTTCCTAATCTAGTCCACCTACAGGCACGCCCTGGTCGTGCCTTCGAAGAGACGTTTTGAAGATCCATAAGCTCGTGCACATAACTTATGCACCTCCGTAGAAAGGTGATAGCTTCGCCCGAAGGTGTCTATAGCTTAAAGTTTTAGTAAAAGGATGTAATGTACATGACGACTATCTCATTTTGCGTCCACTTTTGTAAGCTCGTACGAAAATTATCCAACTCGTTCAAGAGTTCGTATAAAGATGTTCATTATCAATAAAGAGAACTTTTTCATGTTTCAATATTTTGTTCAATTATTCGTGTACTCTGAATATGTACTCGTTGTATAAAATACCTTAGCCTTATGCGTTGTGCAACCTAGGCACGCACGATGTCACACCAGAGGACGACTATCATTTTATGGAAATTAGGGCATGATATATTGGTATCAGAGCACAGCTTCAAGTTTTTTTGACCCTCGTGTCAGATAAGTTCATTTAACGATCTATTTCCTATGCGAATACTTGAACTTGTTTGGCCAAAATGAGATACGTTCCATAGAGTGAGTCTATAATATATTATGAGCATGATATAAGTTACCTTCTTTTAAAGGAATGACTCAAGCGCAAGCATCAGCGCTAGCACATGGAGAGGTACAAGCCCAGAAAAGTAGTTACGGCACCTCGGGAAGTTCCAGAAGCCAGCGAGCCATGCCCCCTGTCGACCCAATTGAGCGAATGATGTGGATTCTTAAAGCAAGCCAGCAGAGAGATGAGGCTCGCTATAAGCGATCCGAGAAGCGAGCGGAAGAACGACAAAGCAAGTTCGAAGAAAATATAGAAGCCCGATTTGCAGTCCAACAGAATCAAGTAGATGCCCTACAACAGATCGTTCAGACCTTGGCCTCCAACTATTCCACAACAACAGCAGTGGCACCGGTGGAGCGACCCACGCCTGAAGTCAAAATACCTCAAACTCTAAAGAAGAAGGAAGTGACTACCTTCGACTTTGTCGACTTCAAGAAGGTCAGCAATACGTCATTCAAAGGGACTGAGAACCCGGTCGTGGCTTTAGATTGGCTGGCAGAGCTTGAGGATCACTTCAAAGTGTTAGAGGTACCTGAAAAAAAGTGTGTCGCGTGTGCCCAATTGTAGCTTCGCTTGAACGAGCACGATTGGTGGGACGTGCATCAAAGATCTCTCTCAGTAGGCGATAAAGAGGAGACAATCGCGTGGGCTTACCCCCTCCCATTTGTCGGCAAAAGAAGAACGAGTTCATGCAGCTCCGCCAAGGCAATATGACAGTGAAGTAGTACTCCGTCGAATTCGATCGACTCGCAAAATTTGCAAGCTCATATCTACCTAATACGGCGAGTCGTGCAAGACGATTCGAAGACGTCCTGTGACCTACCATCCATGTGCACGAAGTCGTTCCCTAATACCTGACGATACAAAAAGTTCTCAATCATGCCCTTTCCCTTGAACCACAGTATCCTTCGGTTGCTGTCAGCACTGTGCATACTTCCAATCATAAGCGCCCTAGCTGTCACGCCCCGATCTCCCGCAGGCAATCGGTCGTTCCCGCTAGGCGGGAATCACCCTCGCCAGCGCTCCCGCGGAACGATCGCTTAACCCATCCGGGCGTGATGCCGCACGAGCGTGAGCCACGCCCATGCAAGGCCATGGTTCATTGGCTGGCGGTTAGAGTTCTAAGCCACAGAGTCGCACAGATTGTCCGAGTGCAGCGGAGTCATGAACGCATAGGCGATCGGTAACAGGTTCACTGAGTCGACAAATATAGCGGAAGCATTGAAACAAGTAAAGTAATCTCTTTATTGATATGAACAAGTATTACAGGCGGCGTATAGCCGAGATTACAAGTCGCTCAAGCCTCTCTCTCTGAAACAGTAAAAGCGTGCCAAGTGGCTACAACTGTGGAATAATTTGTACAGGCGATGGTCGGGCGATGTTCACAGCTTATGTCTTGTATATGTGCTTCAGTCCCGGACGCACCGTTGCAAGGCTTCAGAGGAAACTCCTGGCCTTAGCACGCACGAAGGAGGCGTCCGCACCGCACGAGGTTCTCCCGCACCCTGCATATCAAACTGGTGGATTATCAGTACATTAAATGCACTGGTGGGGAAGCTACTCGCCCGCTCGACAAATCCAAACACGTAATACAGGTTTCGTGCACAACTATTAAGTTGTCTTTCTAATTGCCTTAGGATCAGTTACATGCAAACATTGAATAGCTTAACGTGTCGGGCAGTGCGCCGTGCGATGTTTGAGGAAACACGGCGAGACTTACCATTTGTCCTTCCCTGTCCAAGGCAAACATTATTGATTTAAGCATGGGCAAGTATAAAACATTCAGGAGGCAAGCATATGCAAACAGGAGGGTCATTTTAACATGATCGTTCAGGTGTTTAGTTGTTCTTGATGCGATGCAGTGACTCGCACGCGGATAGCCGCTAAGCGAGGATGACTTATGTATATGAACATGATGTCGCTGGCATAGCCATAAAGGACCGTTTAGTCTCAGGGCGAAGTGACGTACGACGCGGGTGGCGAGCCCCGTCGCGGAACACTTGCCGGGTAACATACGACTAACATACGTTCCGTCCGGATCGGATCGGTCCCAGTGCCCTGGTGTGACCGTCCGCGGAACTCAATATAACACAATTGTGCACACAGGTGGTCCGCGACAATGCAGGTCAGGGTCTGTCCTTTTTCCATAGCTTGACATGATAATCATGAAACTTAAACTTAGTCTGAACGAGGCATATTGCTCCACGAGCTGTGATTCCATCAGTACATAACACGATCCTCGTTCAGATGCACACATAGCATGATTATCATTCAAGTGAGATTTACGTTCAGTATTTATTCTTGCTTAGTGCATTCCCCTGGTTCGGGGATTGCCTTAGATGACCTGACGGTCCCGGATTCTTGCAGGGTCAATCATACACGGAACGACTACTGAGTAGTCTCCCGGAGTAAGGATGAAAACAATGCACATTCAAGCAGACAAGCATGCATTTCTAAGGAACATAAGCAGGGACGTTGCTCGGACCCGAAGGTAAGCCGAGAGTTGAAACCGTTAAGGGACTTAGCATGCGAGTGTCTGAATATAAGCAGTATTTCAATTCCATGTTCTAGCAAGCAATATAAGTTGGGATTATTCCCTTAGCTAGGTGCGTTGGATTTATTAGCATGCAGGGGGTGAATCACCTAGCGACTAGCATAAATATTCCAGATTCTTATGTGTGCTGGCTAAGCAAAGACAAGTTCACCGTAGCCACCCACCTTAGCGATGATTCGCCTCGGTAGAGCGATACGTCTGAGCGAGCCTTTGAAAGTCTAAGCCGGATCCCTGTAGGGGCAAGTCTGGATATCCTTTGCTTTTCCTTTGAGGCAAAGCAGGTCGGGACAGCTGCACGATTGCCGTTTGAGACGGCAGTCCGCTTGAGCGGAACGGGGTGTTACATCCTACCCAACTTAGAAAAAGTCTCGTCCTCGAGACTTACTAAGGACAAGCAGTAATCTAGGTTTAAGGCAATCCTAGACAAGTCGTTTGTACTTGTTCATTTGGATCTTCACTTGCACAAGCTTCGATCTTAGCATACCGCTTAGACTGGATCGTGCGCACCTTTGACATGCATTTCTAGTGTGAACACGTCAACCAGCTTAGTGATAGCGAAGTCTTAGCACTCGAGTTTTACCTTTTTCTTAAGTCTTGGATGGTGCACTAGTTCAAGGCGTCCCTCGAATAGATGCATTCAACCAAACTTAGGGTTAGTGAAAATCGGACAAGCTACTAGCGATACTCTCGAAGGGTTCGCACAGGTTGGCACAAAGGCCACTCGCAGCATACAACCAGACAAGCAAGTATATCATTCAAAACGCATTTTGAAAGTATTTAGACTTATTGTTGGAACATCCCATCGAGGCATTGAGAGAGAGCGTGCACATAACCCACGAACGAGCTTTCTAAACAGAGATATCGAATCGAAGTCCAAAGGCGTAGAAGCCAGGCTCTGATACCAACATGTCATGCCCCGATCTCCCGCAGGCAATCGGCCGTTCCCGCTAGGCGGGAATCACCCTCGCCAGCGCTCCCGCGGAACGATCGCTTAACCCATCCGGGCGTGATGTCGCACGAGCGTGAGCCACGCCCATGCAAGGCCATGGTTCATTGGCTGGCGGTTAGAGTTCTAAGCCACAGAGTCGCACAGATTGTCCGAGTGCAGCGGAGTCATGAACGCATAGGCGATCGGTAACAGGTTCACTGAGTCGACAAATATAGCGGAAGCATTGAAACAAGTAAAGTAATCTCTTTATTGATATGAACAAGTGTTACAGGCGGCGTATAGCCGAGATTACAAGTCGCTCAAGCCTCTCTCTCTGAAACAGTAAAAGCGTGCCAAGTGGCTACAACTGTGGAATGATTTGTACAGGCGATGGTCGGGCGATGTTCACAGCTTATGTCTTGTATATGTGCTTCAGTCCCGGACGCACCGTTGCAAGGCTTCAGAGGAAACTCCTGGCCTTAGCACGCACGAAGGAGGCGTCCGCACCGCACGAGGTTCTCCCGCACCCTGCATATCAAACTGGTGGATTATCAGTACATTGAATGCACTGGTGGGGAAGCTACTCGCCCGCTCGACAAATCCAAACACGTAATACAGGTTTCGTGCACAACTATTAAGTTGTCTTTCTAATTACCTTAGGATCAGTTACATGCAAACATTGAATAGCTTAACGTGTCGGGCAGTGCGCCGTGCGATGTTTGAGGAAACACGGCGAGACTTACCATTTGTCCTTCCCTGTCCAAAGCAAACATTATTGATTTAAGCATGGGCAAGTATAAAACATTCAGGAGGCAAGCATATGCAAACAGGAGGGTCATTTTAACATGATCGTTCAGGTGTTTAGTTGTTCTTGATGCGATGCAGTGACTCGCACGCGGATAGCCGCTAAGCGAGGATGACTTATGTATATGAACATGATGTCGCTGGCATAGCCATAAAGGACCGTTTAGTCTCAGGGCGAAGTGACGTACGACGCGGGTGGCGAGCCCCGTCGCGGAACACTTGCCGGGTAACATACGACTAACATACGTTCCGTCCGGATCGGATCGGTCCCAGTGCCCTGGTGTGACCGTCCGCGGAACTCAACATAACACAATTGTGCACACAGGTGGTCCGCGACAATGCAGGTCAGGGTCTGTCCTTTTTCCATAGCTTGACATGATAATCATGAAACTTAAACTTAGTCTGAACGAGGCATATTGCTCCACGAGCTGTGATTCCATCAGTACATAACACGATCCTCGTTCAGATGCACACATAGCATGATTATCATTCAAGTGAGATTTACGTTCAGTATTTATTCTTGCTTAGTGCATTCCCCTGGTTCGGGGATTGCCTTAGATGACCTGACGGTCCCGGATTCTTGCAGGGTCAATCATACACGGAACGACTACTGAGTAGTCTCCCGGAGTAAGGATGAAAACAATGCACATTCAAGCAGACAAGCATGCGTTTCTAAGGAACATAAGCAGGGACGTTGCTCGGACCCGAAGGTAAGCCGAGAGTTGAAACCGTTAAGGGACTTAGCATGCGAGTGTCTGAATATAAGCAGTATTTCAATTCCATGTTCTAGCAAGCAATATAAGTTGGGATTATTCTCTTAGCTAGGTGCGTTGGATTTATTAGCATGCAGGGGGTGAATCACCTAGCGACTAGCATAAATATTCCAGATTCTTATGTGTGCTGGCTAAGCAAAGACAAGTTCACCGTAGCCACCCACCTTAGCGATGATTCGCCTCGGTAGAGCGATACGTCTGAGCGAGCCTTTGAAAGTCCAAGCCGGATCCCTGTAGGGGAAAGTCTGGATATCCTTTGCTTCTCCTTTGAGGCAAAGCAGGTCGGGACAGCTGCACGATTGCCGTTTGAGACGGCAGTCTGCTTGAGCGGAACGGGGTGTTACACTAGCAACACCGGAGGAAACACTGCTCTAAAGCGTCAAAATAACGGCAGTCAGCAGAGAGGAAACCCAGGGCAACCATGTTCCTACTTTAAGAAGCCAGCGCACACGATCGACAACTATCACAAGAAGCACAAGTTATGCCTCATTTGTGGTAATCCAAGCAATAAGATTCGTGACTGCCGGCGCTACTCTGAATGCCACCCTCAACATCCAAATTCTGCCTCGGCACCTCAAGCCAACCGAGCCGCGCTGCAGCAAGAACGTCGTCAAGCTCAAGGCCGGGTGTACACTTTGACACGAGAAGAGGCCCTAGCATCGGACACCGTTGTGTCAGGTATATTGCTTTTCAATAACATACATGCTCGTGTGCTATTTGATTCTAGTACAACGCGTAGCTTTATATCCACGAATTTTGCCGTGGAAAATATGATAGAAATAACACCATTATATCCAGACCTTAGTGTTAGCACCCCATTTGGCACGAAGATACATGTTTGTTCAGTATGTCAGGGCAGTCATGTCTGTATTTGGGGAAGGAAACTCTCGCTCGATGTGTTAGTCCTAGATGTTCGGGATTACGACATCATTTTGGGGATGGATTGGCTCGGCACTTGCTAGGCAACTATCGAATGTGCAAAGAAATGGGTCATCTTCCATTTACTTGGAGAGGCCAAATTCTGCTACACGAGTGGTTTAGCAACAGATGCGTCAAAGACCTGCATGGTAATTTTTTCGATGTCAGCTCGGCGGATGCTACACTTTGGATGCGAGGGATACTTAACATCGGTTCGGGACACGCAGCTGGATTGCCCAAATGTTGAGTCTTCTTTCGTTATGGTAGAGTTTTCTGATGTGTTTTCAAGCAAACTACCTGTCATGCCCCCCGACCGAGAAATTGAGTTCACCATCGGTACCTTCCCAAATACCCAACCGATTTCCAAAGCACCGTACCGAATAGCTCCTGCTGAACTAAAGGAGTTAAAGTGCCAACTACAAGAACTACTTGACCGTAGATATATTCGTACGAGCGTGTCTCCTTGGGGCACGCCTGTACTCTTTGTAAAGAAGGACGGAATGTTGCGACTCTGCATAGACTACAGGGAGCTAAATAAGGTCACTATCCGAAACAAGTATCCCTTGCCTAGAATCGTCGACCTCTTTGATTAGTTGCAAGGAGCCTAGCGACTTTCCAATCCAGTCCACCTACCGGCACGTCCTGATCGTGCCTTCGAAGAGATATTTTGAAGATCCAGGAACTCGTGCATATAACTTATGCAGCTCCGTGGAAACGCGATAGCTCCGAAGGTGTCTATAGCTTGAAGTTTTAGTAAAATGATGTAATATACAGGACGACTATCTCATTTTGTGTCCACTTTTGAAAGTCCGTGCGGCAATTATCTGACTCGTGCAAGAGTTTGTATAAAGATGTTCATTATAAATAAAGAGAACTTTTCCATGTTTCAATATTTTGTTCAATTATCTGCGTACTCTGAATATGTGCTCGTTGTATAAAATACCTTGGCCTTGTGCATTGCGCAACCTAGGCACGCACGGCGTCACATCCGGGGGACGACTATCCATTTTTTGGAAATTGGGTCGTGACACTTGGGACAGCAGGAAGATTCCCACCCCCTCTCCAACTCACTTGGCGGGCTCAGACCGAACCCCCCACTCGCCAAGTGAGTTGGCCGCCGCTCCCCTCTTGCTCTACAGCTCGTCAACTGAGTTGGAGGCCTCCCCCTTCATCTCCAACCCGCCAACCCAGTTGGTGAGTTGTCCTCCCCTTTGCAATTTTTCAAAAATCCTTCTTTTAGCGCAATTGAGGAAAACTTTGTCCATTCAGACGAAAAAATCCATTTATATTATGATGGAAGTCCGATATGAGATTTTTATATTATGATGGAAGTTCGAGTTGGTGAGTGACTGAATAAATTTTTTAGCAAAAAAAAAAAATTATAGGAAAAAGTGTAATATTATTAATATTTGAGTTATATATTAGTATAAATATTGAATTGAAAATTATATTCATGACATGGTATGTTTATAACTTTGTTCACAATAAACGATTCTAGTATGTGGTCACTGGGTTCAAATTCAGTATAATCTCGATAATTTGTAACTGATAAATTAATATTTTTGGTTAAATAATATTTTTGTCATGTTTCGTGATATAACGTAATAACTACTTAGTTAAATTTATAAAATAATATATTATAAAAAGTGTTTATATAGGTTCCAAGAAGTATATAAAGTAATCGGTGTTTGTTTATTTTTAGAATTGATAGTATCTGATATCGTCCCTTATCTTTCTTGCAAATTATCTCTCTCTGAATTCTATTTTTGTAATTTCTTTTAGTACAACCTATATTAGCTTTATTGTACTCACAAAATTTTTACGCATTTTATTCATCATTATTGATTTCACATCTTTGAGAAACCATTGATGAATGTATTGTGTGAATATGACTTTTATTTATTAAAAAAAATTTTGTGTTAAATATTCAAAAAATGAAATAATGTAGTGCATTGAATAATGTATAACTTATTTTAAAAAGAGAGTAGATTTATGAATTTTACTTGGTTTACATATACATATAGTTGTTAGTTCTTAAAATAAAAACTAAATTCGATGTACATTTAAAAATAATTAATTAATCAATAGACTAATAAATTATTTGTCTATCCATACATTATTAAATGATTAGTTATTTAATATTTGTAAAAATAATATTTTTTAGAATATCAATTTAAAATGTGCAATTTTATGTAAGGTGAAGGAGCTGGATAACTATTAAGATCACTCAGTTGAAGTGGACCATCTAATTTAGACACTAATATTTTTTTAAATACTCGTACATTCGACTCGAAACACTACTAAGAAATGCAAGAAACCACCCCCACATGCTTGATGCTTCTATTTCTAAGTTGCTGGTTGTTCGAAATTTATAATTGTTACCTATTAACTATATATGCATATACTATTGTTTAAGATAAGTACATATATAATTAAGTTTATAATAATATTGGTAAAGATCTATATACATAGTTAGCATTCATATTAAGTTGCTGTTTACTATCTTTTAATGTGGGATTTGATTTGCTCTTTCCTATTATACATGGTAGGGAAGGAAAGCTATGCCAATGCTCTCTCGAGAAGAAAACTATAGTATGGCGAAACTATCATACAATATGAAGGATTACGAAGCGAGCTTCCGCTACATGGAAGACTTAATAAACTCAGTGAGAGGGGAGTTATCTCCGACTGAGCGCAGGCTATTCTTATGCTCTGGTGATTTGTTGATTGATATCCACATGACAAGAATAAAGAAGCTTTCGGCGATGCTGCTGCTCGAACCAAACGATGCTGCTGTCGCTGATTACCACACCCGTCTGGTATTTGAGGTCAAGATGATCTGCTACAGGTATCTAGGCGTCCTACAGAGCGTTATCATCGTCACCACTGATCTGTTATCCCTTGTCTTGTATTACTGGGCGAGGGGTGATTGCTACAGATTTATTGTTGAGACGATGAAAGACGACAACTCTGATTTGCAGAGCTACACACATCAGACCATTGAAGCCTACACAAGAGCATGGGTGAGTAGTGGATGAGTGAGTTTTTTTTCTCTATCTTCTTCTCTCTCTTTTTTTGAGAAAAAAATAATGTATATTCATCTCAGGATGAAGCAAGGATTCTTGTAAGATCAGATCCGAGACAAGCAATAGAATTGGCGTTGCTTGCACATAGACTCGTTTTGTTTTGCTGCCATGTTGCGAAGCAATATATGGAGGCTCGAAGAATTGCTATACAGGTTGGGTTCTATTTCCCCTCTTCTTCTTTTTTCTCTTTTCTAACCAAATGTTAATATGTTTGTTTAATTTATTAATTGTTGCTGGATGCCATCAAGACTCTAAGCGATATTAGGCCAATTCTAAGCGATGTTCGGCCAAGGAATATATTCTCTCTTGTGACGAAAATTAAATCTTACATGGAGTGCTCTGAAACGAGGCATGAGCTCAATTTGCTTATTGAATTGTGCAATTCTAAGGTATATATGAGCTCATATTTTATAGAAAGTTTAGTTTCTCCTTATAAAGTCTATATTCTAAATTTTTTTTTTATATGATACATTTTCAGCTGAATCAGAATAATCTGGCATGGTATAGAGGTTGGTTCGCAAACTGAGCTGCATGCTAATGAATTGTGATCCTGCTTGTTAATGGCAGTTGCATTTGAAGATCTTATGTTCATGGTTTGAAGTTTCTTGTTTTGACTACTGATAGTCTAGGGATGCCAAGTTTTAATTTCCTTAATTATAGTTGTTTTCAAAGTTGCTTCTTTAAAAAAACTCTCATTGATTTTGTGAGGGAAGTGATTCTGCAATGTGTACGAGAGATGGACAGATGTTTCCAACTGCTGATATTTGGTCTTTGTCAATATTCTCGATTCATTGACTTTTTACTATTTTTGTTAACATGCTTTAAACTTTACTGTTCTCCTATAAATTGATCAGTAGCCTATTTTTCTATTTTCCATAGACAGATAAATTGTTAATCTACAAGTAAACTTAGGGGCCAGGTATATTTTTGCACAGTCGTGTTAAATTCGATATTTTCTCGATAAATTATGAAATGGGTATAGGAAAAGGACTGATCTTTGAGTGTTGTGTTCATTGTTGCAGACTTCTAGTGTAAATTTTAGGGTACTAGTGTGATTTTCGTCAGGCGTGTTAAATTATATATTTACGATCTAAATTCTAACATGGATAGCTGGTGTGTGTGTTTTAATTCACTCTGGGATTGTGGGTTGTTACTTATTTATATATTGTTGGTACTAAATTTTTTTAGGTGTTGGTGAGTAATGGTTGATTATGCTTGAACTGGGGGGAGAGAGAGAGAGAGTGTGTAGAAAAGGTTTTTACTTTATGAAATGGGTGATAGGAACTGTTTTGGAATTGAAAAGAAATAATAACTTTGCTTTGATTATGATGCACATAGTGAATTAAACAAATGTGATGATGCATTTCCAATGCTCATTGTAGGGGTTGGATTTTCTTGTTTTGAATAAAGATTATTGATCTATTAAGTAACAGATGTGGTTTTGAATCAAAATTATTGGCCTCTGAATTAATAATAGATGGTTTTAATCAACATTATTGGTACGTGTGGTGATTTCTGACTAATGTCGGCAGCTAGCTGTTGATCGTTGGATAAAAAAAAAAAATCATATAACTATGTAACCTGTAAATTAATACGCTTAGAATGTGATATTGATTGGTTTTTCCTCCATGACTTAATGCCTCTAATTTACAGGCATATTGACTTTATATGAGACTGTTAAACTCAAGTGTATTTTATCTTGTTTTTCATTTTGGATTGATTTATTGCTATTATTGTTTATTCCTGTCCTAAAGCAAAGTCATCTAAGTCAAATTCTATGTCTACTTGCATAATAGTTTGATAACGAACAATTACTCCAGGAACAAGTGTACCACTACAAAAAATATATATTTTTATAACGACTAGAAAACGTTATAAATATTTTTTTATAACATTTTTTTAGTTGTATCTAATTGTTATAAATACGAAAGTTATAATGGTTTAAAAAGCGTTACAAATAGAATACACATATATAACACCATTTTCCAAAGCTTAGCAAACAAAAACATTCAAACTCATCTACTATAACAACTTTGACAACCAAAATGTTATAAAAAGCAAATACAAACTTTATAAATGTCATTTTAAAGCATGGAAGATTCGTCCATTATTATAACAGAAAATTTGATGTACATAAAATATTTTTTAAATAAATTAACTAAAACGAAACAATATTTAAAAATTTGAAATCACGAAAGGTTTCGCAATCTCTGATGAAGAAAATCTGAATTTTTTTTTATATACTTGTTGTCAAATTTTTGCCAATCAAGTTGGCGAAAATGTTATAGTGACTTTTTTTTTTTTTTTTTTGGTTTTGGTTTGGTTTTTGTTTAGTTTTATTTAGGTTTAGTTCTTTTTAAAAAAAGTTGTAGCAATAATTTTTTAAATAAATTAGAAAAAAATAAAATTTAACATACAAAATAAAATATGCTATCATTGAACAACCAAAAATAAAAATAAAAATCTACCGTAAGAATATTATATATGCCGTCGAGCAGACTCTGAGCGGCCATAACTATTTGTTTGAAAATCGTTTTTCGTCAAACAATAGGTCGATTTGTTTGTTTTCGACGAGAATAACACAATTCGTGTAAAAATAATTTTTATCCGAAGAAAAACGCACATGTTACAGGCAAAAATATAAAATATAAAACTTTATAGTATCATAACTTTTGACTGAGAGATTGAAACAAGGTCCAGTTTGTGTCAAAATGACTGTATCGAAAAGTACTACAGGATAAGCCGTTTCACCATTTGACATGCTTCATAAATTTTTAGAATCGCAAAAAAATAATTTTCGACCTTCAAATTTTATTTACGGTAATTTTATTTTCAAAATTTTTTATTATCTATACTAATTTGTTATTATCTATACTAATATGAATGATAACAAAATCTATTGATTAATATTATTATCAATATTATATTTTTCTTTCATATCACTAAAAGATAATTTATTATTATTTGTACACAAAATTTATTTAAAATAATTAATTATATAGATAATAAATAATTATTTTTTATTTGTTAAATTGTGATATCTATTTTAATTATGATTTCTCTTAAATATATGTTTTAAATTTTGAATATGTGTTTAGTTAGATAATAACAAATTACTATAGATAATAATTATATTTTCCAAATTATATTAGTATACATAATAACAAATTCGTATAGATAATAATCAAACGGCTGCTATTGATAATAGATGTGGTATCTAATATTTGAAAAATTATTTTAGTTAATTTTAAATTGTCGTTAGAAAATCTATTGTTTAATTATTTATAAAACCAACACACACAAAAATCAAACCCAACTATCAAAAAAACCAACACAAAAAAACAACCCGAAAAACCTAAAAAAAAAAACTAAAAAAAAAACCATTGTCAGATTTTTGCCAACTTTCTTGGCAAAAATTTGGCAAACGCAAATTTTTGCCAATCCAGTTGCCGAAAATTTGAAAAAAAAAATATTATTTCATATTTTCGCCATTAGAGATGGCAAAATATTTCGTGATTTCAAATTTTTTATAAATTGTTTCGTTTTAATTAATTTGTTTAAAAATATTTTCTGTACAACAAATTTTCTGTTATTATAAATATGCTCGTTTTTATCGAATTATATATAAATCTACTCAATTTTCAAGGAGAAAAAAATCTTTCATTCGGACAGTGCCTATACTAAAACAACTAACAAGTTTGAAATTAATGTTTCTTCTTCTTCAAGAAAATCTATTTACACGTGTTACAACTAAGTTGGCATAATATACATTTACTTAGCTCTGCTTAGTATTCTACAGACACTTTCAACTTACATTGCAAACAAGAAAAATGTTTTTCATTAGCAGAACTACAACCATGATATATTTCCGACTTTCAGCTTGATAATAAAAATTGCGTCTTCTTTACATATCAACAACCATGATACATTTCCATGTATCAGCAAACCTTTGGAAGCCACAACACACTGTACTGAGTAAATAATATTGTACTTGGGCATAGACACAACGTTACCAATTGGAAAACTAGGTCATCAAAAACCCCTCTGAACAAATACACCTTTTGAACTAGTTGTAGAACGGGTAGTGAGAAGATCTAATGGCTTTAGAAAATGCGTCTAAAATCTCTTGATGTTGAAGCCCCTCTGAGTCTGTCCTAAACTTCAAACCAGTTATTATAAAAATATGATAATATGATTTTAAAATAAAATAAAATAAAACTATACATTGCAGGATGTACCTTAACCTGGATTCCAGCATGGCTACATAGGTAAAAGTCAAATTCAGTACGATGACGTATCTTTGAATCAACGACAATACGTACCTGCAATATTGAACTTTTTTCAGGTTATATTGGAAACACTCGAAAGAAACTCCATAATTCAAGTGCAATTCAGCAAGAGAGACTACAATTCAAGTGCCCTAAGTAACCGTCTCTGGAAGCTCAAAAATACGTCAGTTCTCTAGGGAACCTTTGTTGAAATATTTGTATAGTATAGAAACCCCCCCCCCCCCCCCCCCCCCCCCCCCCTATATATATATATATATTATATATATATATATATATATATATATAGAGAGAGAGAGAGAGAGAGAGAGAGAGAGAGAGAGAGATATTACTATGAAATTGTCAGTTCTCTAGTGAGCCTTTGTTGAAATATTCAAATATCAATTATAATTAATTAGAATAAGTTTCATTTCTTAGAATATTACAGTTTTAATCAATTGTAATTAATTAGGATAATAAAGTTTCTTTTCTTAGAATATTACAATTGTACTTTCTTGGAATAGAAGTACCTCGATCTCAAAAAGGCATTTTCTTGTCCCAAAGAAAATATGCCTTGGATCATCTGGAAGAAACTGTGATATCAGCATGTCAACCAGCAAATACACCAATATTAAGGAATGATTAAAGTTATGCGTTGAAGTTGATCAAATCCCAGTTGACAAAAGAAAATACCAGAGACTTGTTGGCAGATTGATATACTTAGCACACACAAGACAAGATCTTGCATATGATTTGAGCATTGTCAGTCAATTTATGCACAAAGCAGGTGAGCAACATATGAACACAGACATGCAACCTTTGAGATGTTTGAAATCAGCTCCAGGAAAGGAAATTTTGTTCTCTAAGAAACAGATGAACAAATCATCGATGTATACTCTGACGCAGACTGAGGCGGAGAAAAATAATAATATGTGATCTACTTCAGGGTAATGTTACCTTTGTAGGTGATAATCTTGTCACTTGAAGGAGCAAGAAACAAAGTGTTGTTGTCCGCTCAAGTGGTGAAGCGGAACTTAATGGAGTTTGTGAAGGATTGTGGCTAAAATTTCTCTTTTCAGTATTTGGGTTATTCATCAAATAAACCAATCCAGTTGTACTTTGATAACAAGTCAGCACGTGATATGGCACATAATCCAGTTCATCCTGATCGAACAAATTGACCATTTTTTGTCAAAGAGAAATTGAAAGAGAAGATTCTAGAGTTACTAGAAATCAAATCATAAGAACAATTGACTGACATTCTCACCGAAGCATTCTCAAATTAATTTTTTTTTTAAATTTATGGACAAGTTGGACATGAGAGATATCTTTGCACCAACTTGATGGAAGAGTGTTGAGATATTCAAATATCAATTGCGATCAATTGTAATCAATTAGGATAAGTTTTCTTTCTTAGAATATTACAATTGTAATCAATTAGAATAATTAAGTTTTCTTTTTTAGAATATTACAATTGTATAGGCTGATTACTAGAACAGATTTCTATAAATATTTTTGGTATTAGTGGGCTTATATATTGTACACCAATTTATTCAGAAATAAATCAATAAAAAATACCATTGTTTTCAGCCTTCACCAGAACGAGTCACCTTTGTCTCTAGGGCTCGAGGATGGGTATTAGGATTTGCAAAACCGTATGACTCAATAACACTTTCCATACCACATAAAGGTAACATGATGCATATTTTTTATTATTTTAATTTTCTTAGATTTTTTAATAGTTTTACGTGTCACAAAATATTATTGAGTTACTAAAATTAAAATTTATTTTTTGCTTTTTGTACCGACTATTTTTAGTTCGTAATGGTTTTCCACTTTGGTAATTTGTAACGGCAAAAACGATTAGTAATTGAAAACAAAAATGTGTTGGAAATTTTTTCTTTTGGTGTAGTGTGAGCTAGCATAGTACGAAACTCATTATAGATTTGGTAGACGGTGGTGCTGCTCTTAGTAGATGATTTGGACAAATTTTCTCTTTTGGTCGTTTTTTGTGATTTTATGTGGTTTTTACTCTCTTTTTTACGTTTTAGGTTATTTTTGTTCATTTTTGACTATTTTTGCTCCCTTTTTTTTGGTATTTTTTGTCATTTTTGTCAATTTTTTTGTTTTGTTAAATTTTTTCTCGTTTTTTGTCGTTTTTATTATTTATTTCTTTTTTTTTAAATTCTTTTCTTATGTTTGCTCTTTTTTGTTCTTTTTTATTGTTTTGGTCGATTTTTCTTTTTTTTTTTTTTTGTTATGATCTGTTTTTTTTATCACTTTTGGTTGTTTTTTATCGTTTTAATCTTTTTTTGTTTTGGGTCGATTTTTGTTGCTTTTTTGCTCGCTTTTGTCATATTTTGTCGTTTTTAATCGTTTTTTGTCGATTTAATTTTAAAAAAAATTACAACAAAAAATTTAAAGTAAATCAATAAAAAAAATAAAAACGATAAAAAATATAAAAAAGACAAATAAGACAAAATGACAAAATGATCGACAACGACCACAAACAATAAAAAAATACGCAAAAAAAAAATCAACGCAAAACGACAAAAAAACCAAAAATGACCGACAATTATAAAAAATGATCAAAACTAGAAAAAAAAATAAAAAAAGATAAAAAACAAACAAAAACTGACCAAAAACAAAACAAAACAATAAAAAAGGGACAAAAATGATAAAAAAAAAATCTAAAACGAGAAAAAAGAACAAAACTCAACAAAAAAGATCAAAAATGAAAAAGAAGAACACAAATCGACCCAAAACGGAAAAAAGTCTAAAAACGAGAAAAAAAAAAAAAAAAAACCAAAATCGACACAAAAAACAAAAACCGATACAAATGACAAGAAACGAGCAAAACGACAAAAAATTAATAAAAACGACAAAAATTGACAAGAAAGGCAAAAATTGAAAAAAAATGAAAAAAGGACCAAAAGCGACCAAAAGAGAACAAAAATCGATAAAAAAAGACCAAAAATCGATCCAAAACGACAAAAAACGAGCAAAGACAACAAAAAAATAGAACAAAAACAACACAAAAAACAAAAAATGACAAAAAAATAAAAAAAATTGAGAAAAAAAAGACCAAAACCGACAAAAAGGAGCAAAAATGACCCAAAAAAAAAAAAAACAACAACAAAAAAATGCCAAAAACGAACAAAAAAGACAAACTAAAATAATATTAAAAACGACAAAAAATCGACCAAAAACGTCAAAATAAAACAATATTACATTATAAACTCAATTACATTACATGTTAAACCAAACAATTGAATGTAATTGGTATTACATTGCATAGTTTAATTACATGTTCCAACCAAACATGGTAATGTAATTGTAATTCCACTATATTACAAACTCAATTACATTACATACTCAATTCAATTACGGTGAACCAAACGGATCCTAAATGTAAAGTCTGGCCCATTGGTCAAATCAAATTAACAGAACCGATTTGGTCCGGTTCAATTCGCTTTTGTACCAATACGGTTCGATTTCGATTTTAGGTAATTTGATTCACTTTATTTTTTATTTTTAAAAGTTTTGGTTTGGTCCAACCGGACCGACCGATTGCTGCACCCTTGCTCGTGCTTATGCTCTTTTGTAGTTACCAGTTATCTGTAATAATATTCTTTTGACGGTGATTTCATGATTTTGAGGTATATATGTCTTGTACAATATACAACTAGTTCAGATAGAAGATTGTGATCGTAAACGTTTGTGATTTGTAACTGTTTCAAGGATAGTGGTTTGTGATTTTTAGATGTTTCTCTAGCATTACTTAAACTATTACGTACAAAACACACAATTTACTTTTTCAGATCCTTGGAACTATTAATTTGTAAATTTGTCCCGATCCAAAGGATCCAAATTGCTGATAAATGTCCTGAAAATTGTTAATATTTTCTTTTAGATTTTTGATAATTAAAACAAATTGGTATTGCTTTAAATAATGGTGTATGGTTTTAAATTTGACATAGTGTTCTAATTGTAAAAACAACAACAACAACAACAACAACATTCTATAATTAATTTGAATATAAATTTGATACTCAAGATTCTTTATTTTTCATTTTTTAATCCGTAACTGAATAAAGTGAAATTTAGCAACAAACATTAGCTATTTTAATATGGACAACATCATCTCTAAGTTTCTACTTGCTTCTGTACAATATTTATTTTTTTATTAAATATTATTTACTAAATTACTTTTTACAAACATAACAATTAAATGGTAGTTTATTATAAATTGAAGAGGTTATAAATAGATATATCTCGAGTCCAATAGTTGCTCTGTTGTGTTTTTGTTTTAAATAACTTCTATAGAATGCGATGTAGACCTAATAGTTGAACATAGGAGGAGACAAATAATTCACAAAGGTCGGAGACAATAGAAACATGTGCTCCAGTCAGAATCTTTGTGTGCTGATCACACAACAAATTAAGGTATATGATATGATAGGGTGGTGATTGTGGAGGGGAAACAATACTATGACCACTAAATTAAACAATGTGATCACCTATTGAATGTATCTCCAGCTACAGACAAATTGAATGTATCTCCAGCTACAGACAATAGGTGTTAGCTGTCTCTGAGCTCTGACAGTAGTGTTCTTCTACTAACAAAAGTAGTATTTTTGTTGTTTATTTTTGTATTTCTGAGCTCTGAAAATATCATGCGTCATCTACTATGAGACTGACAAAGCAGTGTTCTTCTACAAAAGTAGTGTTCTTATGAGAATGCCATGCATCACCTACAGTAAACACCTCCTTGTGGATATTCATGTTGATGTTCTCAATTATTTTTAAAGACGTGCCCAGGAAATAAACAACAACTACCAAAATAGAAAAGCTATTAATACTGGCCTCATCATTAATTTCAATATTTCCTGGACACGTCCCACAAAGGTCGGAGACAATAGAAACATGTGCTCCAGTCAGAATCTCTGTGTGCTGATCACACAACAAATTAAGGTATATGATATGATAGAGTGGTGATGGTGGAGGGGAAACATTCCTATGACCCCTAAATTAAACAATGTGATCACCTATTGAATGTATCTCCAGCTACAGACAATAGGTGTTAGCTGTCTATGAGCTCTGACAGTAGTGTTCTTCTACTGACAAAAGTAGTGTTTTTGTTGTTTATTTTTGTATTTCTGAGCTCTAAAAATGTCATGCGTCACCTACTATGAGACTGACAAAGCAGTGTTCTTCTAGTAAAGTAGTGTTCTTATGAGAATGCCATGCATCACCTACGGTAAACACCTCCTTGTGGATATTCATGTTGATGTTGTCAATTATTTTTAAAGACGTGCCCAGGAAATAAACAACAACTACCAAAATAGACCTAGCTATCAATATTGGCCTCATCCTTAATTTCAATATTTTCTGGGCACGTCTCACAATGGTCGGAGACAATAGAAACATGTGCTCCAGTCAGAATCTCTGTGTGCTGATCACACAACAAATTAAGGTATATGATATGATAGGGTGGTGATGGTGGAGGGGAAACATTCCTATGACCACTAAATTAAACAATGTGATCACCTATTGAATGTATCTCCAACTACATACAATAGGTGTTAGCTGTCTCTGAGCTCTGACAGTAGTGTTCTTCTACTGACAAAAGTAGTGTTTTTGTTGTTTATTTTTGTATTTGTGAGCTCTGAAAATGTCATGCGTCACCTACTATGAGACTGACAAAGCGGTGTTCTTCTACTAAAGTAGTGTTCTTATGAGAATGCCATGCATCACCTACAGTAAACTCCTCCTTGTGGATATTCATGTTGATGTTGTCAATTATTTTTAAAGACGTGCCCAGGAAATAAACAACAACTACCAAAATAGACCTAGCTATTAATACTGGCCTCATCCTTAATTTCAATATTTCCTGGGCACGTCTCACAAAGGTCGGAGACAATAGAAACATGTGCTCCAGTCAGAATCTCTGTGTGCTGATTACACAACAAATTAAGGTATATGATATGATAGGGTGGTGATGGTGGAGGGGAAACATTCCTATGACCACTAAATTAAACAATGTGATCACCTATTGAATGTATCTCCAACTACATACAATAGGTGTTAGCTGTCTCTGAGCTCTGAAAGTAGTGTTCTTCTACTGACAAAAGTAGTGTTTTTGTTGTTTATTTTTGTATTTCTGAGCTCTGAAAATGTCATGCGTCACCTACTATGAGACTGACAAAGCAGTGTTCTTCTACTAAAGTAGTGTTCTTATGAGAATGCCATGCATCACCTACAGTAAACTCCTCCTTGTGGATATTCATGTTGATGTTGTCAATTTATTTTAAAGACGTGCCCAGGAAATAAACAACAACTACCAAAATAGACCTAGCTATCAACACTGGCCTCATCCTTAATTTCAATATTTCCTGGGCACGTCTCACAAAGGTCGGAGACAATAGAAACATGTGCTCCAGTCAGAATCTCTGTGTGCTGATCACACAACAAATTAAGGTATATGATATGATAGGGTGCTGATGGTGGAGGGGAAACATTCCTATGACCCCTAAATTAAACAATGTGATCACCTATTGAATGTATCTCCAGCTATAGACAATAGGTGGTAGCTGTCTCTGAGCTCTGACAGTAGTGTTCTTCTACTGACAAAAGTAGTGTTTTTTTTTGTTTTTTTTTGTATTTCTGAGCTCTGAAAATGTCATGCGTCACCTACTATGGGACTGACAAAGCAGCGTTCTTCTACTAAAGTAGTGTTCTTATGAGAATGCCATGCATCACCTACAGTAAACACCTCCTTGTGGATATTCATGTTGATGTTGTCAATTATTTTTAAAGACGTGCCCAGGAAATAAACAACAACTACCAAAATAGACCTAGCTATCAATACTGGCCTCATCCTTAATTTCAATATTTCCTGGGCACGTCTCACAAAGGTCGGAGACAATAGAAACATGTGCTCCAGTCAGAATCTCTGTGTGCTGATCACACAACAAATTAAGGTATATGATATGATAGGGTGGTGATGGTGGAGGGGAAACATTCCTATGACCCCTAAATTAAACAATGTGATCACCTATTGAATGTATCTCCAGCTATAGACAATAGGTGGTAGCTGTCTCTGAGCTCTGACAGTAGTGTTCTTCTACTGACAAAAGTTGTATTTTGTTGTTTATTTTTGTATTTGTGAGCTCTGAAAATGTCATGCGTCACCTACTATGAGACTGACAAAGCGGTGTTCTTCTACTAAAGTAGTGTTCTTATGAGAATGCCATGCATCACCTACAGTAAACACCTCCTTGTGGATATTCATGTTGATGTTGTCAATTATTTTTAAAGACGTGCCCAGGAAATAAACAACAACTACCAAAATAGACCTAGCTATTAATACTGGCCTCATCCTTAATTTCAATATTTCCTGGGCACGTCTCACAAAGGTCGGAGACAATAGAAACATGTGCTCCAGTCAGAATCTCTGTGTGCTGATCACACAACAAATTAAGGTATATGATATGATAGGGTGGCGATGGTGGAGGGGAAACATTCCTATGACCACTAAATTAAACAATGTGATCACCTATTGAATGTATCTCCAACTACAGACAATATGTGTTAGCTGTCTCTGAGATCTGACAGTAGTGTTCTTCTACTGACAAAAGTAGTGTTTTTGTTGTTTATTTTTGTATTTCTGAGCTCTGAAAATGTCATGCGTCACCTACTATGAGACTGACAAAGCAGTGTTCTTCTACTAAAGTAGTGTTCTTATGAGAATGCCATGCATCACCTACAGTAAACACCTCCTTGTGGATATTCATGTTGATGTTGTCAATTATTTTTAAAGACGTGCCCAGGAAATAAACAACAACTACCAAAATAGACCTAGCTATCAATACTGGCCTCATCCTTAATTTCAATATTTCATGGGCACGTCTCACAAAGGTCGGAGACAATAGAAATATGTGCTCCAGTCAGAATCTCTGTGTGCTGATCACACAACAAATTAAGGTATATGATATGATAGGGTGGTGATGGTGGAGGGGAAACATTCCTAAGACCACTAAATTAAACAATGTGATCACCTATTGAATGTATCTCCAGCTACAGACAATAGGTGTTAGCTGTCTCTGAGCTCTGACAGTAGTGTTCTTCTACTGATAAAAGTAGTGTTTTTGTTGTTTATTTTTGTATTTCTGAGCTCTGAAAATGTCATGCGTCACCAGTATGTGACTGACAAAGCAGTGTTCTTCTACTAAAGTAGTATTCTTATGAGAATGCCATGTATCACCTACAGTAAATACCTCCTTGTGGATATTCATGTTGATGTAGTCAATTGTTTTTAAAGACGTGCCCAGGAAATAAACAACAACTACCAAAATAGACCTAGCTATCAATACTGGCCTCATCCTTAATTTCATTATTTTCTGGGCACGTCTCACAAAGGTCGGAGACAATAGAAACATGTGCTCCAGTCAGAATCTCTGTGTGCTGATCACACAACAAATTAAGGTATATGATATGATAGGGTGGTGATGGTGGAGGGAAAATATTCCTATGACCCATAAATTAAACAATGTGATCACCTATTGAATGTATCTCCAGCTACAGACAATAGGTGGTAGCTGTCTCTGAGCTCTGACAGTAGTGTTCATCTACTGACAAAAGTAGTATTTTTGTTGTTTATTTTTGTATTTTTTAGCTCTGAAAATGTCATGCGTCACCTACTATGAGACTGACAAAGCAGTGTTCTTCTACTAAAGTAGTGTTCTTATGAGAATTCCATGCATCACCTACAGTAAACACCTCCTTGTGGATATTCATGTTGATGTTGTCAATTATTTTTAAAGACGTGCCCAGGAAATAAACAACAACTACCAAAATAGACCTAGCTATCAATACTGGCCTCATCCTTAATTTCAATATTTCCTGGGCACGTCTCACAAAGGTAGGAGACAATAGAAACATGTGCTCCAGTCAGAATCTCTGTATGCTGATCACACAACAAATTAAGGTATATGATATGATAGGGTGGTGATGGTGGAGGGGAAACATTCCTATGACCACTAAATTAAACAATGTGATCACCTATTGAATGTATCTCTAGCTACTGACAATAGTTGTTAGCTGTCTCTGAGCTCTGACAGTAGTGTTTTTCTACTGATAAAAGTAGTATTTTTGTTGTTTATTTTTGTATTTCTGAGCTCTGAAAATGTCATGCGTCACCTACTATGAGACTGACAAAGCAGTGTTCTTCTACTAAAGTAGTGTTCTTATGAGAATGCCATGCATCACCTACAGTAAACACCTCCTTGTGGATATTCATGTTGATGTTGTCAATTATTTTTAAAGACGTGCCCAGAAAATAAATAACAACTTCCAAAATAGATCTAGCTATCAATACTGGCCTCATCCTTAATTTCAATATTTCCTGGGCACATCTCACAAAGGTCGGAGACAATAGAAACATGTGCTCCAGTCAGAATCTCTGTGTTCTTATCACACAACAAATTAAGGTATATGATATGATAGGGTGGTGATGGTGGAGGGGAAACATTCCTATGACCCCTAAATTAAACAATGTGATCACCTATTGAATGTATCTCCAGCTATAGACAATAGGTAGTAGCTGTCTCTGAGCTCTGACAGTAGTATTCTTCTACTGACAAAAGTAGTGTCTTTGTTGTTTATTTTTGTATTTCTGAGCTCTGAAAATGTCATGCGTCACCTACTATGAGAAAGACAAAGCAGTGTTCTTCTACTAAAGTAGTGTTCTTATGAGAATGCCATGCATCACCTACAGTAAACACCTCCTTGTGTGTGGATATTCATGTTGATGTTGTCAATTATTTTTAAAGACGTGCCCAGAAAATAAATAACAACTACCAAAATAGATCTAGCTATCAATACTGGCCTCATCCTTAATTTCAATATTTCCTGGGCACGTCTCACAAAGGTCGGAGACAATAGAAACATGTCCTCCAGTCAAAATCTCTGTGTGCTGATCACACAACAAATTAAGGTATATGATATGATAGGGTGGTGATGGTGGAGGGGAAACATTCCTATGACCACTAAATTAAACAATGTGATCACCTATTGAATGTATCTCCAACTACAGACAATATGTGTTAGCTGTCTCTGAGCTTTGACAGTAGTGTTCTTCTACTGACAAAAGTAGTGTTTTTGTTGTTTATTTTTGTATTTTTGAGCTCTGAAAATGTCATGCGTCACCTACTATGAGACTGACAAAGCAGTGTTCTTCTACTAAAGTAGTGTTCTTATGAGAATGCCATGCACCACCTACAGTAAACACCTCCTTGTGGATATTCATGTTGATGTTGTCAATTATTTTTAAAGACGTGCCCAGGAAATAAACAACAACTACCAAAATAGACCTAGCTATCAATACTGGCCTCATCCTTAATTTCAATATTTCCTGGGCACGTCTCACAAAGGTCGGAGACAATAGAAACATGTGCCCCAGTCAGAATCTCTGTGTGCTGATCACACAACAAATTAAGGTATATGATTTGATAGGGTGGTGATGGTGGAGGGGAAACATTCCTAAGACCACTAAATTAAACAATGTGATCACCTATTGAATGTATCTCCAGCTACAGACAATAGGTGTTAGCTGTCTCTGAGCTCTGACAGTAGTGTTCTTCTACTGACAAAAGTAGTGTTTTTGTATTTCTGAGCTCTGAAAATGTCATGCGTCACCTACTATGAGACTGACAAAGCAGTGTTCTTCTACTAAAGTAGTGTTTTTATGAGAATGCCATGCATCACCTACAGTAAACACCTCCTTGTGGATATTCATGTTGATGTTGTCAATTATTTTTAAAGACGTGCCCAGGAAATAAACAACAACTACCAAAATAGACCTAGCTATCAATACTGGCCTCATCCTTAATTTCAATATTTCCTGGGCACGTCTCACAAAGGTAGGAGACAATAGAAACATGTGCTCCAGTCAGAATCTTTGTGAGCTGATCACACAACAAATTAAGGTATATGATATGATAGGGTGGTGATGGTGGAGGGGAAACATTCCTATGACCACTAAATTAAACTATGTGATCACCTATTGAATGTATCTCTAGCTACTGACAATAGGTGTTAGCTGTCTCTGAGCTCTGACAGAAGTGTTTTTCTACTGATAAAAGTAGTGTTTTTGTTGTTTATTTTTGTATTTCTGAGCTCTGAAAATGTCATGCGTCACCTACTATGAGACTGACAAAGCAGTGTTATTCTACTAAAGTAGTGTTCTTATGAGAATGCCATGCATCACCTACAGTAAACACCTCCTTGTGGATATTCATGTTGATGTTGTCAATTGTTTTTAAAGACGTGCCCAGGAAATAAATAACAACTACCAAAATAGACCTAGCTATCAATACTGGCCTCATCCTTAATTTCAGTATTTCCTGGGCACGTCTCACAAAGGTCGGAGACAATAGAAACATGTGCTCCAGTCAGAATCTCTGTGTACTTATCACATAACAAATTAAGGTATATGATATGATAGGGTGGTGATGGTGGAGGGGAAACATTCCTATAACCCCTAAATTAAATAATGTGATCACCTATTGAATGTATCTCCAGCTATAGACAATAGGTAGTAGCTGTCTCTGAGCTCTGACAGTAGTGTTCTTCTACTGACAAAAGTAGTGTTTTTGTTGTTTATTTTTGTATTTCTGAGCTCTGAAAATGTCATGCGTCACCTACTATGAGACTGACAAAGCAGTGTTCTTCTAGTAAAGTAGTGTTCTTATGAGAATGACATGCATCACCTACAGTAAACACCTCCTTGTGGATATTCGTGTTGATGTTGTCAATTATTTTTAAAGGCGTGCCCAGGAAATAAACAACTACCAAAATAGACCTAGCTATCAATACTGGCCTCATCCTTAATTTCAATATTTCCTGGGCACGTCTCACAAAGGTAGGAGACAATAGAAACATCTGCTCCAGTCAGAATCTCTGTGTGCTGATCACACAACAAATTAAGGTATATGATATGATAGGGTGGTGATGGTGGAGGGGAAACATTCCTATGACCACTAAATTTAACAATGTGCTCACCTATTGAATGTATCTCTAGCTATAGACAATAGGTGTTAGCTGTCTCAGAGCTCTGATAGTAGTATTCTTCTACTGATAAAAGTAGAGTTTTTGTTGTTTATTTTTGTATTTTTGAGATCTGAAAATGTCATGCGTCACCTACTATGAGACTGACAAAGTAGTGTTCTTCTACTAAAGTAGTGTTCTTATGAGAATGCCATGCATCACCTACAGTAAACACCTCCTTGTGGATATTTATGTTGATGTTGTCAATTATTTTTAAAGACGTGCCCAGGAAATAAACAACAACTACCAAAATAGACCTAGCTATCAATACTGGCCTCATCCTTAATTTTAATATTTCCTTGGCACGTCTCACAAAGGTCGGAGTTAATAGAAATATGTGCTCCAGTCAAAATCTCTGTGTGCTGATCACACAACAAATTAAGGTATATGATATGATAGGGTGGTGATGGTGGAGGGGAAACATTCCTATGACCACTAAATTAAACAATGTGATCACCTATTGAATGTATCTCCAGCTACAGATAATAGGTGTTAGCTGTCTCTGAGCTCTGACAGTAGTGTTCTTCTACTGACAAAAGTAGTGTTTTTGTTGTTTATTTTATTATTTCTGAGCTCTGAAAATGTCATGCGTCACCTACTATGAGACTGACAAAGCAGTTTTCTTCTACTAAAGTAGTGTTCTTATGAGAATGCCATGCATCACCTACAGTAAACACCTCCTTGTGGATATTCATGTTGATGTTGTCAATTATTTTTAAAGACGTGCCCTGGAAATAAACAAAAAATACCAAAATAGACCTAGCTATCAATACTGGACTCATCCTTAATTTTAATATTTCCTGGGCACGTCTCACCAAGGTCGGAGACAATAGAAACATGTGCTCCAGTTAGAACCTCTGTGTGCTGATCACACAACAAATTAAGGTATATGATATGATAGGGTGGTGATGGTGGAGGGGAAACATTCCTATAACCACTAAATTAAACAATGTGATCACCTATTGAATGTATCTCCAGCTACAGACAATAGGTGTTAGCTGTCTCTGAGCTCTGACAGTAGTGTTCTTCTACTGACAAAAGTAGTGTTTTTTTTTGTTTTTTTTTGTATTTCTGAGCTCTGAAAATGTCATGCATCACCTACAATGAGACTGAGAAAGCAGTGTTCTTCTACTAAAGTAGTGTTCTTATGAGAATGCCATGCATCACCTACAATAAACACCTCCTTGTGGATATTTATGTTGATGTTGTCAATTATTTTTAAAGACGTGCCCAGGAAATAAACAACAACTGCCAAAATTGACCTAGCTATCAATATTGGCCTCATCCTTAATTTCAATATTTCCTGGGCACGTCTCACAAAGGTCGAAGATAATAGAAACATGTGCTCCAGTCAAAATCTCTGTGTGCTGATCACACAACAAATTAAGGTATATGATATGATAGGGTGGTGATGGTGGAGGGGAAACATTCCTAAGACCACTAAATTAAACAATGTGATCACCTATTGAATGTATCTCCAGCTACAGACAATAGGTGTTAGCTGTCTCTGAGCTCTGACAGTAGTGTTCTTCTACTGACAAAAGTAGTGTTTTTGTTGTTTATTTTTGTATTTCTGAGCTCTGAAAATGTCATGCGTCACCTACTATGAGACTGACAAAGCAGTGTTCTTCTACTAAAGTAGTATTCTAATGAGAATGCCATGTATCACCTACAGTAAATACCTCCTTGTGGATATTCGTGTTGATGTTGTCAATTATTTTTAAAGACGTGCCCAGGAAATAAACAACAACTACCAAAATAGACCTAGCTATCAATACTGGCCTCATCCTTAATTTCATTATTTCCTGGGCACGTCTCACAAAGGTCGGAGACAATAGAAACATGTGCTCCAGTCAGAATCTCTGTGTGCTGATCACACAACAAATTAAGGTATATGATATGATAGGGTGCTGATGGTGGAGGGAAAATATTCCTATGACCCATAAATTAAACAATGTGATCACCTATTGAATGTATCTCCAGCTACAGACAATAGGTGGTAGCTGTCTCTGAGTTCTGACAGTAGTGTTCATCTACTGACAAAAGTAGTGTTTTTGTTGTTTATTTTTGTATTTCTGAGCTCTGAAAATGTCATGCGTCACCTACTATGAGACTGACAAAGCAGTGTTCTTCTACTAAAGTAGTGTTCTTATGAGAATGCCATGCATCACCTACAGTAAACACCTCCTTGTGGATATTCATGTTGATGTTATCAATTATTTTTAATGACGTGCCCTGGAAATAAACAAAAAAATACCAAAATAGACCTAGCTATCAATACTGGCCTTATCCTTAATTTCAATATTTCCTGGGCACGTCTCACAAAGGTCGGAGACAATAGAAACATGTGCTCCAGTCAGAATCTTTGTGTGCTGATCACACAACAAATTAAGGTATATGATATGATAGGGTGGTGATGGTGGAGGGGAAACATTCCTATGACCACTAAATTAAACAATGTGATCACCTATTGAATGTATCTCCAGCTACAGACAATAGGTGTTAGCTGTCTCTGAGCTCTGACAGTTGTGTTCTTCTACTGACAAAAGTAGTATTTTTGTTGTTTATTTTTGTATTTCTGAGCTCTGAAAATGTCATGCGTCACCTACTATGAGACTGACAAAGCAGTGTTCTTGTACTAAAGTAGTGTTCTTATGAGAATGCCATGCATCACCTACAGTAAACACCTCCTTGTGGATATTCATGTTGATGTTGTCAATTATTTTTAAAGACGTGCCCAGGAAATAAACAACAACTACCAAAATAGACCTAGCTATCAATACTGGCCTCATCCTTAATTTTAATATTCCAATGATTCTGGTACAGGAACTATAAAATCCATCCTACATACTCCAAACTCTTATGCTCATTGCACAGTCTCATGATCGCTTCGCACAGTTGAGGCACAATTTAAATAACTCAACTGACAATAATATTTCTAATGTCTACAATCTCAAAATAACAAGCTGAAGATACTACCTATATTAATTTAGAGGATCTACATCCAAGCTTTACGAGTAGTCATTATTTCTATTTTTGAGTGGCAACTACTCCAATATTATTTTTTAAAGACCTACAGTTTTATAGTAAAATATTATGTATTAATTATCTTAAACATGTGTCTTTAGGGTACATGTTAATAAAATTCTTATAAAATTGCAAGTCAACGGTGACTAGTTCTTATAGAAATTGGTAGAGCGATGTTTTATTTCTCTACTTCATAACTTGAGTTGTGCACAAGAATTTTATCAAGTGTAGTGAGCTAAGTCTCACCTCGAATCATCGCATGGCTATATGCGGATATCGATAATTACTGATAAGTTTTCAACATGTGTTTTTTGCAAAGAGTTCGTTGATGTGATCTAAATGTTCTCTCACACTCCAATGCAACTCTATAGTTTCACAAACAAATCCTATCTATTCACACCATTTAGTTTGAATTAATGATTCCGATTTGTATCTTGTCTCGTATGTCATTGATAATAAGTTTTGCCAGGATACTGTTCGACAAGATATATATTCCGTCATAGCGGGAATGTCTCTTTTGTATTCTTGACTTCGAGAATTTTCACAATTTATAAAATAGATCCGGAGCAACCCTCCATTGAATTTTTCGGTTTCGTCGACCCATTCTGTGGAACATGTCATACCGATAAACATGCGCAGTTAATATAACAATTTTGAATAAAGTTCAAGAATGAAATTGCTTACGGAAGCTTTCTTACCATAGTTACAACAATTTCTTTGTTTTCAAGAATTAAACAAAGTCATAGAAACAATAGGAAGAAGTCATAGTTCAAACTATAATCATAAAATTTACATGTACTAGTATTTGTATACATAAATACTTATAGAAGCATCATATTAGCACGACATTGATCATTTCAATTTCAGAAATCTTTTTATTTTAAAATTTCATAATTTCCAAACTTGTTATGTCAAAATCGGAACCACACATATATGTATTTCTATATAAAAA
Source organism: Iris macrosiphon (assembly GCA_036927795.1). Taxonomy (NCBI): domain Eukaryota; kingdom Viridiplantae; phylum Streptophyta; class Magnoliopsida; order Asparagales; family Iridaceae; genus Iris; species Iris macrosiphon. The sequence goes on along the minus strand of JAYESA010000005.1, from coordinate 7,073,302 downwards.
ACTACGTTTTTATTTCTTGGTCTAGAGAGGTTAACGAAATCAAGTAAAGCTTCAAATAATCTTATGTAATCAATATTTATACTAATCCACAATTTAACATTGTTTTCGTTGTACCAACTTGAAATGATACTTCGATTTCCATTCAACATTTTTTTTGTATATCCTTTTTCCCTCACACTTCATGATATTCATGTGACACTAATATATGAAGATTTATGTCATAAATCACAGTCCTATGCTATCTATCAATGCTTGAAAACCCATCTAATATATTCCTATAATATCCTATTTTGGGTTTTCTCTTAAAACTTCTTTAATCATGCCAATTTTTTTTACAGATTTTGTCCTATTTACATCCGAGGACAGCATGTGTATTCCTTAAAATAATTACTTCATAAAGTAATTTATATATTATACTAAGTAAGAAAATTATTATTTTCTTTATGTATGACTTGAAAAGCTTCTATAGATATACCTTTTTAAAAATTATAGTGCTAAGTATAAGACAAACTAAATGGCACTTTAAATATCACAACTATTATCTCAAGTCAACATATATAATTTCCAATCAAAACTTTCTACACAAGCATTTTATATTCACAAGTATACTTGAGTCTGTACAACATTTTATATTCACAAGTGCAAACCAACTTTGCTAACTGGTAAGTTACTATATTATATTGTATAAGAACTAATATTTAAAATAGAATCAAAGGTCATATATATATATATATATATATATATATATATATATATGTGTGTGTGTGTGTGTGTGTGTGTGTGTGTGTGTGTGTGTGTGTGCACGTGCTTTGCAGCACATGTATTTCGCACGTGCTTTGCAGCACATGTATTTCATAATAATAATTTTTTAGAAAATTTTTCATTATAATTTATTTACAATTATTTGAAAAAAAAATTATTTATAACAACTTTTATGCTATTTTTTTTAATGTAAAATATTTGCAATGAAAAAAATGAGATATTTGTAAATAATTAGTATTTATACCATTATAATTTTATAAAGTAAAAGAAATTAATAATTATAAATGCATTTATTAGCATCGTTAGTTTGTTGCACGCTGATAAAGAAATTGATCATATATGGTACTTATGAGTTTTTTGAATGTTACAAATTGAACTTTCCTAAAATAGCATTCATTATCATGATGCACGCATTCATTAGCATCTTAAGTAAATTTGTTATTCTTAGGCATACATCATTAACAATATTAACATCTTAATTAAATGTACTATTTTAAGAACACATCATGAATTTTTGAACGGTGCATCATTTACTTTGCTAATTGAGTTTTTCCTAAACTATCATTCATTAGCATGCTGCATGCATTCAGTAGCATCTTAATTATTTTTTCTATAAGCACCATTAGCATTTTTTATTCATTAGCATCTTAATTAAATATTCTATTTTAGAAATGCCTCGTGGTTTTTTTGATCGGTGCATCATTAGCACCATTAGTATGTTATATGCTAATTTAGAAAGACTTAAAAGATACTATACTTGTAAGTACCTAACTACCCCTAGAAGAATATATATCTTTTACTAGAATATATAGATATGTAAGGATATTGTCACACCCGTTTCCAGATTTGGTATTTCTCGAATTTCTGATATTTAGATTTTTCCTGGATATGTATTCCTGTTGTATTTCTCATGTTAGTTCCTATCATTTATTTATTATTTTTCTGTTGTTGAGAGAGACTACCCGAGACCAGTAGAATACCCTTTGGCAAATGCCATGAACCCGTACTAAGACCCGTATGTGGGATGGACACCTGATCCGGTTCACTTTGGGACCACTAAGACTAATTGCATATTTGAGATTTATTGGGAGTGTTATGACTTAATCCTATAGCTAAACCTCATTTCTCCCTTTAGTATATATATGATATTTTCTCTCTCATCTCTCTTTCTTCTCTATTTCCACTTTCTTTTCTTTCTTTCTTGCTCCCTCATCCCTAGACCGAACCTCAAGCTCCTGCCCTAGCTCGAACCCTAGCAACTGGACCTAGCTTGGAAGAGTTCGTTGGACTCTTATGCAAGTATATCTTGCTTAATAGTGAATCTTTGATTTTTGGGTTTTGCATGTATGTGTAGTTTTAAAAAATGTATTTGATGGAAAATGTTTCCCTTGTGTTCCTCATTATTTTTATTTTTTGGTATTTTTGGTTTTGATGGGGAGATTTTTCTAGATCTGAGTTTTAAGTTAGGGTTTTTCATGGGTTCCATGAGTTTTTCTTTGTTTTGATATGTTAAAACTCTGCGTTTTCAAGAACTAGTTTTTTCTTATGTTAGAGCATTTTATTTCGAGCATTTTGGCTTTTGTTTCACTCGATTTAGAGTTAAAAATGAAGATTCTATGAAGAAAATATTTTTTCGAATTTTTGGAGATTTTTCCATAAAGGTTGTGATGTTTTGGGACGAAGGAGTTCCATGCGGCCAGGGAGCCCATGCGACTCCCAGATTTTGCAAGAATTTCAAATTGAGATTTTTCACAATTTTCTGGAATTTTCTGGGAATTTTCTGTAATTAAAATCAGGGTTTCTAATTATTAAATGATTTTTAATTGATAATAAATAATATTAAAATATTATTTAAATAATATTTTCGGGTGTAAAATGGAAAACTGGACTTAGGGCAATTTTTCTGGAATTTATCGGACCCCGGACCTATTTTTAAATGCCTAAATAGTATTTATTTATTTAATTAATTATTTATTAAATTAATTATTGATTTTTAAAAGATTTTATTATTAATATTTTATTTTAATTTTTGATCCGGCCCGCGGCCCGTTGGGCCTAGCCCGGCCCGGCCCGAGCCCAACCCGCAGCTGCTAGCGGGTCGGGTCGGATCCGACGCCGCCCGCAAGCCCGACCCGCCGACCCGGTCTCACCCGCACCCACGACGCCTCCCCTCCCGCGTCGTGCGCCGCACCCGCCGGCCGCGCCGCCCGCCGCTCCGCGCGCTGGCCACGACCCCGCGGCCACATCTCCGCCCGACCCCCGCCCGTCTCGGCCTCCCCAACCGCCCCTCTCCCTATAAATCCCTCGACCCCCTGGCCGTCGTCCACCCCGCTCCGCCACCGCAGCCCCACTCTGCCATCCGCCGCCATCCACCGCACCGGCCTCGCTGCTCCGCCGGCGCCCTCGGCCACCCTGCTCCGCAGCCGACCACCGCCCCCTCTTCTCCTCCTCCTCCGCCGGCCTCCATCGACGACAGCAGCAGCAGCGAGCAGTCCCCGGCCGCCGGCGAGTCTCCGCCGCCTTCCAGCGCGCCGCCACCGTGCCCCCGGCCCCTCCGCCGCAGCCCAGCCCCCAGCGCCGCCGTCTCCGCCCCGTGGCCGCCGGAGCTCAACCGATCCCCAAAACCCTAATTTCTGTGTCCCTGTGTCCGGACACGTGTCCGACACGAGTCGGACACGGTTCGACCCCGGTTTCCGGGTCTCCTTCAGGTACGCGTAACTTTTTGCTCGTAGCTCCGTTTTCGATTCCGCAAATTGCGTTGCGAAGCCTGTATGACCCTCTCGGTGTCCGGACAAACTGTTCGGGGCATCGCGTCCTGTGGTGATCGCACACCGCGATCCAAAAACAGAAAAAAACCCAGACCCTGTTTCACCCCGGAACCGAGTCCGCCCCGCCAAACGGGACGACTTGGTCGCGTGCGGTCTTCACAGATACGTGCGCCTCGTCGATACGGACGTGTGGGATTTCGCGAAAGCTGATTTGGGTGTGCGTGCACACCGGAATCAACGCGTATCCGCGGACATCGCCCCGTATCCGTCTTTTCTGCAATTCGACCTAACTTTGTGTACACACGTCGGATCGAGACGAAACTTGCGCCATCGGACTCGTAGCAATACGCTGGTCCTGTGGGTCAAGTTTGGTTCGATTCTGAGAACGTTGACAAAATCGCGTGTCGTGGGCCCCACAGGTCCCGCTCGACGGGCGATTTTGTGAACGGCTCATCGGAATTCAATTCTGAAAGTTTCGTTGGGTTCGTATCAGCGTTCCTGACCTGTTGACACTAAGTTTGGTGAATTTGGAGACCTTTGACCCTGACGCATTTTTCGGTGCAAAGCGGGCCCACCGGTGGACCCCGTTTTGACCCGAAACTGCCGTTTTTGCCCTTGTCTCCAAATTGGACCCAAGGACAGGCGTTTCTAGCTATTTGACATCTTCTGAGCGTGATGGTGATGTTTATTTTAGCATTTGGACTCATCTCTGGATATTTCCCCGAAGACCTATTAAACGGATCCAAACAAAGGCAAGTACCTGCACCTCAAGTTAATCTTTATATTGTGATAATTAATTCCCTGCTCTACTAGTACCCTTGCTGATTACACGTAATGTCAGAATAATGTATCTCATGTCCTGAATATTGGAATTCATGTCTTGTTTTTCGTGTCGGGAGGGAGAATACTGAAAGGCATGCAGTTTACCCTGACCCGTGTCGTGAATAATAGCTGTTGGTACACGACTGTCCATCAGCCGGATCTCGATTTTTCGTGAATAATAGCCGTCCATGGCGGCCGGTTTAACTTTATAGACCCCTGCATGCCAACTAGGTATTCTAAAAACACAAGTTCACTCACATAGCTTCTTGTCTAGTTATGGCTCTTGTTGATTGTTGTAGTTTCATTCCTGTCTCATTTATTTCCTGCTTTTCTCATATTCCTGGTTACAGCATTAACTATGAGATAATGATGTCCCTCTATGCAATTTTCTCAATATGATATTCAATACTTAATTGTCATAAATATTTAGTTTAATCTTGTTGTGCATTGTGTACTTTGCTCCTTTCCTGACTGGATCTGTTGTTTTAGGCGATGATGAGGACTTTGCCCTACCTATTCTGATCCCTATGACGTAGCAGGTGACACAGTTGAGAGGCCGGTTCCCACTCAGGAGATTATCTCTGAAGAGTAGTAGCCAGTTAGCTAGTTTTCCCTTTTCAGCTCAGTAATCGGGTTTGTCCCCGATTTATCTTCTGTTCATGTATAAACTATGGATCTGTTATCACCATTTATTTTATAAATCAGCATTCCTATTTCCTGTTAATTTCCTTGTCTATTTACTTTATTGTGGATGAGATAGATTTAAATTACCCGTGAGTAAGACCTAGACAGCGTACTACCGCCGACTCTGCGGCGTAGGCTGGACGTGCCCACGCACTCGTGCCCGAATAACCGGGTGCGGGTCGTGACACGTTTTTGTGGTGGCCCATGCAGGTCAAACGACTAAATTGTTCGGTTTCAACTTAGGGACCGAACAGGCCTGCGATAAGATTGAGGATTTAGGAAAAGCTCATCCACTTGATTGAATCGTTCTTGATATTCATATCGGTTCCGAATCATTTTATTGACTTGCATCCTGCTTTGATTTCTGTGCGCCTCTTATTGGTTATTTTGAATGCAGGAGATGGACCCACAAGCCAGCAACGAGACTCATACAGAAACACCACAGACCGTTGTGATTACCCAAGAAAACGATGTGATACCAGTCGGTGAAGGCCAATCATCACAAGGCAGTCAAGCAAGTCAGCCTGCCTTAATAATCCATCAAGATAGCGTTCCACCCTCGACACAGCCTATTCCACCGATGCCTTCCTTCCCTCCGGGACCGCCTATGGACGAACAGCAGATGTTCCGCATGTTCTACATAATGATGCAAGCCTATCAGAAGGTTCAACAAGAAACTCAGCAAAACCAAGCGGAGAACTTCATCAACAGAATTAGCTCGGAGTCACGGAAGCTAAGCAGTTCAAATGCAATTACCTTCGACGAGGACGTTCTTACTGCAGCGCGACCTGTGGAGTGTACCACAAGGATCGAGTCCAGCCAGAAGCGGCCGTATGCGCCAGCACCAGACCAAGCACAGCAGGAAAGAGCTGCAAAGCGACCACAGATGAATCCAACCCAAGGGCAGAACAAACGAGTCCCCATTTGTGGCTTTTGTCGAAAACAAGGTCACATTTGGAAGGATTGCAGAAAGAGGCTTGGTGTCTGTCTATATTGTGGATCAGCAGAACATCGAGTGAAGGACTGTGCCGCTACTCCAAGAACACGGACAAGCTTACGCGATGACCGTGGAGAACGTGCAGACTCTTAGAGTCACTAATGCGCGTAAGTGATTTCTTTTAGCTGCCCTTTCTAGTATTGTTTAGCCCGCGCCTATTGGTTCGTGACCTCAGCCCCAACCTAGTAATTTTGAACTTGCTAATAACCTGGTATGCTTTTATATTTAATAACTGTAGAGATTGTAGAGTTTTCTGTTATTTTGCTTGTTATGTGAATTTAAATTTTGTACCTCCTTTCATCATCATCTAGCGCACTTAATTTTGATGTACTTTGTTTATGCTGCTATTCTATAGCCTAGTTTTGCAAGCTTACTCTTTATCAGGCTTGTTCATGACACGTGTATTATTGGACGCGTACACTAATACAAGTGTCTGTTCAGAATCAGTGTATTACGGTCTGATCAACCTTGGTGCATTCTGATTCGCACTTCGCACGACTACTTTACGTGGATTGAGATACGTAGTGATTAGTAGACAAACATACTTGACCTAGACATGCTGAGCATATCGTATCAGTTACATAACTAAACTAATACGAGCATGCGAATAAATGACTACCAGAATAGAACCTCAATCCATAACCGCCTGACAAATCCTATTAGAATTCCTTAAACGCCTTGATCCCCATACTTCCGTTCTATAACCCCACCCTTGAACTCTTTATTATTGATCTTCGCCTTCCCTTATTTCGGAAAGACAAAATCTCGTGCTGGTATAAGTTTGATACATAGATAGTACTAGATATGCCACCTAGGCCGATCACATACTTGAGGACTAAACCTTTCGTAATTGAGGATATATCATATGTGATATGATCGGCGTTGAAATTTCGAGGATTGAATGACATGAGTAACCATATTAAGGAATATTTTCTTAAAATATATAGTCTTTTGGTGATGAATGGGTAAATCCTAAGTTGGGTAGCAATACAATTGTCAACTCGAGGGGAATGTCCTTTGGATTGTGACCGAGTAAGGTTAGATTGGAAGAAGCAAGCCATTCCAAACTTTTTTGAAAATTTAGAGGAGTGACTAAGATGATTAATAAATTGATATCGAGGACCCAATAGTTACATCCTAGGTGCATGATTTAAGTTTGAATATTGAGAGTAAAATCGTCAATTTGAATTTAGAGGGTATTATGATTCAGACGTGAACATTGGTGGACTACAGTTTACTTTTTCAATTTGATGATTCGAATTACAAATTAAAATTGTGGTTGGACTACCTAGTTGGATTACTGAGGATGTGAATGAAATTTAATAAGCTAAAGCATACAGTGTGAATACTAGTAGACTCGAATCATTTCTAGAGGAATTATGATAGTCAGAACAGTGAGACAAAATCATAGTCATGTGCAATCTTGAAAATGCTATATGAACTTAATCTAAAATCTGCCTGTGGATAATTTGAGGAAGTAAGAAGTGATAACCATAGGTTGAATTTTGATTAGAACAAATAGTCACCTTAATAATGAAGTGATTGCAGTGGACATGATTCGGATTTTAATTATCGCGAGGAGGTTGCGATGGACTTGCCTTATGTACATGAAGGGTTAACAGAGTATGGCTTAAGTTTAAATTTCGAGGACGAAATTTTTATAAGTTGGGTAGATTGTAAACCCCCAGATTTTGCAAGAATTTCAAATTGAGATTTTTCACAATTTTCTGGAATTTTCTGGGAATTTTCTGTAATTAAAATCAGGGTTTCTAATTATTAAATGATTTTTAATTGATAATAAATAATATTAAAATATTATTTAAATAATATTTTCGGGTGTAAAATGGAAAACTGGACTTAGGGCAATTTTTCTGGAATTTATCGGACCCCGGACCTATCTTTAAATGCCTAAATAGTATTTATTTATTTAATTAATTATTTATTAAATTAATTATTGATTTTTAAAAGATTTTATTATTAATATTTTATTTTAATTTTTGATCCGGCCCGCGGCCCGTTGGGCCTAGCCCGGCCCGGCCCGAGCCCAACCCGCAGCTGCTAGCGGGTCGGGTCGGATCCGACGCCGCCCGCTAGCCCGACCCGCCGACCCGGTCTCACCCGCACCCACGACGCCTCCCCTCCCGCGTCGTGCGCCGCACCCGCCGGCCGCGCCGCCCGCCGCTCCGCGCGTTGGCCATAACCCCGCGGCCACATCTCCGCCCGACCCCCGCCCGTCTCGGCCTCCCCAACCGCCCCTCTCCCTATAAATCCCTCGACCCCCTGGCCGTCGTCCACCCCGCTCCGCCACCGCAGCCCCGCTCTGCCATCCGCCGCCATCCACCGCACCGGCCTCGCTGCTCCGCCGGCGCCCTCGGCCACCCTGCTCCGCAGCCGACCACCGCCCCCTCTTCTCCTCCTCCTCCGCCGGCCTCCATCGACGACAGCAGCAGCAGCGAGCAGTCCCCGGCCGCCGGCGAGTCTCCGCCGCCTTCCAGCGCGCCGCCACCGTGCCCCCGGCCCCTCCGCCGCAGCCCAGCCCCCAGCGCCGCCGTCTCCGCCGCGTGGCCGCCGGAGCTCAGCCGATCCCCAAAACCCTAATTTCTGTGTCCCTGTGTCCGGACACGTGTCCGACACGAGTCGGACACGGTTCGACCCCGGTTTCCGGGTCTCCTTCAGGTACGCGTAACTTTTTGCTCGTAGCTCCGTTTTCGATTCCGCAAATTGCGTTGCGAAGCCTGTATGACCCTCTCGGTGTCCGGACAAACTGTTCGGGGCATCGCGTCCTGTGGTGATCGCACACCGCGATCCAAAAACAGGAAAAAACCCAGACCCTGTTTCACCCCGGAACCGAGTCCGCCCCGCCAAACGGGACGACTTGGTCGCGTGCGGTCTTCACAGATACGTGCGCCTCGTCGATACGGACGTGTGGGATTTTGCGGAAGCTGATTTGGGTGTGCGTGCACACCGGAATCAACGCGTATCCGCGGACATCGCCCCGTATCCGTCTTTTCTGCAATTCGACCTAACTTTGTGTACACACGTCGGATCGAGACGAAACTTGCGCCATCGGACTCGTAGCAATACGCTGGTCCTGTGGGTCAAGTTTGGTTCGATTCTGAGAACGTTGACGAAATCGCGTGTCGTGGGCCCCACAGGCCCCGCTCGACGGGCGATTTTGTGAACGGCTCATCGGAATTCAATTCTGAAAGTTCCGTTGGGTTCGTATCAGCGTTCCTGACCTGTTGACACTAAGTTTGGTGAATTTGGAGACCTTTGACCCTGACGCGTTTTTCGGTGCAAAGCGGGCCCACCGGTGGACCCCGTTTTGACCCGAAACTGCCGTTTTTGCCCTTGTCTCCAAATTGGACCCAAGGACAGGCGTTTCTAGCTATTTGACATCTTCTGAGCGTGATGGTGATGTTTATTTCAGTATTTGGACTCATCTCTGGATATTTCCCCGAAGACCTATTAAACGGATCCAAACAAAGGCAAGTACATGCACCTCAAGTTAATCTTTATATTGTGATAATTAATTCCCTGCTCTACTAGTACCCTTGCTGATTACACGTAATGTCAGAATAATGTATCTCATGTCCTGAATATTGGAATTCATGTCTTGTTTTTCGTGTCGGGAGGGAGAATACTGAAAGGCATGCAGTTTACCCTGACCCGTGTCGTGAATAATAGCTGTTGGTACACGACTGTCCATCAGCCGGATCTCGATTTTTCGTGAATAATAGCCGTCCATGGCGGCCGGTTTAACTTTATAGACCCCTGCATGCCAACTAGGTATTCTAAAAACACAAGTTCACTCACATAGCTTCTTGTCTAGTTATGGCTCTTGTTGATTGTTGTAGTTTCATTCCTGTCTCATTTATTTCCTGCTTTTCTCATATTCCTGGTTACAGCATTAACTATGAGATAATGATGTCCCTCTATGCAATTTTCTCAATATGATATTCAATACTTAATTGTCATAAATATTTAGTTTAATCTTGTTGTACATTGTGTACTTTGCTCATTTCCTGACTGGATCTGTTGTTTTAGGCGATGATGAGGACTTTGCCCTACCTATTCTGATCCCTATGACGTAGCAGGTGACACAGTTGAGAGGCCGGTTCCCACTCAGGAGATTATCTCTGAAGAGTAGTAGCCAGTTAGCTAGTTTTCCCTTTTCAGCTCAGTAATCGGGTTTGTCCCCGATTTATCTTCTGTTCATGTATAAACTATGGATCTGTTATCACCATTTATTTTATAAATCAGCATTCCTATTTCCTGTTAATTTCCTTGTCTATTTACTTTATTGTGGATGAGATAGATTTAAATTACCCGTGAGTAAGACCTAGACAGCGTACTACCGCCGACTCTGCGGCGTAGGCTGGACGTGCCCACGCACTCGTGCCCGAATAACCGGGTGCGGGTCGTGACACCCTCATCCCTAGACCGAACCTCAAGCTCCTGCCCTAGCTCGAACCCTAGCAACTGGACCTAGCTTGGAAGAGTTCGTTGGACTCTTATGCAAGTATATCTTGCTTAATAGTGAATCTTTGATTTTTGGGTTTTGCATGTATGTGTAGTTTTAAAAAATGTATTTGATGGAAAATGTTTCCCTTGTGTTCCTCATTATTTTTATTTTTTGGTATTTTTGGTTTTGATGGGGAGATTTTTCTAGATCTGAGTTTTAAGTTAGGGTTTTTCATGGGTTCCATGAGTTTTTCTTTGTTTTGATATGTTAAAACTCTGCGTTTTCAAGAACTAGTTTTTTCTTATGTTAGAGCATTTTATTTCGAGCATTTTGGCTTTTGTTTCACTCGATTTAGAGTTAAAAATGAAGATTCTATGAAGAAAATATTTTTTCGAATTTTTGGAGATTTTTCCATAAAGGTTGTGATGTTTTGGGACGAAGGAGTTCCATGCGGCCAGGGAGCCCATGCGGCCCATTTATCATTTGACTTAGAAGCGACATATGTATCATTTCCTTGCACGTCTTTTCATGTGTGCACCTTTTTATGCTTTTGTCTTTTCTCTGACACGCTTTATTGCTTTGTCACATCAGTCATATCAATCACTTTATGTCATCCTCACTGACACTTCTTGATTGGCCGTCACTTCAACACTTGTCCCGAAGAGGGAATTTGCCTGAAGCATGTGGTCAGTGGGTGCATGCGGCCAATGAGTCCATGCGGCCAGTGAGTCCATGTGACCAAAAATCCTTGTGCATGTTTTGTGTTTATTTTAATTATGTTCGTTTGATGGTTCCTTTTAGTGATTAATGTTGTATACTTCCTTATGTTGATACAAATTTATGTTACCAGACCAGTTTATGTTCTAGTTCATAATCCTCACGACACCGTGAAAATATTTGTGTATGAAATCCATTGCATTTGGCATCGGGTAATCAAGTGTGAGTATTGTCCAATGTATCACGAGCCGCGAATATGCTAACTCATGAAAATCTCGTACCCGTGATTCGTTATTCTACGAAAGTTCTCAAGTATCCACGAATCGAGAACTTGAAATAATTTAGTAATGGTTAAACTAGATAAGATTTATCGAGATCATTGGAAGAAAAGAATATTGCACTATCGGCAACCCTGATCTCTAAGGGCCCCATGAAGCATGGAACAACTCTGCTAGGTAAGGGCTCCACGACTGACTAAGTTTACGTGTGCTGCGGTACTAAAAGTTGTTGTTATTGAGCTATGGTTCATAAAATTATGCATTCCAGTATATGTTTTAGTTATATTTTAGTTTCAGTTGCGTTACAAGACCATTTACAGATCAGTTTATGTTTACAAGATAAGTTTATGATTCACAAGTTCAAGTTGATGCTTATAAGTTTAAATTTATGTTGTTGTGATGTTATATGTGCATTCAAGTTTACTCGACAAGCGTACCCTTGGCCATCCGGGTTAATTACAGTATCGATGGTAGCGATATTTTTCAGCATGGATTTGTTAGTAACTAGGTTGTGATAACCCTAGTTAGTTAATTATAGCAAGCCGTAGGCATGTTTGGCCGTGAAATAAATATTTTTCTATTCGTTTAGCTCGCTCTTCTAGTTCCCTTCCTCTAGGCACGTGGTTAGGGTGCTAAGTTCTGCTCGGGTAAAGATCTGCAACCCCCGTCCTTGTTTGGTTTAAGGGTTGTGGTCCCGATCCAGAGTAGTTCTTATACTCGCTTGCCATTCGCCGCTTTACTTCTTTATAGAACTTATTATCAGTTCTTCCAGTTATTTATTTTGAGACAAATGTATTGGTACCGTACAAGTCTCTAACCGCAATTTATGCTTATATGTCTTTTTTTGCTTGTGTTGTGATATGTTTGACTATCATCTTGTGCTCTTTTGTGGTACTTGTTGCTTGGAGTTCTGACCCCACTGGCTTTGCATGGCCAGGTTACCCCGAAGAGAACCAGGATCCACCTCTCTTCCAGCAAGATGACTCACACTCGTAGGACTGCGGCCGAAGCTCGCGAGCGTGTTTCTTTCCTTCACCCCTCGTCTTGATTATTCCATTTTATAGTGTTTATCAAGGGGAAGAGCTAGCTCCTTTTATTTTTTTGAGACTACGGTTAACATGATGTATAAATTAGACCATGGCTGGTATATTTGATTATGTATAATTATAATCTGCTAGTGCAGTATTTTGTATTCACTAGCTTTATGATCATATATGACATATAATTTGGGATGCTCTTTACTTTCATGTATGATATATTCTTGAGATTTGTTGTTGATGGATTGAGATAATATAATTTGTCGGCCTTAGAATTGACTTTATAGCATGCTAGAGTTCACCCATATGTCTTCTTGGTAACCTTAACACATTGTGGCTTACTTCGGTATTCTGCAAGGTGCGGTTGGCCATGTTAGTTTTAGTATTTATCTAGTATTCTGGGAGCGGGGCATGTCACGGTTTTATTGGTGGCCCATGCAGGTCTGTTCTTCAGACTTTTTTTTTGGGGGGGGGGACTCATCTTTTTAGAATTTCAATCCTCTACGTATCTTCGATTGATCTCCACTTGTGACATATACTTCTTACTCTCCTTGAACTGCAAGCTTGCTTGACATGATTGTTCTATTCTTGTCCCTTGTTGATATCCTTATGTCCTTATCCCTCAGGGATACTCCACCTGCTCCTCCTTCTGAAGGTTTTGTTGCACCACTAGCAGATCCAGTGATAGGCTAGGATTAGGCCCCGCCACTTAACCAAGGGTAAGCGTCAATAACTTTCCATCAGTCGGCTATGCAAGTCACGCCTACTCGACCAGCACAATCAACTCCACCAATCTTGCCGGGATGACCAGTTCAGCCCGCTCTGCCATTTATATCAGCACAGCCAACCCAGACAATACCACCAGTTCTTCCAGTACAACTAGGGCAGGCATGCTCACAGGCCATGTTAGAGATAATCCAAGCCATGATGATGGTACAACAATAACAACAACAATAACTCCAGCTCCAGCAATAAGTGGTCCAACTCTGCCAGCAGTTTTAGTAAGGACATGAACAGACCAACACTACTATTTTCCAGGAAGTTAGAGTAGCACTCGATAATAGTGGGCGTTATACTCATAACTCGGTGACCAACGTTAGTCACATGCGCCCAACCAAGTTCCTCAGCACAGAGGATGCAGTTTCAGCAGATTCTTGGCTCCAGGACTTTGAGGCCATCTTGGATGCAACTATCATGCCCCGATCCCACAGGGGGTTCGTTCGTCCTTGCTTGGGTCCTTACGGGACCAACCGTCCTCGCACGGGCATGATATCGTACAAGCCTAAGATGCGCTTGCACAAGCCCCAAAGCTTGAACATGGATAAGTAAGCTATTTAAGAAGGGAGCAGGGACACAATATTGCAGAAAAGTAAAGAACACAATGGCATAAAGGAAACAAGCACTTTATTGATAATCAAGATGTGATACAAGCAGCACTTGGCAGAGATTACAATTTTCTCAAGCTCTCTTTCTCTCGATTATAATGACATTGTTCCATATATTACACCTCTTTGTACAAAAGCAGCTCAAAGCAATCATCGATACGGCTCAAGGCATCGACTCTAAATTTTTGGCTCCTTGGGATGAGGTACGACTATCGCTTCCTCGGACCATCCAGCACTTGAGAATAAGCAAACTGTTGGTGGATCAACACTTTGGAGAAAGTACCGATGAGTATAAAATAAACGAACAGAAGCAACACTCCCTGAAACCAACACTAAGTAAGCATGTGGCAAAATATTACATTACTAGTGATCTTGCGACTTTTTACCTAGGTTTATTTCATGCAGCACGGGATTAGAGTTAGTTTACATCTTTTCAAGAATATGTCTTTGAAACCAGTTTGCATATTTAATACATACAAGCAAGCTATAGAGACAGTATTCTATCGTGAAGTGCGCAACATGTATCGTGAGCCATATTCGATCTCTTAGGAACAAAAGTTATCTCAAGTGGACTGTTCATCTAAAATCAAGACAAGTGCATCAAGTGGACTATTCAATTCAATGGGGCCATCAGCATATTCACGTAAAACAAATATATCTTATTTAGCATAAATGATAAGGGACATAAGGAAATACAAGTGATCACTTATTCAGTGATCCTTACCCATGACCGAACGGTTATTCCTGCAACAGACGTATAATTTAGCAACATATGCATATATATAAACGAGTTTCACCTTCCCTATCGGTCTCTGTATCAAACAGTTAGGTATGCAAGAAGGCTAGCCTAGCATGCCCCCTAACTTCATGATGGTCCCCTCCACTGGATTAGCAGTTGGGACATACAAGCCCATCTTACTAATAGACCTCCATATCATACCCTCCCGTAAGTAATGACTACAAGCCTCAGGGTGTTCTAGATCTCTACTAGGTCAAATGATCCTAGTACCCCAAGAAACGCTCGAGAGATAAACCTTGTGCACACGTTGTCCTGACCAAATGCATGAATGCAAGTTCCTATTAGATAAATAAGCTATCATGCAACTGATGAACAATGAACAAGCAAGCAAGCATATCAATCAAGTAATAGAGCTGGAGCTATCAATACTCTTGCCTAATAAGCCATATCATCCCGCCTCAGGGTAGACTATTAGTCTAGATGCACCAGTTCAAGCTATTCATACAGTTCTATCTCTTTACAAAGCGATCAATAAAACATGTTCAACTAATCTAGCTCTTTTAACAAGTAATATGCAAGAACAGTTCTATAAATCTAGCATGCAATTCTATCTCTTTTAGTACGATAGGAAACATGCAAGTAGTCTAATATTTAAGCAAGCATAGCAGTCATTCTTCAATCTCTTTGGACAAGCATGTAGTTATACTCTAGTTTAGAATATGATAGAAACATATAAATATTCTTTTACTCTTATTTATTAGCATGACAGCGGTTCATTTGAAAGCGGTATCCGTGTGACTATGCATGCAACATTTCTATCTTTTCTTAGCATGGCAATGGTTCTATCTTTCTTAGACAAGTATTCAAGTTCTCAAGTTAGACAAGTAGATTTGTTTCAATGACAAGCAATATGATTTCTCTTATTAAGCATGCAGAGTCAAGTTCTAATATTCTTCTTATAAAATTATCTTCTTAGAACAAGCAGTAGAAAACTCAGATTCATTATTAAGACGTGCAAGAATCAGAGAATGAAGTTCTGCCCACTCACTTAGATCAATCACCTTGTGTTTCAATCGAAGAACACTTCGAGAAGGCTTTCGTCCGAGCCAGCAAAGCGATATCTCTTGTACATAGTACCTACGCAGAGCGGGGTACTACATACTTACCCACCAAGAAAGAGTTTCGTCCTCGAAACTCAAGGAGAATCTTTCGATATCTAGGGTAGTGATAGTCCTCATCCCTCACCATCCTCAATCGAAAACTCTAGCAATCAGGACTCAATAAAACTCTAGCCATCAATAAAAAGCACAAAATCACAACTCTCAAGCAATAAATCAAATCCAGAAAACTTTTGCCACCACCATTAAGAATATTTATCGACTTATTGTATGGAACGCTCATTGAGGAAATGATATCAAGTGGCAAAGAATATCTTGATTTGAAGCTAAGCAGAGGAATGGTCAGAGGGCCGAGTCGCTCTGATACCATTATGTCACGTCCCGATCCCACAGGGGATCCGTTCGCTTGGGTACTTGTGGGGGCGACCGTCCTCGCACGGGCGTGATGACGTGTAAGCCTAAGATAGGCTTGCACAAGGCCAAAGCTTGAATAAGGGCAAGTAGGCTATTCAAGACGAGAGCAGGGGCACAATATTGCAGAAAAGTAAAGAACACAATGACATCAAGGAAATAAGTTGTCACGACCCGCACCCGGTATAGGGGCACGAGAGCGTGGGTACGTCCAGCCTACGCCGCATAATCGGCGGTAGAATGCTGTCTAGGTCATAATACTATCTAATCATTCTCTCACGAATATCCAACTCCATAAGGAGACACAGATATCACAATATAATATGGAATATACTCAATCACATAAACTAGAGCACGATGAGATATCGAAGCATGCAATGAAATACAAGACAAGTCTAAACAACAATAAATTGTCTAACCTGCAATCAATAACATCCAATCTCCAAGTAGGCTGGAAACAAGTCCTCTATGTCACAGTCTGGAAAAAATATCCAGTCAGGATTGGAACGAAATACACCTCTAACAGCAGTTCCACATATATTGACAAAAACTATAACACCGTGTAAAGAAATACAAGACAAATAGGAAATACTGTAATAAGAAATACTGGAATAAGGGAATGCTAGAATAAAGAAATACTGGAATAAATGGAATACTGGAGCATGTCATCATCAATGTACATCTAGCAATGAAATAGAAATACAAGTACACGCAAGAACAATGAACTGGTATATAAGTGTGTACAAGAACAATAACTAGAACATGTGGAGATGCTAGATCCATATACTAGAGATACATGTCAAGAATCATCTAACTAAGTGTGTGAAACATCAGTATATCATGTGATCGGCTTGGGACTATATGACTCATTACATTGATTAGCGATCATCCACAACAAGTCCGGTTAACCATATGTAACAGTGATGAGGCATGTAATGGTCAGGCTGCACCGACGTGAGGTGTGGGTAAGCTATGATGCATGTAAAGTTGGGTATGATCACATAAGCTACTAATATTTCCCTATTTATCCCCAGCTAGCACGATGGATTCCAATCACGACTCCTCGTGACAGGTCTCAATGATGCCAACTCGTGTAAACAATAGTGTCAGAGTCATGTACGCTATACAACAAGAGTTATAGAGATAATCAACATAATGGAAACTGTCAGAAAATATACTCGCCTGGGGTCCTGCTGCTGGTATGAATCAGAGTCCAAGTCACTGTTCAAATAGCCTATGTATTACAAATTACCATGTCAAAATATAATTTATTTTAATTTATTTAATTCTGGAATAATTACTCTAAAATCCTATTTTAATCTTATTATTCTAATTTTTAGGTTAATTCCTAAATTTTAATCCAAAAGAACTGAATTTTATCGACTCGAGACTCATGGCACGCAAATCGAGGCGATCTGTTGACCGAAAAGTCAACCGACACAAACTCGACTTTCATGCATGAATTCCTGTAGATTTCAGCGTGAAAAACATGTTGGAATTTACGGCTCGTCCGAATTCAAATTCGTTTAGGAATTATGGCAGATACAAGTTTCGTATCGTGCACCGATGGTTAAATTCTAACCTAGAAGTTCTACAGAATTAACAGTATGTAAATACTTCGAATTAAATTCTGAGAAAAACATATGTCAATTATCTCGACATTATATTTCCGAAACTTCAAACGGTTCATGATTCTGATTCCTGGTTCTCCCGGAATCGCAAAAACATCGAAACACGTCTATTTTCGGACATGCTGTATTCTACGAATTTTCCAGAATTTAATACTCATAATTTCGTGAAAAAAATTTATATAATCAGAAATCTAACCTCAATATCGTTCTAACACAAAAAACTAGGCCTCGTTTGGAGTCCGGAGCTATGCGCAATGGCTTCTGGAAGATGAAGGAACCCTAGATGGCAATTCTCCAAAATTCGGCTGAAGAAAAACCCTAAAAATAAATAACTAAACTAATATATATATAGAGGAGAGAGAAAGCAGTCGCGGCTCAGATCTTGACACGTGGCAGCCATCCAACGCTTTCCGTCCAAATCGGATGGTCACAGTTCGATGCGGCTCGGCTCAGCTGAGTCCGAGTCGAACTCTGACTCGGCTCGGCTTGAGGTCGGCTCGACTCGGCTCGGCTCGCACCCACCCCGCAGTCATTGACTGGTGGGCCCGGCACTGTTTGCTGCGGAAGGCTGACAGATGGGCCCCCTGTTTGCTGACTGGGCAGAATTAATTACTTTTTGGGTTTTCTTTTTCAGAAATTAGTTTTTAATTTATTTTTCCCTAATTAACTCAAAATAAATGCTAAAAATAATCAAAAAAATCCCAAAAAAATTCTAGAAAATATATTTAATTATTTAGAACCTAAAATAAAAGTTTGGGATATTTTTAATTATGTTTGACCCTAAAATAAATTTTTAAAAGTCCTAGAAAATTAGGGTTACTAGTTTTTAATTAACTAAAAATTGTGGAAAAATCCCAATAGCCCAAAATTAACCTAATAATAACATTTAAGCACAAATTTCAGGATACGGAGGTTACAAGTCTACCCACCTTAAAAGAATTTCGTCCTCAAAATTTAAGATCCTCAACAGTCGTATGTATTCATTTATATTATTTTATAATCAAAATTAAATTCATAAAACCATATAATCATGAAGTAAATCCATATTGCTATAAAACTTCCAAAATTCTATAGATATCATATTCCTAAAATCTTCAAATTTAAAATCGAATTCCATTCGTATCATAATCTTCTCAAAAACTTTATGCTAATTACTAAATACAAAACTTAATATCCAATCCTCTAATTTTAAATCCACTCAATGTATATTTATAAAATTTAAATTCTCATCCAAAAAATTTGAATTCAAACACTAATACATTAATGATCTTACTCCTCGATTCTTTTTCCACACAATACTCAAATAATATAATACTCGCAAAATCTTCAATTGCAATATTCAAAATAAATCTATATCTTGCACTCAAATAAATACAATGATAATCTTCTTAATTTTCTCAAAATTTAATGACAAATTCAATCATTTCATAATCTTCATAAAATCAACGTTTTAACAAGATCGCCAATCCTGTCATATTAAGTTCTCAACTCTTTGTTTAAATTAATGTTTATCCTCGAAATTTAAGGCACATTGTCTCTCTTTGTCAAATCATAACCTCTTTATTAACTCTTTACTTTGGTCAAACCTTCAACAATCAAAGTCTAAGAGAATCCTACCTATAGTCATACAACACGCAATACAATACGCAATCTAGATAAAATATGCAATCTAGATGAAACATGCATGGTCATAGTCTCTTTTGTCATGGTATTACAGTCTCTGTCGAGGTGTACTACTGACTACATTCCTAGCAAGAAGATTATTGATACAAGCTATGGTACTAAGGAATCAATCAATCAATCAAAGACAAAAAAAAGGAACAGAAGGAAAGAACAGAACATAGCCTTCTAACACAACCAAAGGTTTAATGATGCATCCAAAGTTTGATACTTCTATCCCTTGGTACTACTATTTCTACTACAAGCACATCCACTGCTAGCTCTCTTACCTACTACAATTGTTTATATAAGTTGTTCTTATCACTCAAGTGCATGCCAAGTGCAACACAGCACACTAAGTATTGCTCCTTCTAATACAACTCTAGATGGACACCCAAGTCAGTTTGCAGTGCCATCTCAAGCATTCTCAAGCCAATAGATCCTTACACATGCACATCAACCACTCATATACTGTTATGTATTTCTTACCCACCATAAAATTTTATCCTCAAAATAAAATCCTCAAAATTTAACTTCTCGAACAATTTAAAATAAAATGTATATACTTCCTCAAAAGTCAAATATAAAATTTTAACCACTTCCAAAAATCTTTATAGCTTTGACTATGTTTATTGAATTGGATTTGAATCATCAAAAATTTTAATAACATAAAATCTCAACTCCTCAAAATTCTTAGAAGTTAAAATTTATTTCCAATCTTCAAATTATAAATTTAAATCCACATCTATCTAAGTATACATATAAATACTCACAGTCTCTGACACTCAAGGTACACACCAATACACCAATTGTTTACAACCTCAACTGTGTACTAAATATTGTACTGCCTGGATTACTTACAATATTACTTCCAAATGATCAAATTTATCATCACACGTATTTTCTCCAAAGATTTTTTGTCTATATTAACTGATACACCAATCTAATTATCATCACATGAAGTACTTACTGTTATTAGCACCTTGCTTAACAAATCCTTGATATAGAATCACTAGCACTATTGGTATGGTAACACTAGCTCCATCATTAGATTATCTCATCAAACTTATTACAACTCACGATCACTTGCACTTTCTATAATACCCATGCTTTACTTCAATCTCAAGGGCAGGCATATGGTTCCATATCTCGATTGATGTATAAGCATATCTCTTAAACCTTTTATAGCCTGTTAAACTAATCTGTGATACACTTCACAACTTTTATTACCAATCCTGATATTTCTCTACTTATGACATCTCATTAAAACCCTTTATGCATATATATATTTTTACTCTTAACATACCCGGTATCAATCATCCAATTGAACATCATGATCCATTAATCTTTAACACAATTCCTTGATACTTAATTGTTTACAAGATCATCCAATTACATAATTTAATGACTATCCAGGACTGGCATGCTGATTCTGACACTTACTCTTGGAACCATCATTGATACTCTTACTCCTTCTTCTACCTATAGTACCAATATTAACTATAATAACACCTATCATAGAACTATTGCTACAAGGTACTATGCTATGGGTATCTCTAGATTAATGCCTACTGCTCATATATCCAACTAAGAAACACTTACAAACTCACAAGTCACACTCAGTCAACACTAATATAAGACACAGACAACATTGCAAGTCACTAATTATCACACTAACAAGGAATCCTCAAAGAAAAGAAGCTCAAAAAGAAATGGGATTAAGGACTGAAGGTATCTTTACTGCTAGTAAAGAAAAGAAGCGATGGAACAAAGTCCTGGAATAACAGAAATAGATAAGTCTTGAGATGATACTTTAAGAACCAATTTAAGATACGACCTGATAATCATACACGTCTATCCGAAATCATGACACTCATAATCCTCGCCACGCCAGTAAGCATAGATGAGATAAACGACAGGTTCCGTAACTAAGGTATGCAACTCTTTAATCATGTCATCTAGAATCTTCGCCACGCCAATCGGTATGGCTGCGAGAAACTCTAAATTTCATAAATAAAGTATGTACATCCAAGTCAGGTTCCTACGTTCTTGTCACGATAGCTAATGTGGCTACGATAAACTCTAGGCTCCATAACCAAAGTAGACGTTTTACCTTTCTCACTATCCTCATCAATATATGTCATCAGATGATACCGTAAATTCTAGTCCGTAAAATTCATCTCAATATGAAATCAACTCAACAACGATACCAAGAATTAAAGTTAACAACTGGTCAACAAGAATAAACTCAATAATGATACCAAGATTTTAATTTAATAACTGATTAATAAGAATCAATTTCAATAACAACAAGCGAGAGCGGACGAAAACAAGAAAAAGATTTAAATTGGAAATTATAATAAGATTCTCAAAGGGTCGTCCCAGGAATCTCTCAAGAATTTTTGTGATTGAGTATCCTCTCTCATCCTAGTATCCTATGTCCTATATTCTATAGCAGGCAAGCAGTAGTACAACTAAGACGTCACACTACCACAACATCGCACATCTTGCGAAGTTTGACCTGCATGGGCCACCACTAAAAACGTGTCACGACCCGCACCCAGTATAGGGGCACGAGAGCATGGGTACGTCCAGCCTACGCCGCAGCATCGGCGGTAGAACGCTGTCTAGGTCATAATACTATCTAATCATTCTCTCACGAATATCCAACTCCATAAGGAGACACAGATATTGTCACGCCCCAGTCCCAAAATATCGAGGGACCGGACACGTGGCAATGGCTAGCAGTACACACCGATGGACAAACCCAATTTAATGGATCCATCGGGGCATACTTAAGCTGTAATACAACAATATATGGTCTAGATATACTAATCTCATCCACAGATATGAATACAACAATATCAGAATCATAAATCAAGATCAATCTCAATAAAATATAAACTCGGGAAATAACCCAATAACGAGTCTGATACATCTGTCAAGATACAAGAATAAAGATAACTACATCCAATACTGAGTATGGAAACAATATATACTCAGAAGATAACCTCGGTGATCACTCGTCTACTGAATCTGGTACTGCTCCAGTAACTGCTCCTGCTCCTGCTAATGCTCCTGTCCTGTATAACTCTGGATCGATCTCGTCTGCAATATCTGGGGACATAATCCGGATCCAGGTCCTCAGGGGACATAGCAAGGTACAATAATAACTCTAGCCAACATAAATGCAGTGCAGCAATAAATAAAGCAATAGGGTAAATATGTATCCATCTATCTGAAATGCAAGAGAGAACATCACTAGTACTCAGGCTGAAACCACTACAAGCTCTGTGTCAGGGAGCCGGTAGCAGTGATATCATGTGGTCGTCTAGCTCAGCGAGAGACTGAGACACCGGCAGTCGTCTAGCTCAGCGAGAGACTGAGACGCTGTCATAATATATATAATCAACCTGTAGCCTGCGTGACTCTCCCCACCCAATGTAATCATACGTCTCATGTCCACGAGGCCCCATGTCCATGTCACGCAGATCATAGCTAATGCAGCAAGTCATAATAAGATCTAAGCATATAATGTCTAAGTCATAAAACCTGTATCCTATACAGAATCACCATGAATATCTCAGGAAGATCCTGTCTTATGAATAGTGTCAAGTGTCCTGGGTATGATGTACTTGATAAGACAAGTACAAGAAATATGGGGTCTCGGTATCCATGTCTAGATAACAATACACAACGTCGCGTACGTTGTTGGCACCCGATTATTAATCGGACGCTAAGTAAGTCACCCGGTCCTAGGTCAAGCAGACACAATAATATATAAATAAGTCAAAGGAATATATAACAAGAACTGCAATGTTGGCAAGGTACACTTGCCTGGGGTTCTGGCTCCAACTGTAGCTCTGGTCTCAGTGTGATCTGCAGGTACTACTCCGGTTGCTGAAATAAACATCACCATTAGATTCAGAAATTATCAATTAGCTAAAAATGCCTGTCCTTAAGTCCAATTTGAACACAGGGGCAAAAATAACATTTCTGGTCAAAGTGGGGTCCACATGTAGGCCACTTTGCACCAAAAAGCGTGTCAGGGTTAAAGGTCTCCAAATTACTCAAACTTAGTGTCTACAAGTCAGGAACGATGATACAAACCCAACGGAACTTCCAGAATTGGATTTCGATGAGCCGATCACAAAATCGCCCGTCAAGTGGAGCCTGTGGGGCCCACGATACGCGATTTTGTCAACGTTCTCAGAATCGAACCAAACTTGGGTCACAGGACCAGCGTATTGCTACGAGTCCGATGGCGCAAGTTTCGTCTCGATCCGAGGTGTGTATACAAAGTTACGGCATGTTCCAGAAAGGACGGATACGGGACGTTGTCGGCGGATACGCGTTGAATCCGGTGTGCACGCACATCCAAATCAACTTCTGCGAAAATCCACACGTCCGTATCAACTTCGCGCACGTTTCGGTAAAGACCGCGTGCGACCAAAGCGTCCCGTTTTGCGGGGCGTACTCAGTTCCGGGGTAAAACAGGACATTGTTTTTCCTGTTTTTGGATCGCTGTTCGCGATCACCACAGGACGCGATGCACCGAGCGGGGTGCACGGGCATCGAGAGGGTCATACAGTCTATGCGACGCAACTGATGGAATCGAAAACGGAATCACGAGGAGAGAGAAAAGAATACCTGAACAGGGCTCCGTAAACTAGGTTTCTCGTGTCCTCGCGTGTCCTGCGTCCGTGTCCGGGCTACTGTTTGCCGTGTCCGATCTAGGGCATCTGTGTCCAGCCGCTGGGAGTGGGGTTTCGGGTCGGCGGAGGTCGGCGAGAGCTCGGGGAGGTCCAGGGCGGCCGGGCGACGAGGTCCGGGGCGGAGCTGCTGCTGCTGATGGCTGGGAGTCGGCTGGTCGCGGGTGGAGGTAGAGGGAGACGGGGGAGAGTCGAGTAGTGCGGGCTGGGCAGCTTTGACGTCGTCGGCGAGGTGGGGCTGTGCCAGGGGAGGAAGGAGGCAGAGTCGGCTAGGGTTCCGGGAAGAGTCGAGGGGTGATGGGGTTCGCCGGGCGAAGCGGTGGCATGGGGGAGATCGACGGGCCTGGCGGAGATGGGGGATGTCGACGGGGGTGATCGACGCAGGAGGGGGACGGCCTGGCCGCGCGGGTCGGGGGAGGAAGGAGTCGACGAGCGGTCTGCGGCGGGCTTAGGAGAGCGGGGGTCGGCCGAGCAAGTCGGCGGAGGAGGCAGAGTCGTGGGCCGAAGGCTGGGTGGAGCGGCTGGTGCGGCACCGGAAACTCGCCGGAGGGATCAGGACAGGGGTGGCGCTCGGTCGGCGGAGGGATCAGCACAGGGAAGGAGTACAGCAGCGGGGGCGGGAGACTAGGGCACGGCGACGGCTGGGAGAGGCGATTTGTCGAGGGGCTGAGCGGAGGGGCCGAGGGGGTCGGCGTGGACGAGGCTGGGCGGCGCCGTTGAGGGGTCGGCAGAGGGTGGCGGCTTAGGGTTAGGGTTAGGTTAGGATTTAGGGATTAGGAAATTAGGGATTTTGGGATTTTTGTTATTTATTTTCTTCTTCTTTTTATTTGTGGAGAAAAACTTAGGAAATTATGTATTTATACATACAGAAATTGGACTAGGGTTTGACCTAGGATTTGGGCTGGGTCAACGCTCCTCGGGCTTGGCTCCGGCTCTCATGGGGATGTCGGACGTTGGCACGGGTTTAATTCGGTTTAATTCAAAATCGGTTTTCAGGGCTTTAAAAAATGATTTCGGGGTCCAATAAATTCACAGAAAATTACCCTATGTCCAGTTTTCCATTCTACACCATAAAATATTATTTCCATAATATTTTAATATTATTTAACAGCAATTAAAAATTATTTAATTACCAATGCCTAGGTTTTAATTACCGGAAAATCCCAGAAAATTATGAAAAATCTAAATTAATAATTACTGAAAATCAGGGGGCTTACAGATATCATAATATAATATGGAATATACTCAATCACATAAACTAGAGCACGATGAGATATCGAAGCAAGCAATGAAATACAAGACAAGTCTAAACAACAATAAATTGTCTAACCTGCAATCAATAACATCCAATCTCCAAGTAGGCTGGAAACAAGTCCTCTATGTCACAGTCTGGAAAAAATATCCAGTCAGGATTGGAACGAAATACACCTCTAACAGCAGTTCCACATATATTGACAAAAACTATAACACAGTGTAAAGAAATACAAGACAAATAGGAAATACTGGCAATAAGAAATACTAGAATAAGGGAATGCTGGAATAAAGAAATACTGGAATAAATGGAATACTGGAGCATGTCATCATCAATGTACATCTAGCAATGAAATAAAAATACAAGTACACGCAAGAACAATGAACTGGTATATAAGTGTGTACAAGAACAATAACTAGAACATGTGGAGATGCTAGATCCATATACTAGAGATACATGTCAAGAATCATCTAACTAAGTGTGTGAAACATCAGTATATCATGTGATCAGCTTGGGACTATATGAATCATTACATTGATTAGCGATCATCCCCAACAAGTCCGACTAACCATATATAACAGTGATGAGGCATGTAATGGTCAGGCTGCACCGACGTGAGGTGTGGGTGAGCTATGATGCATGTAAAGTTGGGTATGATCATATAAGCTACTAATATTTCCCTATTTATCCCCAGCTAGCACGATGGATTCCAATCACGACTCCTCGTGACAGGTCTCAATGATGCCAACTCGTATAAACAATAGTGTCAGAGTCATGTACGCTATACAACAAGAGTTATAGAGATAATCAACATAATGGAAACTTTCAGAAAATGTACTCGCCTGGGGTCCTGCTGCTGGTATGAATCAGAGTCCAAGTCACTGTCCAAATAGCCTATGTATTACAAATTACCATGTCAAAATAAAATTTATTTTAATTTATTTAATTCTGGAATAATTACTCTAAAATCCTATTTTAATCTTATTATTCTAATTTTTAGGTTAATTCCTAAATTTTTATCCAAAAGAACTAAATTTTATCGACTCGAGACTCATGGCACGCAAATCGAGGCGATCTGTTGACCGAAAAGTCAACCGACACAAACTCGAATTTCATGCATGAATTCTTGTAGATTTCAGCATGAAAAACATGCTGGAATTTATGGCTCATCCGAATTCAAATTCTTTTGGGAATTATGGCACATACAAGTTTCGTATCGTGCACCGATGGTTAAATTCTAACCTAGAAGTTCTACAGAATTAGCAGTATGTAAATACTTCGAATTAAATTCTGGGAAAAACCTATGTCAATTATCTCGACATTATATTTCCGAAACTTCAAACGGTTCATGATTCTGATTCCTGGTTCTCCCGAAATCGTGAAAACATCGAAATACGTCTATTTTCGGACATGCTGTACTCTACGAATTTTCCAGAATTTAATACTCATAATTTCGTGAAAAAAATTTATATAATCAGAAATCTAACCTCAATATCATTCTAACACAAAAAACTAGGCCTCGTTTGGAGTCCGAAGCTATGCGCAATGGCTTCTGGAAGATGAAGGAACCCTAGATGGCAATTCTCCAAAATTCGGCTGAAGAAAAACCCTAAAAATAAATAACTAAACTAATATATATATAGAGGAGAGAGAAAGCAACCGCGGCTCAGATCTTGACACGTGGCAGCCATCCAACGCTGCATGCCCAAATCGGATGGTCACAGTTCGATGCGGCTCGGCTCAGCTGAGTCCGAGTCGAACTCTGACTCGGCTCGGCTCGAGGTCGGCTCGGCTCGAGGTCGGCTCGGCTCGGCTCGCACCGACCCCGCAGTCACTGACAGGCGGGCCTGGCACTGTTTGCTGCGGGAGGCTGACAGGTGGGCCCCTTGTTTGCTGACTGGGCAGAATTAATTACTTTTTGGGTTTTCTTTTTCAGAAATTAGTTTTTAATTCAGTTTTCCCTAATTAACTCAAAATAAATGCTAAAAATAATCAGAAAAATCCCAAAAAATTCTAGAAAATATATTTAATTATTTAGAACCTAAAATAAAAGGTTGGGATATTTTTAATTATGTTTGGACCTAAAATAAATTCTTGAAAGTTCTAGAAAATTAGGGTTACTAGTTTTTAATTAACTAAAAATTGTGAAAAAATCCCAATAGCCCAAAATTAACCTAATAATAACATTTAAGCACGAATTTCAGGATACAGAGGTTACATAAGTACTTTATTGATAATCAAGATGTGATACAAGCATCACTTGGCCGAGATTATAATTTGCTCAAGCTTTCTTTCTCTCGATTACAATGACGTTGTTCCATACATTATATCTCTTTATACAAAAGCAACTCGAAGCAATCATCGATACGGCTCAGGCCATCAACTCTAGATTTTTGGGTCTTTGGGATAAGGCACGTCTATCGGTTCCTTGAACGATCCAGCACCTGAGAACAAACAAATTGTTTGTGGGTCAGCACTTTTGAGTACTGGTGAGTATAAAATTAACGAACATAAGCAACACTCTTTGAAACCAATACTAAGTAAGCATGTGGCAAAATATTACATTACTAGTGATCTTGCTACTTTTACCTAGGTTCATTTCATATAGCACAAGATTAGAGTCAGTTTATATCCTTTTGAAAACATGTCTTTGAAACCAGTTTATATATTCAATACATACAAGCAAGCTATAGAGACAATATTATATCGTGCAGTGCGCAACATGCATCGTGAGCCATATTTGATCTCTTGGGAACAAAAGTTATCTCTAGTGGACTGTTCATCTCAAATCAAGACAAGTGCATCAAGTGGACTATTCAATTCAATACAATAGGGCTAGCAGCATATTCAAGTAAAACAGATATATCTCATTTAGCATAAATGATAAGGGACATAAGGAAATACAAGTGATCACTTATTCAGTGATCCTTACCCACGGTCGAACGGTTATCCCTGCAGCAGACATACAAGTTAGCAACATATATATATATATATATGAGGTTCTCTTTCCATGTCCGTCTCTGCATCAAACAATTAGGTATTCAAGAATGTTAGCCTAGCATGCGCCCTAACTACATGATGTTCTCCTCCACGGGATTAGCAGTTGGGACGGACAAGCCTATCTCACTAATAGACCTCCATATCATACCCTTCCATAAGTAAGGACTACAAGCCTCATGGTATTCTTGATCTCTCCTAGGCCGAACGATCACAGTGCCCCAGGAAATGCTTGAGAGATAAACCTTGTGCACAAGTTGTCCTGACCAAATGCATGAGTGCAAGTTCCTATCAGATAAATAAGCTATCATGCAACTGATGAATAATAAGCAAGCAAGCATATCAATCAAGCAATAGAGCCAGAGCTCTCAATACTCTTGCCTAATAGCCACATCCTCCTGCCTCAGGGTGGACTATTAATCTGGATGCACCAGTTCAAGCTATTCATACAGTTCTATCTCTTTATAAAGTGATCAATGAAGCATGTTCAAGCAATCTAGCTCTTTTAACAAGTAACAGGCGAGAACAGTTCTATAAATCTAGCATGCAATTCTATCTCTTTTAGTATTATAGGGAACAGACAAGTAGTCTAATATTTAAGCAAGCATAGCATTCGTTCTTCTATATATTTAGACAAGCATGTAGTTATACTCTAGTTTAGCATGCGATGGAAACATATGAATATTCTTTTACTCTTGTTTATTAGTATGGCAATAGTTTATTTGATAGCGGTGTCCATGTGACTAAGCATGCAATATTTCTATCTTTTTTTGTATGACAATGGTTCTATCTTTCTTAGACAAGCATTCAAGTTCTCTAGTTAGGCAAGCAGATTCGTTTCAATGAAAAACAATACGAGTTCTCTTATTAAGCATGCGGAGTCAATTTCTATTATTCTTCTTATGAAACTATCTTCTTAGAATAAGCAGTAGAAAACTCAGATTCATTATTAAGGCGTACAAGAATCAGAGAATGAAGTTCTACCCACTCACTTAGATCAATCATCTAATGTTTCGATCGAAGAATACTTCGAGAAGACTTCCGCTCGAGCCAGCAAAGCGATATATCTTGTACATAGTGCCTATGCGAAATGGGTGTCACGCCCCAATTTCACCGAATTGTAGGGGCATCCTCCAGCGTGTGTCACGCCCCAGTCCCAAAATATGTAGGACTAGGAATACGCGACACGCCAGCTACGCATTCGACCAGACTCTGGTCTTACTCGAATACGTATAAGCTGAATAATAAAGGGTACTATCTAAAAATCCCGTAAATGTAAACATCTATGTCTCAATCCACAATGAACAAAAATATACAAGAAAGAGCTGCATGTGCTAAAGTCGGCCGCCCAATAACACACCAACTCGAATAGACTCGAGAAAAATATGAGTCTATAAAAACTAGGCTACAACAGCAGATGAATAATCAATATAAAATAACTATAATGCCGGTAGAAATAATGTGAGTACCTGGTAAAATGCCCGCAAGACACGCAACTCCATCAGCAACTCCAAATGCTCCGTGATCGTCTATGCTGTAAAACTGGCAGGGGACCAGGTTCTCAGAGGGACATAACAAGGTACAAAAATACAGCATGGCAAAGTACAACAGAAAGTACAAGTGCAATGATGGTATAATCTAGCATAACCAAACTAAGTGAGACACAGTTTTGAAGATAATGTTCGATACGTGGGCTGTCCAAAATAAAACTGTAGCTTCGAACACAGAGACACACGGGGCGTACCGTAGCTCTGAGCACAGAGTCACACGGGTGATACTACTACTCCGAATACAGGAACACTATAACAACAGGACATACATATATAAAGCATGTGCAGAGGAGCCCAAACGTCTACTAACTGTCTTCCCCATCCCAAGCGGTCAACGATGGTGCACTGAACCTGAACCTCTATCTAACTATCTCGTCACACAGAAATAACTTAACAGACGCGACCCTAAGGTTCTTCCAGTCTTTGGTCATGATGTCAGTATTAGGATACAAGAAATCTGGCACGATAACAATGTATGAATGTGTCCAGGGGTGACGATATACTCAGGTACGTACATCGAGGTGTTAGAAATATCTAACATTCGTTACAAGATGCTACGACGAACGTCTGCATCCGGTTGTGATCCGGACGTGAAGTAACGATCTTAATCAAACACGCGCACAATGTAAATAATGAAACAATAAATATCTGGTAACTGAAATACAGGGTGACAAGGTACACTTGCCTGCGTCCGGCTGCTGATGACGGGGATCCGGTACCACGTCCAAGTTCGCAGGTCCCGTAGTACCTAGAGAAGAGGTACAAGCTCAATCAATAACTATCACGAGACAAAAATAAGATGTGACACATGTCAAATCATATGCTCAAACCCAGCTATAACTTACTTGGATACGACGCTAGAGGGTTGACCAAAGTTGACTAAGGGTATGTTACATCTAATCCAATTAATCACTTGTATAATATCATCAGACGAATCCTCGATATCACTATTCATCACAATGTTTATCAGTAGTTCAAGCCATGATCAAACCTTAGACTTCATCCCGGTGTTCACAGACGCTAACATGCATGTTTAAATATCATCCTCGAAACAAATAATTAATAATTATCTAATCCCTCGATTTACAAATATAGTCCCTAAATTATTTGAACACCGCTTTCCAAAAGCCACTCCTCAATCAAATTCATCATAAAAATAGCTCTCAATATTACCCGATACTTTGATATCGCGACAACATTCTACGATACTTAACTTTGCTCATCCTTATTATTCAATGTTTTAATATCCTCAGCACCATTCTATAACAATTAAATCCACTCATCAGCGATAACCAATTGCATAAAATAAATAAATAACTCCCAAAGTCTCATATGACATTTAAACCCTAAACTTATTATATTAATCATTTAACCATCAAGCAGATATCCCGTCCCATCAAACTATAAAATTTCTTGCATTCACTTACCCTCAATTTTATGTAATAACCCTAAAATCTCTACTTAACATTTAACCATAAATCGCACATATTGAGATATAATAAACCTTAAACTCATGCATCCCAAAATCCTGAAATCTCAATGCAAATATAAACTCTAAACTCAAAATATAACCATCAATTAATACTAAACTAAACATAACAAAACATAACACAAAGTACAACATAAAGAGAGGGGGAGTGCTCACCTTGGCGATGTGGTGGTGTTAATACTAATGAGATCCTAGAGCTCGACTCTAGCCATCATGGCCTCGATCCTGACGGGAACCCTTGTTCAGGACCTTCGAATTTAGAGTTTAAGAACCAAAGAAACAGATGTCAGCCTGGCTGGCTTCCTCTCTGTCTGGTTACGCCGATGGGTAGTGTCTGGCATCACGTTTGCGGATCGCATCCATCGCAACACCTTATGGCCCGCAGTGCATTTGGTATTTGGAGCAAGACTGGGCCTGCTTCCCTCCATGGTATGTAGAATACAAGATGGCCTGAGGGTCCTTACTGATGGGCTGCTAGCTGATGATACGCAGCGTAAAAGATTTCCCAGGGTGGAATTACCATTCCTATACCTGATGGGATGGTTAATCCTTCACAACACCAGGGTGATGTCTCCCGGCTCTGCCAGCAGTTCGGAAAATAACTTCTTGTTAAATTACAAGAATTCCCTTTGAATGTGGCACCGTCATAGATTATCGACGGGCATTAAATTTTGTCCATAAAAAAGCTGTTCTGTACCGTCCCCCCGTACATATCAATCAACAGGGGACGAAACTTAATGATGCAGGTCAAGGGAGGACTATTCTTTCTTCTGAAGCCTTTTACTGGTTGATCTGCATTAGACCTTCCCATTTGCTATACAGAAGTGAGGACCATTGCTACTTGGAGCCTTATCTTCCCAGTCGATTCGCCAGGCAATTTGGGTACGACCAGTTGCACGTGGGGAATCCTATCACCAGCTTCAAGTCCAAAGGTGGACTTATTGATGGAGCCAGAGGATGGCGGTATTTTATCACGGGCTGTACTAGTGCAATTTTTGTTGTGCCCGCGACTTCTCTCTCCATGGAGTTGCACATTCTTCACTCATATGTGCAGTTCTATGCGTCCATCAATACCTTCCATCGCGATTTTAATGTGTATAGAAGTTTCTGGATGCCCTCCCATAAGTCCACTGCAAGGGAGGAGATTCTGTCTGTTTCTTCGGATGAAGGTGAAGACACCACCGGGGCAGACGAGTTCTTGTTGATAATACCGAGAGGCGTAATAGCTCCGCCGACAGAGCCTCTCGTTATCCCCAATAAACGGAAGGCTTCCGCTCTGAAAGAGCCTTCCCCCCGCAAGAAGAAGACTGCCCGGGGTCCTAAAAGGGCTTCCACTAAGGGGGCTTCTAGGAGTGAGCCTGTCGTTTCCCCTGTTGGGGATGATTCATTGATCAGAGGTACTTCGCCTTTTAGAGAGGGAACCTCCACAGTTTTGGCTGGCAGTGCCGAAGATTCTTTGCTCACGATCGCTACTGCTACTACTGCTACTTGTAGTGCTACGAGATCGCCTTCGAGGCCGAGCATATTAAGAATACCTTTATCCAGACAAATAATGGGAATCACCCCTCCTTCGTCTGTAAGTATTCCCAATGAGATTCCACCCGATGAACCTCGATTGGATCTTGGTGACGACTGGGACGACTATCTTCCAACGTCAGTTGGTGCACCATCTTCTCCAGTTATAACAGTTGGCTTAGCATCATTAAGAAATAATTTAGCTGTACAGGCTACAGACGTAACATACATACCATCGGCCATGGATAAATATTGTCTTTATGCCTCTTTTAGGAAAATTAACATCAAATAGATATTAACTTTCTCTTGTCTTCTTTTTCAGGCGAAGACATTTCTGGGGAGGGCGGAGTTGACGCAACTTCGGACTTTGTTGCGGATCCGGCTGATGAAAAGATGGTGTTCGACGTCGAAGAGGCATGCTTTGAAGCTGCCGATCTTTCATTCGCAATATTCTCGGGTGTCATCCTGTCAGTAGCAGTCCAAATAATATCAAGGGAGGATGAGCCCATCATCACGACTGTGCCTCCTTCGTTGAGTACACCACAAACTTCAACCATTACTGGTGTTCTCTCTTTTGTCGTGCCATCCGTTGAAGCAACGGCCGTGGCAACATCCTCTGTGGTCATTCCTGAAAGAAGATTTCTCGGTATCGTAGCCACTCCCAGCGTGCATTCGATCTTTGATATGCTGGTTGAACAATATACCAGCTTATTCTACCTTACTTTGAAGGAGCTGATATCCATGGTGCTGGAGAAGAACCTGGGCTTTGATACTCTGCTGATGTCCTCCCAGCTTACGATAGCTCCGATTAAAAATTTTAACGACGCTGAAAGAGCTAATGCGCTGGAGCAAATAGTTAATGGTTTAGAACAACCCATTAACGAATATTTGCATCTATCTCGAGGCAGCGTCGACAATATGGTTCAGGCCGAGTAAGACTCCTTGACTGTGATGCTTGCTGAGAAGATGAAATCTCTGAACAAATCCATCCAGGCACAGCAGCAAGAGATGGATGAAGAGCAGGCTGTCTTGGTGGAAGTTATTCCTCAGCTAACTAAGTGCGAGGCCAAATATAAGGGAAATGAAGCGAGGGTCCGAGAATTGGAAGCTGAACTCGCTCAGGCAAGGGAGCGGGCTCTCAAGATGTTGGCAGCTCGAGATGTGCTGAAGGGACAAATGGATACTGCTCAGCAGAACTTGGCACATGCGGGTGTCATCCGCGCCGGTTTTGTTAATGCTCGGTCCGAACTATCTCGCTTGAGCGATGATGAGGCACGACTGGAATAGGCTCGCGCTAATATCTTGAACTCCAGGAATGAGAGGATGGCTGCTTTGGCATAACAGATTCGCGACATAACTGCTCCTTCCCAATGATGTACTTTTTGCTTCTTTTGTAATTTGCTTTTCTCGAAGATAATAAAGAGGCTTCTTCTGACTTTGTGGACCCATCATTTTTGAATATAAATGATAGGCTAGGATGAAAGTGATATTAGAGGTAATATGGACGTGATATACTTTTGGTAAGTTTCAGCTGGATATATCTATTCAGAGGTTATATGGACATGATAGAATATGATCCAACTAAATTTGTATACAAAACACTATCAGAGGTAATATGGACGTGATAGGTTTTGAAGTTCCAAATTAGTTAAACATATCTATTCAGAGGTCATAAGAACATGATAGAATATGATCCAACCAGTCTTTGTACGTAGTATCATCAGAATAGATCTTCACCATACTCCGTTTAAGCAAGGGAGATTAAGCATAGTACTTCTTCAGGAATTTGTCATTGATAGGAGCCATTATCAGATCTCTATTAGGCTTGGCTAATCTGTAAGCGCCGTTTGAAAACATCGTTTCAATCACATAAGGGCCCTCCTATTTAGGCTAGAATTTACCCTTACTTTTGTACGTAATGATCATTGGCCTCTTCACAGCTAAAACTAGCTCACCAACTTTGAACACTCTTTCCTTCACTTTTTGATTAAAAGCTCTGGAAATGCGTGCCTGGTAGAACGCAATGCGCTGTTGAGCTTGAAGGCATTTCTCGTATAATCCTTCTAGCTCTTGATGGCGTAGTCAATCATTATTTTTCTGAGTCAACTCATTAGCCACTGCTATTCTGAGTGATAGAATTTGGACTTTAATGGGAAGAACTGCTTCACACCCGTAGACTAATGAGAATGGGGTACAACCCATCAGTGTTGGTACCGTTGTGCGGTATGCCCAGAGGCATTCTTCCAGCTTCTCATTCCAATCTCTTTTGTTCGAAGAGACGAACTTCTTCAAGAGTTTGATGATGGTTTTATTGAAGGCTTCCGCCAAACCATTAGTAGCAGGGTTATATGCCGTTGAGGGCATATTTTGTATCCGATTCTTATCGTAAAATCGGTAAAATGCTTGGCTGATAAATTGGGGCCCGTTGTCATGAATTATCCTTTGGGGTATCCCAAAGTGATAAATTACATGGTGCTTGATAAAGCTGATCACGTTGGATGTCTTTACCTCAGCAAGGGGGATCGCCTCCGCCTATTTAGAGAAATAATCGGTGATAGCCAATATGAACCGATGTCCTCTAGAAGACGACGGGTGGATAGGGCCAATGATGTCCATACCCCATGCCTCAAAGGGCCATGATGCAATGGTAGGATATAAATACTCAGAAGGCTGATGTATAAAATCCGTATGAACCTGACAGGCTTTGCATTGTCTTGCATATTTTACTTCATCTGCAATCATAGTAGACCAGTAGTAGCCCATCCTCTTGATATGATCCTGTAACTTAGGACCGGGTTGATGTGCTCCACATATACCTTCATGAGCTTCACGGATAACCTGCTTTGCATCATCATCGAAGAGACATCGTAGCAGTAGTCCATTGTATGTTCGACGATATAGACTTTGTGAAGGAGCATCAAAATAGAAGCGTAATAATCGTCTTTTGATAGACACTACTTCTTTAGGATCCTCTAGTAAGATTCCATATGACACGAAGTCTATAAAGGGACTTCTCCAGTCTCTCTTAGGAGGAACTGTGTTTACGGCATAGCTGCGTTCTATATGAAAGTTATTTTTCACACAGAATAGATCTCTGTTGAGAAGGATCACCGAATTCTGCCTTCTTATAGGAATAGCTAGATCTGCAGCTAGACTGGCCAGAGCATCAGCTTCCAAATTTTGAGATCGAGGCACATGTTCTAGGAAAAATCCTTTAAAAGACATGGCTATCTCGATTATTGCTTGGTGATAAGGAATGAGTCTGGATTGCGGACTTCATATACTCCTCTGACCTGATTGACGATCAGCTGAGAATCGCCAAAAGCTTCAAGATATTCAACGTCCAATTCTTTAGCAACTTGAAGTCCGATTAGTAGAGCATTATACTCTGCCACATTATTAGAGCAGGGTTCGCCTGCTAAGAGAATATGCTCGATAGATGACAACTTTAACAGGAGTCACCAGAATAATTTCTACTCCTTAAACCACGTTTCCCTTGGGACCAGTCCTGGAGGTGCCATTGAAGAATATCTGCCATGTATCACCTTCCATTACAGAATTATATTCTGCAGCTTTATCGGGGATGTCCTCGTATAGTTTGGAGGTTTCCGGAATTGGATGAGCAGCAAAGAAATCAGCCAAGGCCTGACCTTTTATGGACTTCTGAGGGACGTACACCATATCATACGGTGTTAATAACATCGCCCAGGTCGCGAGTCGGGAATTAAGGACACTCGACTTATTCATCAATACCCGAAGAGGATTAATTCTCGAGATGATATGAATAGTTTGGCCCGTGACGTAATGTCGCATCTTCTGAATGGCAAACATTAGGGCCAAGCATTCTTTTTCTACTGGATTATACCGGTATTCAGCTTCGACCATCATCCTGCTTAGATAGTAGATAGCTTGTTCATGACCCTCATTGTTCTTCTGTGCGAGGAGAGATCCTAAAGAATGATCCATTGCTCGAACATATAGAAAAAATGGTCTTCCTATGACAAAAGGCACCAAAACTGGAGCATTAGTGAGGTAGCGTTTGATGTCATTAAACGCTTGATGATAGGCTTCGTCCCATACGAACGACACACCTTTCTTCATCAGGCGAGAAAAAGGTTGACATCTCCCAGAAAGGTTGGATATGAATCTCCTGATATAAGCTAGACGACCTTGAAATCCCCTGAGTTCTCTCAGATTACGGGGCGGTTGCATTTCTAGGATAGCCTTTACTTTATCAGGGTCAACTTGAATGCCTTTAGCGATAATGACAAATCCTAGGAATTTGCCACTAGATACACCGAGAAAGGACTTTGTAGGGTTCATTTTAAGTTGATGTTGGCGCATCAACTCGAACACTGTCTTCAAGTCTTGGATGTGATTATCCCTGAGGCGGCTTTTGACAGCGATGTCGTCTACGTAACATTCCACTATTTTGCGTAGATGATTATGGAATATGTTACTCATAGCTCGCTGATATGTAGTCCCGGCATTCTTCAATTCAAAAGGCATGACTGTGTAGCAATATACCCCCAGTGGCGTACGGAAGGCAGTATGCTTCTCGTCTTCAGGACCCATCTTAATTTGATTGTATCTTAAAAATCCATCCATGAAAGACATGCGCTCAAAACCGCATGTACTGTCAATTATGACGTCTGTGATGGGAAGAGGGAACTCATCCTTGGGGCAGGCCGCATTTAGATCTCGAAAGTCGATACAAATGCGAACTTTCCCACTTTTTTTTATGACCGGGACAACATTGGCGACCCAATCAGGATGTTGTTCTTCCCAGATAAACCCGCAGTCTACCAACTTCTTGATTTCAGCTTCAATGGCATCCATCATATCCGGACGAAACCGACGTTGGTGTTGCTTTACAGGCTTCGAATTGGACAGTATGTTGAGCTTATGGGTAGCCACTTTTGGATCAAGACCTGGCATATCCTCATAATTCCACGCAAAGACGTCGATATACTCTTTTATCAGCTAGATTATCTCTTCCTTTTCTTCTTCGGAAAGATTATTACTGATAAATATCGACTTTGGTAAAAATTCATCCCCAACATCGACTTGGATAACTTTATCTTCAGTGGGCGGTTCTTCCTGCTCGAATCGAAGTTCCCATTGTGTATCCATTTGCTGCGCCCAGGAGTCATTTTCAAACAGTTCAGATTCTTGTTCCTCTGCTTCGAGAGAATCTGTCAATACCGTATTTGCTAAAAATACTCGTTCGAGATCAGCACATGAACCGGAGGACGATGAACCATCCTGAGAAGAGGAAATGGTATCCTCACTTGAATCAGAAGTTGCAAGAGACATGGTATACCCTAACCTGAAGTGAGTTCGTTGATAATAGGGATCACCATGCAACGACATTCGCCTGCCTTTCCCATAGTTGAGGCCTGGTTCTGACTTCAAGTCATAACCCATGCTTTGCATAATCTTCAAAGCCTGTGGGCTATATCTGTGAACCTGCATTTTCCCAGCATTGGACTCGTGAGAATCTTTTTGTACAATCGGTCTGTTCCGCCTGCAACCGAAGACTATTGGATGCTGATTGTTGCGAGTAGGCAGGATAATAAAGATAGAATCTTCATATGGCCCATATGTCGGGATGATATTAGATGTTGACGCTACTTCCCACACATACGGATGATAGTAGTCTATAGCTTCCAAGCATTTTTGTGCTATAGGCTCTATATCGTTATGAGGGGAGGATTCCTGATTTAGAAATTGAGCGTTAGAATACTGGAAAAGAGAAACTTTATTATCGTCAGAAACCACGTTCCCGGTTGTATTTACATCAGTCGGCTGCGTGCTACGCCGAAGGTTGATGACCAAAGGTGGAGGCTTCTGGTTTTAAGTGATCACTAGGGGATCACTTCCTCCTCCTGATTTGGTTTTGTTCAAGTGGATAGCCATGGGTTCCGTGACTTTCGGACGGGTAGTCCGTCCTTTCACCTGGATTGACAGAGGTTGCTCAGCAGATGGTTCTCCTGGCTCCCGGTGGGATTCCTCCTTCGTCTTGCCTGACACCTCCTTCATGTAGTCTTGGGTG
Source organism: Iris macrosiphon (assembly GCA_036927795.1). Lineage (NCBI taxonomy): Eukaryota > Viridiplantae > Streptophyta > Magnoliopsida > Asparagales > Iridaceae > Iris > Iris macrosiphon. Next base: position 7,034,259 of record JAYESA010000005.1, on the reverse strand, counting down.
TACAACATGGCATCGAAATAGTAGGACTTAACTCCTTTGAATGGGTTGAGGTCAGCAAACTCTATTTTTACTGTCCCTTGGGCGTCTACATATTTGAAGCATTGATGTAGACTTGAAGGAACAATATTGTGATCGTGGATCCATGGTCTGCCCAACAGAATATTGTAGGACACCTCCGAATCAATGACGTAGTATATAGCCATTGATCTAAGGTCCCCAATCTAGATCCTCAGACGAATCTTCCCCAACGGCTTACTTTTTCTGGCGTTGAAGCCCACGATTGTAGTGGTGGTGTAAGCCAGTTCGCTTGTAGGAATTCTCAACGGTCTGAGCAGACTATGAGGGATAATACTGATCGACGATCCCGGGTCTATGTGGATTCGGTCTAACTCCATGGAGCCGACGTATCTGGTGTAATAAAGAGGCATGTCGTGCTTGTTATGTTTCAACAACATGTCCTCTTGAGTGAAAGTGATGTTAGGGACCACTTCCATCACACTATGGCATTGAGGACATGCCATAGGCTCCTTATCCGGGGACTTGATCTAGGTCAAGCATACATCGGCCTGCATTAAAGCTTCACTCAGGGCTTGACGAGTGTCTTTGGAAAGCCTGAGTAGCTCAAAAATGGACAATCTGGCTGGAGTATTAGCCAATTGGGCCAAGATGTCGAAGTTATATGGTTTCTCTAAACCTTTGTTTTGAATATTCTTCAAAGGTTTATCAAAATGAACTTCTTTTTGCTTGCCCTTGTCCGCCGAAGTTGGTCTAGAAGGACCTGCCTCTAGTATGACATGTTCGGGCTCTGGAAGTTTGCAGCTGAAGTATCTGCCGTCACTTCTCCCTGATTTTCTCCATAGTCCTTGAGGTAGGCTTTCCCTAAATGGGTTCCGATAGCCAAAGCCTCTTCTTCTGATGTCGGGGATATTGTAACCATATGGCATGGTTTACACCTTGAGTTTTTTTTGACTTAGCCTTAGCAGCTTGAGTCTCTTCCTCAATCTCTGACACCAGATCAGGATGAACCCACATAATCTCACCACGCTGGGTAGTTAGGGGTACCAGGTCATGATTTTGACCCCTAGTCGGAGGAAGATTAACAACGTTCATCATCGTCAGGGGAAAAGGTACTACACTATCCGGGACTTCTTGAGGGGGCAGATTGTCGAATTGGAGAGAGATCATGTTGGCGGTGATCGTCTTCTCGCTATTATACAGAGTTATGGCCTTGGCATCGATCAACTCCTGGATTTTTCTTTTTACTACATAACATGCCTTCGTGGGATGATGTATGTACCTGTAGAAAATACAGTACTTAGGGTTATTGATACTGCCGAATTTATTAGGTCGCTTTACTTTGGGTAGGGTGAGCTTGCCACTTTTGACTAGACAATCGAATATACTCGGAATATCGTCATCGTCAAAAAAATATTCTTCTTTTGGCCTGGAAGTCCCAGGATTCGTCTGCGTAGTCCCTGGAGTATGTTGCCTGGACGTGTTGATCGCCAGAGCTTCCTTTCCTTTAGAACCACGAGGATGGTCGCTATTGGAGGATGACCGCTTCCCTCTATCAGAGGTAGAGATCATGATTCCATTGTCACGCGCCTTCCGACTGTTATCTTCAGCGGCTACCGCTGAGATGATAAACGAGGGCCAATCATGGAACTGATATGATCCTGTGAACACTGAGATCAGTGGGAGCAGGTTATTCCTGCAAATGTCCACCAAGGCTAAATTCGAAACTCCCGGAGGCATCTACAAAATGGCCTGACGAAAATATTCAATGAAAGTACGAACGTTCTCTTTCTCCTTCTGCATCACTTCGATGAGCGAGGACATAGACATGTCCATCCCTCCTTCGTAGAATCGAGCAAAGAATAGAGTCTTGAAATCTTCAAAAGAAGTAATGCAGTTGTCCGCAAGACTACGGTACCATTGGTAGGCCACTTCAGACAGACAGCCCTTAAATACTCGAGTGAGAAGGGTGTCATTCCCTTATAGCAACACTGTCATCATGCTGAAGTAGTTCATATACTGGCTTGGTGACGTCTTTCCCTCAAACAAAACCATAGCCTGTAGTTTATATTTTGGTGGGAAAGGGATCTCGTCCTAAATAGCTGGGTAAGGCTGGTTGATGCCCAACTTCTTGAGCTGATCCTTATGCTTCAAGGTATCAAATTGGGCTTTCAACTCCCGAACTGTCTGTATCGAATCTTCAGCGGGGAAAGGGACCGCAGAGAGGTGAAAGGTTGGTTATATTGAAACTCTAACATAAGGCAATAGATTCTCCGGGTTGAGAGGTTGAGGAGCCGTTGACTCTTGATTTGGAGCAGGCTCCTGGCTTGTGTTGGATGGTGGCATATCCACCCCTACACATAGTTGAGTTGGAGGAACCGATGCTTGAGCTATGGCAGCTGCATGTTGAGTCACCATCATCTGGTTTATATTCTCTATCATGGAATGTATCTCTTTCAGTGATGTTTCTAATACAGCGATGAGTTGCTCAGTACTCCCTGATGGGGAAGCCTCTTCATGTTCATCTCCAATGGCATAAACTCCCATTTCTCTGGGTTCTACTGAGGGATTAGTATAGCTCTCTGTGGAGATTGAGTCTATACTGTCAGTATCACATTCAGGAAACTGGCGACCCCCAGTGTCAGAATCGGAGGAATATGAAGCCGATTGTCGCGACCTCGAGCGAGTATTTCGAAAGACACCTGCTTCAATATTCTCAAAGAGCCTATCAAATCTCCTTTGGCTTGGAGTTCTAGAGGGATGACGTCTTGAACTTGACCTTCCTCTAGGAATGTGTGAAGCCATGTTTACTGATGCAAATGTTGGATCTTATTCCTGTAGAGGCAAAGAGTATTTCAACCGGTCGAAAACTGACTGTTTTGCCTTAGAGCAGCAGTAGTTAACTACAACTTTATGACTATTACAACAGTGATCCCTAGGGGATGTAATAGACATATTAGAAGATCCCCTGTCTTTGTGCTTATGGATTAGGAAATCATGCAAATCAGGGGGATTAACAGGAGAAAAAGAAGAAGAAGGCTTATTTTGCCTTTTTACATCAGTTGGGGTATGGAGATTGGGAACCATAACTCTCTCCCTGCTATAAGAATACAATAGTTCAGCCATGTGAGTAGCATATGATCCGTCATCCGTCTGAGGAGCGTATGTTCCCGTGAACCTGGTCTTCTTTACGCTGAGGGGCTTGTCCTGGCGTAATCTGGAGCTTCGCACGGGTTGGCGTAAAACTGGAGAAGTCCTCAAATTGCCTCCAGCGTCACGCGTAATCTGAAGATTGGAAAACTTATTCTCTTGATGGCGTACAGGCCTAGAGGTCGGGAGGGTTGCCACTTGTTTTTCCTTGCGGTGATTGAAGGGACCATCTGCCTCATCGTAGATGGGATATGTATTTTTACGCGCGGGGCGCGTTTGAGATTTCTGAACTGGCGCTGAGGCATTGTCAGAAATTTTATCTGCCACGTCACAGACGGAAGACAAAGTTTTACGCGCAGGACGCGGTCTATACTTCTGGATTATCGCTGCGGCATTGCCAGAAACTTTGTCTGCCATGTCACAGACGTGAGACAAAGTTTTACGCACAGGGTGCGGTATAGACTTCTGGATTGGCGCTAAGACATTTCCAAAAGCTTTGTCTGCCGCATCACAGATGGGAGACAAAGTTTTACGTACAGGGCATGGTGTAGACTTCTGGATTGGCGCTAAGGCATTGCCAGAAGCTCTATCTGCCATGTCACAGACTGGAGACGAAGTTTTACGCGCAGGGCGTATAGGTTGCGGTGTCATAACCTTATTGGTCGGAGAGAGAGAGCCTACAGGAAGGGTAGAGAATGTCCGGGGGATCCATACTTTACACAGCTTCCTGTTGTCATGGACAGAGAGGGAATGAGAGCCACCCCTTGCGCGAAGCATGTCTTCATAAGCAGATTGGTCGAATTGGACGACCAGAGTCTTCTTTGTTGATCCGACGGATACAGCATCGTGTTGAGCAATGGCTTTCTCGTCAGATGAGAAAGTAGTCCCCAGCAGAGTTGCCATCTTGTGTTTGATGATAAATGAAAGAAATTGAAACTAGGCTTATACGAAACCCTTTCTTTGTTTACAAACAAGAAAAAGAAGTATAATTAATCCTATACGAGGATATTAAGCACAAAAATTTAATTCTGGGGAAATATTGCTATAGGAGTCTGATCTGCGGTCGATCACTTTGTCCCTTGGACCACACGATGATGAAGAAGTGCTTTAGAAGAAGGAGAAGAAGCTTCAAAGATTGCAGGAGGGATTGAACTCTCGTTGCCAAAGTTGTCAATCAACACTCTCTGTATGTGCTCTCTTGACCTTGCCCTCTGCCTCTGACCTTTCTTCGACCTTTACCTCTATGGCCGGAGGTCTCCATTTATAGAGTTCGGTCGCTGTAACTGACCAGTCGGCGTAGAAACCGAACAACGGAGAGAGTTGTACCTTTTACGCGACGGTTATAATAACTTCTACCCACGTTTGAATGATCTCCTGAATCTGCGTGTGACGCGTATCCCATTATGAGGTAACGCGTATAATCACTCATCGAAGATCACGGCATGCAAGCCATGTAGGTAATTGCCCCTCGCGTAGAGAAGGTTGGCATAAAAGCCAAATAACTGTCTCGTTGGCGTAAAAGCCAAAAAGCCAAAAATCTGTGCTGTTGGCGTAAAAGCCAAGTAGCTGTCTTGATGGCGTAAAAGCCAAGTAGCTATCTTGTTGGCATAAAAGCCAAGTAGCTATCTTATTGGCAAAAAAGCCAAGTAGCTGTCTTGTTGGCGTAAAAGCCAAATTCTGCGTAAAGCTTGATGCTGCATAGATAGGTAACCAGCGTAAACTAGCCAATTATCCTTCCTGACTGAGGTCTTGAGCGTATTCTGGGCTAAATAGCCTTATCACGTACCTTTGCAAATATAGCCTGAGTTGGCATATTTCGAGGAGATAGCATACGGCGTACTCCTATAGTTGAAAATAGTTTGGTTGGCGTATTTCGAGGAGATAGCATACGGCGTGCTCCTATAGCTGAAAATAGCCTGGTTGGCATAATATGCAGGGATGGTGATGTGAGTGTATTAGCCCTAATTTTAGCTCTCCCAGTCATTAAAAGTAGTACCAAATCTCGTGCATTAAATGTAGAGATCTGCCCCCATCTCGCACATTAACTACAGAGACGTGCCTCGAGTTCTGTACGAAGAGCAGCTTTTGACATGACATCTGATTTTGTCTTATCCTGAGCGTAAAAACTCATCTCTGCCTGTGTAAAATAGGCAACGTATTCCTTGAATGCGTAAAAACGACTTATAACAAGGATTATGTCACTAAATGACAGTCTGGGGCTCTGTACAGAATCATTATTACAGCCGTCCTCTCGATCGTCGTACAGTACTCTTTGTCAGGAGTCAGGTTCACTGCTTCGTCTGACAGGTTCATTCGAGGAATACGAAAAGTTCCTCGTACAACTTCCCACTGCTTTAAAAGCAGACAGATTTTACGCCGAAGTGGTGATGTAGCAACCTTCTTACGCCAAAGCAGTCTGGAAGTACTGCTTTACGTGAACGGTTAGAGCTCTATTTACGCTGAATAACGTTGAAGCTCAGTTGTACGCCAATGGCTCTGAAGTCATATTTTATGCCACACAGTACTGGAGCTCTGTTTTACGCGGGCTTCATGCATGTTGGGGTTTTACGCGTATAATTCTCCAGCATATTTTTCATGCTTCTACAATGTATATATATATATATATATATATATATATATATATATATATATATATATATATATAATTAATTAGAAAAGAAATTCCTACTGGATCTCAACCCGAAATCCAAACACCCTACCCGCCGGAACCTACTACCCATTTAGTCCCTACCCGGACCCGTTAGGAGAAGAAATATCAACAACAGCAGTAGCAAAAACCAACTTTGCTTTTCCCCCTCCGCACATGTGAAGAAAAATATCAGCAGCAACACCACCGCCTCATTCCACCATCTCATTCCACCGCCTCTTTATCTATTATTACTAAACTCTCCTCAACCGAAACTAAAACCAAAGAAAGAAAGAAAGAAACAACAGTAGTGGCTTTTGAGACCACTAAAATTACCCTACCGCCTCTTATCTCTATATATATTACAAACTTTTCCAAACCCTAACCCCACTTCTTCCATCAAACTTAAACACCATATTGGACGCTTGCACTATAAAGAACTCTTGCTCGGCAAGTATAACTTGCCATCGTACTATTATTTACATTCCACATGTTGCCTGTATAATTTATTTCTGCTTATTTAGTTCATTTATTGCTATATAAATTATGCATCCAAGGAAACTTGGGTGCAACGCCGATGTCGTCTTATCATGTTTATTTATGTATATTTTTGGATCTACTTTATGAGACCAACCCATTATTATGGAGCATCATTAGGTTCATTGGTCGTGACATAGTTGCTACATGAGTTATGAGTCTCATATAGATCACGGACTGCGTGACAGGTCTGGCCTCCTGTACGCATGGGCCGTGCGTTAGGGATGACTGCTGATAGAAACTTTGTATGCTAGTTGACCTGGCAGTTATTTAGAGGTTTTACTGTGTCATGGATGTAGCATGCTTAGAGCATGGGATGGGAAGAACAACAAGTAAGACATTTGGGCTCCTTTACACTTTTCTTTTATGTAACCCGTACGCTCCACCGGAGATACGCGGTCGTGATGACCCCTGTACTACTTGGCGGCCTCTGCCGTTCAAAAGACGACATGCTTTGTCGGCCCCTGATTCTCCGAGAGAATTATGCCAATCCCACTATATGGCCAGATAGCCCACTTGGTGGAAAGTTGTTCTCAAACTGTATTCACTTAGGCGGTTAGGCGACCCATTGGATGTTTACTTTTCAGTACTTATTGGTATGTTATTATGTATCTTGTTACATCCCTCTGAGGACCTGGTCCCTTTTCAGATATGGACAAGCAGGAGTTTTCGCAGGAGTACGGTCCTGGACCTGACGCTACTTACCGGACTGAGAAGGTCTTACCCTCGGAGTAACTGTGATTTTATTATCGCTGTTTAGAGATCTATGTTGCTACTTCAGTATAGTCGTTTTGTAGTGGATTTGTTTCCACCCGACTATCAGACTAGATACTTATCTTTGATATTCAGATATTATCCAGCTCTTTATTCCTACTTATTATTTGTGCTGTGGATGAGATATAGATTGTGTGTGACTTGTTGTGATAGTATATTACCACTGGTGGATTGAATATTCATGTACAGCGTACGTTTGTATATGGTTTTCATATATTGGAGTTCGTATACATACGGTTGGGCGTGTTACGTATTCCTAGTCCTACGTATTTTGGGACTGGGGCGTGACATAGAGGGTTGACCAAGGTTGACTAAGGGTATGTTACATCTAATCCAATTAATCACTTGTATAATATCATCAGACGAATCGTCGATCTCACTGTTCATCACGGTGTTTATCAGTAGTTCAAGCCATGATCAAACCGACTTCATCCCGGTGTTCACAGACGCTAACATGCATGTTTAAATATCATCCTTGAAATAAATAATTAATAATTATCTAATCCCTCGATTTACAAATATAGTCCCTAAATTATTTGAATATCGCTTTCCAAAAGCCACTCCTCAATCAAATTCATCATAAAAATAGCTCTCAATATTACCCGATACTTTGATATCGCGACAACATTCTACGATACTTAACTTTGCTCATCCTTATTATTCAATGTTTTAATATCCTCAGCACCATTTTATAACAATTAAATCCACTCATCAGCGATAACCAATTGCATAAAATAAATAAATAACTCCCAAAGTCTCGTATGACATTTAAACCCTAAACTTATTATATTAATCATTTAACCATCAAGCAGATATCCCGTCCCATGAAACTATAAAATTCCTTGCATTCACTTACCCTCAATTTCATGTAATAACCCTAAAATCTCTACTTAACATTTAACCATAAATCGCACATATTGAGATATAATAAACCTTAAAGTCATGCATCCCAAAATCCTGAAATCTCAATGCAAATATAAACTCTAAACTCAAAATATAACCATCAATTAATACTAAACTAAACATAACAAAACATAACACAAAGTACAACACAAAGAGAGGGGGAGTGCTTACCTTGGCGATGTGGTGGTGTTAATAGTAATGAGATCCTAGAGCTCGAATCTAGCCATCATGGCCTCGATTCTAACGAGAACCCTTGTTCAGGACCTTCGAATTCAGAGTTTAAGAAGCAAAGAACTAGATGTCAGTCTTGGCAAGGGTGCTCTTCGACTTCAAGTAGGTTCTTCGGATCTGGTAGAGCTCGTCGACATGTCAGCTCCTTCCCGGAGCCATGGTAGAGCTCTGCCTGACATCGTCGGAGCTCTGCTATTGATCGAGCAAGCTCAACAGAATGGAAACATACGCGGATGGGATCGGGGACTCACCGGAGCTACTCTGCAGTCGGTGGAACTCCTCGTAGTGCCAGTGAGTCGAGGTGGCAAACGGGGTGGTGATGGTTCATGGCAGCGGGGGGAGATGGAGGTGGTTCAGTTCGGTGGTCAGAGTAGAGTGGCCTGGCCGGAGCAGTAGAAGTTGGCTAGGCCGGGGTTGGCTCGGTCGACTGAGGGGGTGGAGATGGCGGTGGTTCCGGCCGTGGTAGAGATGGTGATGATGTTGAGGAGAGGAGGTGCCGTTGGCCGACGTTGGGTGGTCAGAGTAGAGGTACAGCGGTGGAGATGATGGTTGAGGGAGACATGGTGGTGGTGTCGATGAGAAGATGGAGAAGTCGGGGATGGTGGTGGAGCTGTGGTGGTGTCCTTGGCCGGAGGCGGTGGTCGTAATGTAGAGACTAGAGGAGCGGGCTCGTAGAGGTGCAGTAGCTCGTGGGGTGGCTGGCTCGTGGTGGACGACCGACGGAGAAGAAAGAATGGCCGGGGGGGATTGGCCGGAGATGGGAGGTTTTAAAAAAAAATGAAAAAAAAGAAGTGGAGAGGAAGAAGAAGAAGAGAAGAAGAAAGGAATGGGAGAAGAATTTTATTCAGCTGTGAGTGTATGGAGGGAGAAGAAAGAGAGGGGGTGGGGGTTTCTCTAGGCATTGGGATTAGGGCCTGTATTGGGGAGAGGGGAGAAAGAGACATTAAATAGAGAAGTATGGGTAGAATGGATGGTGTGGATGAGCCCATTTCAAATGAGTGGCTCAGATTTCTCATGAAAAAAATTTATTCATTCCAAGGGGAGAGTGGGGTTGGGTTGAATCGGTCAAGGGTGAGGGTGAGCCTTCTTCATTAGCTTGGGCCAATGAGGGGATGACACCTAATACAACATTTGTGAATAAGTCCCTTAAATTTGGGAATTTGCACAAACACATGAAATAATAGAAAATTTGTGGGGGAATTAGTGTTTGGTGTTTTGTAGGGTGAGGAGGTGTTGTGTGTTTTGCATGGGCTTAATTAAATGGGCATTGGAATTAAATTAGGATTAAAATAGGATTAGTCAAAATTGGTATTCCCAATTTAATTAGAATAAATTATCATGTGCTCTTAAATTAAATAGGGCACCTGGGGTCTCAATTTGGGAGTGACTCAAAGGTCAAGAATGGTGTAGGCTTGGAGTCAGTCTTGGACCCTTTAGTTGGTCCGGCTCAATGGGTTAAGTTAGTGTCTCAAAATTGATGGTAATGACACAGGTGTCCGACACGAGATTAAATATAGGATTTTGGATACGGGAAGTTGTGCAATTAATTTAGGGAAAGTCCAGCGCCTAAATTGGCATGTTAAGTCAAGAGTCCAACAGGGCTCCGAATACTCCAACAATGGTAGGACACGCCAAGGGTTTAATTAAAAATCAGAAATCTGTAACCTTACTTCTAAACCTCAGTCATCTACTGCTCAACCAAAAATTTTCTATCCCATATCCAGACTATCTATAGAAATAAATGAGGGGGTTTACAGCATGACCGTTGTGCGGGCCTAGAGTTGCGCCCGCACAAGGCTATTTTGTTTTGCATAACGAGCACATATTCAAAGTACGCAGATAAATTGAAACACAGATTTGAAACATAGAAAAGTTCTCTTTTTTATTGATAATGAACATCTATTACAAACTCTTGAACGAGTCAAATAATTGCCGCACGGACTTACAAAAGTGTTGACACAAAATGAGATAGCAGTCCTATATATTACATCCCTTTACTAAACATCAAAATATCAGACCTTCGGGAGGTTTGACGGCTTTCCCTCTGAGCAGCATTATGTTTGGTTTGCAAGCTCCTTTCTTCAAGTACTTCAAAATGCGGCACGATCAGGATGCGCCTACAGCTGGACTGGATCAAAAAAGACGACTTCGGCTTCTCGCTCGGTTCTCCTTAGTGCGGGAAACCTGTTTCAACGAGGGTCAGTATGTCAAAACATACTGGTGAAGGCGAGCTAACCCAACTATACTAATCAACACGTTATTTATATGAAGCATGCATATTATTTGTGATCTTTATATCTTGCCTTAGTTCATTTACAAGTAAGCAACATATAGAATTTACTGAAATAAACTTGTGACCGTTCGGTGACTTTTACCTGCCCATCTGAACTACCTGCATAATACTTACCATGCCTTCCCTGCCACGAAGACACAAGTTAGTTTGCAACAGGTTTAAATATACAAGGAGATCACTGGCGTATGCCATAATGGATGATATAGTCTTTGACATAAATGGTATGCAACGAAAGTACAAGAGGCATTGCAAGCCATTCTGCCAAGAACAAGAGACTAAACAATAGGTCTCGCCCAGACCGGAACGATGCCAGTGCCCCAGCACCATCCGCGAGACCTTGACCCTGTGCACAAGTTGTCTGTGATCGAACGGTATGTTTACAAGTTAACAATTCATGTAGTTGAGGCAACAAGAGTACAAGACAAGCAACAATTCATAATTTATTCCCAAACGAAAAGCATGCAATATAAGTAATCGTTCCCAGTTAAATGACAAGCAATGTAATCCAAATCTGTTCCCTTTTTATCTTGACATCTTTTAGTTATTACTTGGTATCGTTTGATCGGGGCAAATAAGAATACAAGATTTTAGGTGTGAAGACTTGGAAGCAGGGCTAGCTAATCAGGATGGTAGCCACTCACTTAGATGGTTGGAAGGGAGAAGGAAAGAGGAGCTTCAAGACTCCGCTCGTAAGTCGCCTACTGCTCGTTGACCTGCATTGCACGAACAGCTCGATCAATACCTCTTCCTCTTTTTTCAATCTCGGAATTGAAGTGCAGTTCAATGAATAAAAGTAATAAAATCTATCGAAACCGTTCAAGAAAAACAAGCAAATCCAAAAACTAACTCAAAGCACAAAAGTAACAAGCGACATCGAAATCTGAGGCAATAAAAGATACAGCGGAGAGGTCCCTCCTGTCACGCCCCAGTCCCAAAATACATAGGACTAGGAATACGTAACACGCCCAGCCGTATGTATACGAACTCCAATATATGGAAACCATATACACACGTACGCTGTACATGAATATTCAATCCACCAGTGGTAATATACTGTCACAACAAGTCACACATAATCTATATCTCATCCACAGCACAAATAATAAGTAGAAATAAAGAGCTGGATAATATTTGAATATCAAAGATTAGTATCTAGTCTGATAGTCGGATAGAAACAAATCTACTACAAAATGACTATACTGAAGTAGCAACATGGATCTCTAAACAGCGATAATAAAATCACAGATACTCCGAGGGTAAGACCTCCTCAGTCTGGTAAGTAGCGTCAGGTCCAGGACCGTACTTCTGTGGAAACTCCTGCTCGTCCATATCTGGAAAGGGACCAGGTCCTCAGAGGGACGTAACAAGATACATAATAACATGCCAATAAGTACTAAAAATTAAACATCCAATGGGTCGCCTAAGCGTCTAAGTGACTGCAGTTTGAGAACAACTTTCCACCAAGTGGGCTATCTGGCCATATAGTAGGATTGGCATGATTCTCTCAGAGAATCAGGGGCCTACAAAGTATGTCGTCTTTTGAATGGCAGAGGCCGCCAAGTAGTATAGGGGTCATCACGACCGCGTATCTCCGGTAGAGCGTACGGGTTACATAAAAGAAAAGTGCAAAGGATTCCAAATATCTTACTTGTTGTTCTCCCCATCCCATGCTCTAAGCATGCCACATCCATGACACGATAAAACCTCTAAATAACTGCCAGGTCTACTAGCATACAAAGTTTCTATCAGCAGTCATCCCTAACGCACAGCCCATGCGTACAGGAGGCCAGACCTGTCACGCAGTCCGTGATCTATATGAGAGTCACAACTCGTGTAGCAACTGTGTCACAGCCAATGAACCTAATAATGCTCCATAATAATGGGGTGGTCTCATAAAGTAGGTCCAAAAATATACATAAATAAACATGATACGACGACATCGTCGTTGCACCCAAGTTTCCTTGGACGCACAATTTATATAGCAATAAATGAACTAAATAAGCAGAAATAAATTATACATGCAACATGTGGAATATAAATAATAGTACGATGGCAAGGTATACTTGCCGAGCAAGAGTTCTGTATAGTGCAAGTGTCCAATATGGTGTTTAAGTTTGATGGAAGAAGTGGGGTTAGGGTTTGGAAAAGTTTATAATATATATAGAGATAAGAGGCGGTGGGGTAATTTTAGTGGTCTTAAAAGCCACTGCTATTTTTTTTTCTTTCTTTCTTTCTTTGGTTTTGGTTTCGGTTGAGGAGAGTTTAGTAATAATAGATAAAGAGGCGGTGGAATGAGATGGTGGAATGAGGCGGTGGTGTTGCTGCTGATATTTTTCTTCACACGCGCGGAGGAGGAAAATCAAAGTTGGTTTTTGCTACTGCTGTTGTTGATATTTCTTCTCCTAACGGGTCCGGGTAGGGGCTAAATGGGTAGTGGGTTCCGGCGGGTAGGGTGTTTGGGTTTCGGGTTGAGATCCAATAGGAATTTCTTTTCTAATTAATTATATCTATATCTATATATATACATATCTATATATAGAAAATTCTAAAAATTATATTGGTGCATACCATTAAGCTAGCAACTATCCAAAGGGTCTCCTACATGGAATAAATTAGAAAAAATTTATAATGGCTCCATAAATCTCCTAAATGTACAAACACCTCAAATAAAAATTAAATAAAATCTATTCCCTCTATTTAGCTCATAATTAATATAAATAAATTAAATAATTAATTAATAATAAAATTAATACGGTTTTCAGAATTAGGAATTTTATATTCTACCCAACTTATAAAAATTTTGTCCTCGAAATTAAAACTACGTCAGGGTAGAAAGTCAAGGATGGTATAAGGTATAAATTAATAAAGTAAATTTATACCTTGGTCAACGAATAGGTTCAGAAAACGTTCGCGCCAGTCGTCCTCGCGCTGCCAAGTTGATTCTCCTGGTCTATTTATCTACTGAGCTGGCTTCGGTGCTGGAAGTGCTAGCTCCTGTACTTGCATTGAAAGTGTCACTGTCTGTTGCATTGGACAGTCTTTTACCAAGGGTTGTTCGCAACTACACCTTATACATTGTCCTAAGCGGTTCCGACAATCTCTCAAAATGTGCCCGCGTCTCCCACAATAATTATATTGGGGCTTCTCCGAAATCTGGTACGGTCCGGCTCTGTGTTGATACTGTTATTGTTGTTCCAAAGGACGCCTGATAAGTCCTCCTTAATGTGTTCTTATTGGTCCTGGATGTGTCCTTGCTGGTCCTTGTTGTGTCCCTAGCTGACCTCCTTTTCCTTGGCTGATGGTTTCTTGCAATCTGGCTTCTGTCAGTAACTCGACATAAGAGATCCGGGACTGTGAGCTTGTGTAATGTTGGAGCTCCTGGGTCAGTCCGTGGTGAAATCTCTTAGCCTTGGCCAAGTCATTTGGTATCAGGGCGGTGTCATATTTACTAAGGTGACTAAACTCGGCATCATATTCATCCACTATTCTGTTCCCCTGCTCCAGGTGGAGAAACTGATCGTACAATGCATCTCTGACGGTGTCCGGAAAGTACTTCCATTCAAAGCACTCCAAGAACTTCTCCTAAGTCTGGTATGTACCCAACTGGCGCTCCACGGATTCCCACCAGTGATGAGCATTACCATCTAGAAGCGTCCTTACAACTATCATCCATAGGTCTGCTGTAACCCCCTGATTTTTCAAAAAAATTTAATTTGAATTTTTCACAATTTTCTGTAATTTTCTAGGATTTTCAAGAATTTATTTTTGATTCAAATATAATTAAAAATATTACAAACTTTTATTTTAGGTTCTAAATAATAAAATATATTTTCTAGAAGTTTTTGGGAATTTTCTGAGTATTTTAGTATTTATTGGGAGTTATTTAGGCTAATAACTAATTTTTAGGACTTGTAGAATTTATTGTGCAAGTCCAGGAATATAGAATGGACCCACATTATTTTCTAAGGTTTATAACATTATTATATACTTTATGGAATTATTTCAGAATTTTTGGAATAATGTTAGTATTTATTTTTAGTTTTATGGTAAAACTAATTTGTAGAGCTTCTTCTAATTATAGTAGGAAATGTATGAATATATAATTATCCCAAATATTTTTCTAGGTTTTTAGGTTCAAAATATATTTTCTATAATTTTTCCAGATTTTTATGATTATTTTTAATGTTTATTTTGAGTTATTTAGATTTAAAACGACTTAAATAATGTTTTGATAAAGGCAAATAAAAAAAACAAATAATATAACCAAAACCATCCAATCAAATCATGACACGTGTCAGCCTATCAACTTTCATTCAGCCGCTCAACATCCCTATATATATATATATATTATTATTATAACTCTAATTATCCCATTATTTTTAGAGAGAGATTTTGGAGAATTGCCATCTAGGTTTCCTTCATCTTCCAGAAGCCATTGCGCATAGCTCCGGACTCTAAACGAGGCCTAGTTTCTTGCATTAGAACGATATTGAGGTTATATTTCTGATTATATAATTTGTTTTATGAAATTATGAGTATTAAATTCTGGAAAATTCGTAGAGCACAGCATGTCCGAAAATAGACGTGTTTCAATGTTTTCACGATTCCTGGAGAACCAGGAATCAGAATCATGAACCGTTTAAAGTTTCAGAAAGCTAATATCGAGATCATGGACATATGTTTTTCCCAGAATTTAATTCAATGTATTTTCATACTGTTAATTCTGTAGAACATCTAGGTTAGAATTTAACCACCGGTGCACGATACGAAACTTGTATGTGTCATAATTCTCAAACGAATTTGAATTCGGACGAGCCATAAATTCCAGCATATTTTTTATTATGAAATATACAGAAAATCATGCATGAAAGTTGAGTTTGTGTCGGTTGACTTTTTGGTCAACAGATCGCCTCGATTTGCGTGCCATGAGTCTCGAGTTGATAAAATTCAGTTCCTTTGGACAAAATTTAGGAATTAGCCTAAAAATCAGAATAATGAGATTAAAATAGGATTTTAGAGTAATTATTCCAGAATTAAATAAGTTAAAATAAATTATCTTTTGACATGGTAAATTGTAATACATAGGCTATTTGGACTGTGACTTGGACTCTGATTCATACCAGCAGCAGGACCCCAGGCAAGTGTACCTTGCCAAACTTTGCAGTCTTGTTACATATTTTTCCTTGATTCATTTATATTGTTGTGCATGCTTGACCTAGGACCGTGTGACTTACTTAGCGTCCGAATAATATTCGGATGCCAACACCGTACGCGGCGTTGTGTATTGTCATCTAGAGATGGACATTCGTGACCCTTACATTCTCGTGCTTGTCTTATCAAGTACATTATGCCCAGGACACTTGACACTCTTCATGAGACGGAATCTTCCTGAGATATTCATGGTGATTCTGTATAGGATACAGGTTTATGACATACACAGTTTACATGCTTAGATTATCTCCTGACTTGTTGCATTAGTTATGATCCTGCGTGTCATGGACATGAGACGTGAGATTTTATTGGGTGGGGAGAGATTTACCATACAAAAGGCTGATTATATATATATATATATATATATATATATATATATATATTAACTTAATGGATTGTGCCTTAGACTCTGGCAACAGATCTTTGGTACCTTACTGGCCCTTCGAGAAAATACTGCTATGGTTTCTCCGACACTGATCCTGTAGTAGTCTCAGCCCGAGTATGACTAAAACTCTCAACTTGCATATCACTTAGCTGGTTATATATTTACCCTATTGTTTCATTTATTGCTGCACTATATATTTATTTATTGGCATGAGCTCTTTGTACCTTGCTATGTCCCCTGAGGACCTGGATCCGGATTATGTCCCCAGATATTGCAGACGAGATCTACCCAGAGTTATACAGTACAGGAGCAGAAGCAGGTGCCTACATTGGAGCAGAACCAGGATCCGAGGACGAGATCGTACCAGAGGACTTCTTCTGAGTATTGGCTTGAGATACTCATTTATTTTCTATTTCTAGTACTTTATTTCCAGTCTATTCCATTGATGTACCAGACTTATTCTCGGATTGTTCTCCGAGATACTTTTATTTAGACTTGTTAGTTTTTATTTATCTGCATTTATTCTGGCATTTGATCTGTGATTATCTGTTGTGGATGAGATTAGAATAGTCTGTGACTTGTATCATTGGACCTACTTATTGTTATACTACAGTTTAAGCATGCCCTGATGGATCCATTAAATTGGGTTTGTCCATCAGTGTGTGCTGCTGGCCATTGCCACGTGTCTAGTCCCTCGGTATTTTGGGACGGGGGCGTGACATCTGCAGGTAGCTGTGATGCCTCTAATAACTTCCAAGTGTGGGTGATCCAGTTGGTAGTTTCCTCTGGGATTTTAATACCTTTGTACGGCCTTAGACCCATCTGTACAAAGTCTTTTACTGAACCAACTCTAGCTCGAGGTACTGGAGCTAGTGCTTGAGCTGGTACAGTAGTCTTTGCAGCCATCCTTTCAAGTGCTGCTAGGAATTATTGTCTCTGTTCTGCTGCTTGCTGCCTCTGCTCTGCAGCTAATGTGGCAGCCTGTTGGCGCTGTTCCTGTATTATTATCTGGAAGAATTGGAACAGTTGTGCCTGGCCATCATGAGGTGTCGATGATACTGGAAGGTTCCCATTAGGTGGAACGGGAAGATCAGATGGAACTGGATTGTGAATATGCCCATCTAGTCCCAGAAATCTAGGAAATATTGAGGTCCCTCCTTGAGTCTGACCATTGACTCCAGGAGTTGTGTCGCCATCGGCGACAGTACATCCCTTCTGCATATTTATTTCTCCGCAGGTGATGTATACAATAATTAGAAGAAGTACAGAAATCAAACAGGATGCAAGCATTAAATAGAATATAGAAGCATGAAATATGCTGGGGAATTATCTGCATAAAGCAGAGGTTCAAAGAAGTTTGGCATAAAATAGGTCTTCAGAACTGTCCGCGTAAAACAGAGATTCAAAACTGTAGGCGTAAAACAGAGATTCAAGGAAGTTTGGCGTAAAGCAAAGATAAAAAAAAAACTGTCGGCGTAAAATATGGCTTCAAAGCTGTCTGGAAAAAAGTCTGCGTAAAAGTTTTCGCGCGTAAAGTCTGCGTAAAAAGTCTGCACGTAAAAGATCTGCTGCGTAAAGTCTGTGCATAAAAGATCTGCACGTAAAAGATCTGCTATTCTTCTGGCGTAAAGTCTATGTAAAAAGTCTGCGCGTAAAAGATTTGCGCGTAAAAGATCTGTTGCGTAAAGTCTGCGCGTAAAAGATCTGCACGCGTAAAATTAGCATACGTTACAGCGTAAAGTTGTACGAGGAACTCTTCGTATTCCTCGGATGAATTTGTTAGACAAATCAGTGAATCCTGACATCTGACAAAAGTACTGCACGATGATCGAGAAGACGGCTGTGATGATAATTTTGCACAGAGACCCAGGTCGTCGTTTAGTGACATATTTGATACAAGTCATTTTTACGCATCCAAAAGGAAGAAAATGGAGTCTTCTGAATACACCGCCTATTTTATATTGGTAGAAATGAGTTTTTACACTCAAGATAAGACAAAATCAGATGCCACGTCAAAAAGCTATTTCTGTACAGGGCTCGAGGCATATCTTTGCATTTAATGCACGAGATTTGGTCTAATTGGTCATGACTGGGAAGCTAAGGCTGTGAAAAATATGCTCGCATTACCATCCTTACATTTTATGCCTAATCAGGCTATTTTATGCTAGTTATCTATTATTCATGAATCATCAAGTTTACGCAGGGGCAGTTACCTACGTGGTTTGCATGTCATGATCCTATAAAGGGATACGTGTCATACGCAGATTGAACATGGGTAGCAGTTATCATAACCGCAGCGTAAAGTAGGCAGTCTTCTTCATAGTTTGGCTTTTTATGCCAACAAGACAGTCATTTGGCTTTTACGCCAACTAGGCAATCATTTGGCTTTTATGCAAACAACAGTTATTTGGCTTTTATGCCAACAACAGTCATTTGGCTTTTACGCCAACAAGGGTAAAGGGTCTGGTCACAGGGTAAAGGGTTTGGGCGTAAATGTTATTTTATCTAAATAGAGGATAGTTGAAAGGAAGAATGAGGTTTTAGTCAAGTGTGGATGAGATCCTTATACTCTATTCCTATACGCAGGCTTGTTCGGTACAATTACATAACCGAGACAATATATTCAGGACCTGCATGGGCCACCACCAAAAATATGTCATGCCCCAGTCCCAAAATACATAGGACTAGGAATATGTAACACGTCCAATCGTATGTATACGAACTCCAATATATGGAAACCATATACACACGTACGCTGTACATGAATATTCAATCCACAAGTGGTAATATACTGTCACAACAAGTCACACACAATCTATATCTCATCCACATCACAAATAATAAGTAGGAAATAAAGATCTGGATAATATCTGAATATAAAAGATGATTATCTAGTCTGACAGTCAGGTGAAAACAAATCTACTATAAAATGACTATACTGAAGTAGCAACATGGATCTCTAAACAGCGATAATAAAATCACAGATACTCCGAGGGTAAGATCTCCTCAGTCTGGTAAGTAGCGTCAGGTCCAGGATCGTACTCCTGTGGAAACTTCTGCTCGTCCATATCTGGAAAGGGACCAGGTCCTCAGAGGCACGTAACAAGATATATAATAATATGCCAATAAGTACTGAAAAATAAACATCCAATGGATCGCCTAACCGTCTAAGTGAATGCAGTTTGAGAACAACTTTCCACCAAGTGGGCTATCTGGCCATATAGTAGGATTGGCATGATTCTCTCGGAGAATCAGGGGCCTACAAAGTATGTCATCTTTTGAATGGCAGAGGCTGCCAAGTAGTATAGGGGTCATCACGACCGCGTATCTCCGGTGGAGCGTACGGGTTACATAAAAGGAAAGTACAAAGGAGCCCAAATATCTTACTTGTTGTTCTCTCCATCCCATGCTCTAAGCATGCCATATCCATGATACGATAAAATCTCTAAATAACTGCCAGGTCTACTAGCATACAAAGTTTCTATTAGCAGTCATCCCTAACGCAAGGCCCATGCGTACAGGAGGCCAGACCTGTCACGCAGTCCGTGATCTATATGAGACTCACAACTCGTGTAGCAACTTGGTCACGGCCAATGAACCTAATGATGCTCCATAATAATGGGGTGGTCTCATAAAGTAGGTCCAAAAATATACATAAATAAACATGATACGACGATATCGTCGTTGCACCCAAGTTTCCTTGGACGCACAATTTATATAGCAATAAATGAACTAAATAAGCAGAAATAAATTATACAGGCAACATGTGGAATGTAAATAATAGTATAATGGCAAGGCATACTTGCTGAGCAAGAGTTCTGTATAGTGCCAGCGTCTAATATGGTGTTTAAGTTTGATAGAAGAAGTGGGGTTAGGGTTTAGAAAAGTTTGTAATATATATAGAGATAAGAGGCGGTGGAGTAATTTTAGTGATCTCAAAAGCCACTGCTGCTGCTGTTTCTTTCTTTCTTACTTTCTTTGGTTTTGGTTTCGGTTGAGGAGAGTTTAGTAATAATAGATAAAGAGGCGGTGGAATGAGATGGTGGAATGAGGCGGTGGTGTTGCTGCTGATATTTTTCTTCACACGCGCGGAGGGGAAAAAGCAAAGTTGATTTTTACTACTGTTGTTGTCGATATTTCTTCTCCTAACGGGTCCGGGTAGGGGCTAAATGGGTAGTAGGTTCCGGCGGGTAGGGTGTTTGGGTTTCGTGTTGAAATCTAATAGAAATTTCTTTTCTAATTATATATATATATATATATATATATATATATAGATATATATATATATATATATATATATATATATATATATATATATATACATAAAAAATTCTAAAAATTATATTGGTGCATACCATTAAGCTAGCAACTGTCCAAAGGGTCTCCTACATGGAATAAATTAGAAAAAATTTATAATGGCTCCATAAATCTCCTAAATATACAAACACCTCAAATAAAAATTAAATAAAATCTATTTCCTCTATTTATCTCATAATTACTATAAATAAATTAAATAATTAATTAATAATAAAATTAATACGGTTTTCAGAATTAGGGGTTTTATACCTCCCGACTCTGCCGCTAAGTCGATCCCAGGGGCACGGTCCACTGAATATGAGAATCGATTTCGAAGAAGTAAATCTATAACGAGGATGATTTCTTGTTTCAATCTATCCCTATCGAACGATACCGTCTTGTATTTCTTAGTCGCGCTCCTTGAA
Source organism: Iris macrosiphon (assembly GCA_036927795.1). Lineage (NCBI taxonomy): Eukaryota > Viridiplantae > Streptophyta > Magnoliopsida > Asparagales > Iridaceae > Iris > Iris macrosiphon. The sequence goes on along the minus strand of JAYESA010000005.1, from coordinate 7,013,392 downwards.
AAGGAGGAACGGGGCGCCACATCCTACCCAACTAATTAGAAGTTTCGTCCTCGAAACTTAGGAATAGAACCTCCCATTAGGGAACATTATGTTGAGGACGGCAATCATGACTCAATGAACAATCATAAACTGAATGGTTTGATTTGCCACAGGCTAGGCATAACCCAAGTTTCAGACGATATTTGTCGATTGTGTGCCCCGACTTTTTGTAGAAGTTACAAGGTTGGTTTGAATTTGCTTTCTGCTTCCCGCCGTCATTGTGATGCTTTATAGCATTGTTTTCTCTCTCGTTGCTTTGGCGTTTGTGATTGGAGGTATGCACAGCGCCGATAGGAACGTGAGAATACTGCGGTTCAAGAGATAGAGCGTGATTTATGACTCCCTGCATAGTCTCGTACTGATGGACTACGTGTGCATGGATGGCAGGGCGTAGACTACCTTTAAACCTTCTAGCTCGACTCGCTGTATCAGGTAAATAGGCACTAGCGAATTTGGAGAGTCGGTTGAATTCAGCGGAATACTGTTTGATTGTCATGCTGTCTTGCCTCAGTTGTACGAACTCATTCTCCATCTGACGTTGTACTGGAGGGGGTATAAACTCCTCTTCAAATGTGGCACGAAAAGTTGTCCACGAGATCGCCTCCTCTCCATGGTCAAATTGAAGAGATCGTCGATGCATGTCCCACCAATCATGCGTATTGAGACGGAGCTGTAGTTGCACGCATACGACGCACTTCTCTTCGGGGACCTCTAGCAGAGCGAAGTGGTCTTCAAGTTTGGCCAACCAATCTAGAGCCACGATTGGGTCCTCAGTCCCGTTGAATGGGTTATTGTAAACTTTCTTGAAGTGGCCAAAGTCGAAGGCAGTCACTTCCCTCGTCCTTGGTATTTGCGGCGTCTCAACTTCAAGCACGGGCTGCTCCACCAAAATTATTGTTGTTGCCGCAGAAAGGTTGGACGCCAAAGTCTGCACGATCTATTATAGGGTATCTACCTGCTTCTGTTGGACTAAGAATCGAGCTTCTATATTGTCTTGAAACTTGAGCTGACTCTCCTCCGCTCGCTTCTCGGTCCGTTCGTGTAAAACCCCTATTCCTAGAAATCGTATATACCTTCTTTTAATTATTAATTATTAATTTAATTATAGTAATTAGTGGCTAATTAGGAGAAATAGATTTTTAATAATTTTTATTTTAGGTGTTGGGGTAATTAGAGGATTTATGGGACCACTAAAAATTTTTCGGAATTTATTTCATGTAGGAGACCCCTTGAGCAGTTGCTAGCTTAATAGTGTGCATTATTCTAATCTGGAATTTTTCTATAAGTATATATATATATATATATATATATATATATATATATATGCATATATATATATTTAATAAGAAAAGAAAAGATTAAGACAAAAAAAAAACAAAAAAAAAATATAAACTATTAAATATATACTAATAACCATTCTAACAAAACTTTAGCAAACAAACCATTCCCACAATAGCAACCATCCGCTCAAAAGTTGCTGTGAGCAACCGCCCATTTTACTAATGAGCCCAGCAACTTTTGTGAGAACCAAAACCCGCACCCCCCCTTAGCACTTGGCCGCGAGCAAAACCCCAACCCTTCCCCTTTCCTATATATATATATATATATATATATATATATATATATATATATATATATATATATATATATATATATATTTATATATATATATTCCTCTAAAACCGTAACCTAATCATCCAGAACCTCCTCTTACCATCTAGACCTAGAGAGTGCCGCCACCGCAGCCGGAGAACCCCGCCAGGCCGTCCAAACAAATCCCGACGACCGCGACCCCGCTCACTGCAGATTCTCACAGCGAGGTACCTGCGTTCCAGAGTTGTTTTCCGTCGACTCGCTCAACCAAACGCCGCCCCGTCTTCACCGGTATGCTCACCTCTTAACCCTCTTCCATATCTGTGTATTAGTAGACCTCGAACAACGTGTACCCATAGGCAAAAATAGCGCCAAAGTTGGCACAAATAGACCGAATTCTGGGATCGCAGAAAACTGCGGTGACCACCCATGTTGCCGAGTTCGTATCTCCCTCCACAGAGATCCGAATTCGATGATTCTTTTTGGTATGCGTAGACCACTTGACCTAGTTTAATTTCTGTTAAATAACCCTAGATTATTAACTGCTGTAGACAGAATAAAATTTGTCACAAAACCCCGCGAACCCACTTTTTCTAGATTTCCAAAAGTTGTGAAACGGAGCGTGCCCCGCCAAACGGGACCGCAACCGCTCGGAGCGTTACGCTGAGTCGGATAGAATGAATCAAATGCTGGTTACATTTGAAATGTCGGATTTCGAGAAGAAGGATTAATCGAGTTGGTTTCAATGTGCAGATGGCTAACGGGTTCGATGGAAATCAGGTGTTCGTTCCGAACACTACTGAATAGCTGGATGGAAACGATAATGCCGTCTTCCTTAGTCCGATCGGTCGGATAATTTGGAGAGCACGGCCTGCTCGCACGGTCATAACAGTTGATTAGATCGCGCTTGCATCGGACCACGGGTTCAAGGGATTGGCCGTATCGGCAGGACATGATGCCTAACGGATTCAATCATTGTGAGTGGGCTCTTTCCCTTCTCCTCTACCCCTTCATGCCTAATAATATGGAAAACACGTAAAAGGCTTGAACACTTGGGCTGAAACATCGGGAAACACTACACTGAGGCGTGCAAATAGTGACGTCGTTGGCTTGGTAGGATTGTGGCTTGAAATAGTTTACGCGTTGGATAGTTGGATGCGATAGTCGGATTATACATTTGAGGCGGTCGGTTGGATACTTGGGATTATGCTTGAACGGTTGGAAATATACAAGTTGGATGATACTTTGAGGCAAATTGGAATATAGGAATATCGGGAATTCGGGCGAGCGAACGTGCATCCGTGCGCGAGTATCACAAGGACGCTTTGTCTTGCAAAGCGGGCAGTTGTGGTTCGAAACCGAACAACTGCATCGACGAGGGCGTTATGCCACGGTTGGGGCATTTTGCCATGGGTTATACTTTGAGCATGGGTGTTGCACCAATTTGGATTGTGTTGAGAAGAGGCTTCGTGCCTATGAAACACTTGATATTTTGATGCCTCGGGCTATATTTTGAGGTCGAGATTTGGATTCCTTGGAAGGATATGTTGGAAGAATGGTTATGGATATTTGGTTATGGATATTTGGTTGGATATCGATTGAACGAGTCTAGGATCGCTTGGTGGGGCGAGAATGTTCGATCCTTTCGTCATACCTACGTGTCTGCATAGTCACGGACAACCTGCGTGGCACAGGGTTTGGTCTCCTCGAACGGGATTCTTCGGGGCACCGGGACCGTTCGGCCATGGAAGAGACAATTTGGGTATCACGTTTTGGGCGCGGTACCAGCGGTTGGATGCGATTCAGGTGGGTTAGCTACTTAGCGTTGTTTCGAATAGAACCGCATTGATCAGTCCGATCAACGTCCTTTATGGCCTTTGGCCAGTGACTTCATATAGACTAAATGTTGGCTTGCTTTACTTTGGTTGGTTTGTGCATCGTGTAGGCGCGGCCACCTTGCCTCGGCAAGAGTGTGCACTCGAGATTTGGGATTTAAACTTTGGTTTGAGGATGGATATTGAGGCGAGACTGATGGTTCGATATGTTATCGCGCAAGCGATGGCATTGAGTTAGACGGGTCGGATATATATAAATGCTTGTCGTTTGGTTTGAGATTGAATGCTTGCATGCTTAAACTGCTTACAGCTTTCCTTAACATGTCATTCATATGCCATGAAAGAATCTAGGATTCAACTAGAAAGATCACCATTTAACTGTGTGCATTCACTATTTTACTTAGTGTCGGCTTAGACGAGTGGGTTACCCCGCTCACCAGTACGGTTGTGTACTGACCCACGTTTGTGGGCAATATTTAAGGTACACAGGCGTAGTGGCGCTGCTTGGATATACGAGACAAGATGTATGAACTGTAAGTACCTTTGTGGGCTAGAGAAAGAGCAAGAGTTATTTCATCGTCTCCGTGGTATCGCCTTTGTGGCGTGGCCTTCGGGGTATCTCTTTTGGACCCTATCGTGAGCTTCGCTGCGTATACTCTGATTGTGTGCTTGGTACACAAATTGGCTTCCGCTGTAACTTGGTTGTTTCGATGATAACATTTGGTATTTGACAACATCGCCTTGTACGAGCGCAACTCCAGGCTCGTACGGCATCACGTCCCGAATAGAACGATTGTCCCGCGGGAGAGCTGCAACGTGGTGATTTCACGTTCAGCGGGGACTATTGGGCTTGCGGGAGATTGGGGCGTGACAGATTGGTATCAGAGCGCCCGGTTCATTTCTTCGGACTTGGTCCTTCGCTTCATCACAAACTCTAAATCGCTTCCGTGTGTCGTTTAACTCTTGACTCTACTCAGTACCGCATCGGATGTTTCATGCAATAAGTCTATTTATTGCTAGTTGTTACTGCTTATATTTATTGGTTGTGTTGCCTTGGTTGGTTTTCGTAGGATCGCTTAGCCTCGTTAGGCGTTGTTGCATTCGTGCAGCAAGTTGGTTGGCGTTGTTGCATTTGTGCAACAAGTGTGGGCTTTCGTTGGGTTGGCTTGGCTTGTCGTTTTGGGAGATTCTGATTGCCTCAATGGATCAGTTAGTTGGCTTACGAGATTTGGTTATGCGGCATATTTTGAGTAGAAACATTCGATGGAAATGGATCCTTGCACGAGTTGCTCGTCTAGCGATTGTGTTGGATATAAGTTAGAATTTTGGCTGTGGCGCATCGGTTGAGCATGTTTGAGTTTGGCTCGGGAATATACGGATAAGTTGGTACGAGTTGCCCGTACAACAAATGTGTGAAACATTGGAAATAGTTGAATAATTTAAGCATTGCCTGAGTTTTGTGTCAAACTCGAATTGGGAAAGGCATGATCACACATAAGGGATGGTTCGAACGGATCTGGGATCTGTGAAGGAAATCGTAATGCGAGTAGCGACTTGATTCGGAGTGGTATATGGGATACCACGTTTTGAGCAAGGTGTTGGAAATATTTTGGTTGGACATCAATGGAAATTGCCTGAACGGACTCGGATAACGAGAATACAAGTTGGTTGGTGCACGTCGGTTGAGTTGGAAGGAATAAAAAAGGAGCAAGCGAATATCGAGTTGAGCAATCGAGAACGGACTGGTGCAAATGGAAATATCGTTGGGTTTAGAGATGGACGGAATCATAACGAACAGTTGGGATACGCTTGAGCAAAGCGATGGGATTATCGGAATGATAGCGAGCACGGACTATGATTTTGAGCAACGCATTTGAGCTGTTGGTTGAGTAATGAAATACGAGATGCTTTGGAGGGACAATACGATAGATTCACTCAAACTTGAAGATTTTGGATATTTGCTGCTCGAGAAGTTGACTTAGGTTTAACGGAAATAGAATTTTGGGCAAGATAGTGCAACAATGGTAGACGGATTCTCCGGAAGCCGTGGACGGATTGTGGCAACAACGGAAGGCAAAAGATTTTGGCGGACGGACTTTTGAAGATAGCTAAATGTGGGAGCAACGTCGGAATAAATTACTGTGCTGCTCGAGTAGGTTGGACGTGCAATGTGGGACGTGGCAAACGGATATATATTTGAGCAAGTCTCGAGTTTCGAGAATCATTGGAATCGATGGTGCGAGAATCGAACATGCAATTCGGAAATTTGATGGATTCAGGGCAGAACGACGGATTAATGGAATAAGGTTTCAACGAGCGCGGTTCTCGGATTCGGAAACTTCGCTCGGATGGATGGTTGGAATTTTGATCCGGATTTGCAGATGTGATATAGCATGGTTTATAATAACTGTCCATCGTGATGATTACAATTATCGAGCGTAGCTTCGGGACAGCTGACCCTAAGCGACTTGTCCGCAGAATCAGATATGAATATGGTAGACCCATAGAACGACCCTTGAGGCGGCGTATTTGGGAATGCGTCGAGGGCAGATGTGAGCAATGAGATTTGGCTTATTGACTGAGTGTTGGATTTGAGAGACCCTTGGGATAGTCTTCAGCTGAAGATGCAGCCGGAAGATCGGAGCGATGGTAGAAGTAGCCTAGTCAACTGATGAGATTCAGAGTCACAGATTTTTATCGATGGCATCGCCTCTGACTCATCGTGCCCTGGAAGGGAATAGCATTCATATGAATTGACGACTGTGAAACTAGCTCGTGAAGTTAAAGCAACGGCTCGTTCAGATCAGATCCTTGCGAATACTGGAAGGGACAGATTTGCCTCAGATTTACAAGATGTCTCGGAACTTATTCTGGGAAGCGTGCTCGTTTGGGAGGCAAAGGTGATATTCTATGCTTTGAGGCAGTGGAAGCAGCGCGAAGGACTATTCCATACGCAACCTAAGAATTGTGGCGAGTGTGTCCACGTTGAAATCGTGGCGACACAAATCCCTTTGGCGTGGCGGCGAGATCTTCGTGGATCACACGAACCTCAATATAGATGTTCACCCTGTGAGATATTGAGATGGCAGGACAATGTGTTGGATTGAGCTGATCTAAGCAAAGTTGATATTTGGGTAAGTCGCATAGCTGGGGTAGATCAGTTGAGATTATCGTTCGGTGTACGAGATAAAATTTGGAGATGTTGCTAGTACTGATTTTAGAAATAGTGGGATGGATTGAAATGGAACACGAACTCATTGAGTCGGTGGAAAAATCTGCATATTTGAGAATAGCGCTCGAGCGAATATGTTAGAATGGTAACCGTGATTTGGTTCAATTGGGAGTAAAGCAAATGGATGCCTCGAACATAAAGATACCCTTGTAACTTGTTCAAATTTGCTATCGCAAAGCTCGGCTGAAATGCATGTATTTTAGGGACGCCTTAAATATATATACGATCCAAAACTAAGCGATACGAAGAATTCGTATTGAGCTGCAAGGAGGATGTGGGAATTCGGAGAATTTGTATGAGCGTTCAGCAGAACGAGATACGGAATCAGAATCTTGAATATGTGAGTTGCTTAGAATAGATCCATATAATTGGATTGTGGCATACTAGTAAGGAATGAGTACCAGCACGGTTCGTGGACGAATCAAATGCTGGTTACGCTGAGTCGGATATAATTGGATTGTGGCATACTAGTAAGGAATGAGTACCAGCACGGTTGTGGCATATAATTGAATATGTGAGTATATTATGTAACGCCCCACAACCGCTCGGAGCGTTACGCTGAGTCGGATAGAATGAATCAAATGCTGGTTACATTTGAAATGTCGGATTTCGGGAAGAAGGATTAATCGAGTTGGTTTCAATGTGCAGATGGCTAACGGGTTCGATGGAAATCAGGTGTTCGTTCCGAACACTACTGAATAGCTGGATGGAAACGATAATGCCGTCTTTCTTAGTCCGATCGGTCGGATGATTTAGAGAGCACGGCCTGCTCGCACGGTCATACCAGTTGAGTAGATCGCGCTTGCATCGGACCACGGGTTCAAGGGATTGGCCGTATCGGCAGGACAGGATACCTAACGGATTCAATCATTGTGAGTGGGCTCTTTTCCTTCTCCTCTACCCCTTCATGCCTAATAATATGGAAAACACGTAAAAGGCTTGAACACTTGGGCTGAAACATCGGGAAACACTACACTGAGGCGTGCATAGAGTGACATCGTTGGCTTGGTAGGATTGTGGCTTGAAATGGTTTACGCGTTGGATAGTTGGATGCGATAGTCGGATTATACATTTGAGGCGGTCGGTTGGATACTTGGGATTATGCTTGAACGGTTGGAAATATACAAGTTGGATGATACTTTGAGGCAAATTGGAATATAGGAATATCGGGAATTCGGGCGAGCGAACGTGCATCCGTGCGCGAGTATCACAAGGACGCTTTGTCTTGCAAAGCGGGCAGTTGTGGTTTGAAACCGAACAACTGCATCGGCGAGGGCGTTATGCCACGGTTGGGGCATTTTGCCATGGGTTATACTTTGAGCATGGGTGTTGCACCAATTTGGATTGTGTTGAGAAGAGGCTTCGTGCCTATGAAATACTTGATATTTTGATGCCTCGGGCTATATTTTGAGGTCGAGATTTGGATTCCTTGGAAGGATATGTTGGAAGAATGGTTATGGATATTTGGTTATGGATATTTGGTTGGATATCGATTGAACGAGTCTAGGATCGCTTGGTGGGGCGAGAATGTTCGATCCTTTTGTCATACCTACGTGTCTGCATAGTCACGGACAACCTACGTGGCACAGGGTTTGGTCTCCTCGAACGGGATTCTCCGGGGCACCGGGACCGTTCGGCCATGGAAGAGACAATTTGGGTATCACGTTTTGGGCGCGGTACCAGCGGTTGGATGCGATTCAGGTGGGTTAGCTACTTAGCGCTGTTTCGAATAGAACCGCATTGATCAGTCCGATCAACGTCCTTTATGGCCTTTGGCCAGTGACTTCATATAGACTAAATGTTGGCTTGCTTTACTTTGGTTGGTTTGTGCATCGTGTAGGCGCGGCCACCTTGCCTCGGCAATAGTGTGCACTCGAGATTTGGGATTTAAACTTTGGTTTGAGGATGGATATTGAGGCGAGACTGATGGTTCGATATGTTATCGCGCAAGCGATGGCATTGAGTTAGACGGGTCGGATATATATAAATGCTTGTCGTTTGGTTTGAGATTGAATGCTTGCATGCTTAAACTGCTTACAGCTTTCCTTAACATGTCATTCATATGCCATGAAAGAATCTAGGATTCAACTAGAAAGATCACCATTTAACTGTGTGCATTCACTATTTTACTTAGTGTCGGCTTAGACGAGTGGGTTACCCCGCTCACCAGTACGGTTGTGTACTGACCCACGTTTGTAGGAAATATTTTAGGTACACAGGCGTAGTGGCGCTGCTTGGATATACAAGACAAGATGTATGAACTGTAAGTACCTTTGTGGGCTAGAGAAAGAGCAAGAGTTATTTCATCGTCTCCGTGGTATCGCCTTTGTGGCGTGGCCTTCGGGGCATCTCTTTTGGACCCTATCGTGAGCTTTGCTGCGTATACTCTGATTGTGTGCTTGGTACACAAATTGGCTTCCGCTGTAACTTGGTTGTTTCGATGATAACATTTGGTATTTGACAACATCGCCTTGTACGAGCGCAACTCCAGGCTCGTACGACATCACGTCCCGAATAGAACGATTGTCCCGCGGGAGAGCTGCAACGTAGTGATTTCACGTTCAGCGGGGACTATTGGGCTTGCGGGAGATTGGGGCGTGACACCTGTGACCCAATTTTCACGTATTTCTGAGACAGTTGACCAAGTCGCCAATTGGCGGGCCCCATAGTTGACTTTTTGGACAAAATTGTGTTCGGCTCATCGGAATTCACATTTGGACATACCGTTGGGTTCATATTAACATCTAGAGTTTGTTTGACCTATAATTTGTCCCATTTAGAGACTGTTACCCTTAGCACACTTTTCGGTACAAAGTGGGCCACACGTGGACCTCACTTTTATCCGAAATTACCGTTTTGCCCCTGTGTCCAAATTGGACGAAAGGGAAGTACTTTTTAGCTATTTTGCTTATTCTGGGAACGTTGGTGATATTTATTTCAGCATCCGGAGATGTTCATTCTGAGGCCGTAACTTATGACTTTTGGTGTGGACATCGAGACATTACATTTTTGTAGCTTTCTTACCAGGCAAGATACCTTGCCAAATTGTTTACAGTATTTTGCATGCTTAGTATATTCCTGTATATTTATTGCATTTTTGTTTATTTATTGCATGTGTAGTTCCTTTCAGTCATTACTATATATTAGATATGTTGACACCCACATGGCACTTAGTATCATCGAGGACAATCATTAGGCGTATGGGCTTTTAACCACTCTGGTAAACCGTAGTAACTAGCACGCACTATGGTGGTCGTGTCCGATGGTCGCTACCCCTGAGGTATATCGATTGATGGAGTCCGAGGGTCGCTACCCCAGAGGTATGTCGGCTGATGATGTCCACTGACGAGCGCATGAGTTGTGAGGATTAGATCGAGTAGCCTACCCTTGCCCATACGTCGAAAAGTTGTCCTCATTTGCATTCATATAGATTGTCTTGTACAACGTACTTATCTATTTTCAAACATTATGCATGTTCACTATATTCAAATTGGCATGCTTCTATGTATCTTGTTACGTCCCTCTGAGGACCTGGTCCCTTTCCAGGTGTATCTGTTCTTGAGTATTTGCAGGAGCGCAGATTATGCATATTCACTATATACTATTTATTTATTTATATTTGATTTTCGTGGATGAGATTTAGATTGTACCCTGTGACTTGTGATACACTTTATACCACTTGTGGATTGATATTCATATTACAGCGTACGTGTGGATTTTGGTTTCCATATATTGGAGTTGCCATATCCATATGGCTGGCATGCTTACGTGTCCTAGTCCTACGTATTTTTGGGACTAGGGCGTGACATATTTTTGTGGTGGCCCATACAGGTCGAGAGCATATTGTCTCGGTTACGTTATTGTACAGAACAAGCCTGCACCTAGGAATAGAGTATAGGATCTCATCCACAATTGACTATGATTCGCTCTCCTTCAAATCAATTCCATTTGAATAATTTGTATCCTGCTTGATTCATGTGCTTCCCTATTAGTTTCTTGAGTATAGCCTCTCCTAGAATATATAAGTCCCTGTTGTTAGATGATAAGTAAGGTAATCTTCCTATTAAGAGTACCACTAGAGTGTTGATACCGCACTAAGTTTAGAATATCTAGTGAACCCTAGAATTCCTTATCTATAGATTGGTATACCATTACCCCTTGATGTATTATGAAGACTTGAGAGTAGTATAGACACTACTAGAGTTAGTTAGAAGTTTACCATAATGTTTGACCATAGTATTGAGGAACTAATAGAAAACCAAAATTTAAAATTAGGACTGAACCTAACCTTCATAGTTAGATAAGTATTGGAGAACTATAAACTTAGATCATTGTCTTATCAGTAGCAGACAGTACCTTAGGAAGCAAAGAGCAATGAATATAACATTTCTCTTGATCATAAATCGAACATAGCAACTAGCATACCACTCCTCCTTAGAAAACCACGATGCTATCTAGAGCCCCTATTTTAATTTCATATATTGTTCCTCTGCGACCTTAGCGTTCGCTAATTGTGCGACGACTAAATTTTGTTCTTCTACTCTTCATCTTTCAACTCGTGCCATCTGACACTTCTGATTATAGACCAAGTAATTTTATTCTATGTTATAATATATAGCTTGCTAGGATTTTGGTTGTTACTCTTGAATTTTGAATTATGTGATTGGTAATTAGAACTTGACAGTTTAAGTTATTCTTGTAGATTGTAACTTGATGATTATTCCTTAGTTTTCAAATTGAGTAACATATACCCTCACCTCGATACGAGTTAGATCCCTTTCTCCTTAACGGCTAGTAACTCTTCTATTCTTACTATTGACACTTGCTCTATGAGCGCTATGATTAAGACTTAGGACGACCATGACCTATGTAATGAAAGAGGATACCCTAATAGGTACCAAGACCCCCTTCTCGTAGACCTTAACAGGAGTTCTACGGTATCCTTAAGACAATTACGGTATTAGTTTATTGTTATAAGTTGGGTAGTAGACCTCACAACATAGTATCATATAGTCTTTTGACCTATTATTGAAGCGTGAATGAACAACATTAACTGTATGCTAGCTTAGGACGACAGTGTTTTTTTCAGACTGTAGAACTTAGAGTCTATACCCCTACTTTGTCGACTATCGACTTAGACAAGGAATTAGTATGACAACTGTAGAGATTATAGAGTCTTATCTTTTTGTGAACGTGAATTTTTATGTACCTTCTTTCATCATAATCCAGCATATATATGTTTGCTGTACTACCTTGACTTATGCTGCTATTATAGCCTAGTTTTTGCAAGCTTATTCTTTTATCGAGCTTGTTCATGGCATATGTATTATTGGGTGCACACAATGATACAATTGCCTAATCAGAATCGGTGTATTAAGGTCTAGCTAACCTTAGTGCGCTTGGTTCGCTCTTCGCATGACTACTTTACGTGGATTGAGATATATGGTAGTAGACGGATATACTTGCCCCTAGACATGTCTGATATATCGTATCTGTTACATGACTGTACTGATACGAGCATATAAATAGGAAATTACCAAAAATAGGATTTCAATCCACAACTGTCCTGACAACCCTCTTTTCGAATTCTTTAATCTCTTTGAGCCTCGTACTTGTATTCTATCACCTTCACCTTGAATTTTTTTTATTATTGCTCTCCGTCTTCCCCTATTTCGGAAAGACGAAACCTCGTGCTGGTATAAGTTGACACTGATAGTACTAGATATACCCCATAGAGCTAATCACATGACTTAGTAACTCTCTTTTATAATTGATTAAGGGCATATCATAGGTGATATGTTTGGTGTTAAAACTTTGAGGATTGAATAACATGACTAAATAATTGAGGAATAGTTTTCCTAGATGTATAGCCTTAGGTGATAGATGGATAAATTTTAAGTTCGGTAGATTGTGAACCCCTCACCCAAAATTAGACCTACTTGGCTTAGATAGTGAGCCTAAGGCTAGATTGAATCCAGTTAGAAATAAAACACGGTATTTTTATTTAATTTTGTAATATTGTATCACTTAGCGCACCTTACCGTGCTCCGATAATTGGAACACTACACTATCCACTGCCTTCCTACAAATTCCACACCCATATCCTAGACGTGCCCATCATCAAATTCTCATCTTTGTATAATTTTCCAATTATTGGGCATTTTTATGCAAAAGAGCATTTATGTGTCCACACCATTGGACATGACACTTGAAGAAACCTATTTTTCGTTCATATGGATTTTCCCATGATTTTTGGGATGTTCAACGCGCAACATCGCCCACCCCTTTAAACTTAGCCTTGCATTTTAAACAATGTAAATCTTATACCACCCTTGACTTTCTACCACGGCTTAGTTTTAATTTCGAGGACGAAATTTTTATAAGTTGGGTAGAATGTAAAACCCCTATTCTAGAAATCGTATATACCTTCTTTTAATTATTAATTATTAATTTAATTGTAGTAATTAGTGGCTAATTAGGAGAAATAGATTTTTAATAATTTTTATTTTAGGTGTTGGGGCACTTAGAGGATTTTTGGGACCATTAGGAATTTTTCGAAATTTATTTCATGTAGGAGACCCCTTGAGCAGTTGCTAGCTTAATAGTGTGCATTATTCTAATCTGGAATTTTTCTATGAGTATATATATATATATATATAAATATATATATATGCATATATATATTTTATAAGAAAAGAAAAGATTAAGAAATAAAAAAAGAAATAAAAAAAACAAAAAACAAATATAAACTATTAAATATATACTAATAACCATTCTAACAAAACTTTAGCAAACAAACCATTCCCACAATTGCAACCATCCGCTCAAAAGTTGCTGTGAGCAACCGCCCATTTTGCTAATGAGCCCAGCAACTTTTGTGAGAACCAAAACCCGCACCCCCCCTTAGCACTTGGCCGCGAGCAAAACCCCAACCCTTCCCCTTTCCTATTCATATATATATATATATATATATATATATATATATATATATATATATTCCTCTAAAACCCTAACCTAATCATCCAGACCCTCCTCTTCCCATCTAGACCTAGAGAGCGCCACCACCGCAGCCGGAGAACCCCGCCAGGCCGTCCAAACAAATCCCGACGACCGCGACCCCGCGCACTGTAGATTCCCACAGCGAGGTACCTGCGTTCCGGAGTTGTTTTCCGTCGACTCGCTCAACCAAACGCCACCCCGTCTTCACCGGTATACTCACCTCTTAACCCTCTTCCATATCTGTGTATTAGTAGACCTCGAACAATGTGTACCCATAGGCGAAAATAGCGTCAAAGTTGGCACAAACAGACTAAATTCTGGGATCGCAGAAAACTGCGGTGACCACCCATGTTGCCGAGTTCGTATCTTCCACCACAGAGACCGAATTTGATGATTCTTTTTGGTATGCGTAGAACACTTGACCTAGTTTAATTTCTGTTAAATAACCCTAGATTATTAACTGCTGTAGACAGAATTAAATTCGTCGTAAAACTTCGCGAACCCACATTTTCTAGATTTTCAAAAGTTGTGAAAAGGAGCGCGCCCCGCCAAACGGGACCGCCCCGCCAAACGGGACCGCCCCGCCGTGTACCAAGTGTAATGAACGGTGCACGCTGCGTAACCGGAAACATAAAAATTTGTGGAAACTGATTCGGACGCGTGTGCGCGCCGGAATCAGCCCGTATCCGCTGACACATCCCGTGTCGCAACTTTTGTGGGAGTCAAGCGCATTTTCTGCACGCACGTCAGATTGCGACGAAACTTATGCCACTGGACTCGTGGTAACGCGCTGGTCCTATGACCCAATTTTTACGTATTTCTGAGACAGTTGACCAAGTCGCCAATTGGCGGGTCCCATAGTTGACTTTTTGGACGAAATTGTGTTCGGCTCATCGGAATCCACATTTGGACATACCGTTGGGTTCATATTGACATCTAGAGTTTGTTTGACCTATAATTTATCCTATTTAGAGACTGTTACCCTTGGCACGCTTTTCGGTGCAAAGTGGGCCACACGTGGACCTCACTTTTATCCGAAATTACCGTTTTGCCCCTGTGTCCAAATTGGACGAAAGGGAAGTGCTTTTTAGCTATTTTGCTTATTCTGGGAACGTTGGTGATATTTATTCCAGCATCCGGAGATGTTCATTCTGAGGCCGTAGCTTCTGACTTTTGGTGTGGATATCGGGACATTACATTTTTGTAGCTTTCTTGCCAGGCAAGATACCTTGCCAAATTGTTTACAGTATTTTGCATGCTTAGTATATTCCTGTATATTTATTGCATTTTTGTTTATTTATTGCATGTGTAGTTCCTTTCAGTCATTACTATATATTAGATATGTTGACACCCACATGGCACTTAGTATCATCGAGGACAATCATTAGGCGTATGGGCTTTTAACCACTCTGGTAAACCGTAGTAACTAGCACGCACTATGGTGGTCGTGTCCGATGGTCGCTACCCCTGAGGTATATCGATTGATGGAGTCCGAGGGTCGCTACCCCAGAGGTATGTCGGCTGATGATGTCCACTGACGAGCGCATGAGTTGTGAGGATTAGATCGAGTAGCCTACCCTTGCCTATACGTCGAATAGTTGTCCTCATTTGCATTTATATAGATTATCTTGTACAGCGTACTTATCTATTTTCAAACATTATGCATGTTCACTATATTCAAATTGGCATGCTTTTATGTATCTTGTTACGTCCCTCTGAGGACCTGGTCCCTTTCCAGGTGTATCTGTTCTTGAGTATTTGCAGGAGCGCAGATTTGGATGGTTATATATGTTTCGAGGATGTCTTCTCTCTGAGCCCCATGATTGATAGCTGGTATTCTTATATTGTGATTTTTGTGTTGTACTTTTCCATTCGAGTTGGTAGTGGATTTGTTTCCATCCAACTATCATCTTTAGATACTTCTTATATTGAGATCTAGTTTCATAGATACTGTTTATTTATTTATATTTGATTTTCGTGGATGAGATTTAGATTGTACCCTGTGACTTGTGATACACTTTATACCACTTGTGGATTGATATTCATATTACAGCGTACGTGTGGATTTTGGTTTCCATATATTGGAGTTGCCATATCCATACGGCTGGCATGCTTACGTGTCCTAGTCCTACGTATTTTTGGGACTAGGGCATGACATATTTTTGTGGTGGCCCATGCAGGTTGAGAGCATATTATCTCGGTTACGTTATTGTACCGAACAAGCCTACACCTAGGAATAGAGTATAGGATCTCATCCACAATTGACTATGATTCGCTCTCCTTCAAATCCATTCAATTTGAATAATTTGCATCCTGCTTGATTCATGTGCTTCCCTATTAGTTTCTTGAGTATAGCCTCTCATAGAATATATAAGTCCCTGTTGTTAGATGATAAGTAAGGTAATCTTCCTATTAAGAGTACCACTAGAGTGTTGATACCCCACTAAGTTTAGAATATCTAGTGAACCCTAGAATTCCTTATCTATAGATTGGTATACCATTACCCCTTGATGTATTATAAAGACTTGAGAGTAGTATAGACACTACTAGAGTTAGTTAGAAGTTTACCATAATGTTTGACCATAGTATTGAGGAACTAATAGAAAACCAAAATTTAAAATTAGGACTGAACCTAACCTTCATAGTTAGATAAGTATTGGAGAACTATAAACTTAGATCATTGTCTTATCAGTAGCAGACAGTACCTTAGAAAGCCAAGAGCAATGAATATAACATTTCTCTTGATCATAACTCGAACATAGCAACTAGCATACCACTCCTCCTTAGAAAACCACGATGCTATCTAGAGCCCCTATTTTAATTTCATATATTGTTCCTCTGTGACCTTAGCGTTCGCTAATTGTGCGACGACTAAATTTTGTTCTTCTACTCTTCATCTTTCAACTCATGCCATCTGACACTTCTGATTATAGACCAAGTAATTTTATTCTATGTTAGAATATATAGCTTGCTAGGATTTTGGTTGTTACTCTTGAATTTTGAATTATGTGATTGGTAATTATATCTTGACAGTTTAAGTTATTCTTGTAGATTGTAACCTGATGATTATTCCTTAGTTTTCAAATTGAGTAACATATACCCTCACCTCGATACGAGTTAGATCCCTTTCCCCTTAACGGCTAGTAACTCTTCTATTCTTACTATTGACACTTGCTCTATGAGCGCTATGATTAAGACTTAGACGACCATGACCTATGTAATGAAAGAGGATACCCTAATAAGTACCAAGACCCCCTTCTCGTAGACCTTAACAGGAGTTCTACGGTATCCTTAAGACAATTACGATATTAGTTTATTGTTATAAGTTGGGTAGTAGACCTCACAACATAGTATCGTATAGTCTTTTGACCTATTATTGAAGCGTGAATGAACAACATTAACTGTATGCTAGCTTAGGACGACAGTGTTTTTTTTCAGACTGTAGAACTTAGAGGCTATACCCCTACTTTGTCGACTATCGACTTAGACAAGGAATTAGTATGACAACTGTAGAGATTATAGAGTCTTATCTTTTTGTGAACTTGAATTGTTATGTAACTTCTTTCATCATAATCCAGCGTATTTATGTTTGCTGTACTACCTTGACTTATGCTGCTATTATAGCCTAGTTTTTAAAAGCTTATTCTTTTATCGAGGTTGTTCATGGCATATGTATTATTGGGTGCACACAATGATACAATTGCCTAATCAGAATCGGTGTATTAAGGTCTAGCAAACCTTAGTACGCTTGGTTCGCTCTTCGCATGACTACTTTACGTGGATTGAGATATATGGTAGTAGACGGATATACTTGCCCCTAGACATGTCTGATATATCGTATCTGTTACATGACTGTACTGATACGAGCATATAAATAGGAAATTACCAAAAATAGGATTTCAATCCACAACTGTCCTGACAACCCTCTTTTCGAATTCTTTAATATCTTTGAGCCTCGTACTTGTATTCTATCACCTTCACCTTGAATTTTTTTTATTATTGCTCTCCGTCTTCCCCTATTTCGGAATGACGAAACCTCGTGCTGGTATAAGTTGACACTGATAGTACTAGATATACCCCATAGAGCTAATCACATGACTTAGTAACTCTCTTTTATAATTGATTAAGGGCATATCATAGGTGATATGTTTGGTGTTAAAACTTTGAGGATTGAATAACATGACTAAATAATTGAGGAATAGTTTTCCTAGATGTATAGCCTTAGGTGATAGATGGATAAATTTTAAGTTCGGTAGATTGTGAACCCCTCACCCAAAATTAGACCTACTTGGCTTAGATAGTGAGCCTAAGGCTAGATTGAATCCAGTTAGAAATAGAACACGGTATTTTTATTTAATTTTACAATATTGTATCACTTAGCGCACCTTATCATGCTCCGATAATTGGAACACTACACTAGCCACTGCCTTCCTACAAATTCCACACCCTTATCTTAGACGTGCCCATCATCCAATTCTCATCTTTGTACAATTTTCCAATTATTGGGCGCTTTTATGCAAAAGAGCGTTTAGGTGTCCACACCATTGGACATGAAAAATACGCTGGATGGCCATACGCAGCATAGTGATGCACAGCAGCGTAAGAGGATGACCTGGGAAGCCTTCAACATACAACATAGCTTTTTCCCGCTGAGAGCAGCGTAAAAACATGAGCTCAAGGACTATCCGCGTAGCACGGCGTGTCCAAGACTGCTTCAGCGTAAGAAGGATGATCTCACCTCTATGGCGTAAAACTCCTTCGCTCTCCATGCAGCATTCAAAGCGTACGAGGAACGCTTCGTCTTCTTCGAAATGAACCTGTCAGATCATGCAGTGAACCTGACGGTCTGACTCCTGACAAAAGGAACTGCACAGTTACCCAGGCGACGGCAGGCCCTCGAGCCACGCCTCTGCATTCAATGCGCCGAATACTGACAGACGCCCAGGGCGCGTCTTTGCGTTCGATGAAGGGTGGAAGGCCTCCGAAATACGCCTTCGCATTTAATGCACAGGATAAGGGCGGATCTCAGCATTTAATGCGAGATTTGATTAAAATGTCACCGAACCGTCGTTTAGTGACATCCCCGTTGCGTAAACTGCTTCTACGCATACAAAGGGGTACGCTGCCTTATTTTACACAGGAAGATGTGAGCCGCTTACGCTCCGCAGAAGACAGGCAGACCGCCAAGTCATCAGCTTCCCCTTGTACAGGGTTCAAGGCGCGTATCGCCATTTAATGCGAAGAATGATGGCAAATCTTCAGGATAGCAGATCTTCGAAAGCACACCACCGCATTCAATGCACATGATGAGGGCAAATCTCGGCATTTAATACGAAGGATTTGATTATATCCCCACTCGGCTTCTGCACCCACTCGGCTTCTACGCCTCTCCGGCTTCTACGCCTCTTCGGCCTTTACGCCTCTCCGGCCTCTACGACCACTTGGCTTCTATGCCTATTTCGGCTTCTACGCCCATTCGGCTTCTATGCCTACTTGGCTTCTACGCCAAGGTGACAGTTGTTGGCTTCTATGCCAAACCTTTCTACACGAGGGATACCTACCTACGTGGCTTCTACGCCGTGATCTTCGCAGCCGTTATACGCATCGTCCCTCAAGTTGGACACGCGTCACACGCTCATTCAAAAGGTCATCTATACGCAGGAACGGTTACTTTAACCATCGTGTAAAAGGGTCCACTACTCGGTCTTCTATGCCGGCAGAGTGGTCACTGTCACCAAAGTTCTATAAATAGAGACCCCTATCAACAGGGGTCCAAGGTTGAAGAAAAATTATCATCCAAGAGGTCAAAAAGAACCCGAACAAAGGAGAAAAGGGAGAGAGAGAGAAGAATCCAGAGCGCAGGAAAGGAGTAGCGATCGACGACTTTGGCGTCGGACATCCACTCTCTTCAGCAACCTTCGAAGCTGTTCAGCGTCTTCCACGACACTTCTTCACTATTGTGTGGTCCAAGTGCTAAAGTGGTCGACCGCAGACCAGACACCTATAGTAATCTTTACCCAGATTAAATAAATTGTACTAGACATCCTAGCATAGGATCACTTGTACTTTCTGTTTGTGAAACAAGAGAAACGGGTTTCGTATAAAGCCTTGTCTTACATTCTATCTGTAAATCTCTTCTCGTTTTAAATCCAACGCAAACAAGATGGCGACTCTGCTGGGGACATCTTTCTCTTCTGATGAGGAAGCGATTGCTCAACACGATACGGTATCCGTGGGATCCGTGAAGAAGACACTGGTCATCTAGTTCGACCAGTCGGCCTACGAAGATATGCTTCGAACCGGGGATAGCTCTCCCCCTCTCTCTCTCCGAGACAACAGGAAGCTGCGCAAAATCTGGATGCCCAAGACATCCTCTAGCCTTCCTGTGGACTCTCCGACCTCTTCGACCAATGAGGTGGTAGCATCGCTCCCTCCGTGCCCTGCGCGTAAAATTCAGTCGCCTGTCTCTGATAGGGCCGACAAAACTTCGGGAAAAGCTTCGGTGCTAACCCAGGAGTATCCTCCACGCCCTGCGCGTAAAATCCAGTCGCCTGTCTCTGATAGGGCCGACAAAACTTCGGGAAAAGCTTCGGTGCTAACCCGGGAGTATCCTCCGCGCCCTGCGCATAAAATTCAGTCGCCTGTCTCTGATAGGACCGACAAAACTTCTGGCAAAGCCCTAGCGCTAACCCAGAAGTACTCATCGCGCTCTGCGCGTACAGTTTTGTCTCCCGTCCCTGGCGGAAAAGACAGAATGCCTGATAATGCCTCAGCGCCACATCAGGTATCCCAAAAGTGCTCCGCGTGCCCAAAAGCATCAGCCTTCCGCGGAAGAACAGATGATCCCTGCGCTCAAACGGCGTACTACTCAGCTTCTCGCCAGCAAGAGAGGAGTTTTCCTGCCCTCCGAATTACGCGAGAGGCTGACGGCCGACTGACAGCGTCCTCAACTCCACGCCAGCATGGACGAAACTCCAATTTACGCCAGGAGAAGCCCCTTGGCGTAAAACATTCCCAGTCTGCAGCAAGGCGTACTCCTCAAGGATCATCGGCTACCCAGATGGCTAACCTGTTGTATACAGGTGGCACAAGGAGGATCATGGTTCCCAACATGAGCAGAAGGAACAAACCTTCTCCTTCTTCAAATTCTCCTGACCTACGCCAATATCTAATCCAGAAGCGCAAGGAGAGAGGATCCTCCAGCATGACTATTACGCCTCCTAGCGAGTACTGTTGTAATAATCATAGGGTTATGATTAATTATTGCTGTTCTAAAGCCAAACAGTCGATTTTCGACCGATTGAACTACTCTCCGTCTTTTCAGGAAGAAGAACACACACTGGCATCTGTGAACATGGCTTCACACATACCCACAGGAAGATCGGGCTCAAGACGTCATCCTTCGAGAACTCCGAGCCGAAGGAGATTCAACGCGCTCCTTAGGAACACCGAAGCTGGGGTGTTCCAAAACACTCGTTCGAGGTCACAACAACTGACTTCGTACTCTTCCGACTCCGACGCTGGGGGTCGCCAATACTCCGGATCAGATACGGAGAGCATAGAGTCAACTTCTACAGCGACCTATACTCACCCTTCAGTGACATCCAGGGAGGTGGGAGCCTATGCCATTGAAGATGAGCGCGAAGAAGCTTCCCCGTCAGGAAGCGCCGAGCAACGCATCATTACGCTGGAGACTTCTCTGAAAGAGATACAGTCCATGATGGAGAACATGCACCAGATGATGATAACTCAACATACAGCTGCTATGGCTCAAGCATCGATCCCTCCAACCCAGATACGTGTGGGGGTAGACTTACCACAACCCAACACGATCCAAGAACCGGCTCTAGATCAAGAGTCAGTAGTTCCTCCACTTCCTCAACACCCCGTGGTCCCACTACCGGCGAAAAATCCAATACAGGCGGTACGGGAGTTGAAAGCCCAATTCGACGCCTTGAAGCACAAGGATCAGCTCAAGAAGTTGGGAATCAATCAGCCTTACCCGGCTATTTGGGAAGAGGTCCCTTTCCCTCCCAGATACAAGCCACAGACCATGGCTCTGTTCGAGGGGAAGACATCACCAAGTCAATACATGAACTATTTCAGTATGATGATGGTGTTACTACAGGGGAATGACGCCCTCCTCACTCGGGTGTTCAAAGGCTGTCTCTCGGGAGTAGCATACCAGTGGTACCGTAGCTTGGCGGACAACTGCATCAAATCCTTCGAAGACTTCAAAGCCCTATTCTTCACACGATTCTACGAGGGAGGAATGGACATGTCTATGTCCTCTCTCATCGAAGTCAAGCAGAGGGAAAAGGAGGACGTTCGCGCCTTCGTCGAATGTTTTCGTCAAGCCACCTTGCAGATGCCTCCCGGAGTTCCAGACTCGGCGTTGGTCGACATTTGCAGAAAGAACCTTCTCCCCGTGATCTCGGTGTTCACAGGACCATATCAGTTCCATGATTGGCCCTCGTTCATCCTTTCAGCGGTAGCCGCCAAAGACAACAGTCGCAAGGCACGCGACAACGGCATCATGATCTCCACCTCCGACAGGGGCAAGAGGTCATCCCCCAACAGTGACCATCCTCGCAGTTCTAAGGGGAAGGAAGCTCTGACGGTCGATACGTCCAGACAGAAGACTGCGGCTACCACGCAGGCAAAGCAAGGGACGTCCAGGCCCATTGAGGTGTACTCCTTCGACGACGACGATATTCCAAGCATCTTCGACTGTCTCGTCAAAAGTGGCAAGATTATCCTTCCGGAGGACAAGCGGCCCGATGAAGTCGGCAGGACTAATGACCCCAAGTACTACATCTTCCACCGATACGTACACCACCCTACAAAGGCGTGTTACGTACTGAAAAGGAAGATCAAAGAACTGATCGATGCCAAGGCCATCACTCTGCGCAACAGCAAAAAGACGGTCACAGCCAACATGATCTCCCTGCAGTTCGGCGACCTGCCTCCTCAAGAAGTCCCGGACGGTGTCACGCCTATTTCCTGGACAACGATGAACATCGTCAATCTCCCTCCGGTTAGGTGTCAAAATCACGACCTGGTGCCCTTAACCACCCGGCGAGGCAAGATTATGTGGGTTCATCCCGATCTGGTGTCGAAAATCGAGGAAGAGACTAATACTACCAGAGCTAAGTCTAAGAAGAACTCCAAATGCAAACTATGCCATATGGTTGTGACTTCTTCGACATCAGACGAAGACGAGGTGTTGGCTACTGCGACCCGTTCAGGGAAAGCCTACCTCAAGGACTACGGAGCAAGCCCGGAAGATGCACCGGCAGACGCTTCGGCCACCAAGCCTTCAGAGCCCTAGCCCGCCATACCAGAGATCGGTCCTTCAAGACCAACTCCAGCGGATAAGGGGAAGCAAAAAGAAGTGCGCTTCGATAAACCTGTGAAAAACATTCCAAACAAAGGTTTGGAGAAGCCGTACAACTTCGACATCCTGGCCCAACTAGCTAATACACCAGCCAGGTTGTCCATCTTCGAGCTACTCAGGCTTTCTCAGGACACTCGTCAAGCCCTGAGCGAAGCATTGATACAGGAGGATGTATACTTGACCCAGCTCAAGTCCCCTGACAAAGAACCAGTGGCATATCCTCAATGCCACAGTGTGATGGAGGTGGTACCAAACATCACTTTCACCCAAGACGACATGCTGTTGAAACACAACAGGCATGACAGGCCCCTCTATCACACCGGATATATCGGTTCCATGGAGGTCGACCGGATTCACATATATCCGGGATCGTCAATCAGCATCATTCCTCACAGTCTGCTCAGACCACTGAGGATCTCCACCAGCGAACTGGCCTATACCACTACTACAATCGTGGGTTTCAACGCCGAAAGGAGTAAGCCGTTGGAGA
Source organism: Iris macrosiphon (assembly GCA_036927795.1). Classification (NCBI taxonomy): domain Eukaryota; kingdom Viridiplantae; phylum Streptophyta; class Magnoliopsida; order Asparagales; family Iridaceae; genus Iris; species Iris macrosiphon. The sequence goes on along the minus strand of JAYESA010000005.1, from coordinate 6,989,807 downwards.
AAATTCGCCTGAGGATCCAGATTGGCAACCTTAGATCAGTGGCTACGTGCTACGTCATTGATTCAGAGGTATCCTACAACATCCTGCTGGGAAGACCGTGGATCCATGACCACAACATTGTCCCTTCAACTCTACATCAATGCTTTAAATATGTAGATACCAAAGGGACAGTACAAACGGAGTTTGCTGACCTAAACCCATTTAGAGGAGTAGAATCCTACTACTCCGATGCCGTGTTATACTCTCAAGACTACACGGAAGAGATGTCAGCCCAAACAGAGAAGGAATCCCGCCGGGAGCCAGAAGAACCCTTTGTCGAGCAACCTCTGTCAATCAAAGTGAAAGGACGGACTGCTCGTCCAAAGGCCACGAAGCCAATGACCATTCACCTAAACGAAACTAGGTCAGGAAGAGGGGGTGATCCTCTAGTAATCACCTTGAACCAGAAGTCTCCACCCTTGGTCATCAACCTTCGGCACGGCAAGCAGACAAGGGATGTAAAAATAACTAACGTGGTTGCCAATGACAATAAAGGTCCCCTTTTCCGGTACATTGACACTCGAATTCCAAATCAGGAATTCTCTCCCCACAACGAGATGGAACCTATAGCACAAAAATTCTTGGGAGCTATAAATGCCTATCATCCATATGTATGGGAAGTGGCGTCATCATCCAATGTCGTCTCGACATACTGGCTGCACGAGGATTCTATCTTCACTGTCCTGCCTGCCAACAGCGGTCAGCATTCAATAGTCTTCGGCCGCATGTGCGGTAGACCAACCGTCCAAGAAGATGCTTTGGATGACGATGCTGGGAAGATGCAAGTTCGCCGGTACAGCCCACAAGCATTGAAGATCATGCAAAATATGGGCTACGACTTGAAACGGAAGCCAGGCCTCAACTATGGGAAAGGCAGACGAACGCCGCTGCTCGGCAACCCCTGCTATCAACAAACTCGCTTTGGGTTAGGATATGCAGCCTCCCTTGCAACTTCTAAAGACATCGTTGCATCTCCTCAAGGTGGCTCGAAATCCTCCGACTCGTCCGACAATCTCGGACAAACATTCTCGGTAAATATGGTGTCAGCAGGTTCCTTAGAGGCAAACAGACAAGAATCTGAATTGTTCGAGAATGACGCTTGGTCTCAGCAAATGGATACACAATGGGAGTTCCGCTTCGAGCAGAGAGAACCTCCCACTGAGGATGAAGTTGTCCAGATCGACGTTGGAGATAAACTTTCTTCGAAGCCGATATTTATCAGTAACTATCTTTCCCCAACCGAAAGAGAAGAAATTATCCAACTGATAAGAGAATATATCGACGTCTTTGCGTAGAATTACGAGGACATGCCAGGCCTTGATCCAAAGGTGGCTACTCACAAGCTCAACATACGGTCCGATTCGAAGCCTGTGAAACAGCACCAACGTCGGTTCCGCCCAGACATGATGGACGCCATTGAAGCCGAAGTCAAGAAGTTGATCGCCTGCGGCTTCATCCGTGAAGAACAACATCCCGACTGGGTCGACAATGTTGTCCCGGTCATGAAGAAGAACGGGAAAGTACGTATCTGCATCGATTTCCGAGATCTGAACGCAGCCTGCCCCAAGGACGAGTTCCCTCTTCCCATTACCGACATCATGATCGACAACACCTGCGGTTTTGAACGCATGTCTTTCATGGACGGATTCTCAGGGTACAATCAGATCAAGATGCACCCAGAAGACGAGAAGCATACCGCCTTTCGGACACCGCTGGGGGTATATTGCTATACGATCATGCCCTTCGGATTGAAGAACGCCGGGGCTACATACCAACGGGCTATGAGTATCATATTCCATGAGCATTCACGTAAAACCGTGGAATGTTACGTAGACGACATAGCCGTCAAAAGCCGCCTCAAAGATGATCACATCCAAGACTTGAAGACGGTATTCGAGTTAATGCGCCAATATCAACTCAAAATGAATCCTACGAAGTCCTTCCTGGGTGTATCTAGCGGCAAATTCCTGGGATTTGTCATTACTGCCAAAGGCATCCAAGTAGACCCTGATAAAGTCCAGGCCATCGTGGAAATGCGGCCGCCCCACAATTTGAGAGAACTCCGAGGATTTCAAGGCCGTCTGGCTTATATCCGGAGATTCATATCCAACCTCTCGGGGAGATGCCAGCCTTTTTCTTATCTCATGAAGAAAGGTGTAGCCTTCGTATGGGACAAAGACTGTCAACAAGCCTTCGGAGACATCAAACGCTACCTCACTAGTCCGCCAGTTCTGGTGCCTCCCGTTATAGGAAGACCCTTCTTGCTGTACGTTCGAGCAATGGATCATTCACTGGGAGCTCTTCTCACGCAGAAGAACGATGTGGATCATGAACAGGCTATCTACTACCTCAGCAGGATGATGGTCGGAGCCGAACATCGGTACAACCCGGTGGAGAAAGAATGCTTGGCCTTGATGTTCGCTATCCAGAAGACACGACACTATGTCACGGGCCAGACTATTCATATCATCTCCAGAATCAACCCTCTACGGGTACTGATGATCAAGCCGAGTGTTCTTAACTCCCGACTCGCAACTTGGGCGATGTTATTAACACCATATGACATGGTGTACGTCCCTCAGAAGTCCATCAAAGGCCAAGCAATGGCCGACTTCCTGGCTGCTCATCCGATCCCGGAGACCTCCAAACTATACGAGGACATCCCCGATGAAGTTGCAGAATGTAATTCCGCAATGGAAAGTGACGCATGGCAGCTATTCTTCGTTGGTGCCTCCAGGACTGGCCCCAGGGGAAACGTAGTTTCTGGAGTAGGAATCGTCCTGGTCACTCCTGACAAGCTCGTCATATACTGAGCATATTCCCTCAGTGATCCCTGTTCCAACAATGTGGCGGAGTACAACGCTCTGCTGATCGGCCTCCAAGTCGCCAAAGAACTGGGCGTCGAATATCTGGAAGCTTTCGGTGATTCTCTGTTGATCGTCAATCAAGTCAGAGGAATATATGAAGTCCGGAATCCAGACCTCATCCCCTACCACAAAGCAACGATCGAGATAGCCATGACATTCAAAGGATTCTTCCTGGAGCACATACCTCGATCCCAGAATCTCGAAGCTGATGCCTTAGCCAGTCTAGCTACAGATCTAGCTACTCCTATAAGAAGGCAGAATTCGGTGGTCCTCCTCAACAGAGATTTATTCTGTGTGAAGAATAACCTTCACATAGAACACAGCTATGCGGCAGACACAGATCCTCCCAGGAGAGACTGGAGAAGTCCCTTCACGGATTTCGTAGCCTATGGAATCTTGCCAGAAGACCCCAAAGAAGCAGTATCCGTCAAAAGACGATCACTACGCTTCTATTTTGACTCATCGTCGCAATGCCTATATCGTCGCTCCTATGACGGACTATTGTTACGATGTCTCTCTGGTGATGAAGCGCAGCGGATTATCCGTGAGGCCCACGATGGCGTATGCGGAGTGCATCAGCCCGGTCATAAGCTACAAGATCGCATTAGGAGAATGGGCTATTATTGGCCCACTATGATTGCAGACGTAATCAAGTATGCAAGATAATGCAGAGCCTGTCAAGTTCATGCAGACTTCATACATCAACCGTCCGAGCATCTATATCCGACGGTTGCGTCTTGGCCTTTCGAAGCATGGGGTATGGATATCATCGGTCCTATCCACCCGTCTTCTTCCAGAGGTCACCAGTTCATACTGGCCATCACAGATTACTTCTCCAAATGGGCAGAAGAGATCCCTCTCACCGAGGTAAAGACGTCCAACGTGATCAGCTTCATCAAGCATCAAGTCATTTATCGCTTCGGGGTTCCCCGAAGGATAATCCACGACAATGGGCCTCAGTTCATCAGCCAAGCGTTTCATCGGTTTTGCGATAAGAACCAAATACAAAACGTGGCCTCTACGGCATATTATCCAGCTGCTAATGGTTTGGCGGAAGCTTTCAACAAAACATTATCAAGCTCCTAAAGAAGTTCGTCTCCTCGAACAAAAGAGATTGGAACAAGAAGCTGGAAGAATGTCTCTGGGCATACCGCACAACGGTCCGAGCACCGACAGGTTGTACCCCATTCTCACTAGTCTACGGGAGCGAAGCAGTTCTTCCCATCGAGATCCAGATTTCGTCACTCAGGATAGCCGTGGCTAATGAGCTGACTCAAGAAAAGAATGACCTGTTAAGGCTTCAAGAGCTAGAAGGATTAGACGAGAAACGCCTCCAAGCTCAACAGCGCATCGCGCTCTACCAAGCACGCATTTCCAGAGCTTTTAATCAAAAAGTAAAGGAAAAATTGTTCAAAGTCGGTGAGCTAGTCTTAGCCGTGAGAAGACCGATGATTCTTACTCACAGAAGTAAAGGCAAATTCCAGCCCAAATGGGAAGGCCCTTACGTGATCGAGACGACGTTCTCAAACGGCGCTTACAGGTTAGCCCAGCCTAATGGAGACCTGCTTATGGCTCCTATCAATGGCAAATTCCTGAAAAGGTACTATGCTTAACTTCCTCTGCTCAAGTGGGATGAAGGCAAGGATCTTATTCTGACAAAACTACTTCCAAAACAAGGCCAGTTGGATCATATTCTATCAGGTTGGTATGACCTCTGAATAAGTGTCCTTAAGCTAGTTTGCATACCTATCATGTTCATATTACCTCTGATAGTGTTTTATACAAATCTAGTTGGATCATATTCTGTTAGGTTCATCTTAGCCCTGAATAGGTGTACATTCAGCGAAACCCTACCGAGAGTATATCATGTTCATATTACCTCTGATATCACTTTCACCCAAACCTGTCATTTACATTCCGAAATGATGGGTCCACAAAGTCAGATAAGAGTCTTTATTTGTTCCCAAAAAAGAGCAAAAGTATATTAAAAGAGCAAAAGTACACTGAAAGGCAAAAAAAGGGTACATCATGGTGGGGGAGCGGTCATATCGCGAATCTGCTGCACCAGCGCAGCTATCCTCTCATTCCTGACACCCAAAGCATCAGCACGGGCCCGCTCCAGCAGTGCCTCATTGTCGCTCGAAAGGGACAGTTCGGCCCTCGCCCGACGAATACCCGTACAGGCAGCTTCCGCACGATCCATATCCAGTTGCGCTGTGCTCAGTCGACCGGTCACTACATCTAAACCTGCCAACGACTGAGAAGCCCACTCATCTGCCTGAGCAAGTTTCTTTCTCAACCTGCGAGCCCTCGCTACATTTCCTTCGTGCTCGGATTGGCACTTCGTTTGAAGGGCAAGGACCTCCTCCACGACGGCTTTTCTTTCATCCATCTCTTGCTGACGCGTTCGAAGGATTTCCTTTAGGCTTTCCATCCGTTTGGTAAGCCGTGCGACCATGAAGTCGTATCTGGTCTGGACTTCAGCTTCAAAGTTTCCCTGAGTTACCTGCAGATATTCGTTAATTGGTTGCTCGAGACCATTAACCATCACCTCCAGGGTATCAGCCAGCCCAGTGTTGTCGAAATTTCGGACCGCCTCTATCGAAAACCGAGAGGATTGCTTCAGACGCTCGAAGTCTAGACTTCCCTTCAACGCCATTGATATAAGCGTCTTCAAGGAAGCATAGAAGGTACCGGTATATTGCTCGGTCAGCGCAGCTAGATCCGATTGGGCGCCAGGAGTGGCCGCAGTATTGGCGAGTCCCCCTCCAAGAACGATCGTAGACGAGGTGGTCACGACCGTCGCCTCGACAGGTGGAGCGACCAAAGGAGATGCGGCAACGGCAGTCAAAGTAATCGGCGCACTCAAAGGAGGCAATGTCGCAACGACGGATTCGTCCTCCTCTTGGGTCTCTTCAACAGGCGAGCCGGCACCCAAGGATGTTTCCTCTTCTAAGTCAGGCACCTCCGTGCCGCCACCAGGACTTGAAACAGCGCCAAAAGACGCATGTACATCGCCCACCCCGAAGAGGTCTTCCCCTGAAAAGAAGACAAAGGGAAGTTAGTATCAACACAATATTAATCTTCCTAAAAAGAGAAGAGGCGTGAAGACGACGTTTACCCGTGACCGACGGCGTATATATCGCATCAGCAGCCTGTACAGCTAAATCATTTCTTAATGATGATAAGCGAGCTATCATACCTGGAGAAAGGGGTCTGACAACTAACGCTGGAATACGCTCCTCCAAGTTCTCGTCAAACTCCGACCGAGGCTCATCGGCTGGAACCTCGTTAGGCACGCTGATAGGCACGACAGGGGTCTCTCCCGATGCTGATAGAGGTGGGCGGAAGTTTATTATACTCATCCCCGGAGGCGACCGCGTTCTACTACCTGAAGCAGTAGCAGCGACAGCAGCCTCCAGCAAAGATTCTCCGGCACCACCTGCCCGAACTGTAGAAGGTCCCTCTCTAAAAGGCGAGGAACCTCCAATCAAAGAATCATCCCCGACATGGGGAGATACAGGCCTACGTCCCGAAGCCTCGATACCAGGAATCCGGAGAGGACGAGCGGCCACCTTCTTCCTCTTACGAGGAGAGGCCTCCTTGGGAGCAGAAGCCCTTCGCTTCCCCGAGACTACCAAGGCCCCTGCGGCCGGGGGTACTTCGCACCTCGGCACCGGCACCAGAGGCTCGTCCGGAGTAGTAGACTCCTCACCCTCGTCGGAAGAAACCGAGGGGACGTCAACTCTTCCCCCGGGCCCGGGAGAGGGCACCCTAAAACTTCTATGCACGTCAAAATCACGGTGGGAGGTATTGATTGCCACATAGAACTGGGCATAAGAGTGGAGGATGCGCAGCTCCATGGAGGTTGTGACGAACGGCACAATAAAGACTGCTCCGGTGCAACCCATGATAAAATATCGCCAGCCTCTGGCTCCGTCAATGAGTCCGCCCCTGGACCTGAAACTGGTGACAGCGTTGCCCACGAACAGCTGGTCGTACCCGAATTGCCTGGCAAACCGATTGGGCAAGTAGGGCTCAAAGAAGCAATGATCTTCGGTTCTGTACATCAGGTGGGAGGGTCTAATGCAGACCAACCAAGTGAAAGCTTCAGGAGAGAGATCGGTCTTCTCTCCACCTGAATCCTCAAGCCTGATCCCCAATTGATTGCGGTGTACAGGGGGAACGATGCAGAGGAGCTTCCAACCGTAGCCGTGGCCCAGCACCCACCGACAGTCCAAAACTGTGTTCACGTTCCAGGGAGAGTCCTTGTAGTGCAGCAAGAAACTACCCCCCGAACTACCGCCAGAGCCGGGAAACATCACCCGGGGTTGTGAAGAATTAACCATCCCATCAAATACAGGTATGGTAATTCTACCCAGGGAAAGCTTTCACGCCGAGTTTCATCGGCAAGCAGCCCATCAGTCATGGCTCTCAGGCCAGCCTTTATACGGCACACCATGGCAGGGAGCAAGCCCAGTCTTGCCCCGAACACCAGACGCACTGCAGGCCACAGGATGTTCCGATGGATGCGGTCCACAGACGCGATGCCGGGCACTACTACCCGACCCAGCCATATGGAGAGGAAGCCAGCTAGCTGAGCCTCCCTAGACAGAGGCCTACGACAGCGCCTCAAGTAACTGTAGGCCTTAGTGCCCACAGGATACTTGCCCACCCCATCCTTGAGAATCTGATCCGGAGCCTTGGCATCTTCTATAAGATCCTCGACGAACTGAGCCCTAAGCACGCCCAGACATTTCACAGGCTCGCCCTTACCCTTCGAAACTTTCTCCGGCTTGGCAGTCCTGGCCCGATGGAAGAAGAGGTAGGACGTCCACTTACTGGTGTGAGCCAAATCAGAAGGCTCATTATAAAAGGCGGTGCACACAAAGTACTGGCACATCAGCTCCTGGTACACTTCCACCACCCGAGGGTCCGCATCCCCCAGCTCCCGGTTGGTGGGAACAGACTCTTCGTATGGGGTATCCCCCATCGGCAGTCTAGAGATCACCGCCATCTCATGAAGGGCCAATCCCAACTCCCCCAGTGGAGTGGCAAAAGTTCCGGTGAGCGGAATATATCGCTCCATCAGTGCCAGAAACAGATTAGGGTTCGGAGGCAACCCGACACTGGTCGCACTCACAGCGGCATACAGCCCAATCCTCTCCAACTCAAACTGGAAATGCTTCAGGGCCCAGTCGACTAAACGAGCCCATCGAAGATTTGTCGGAGTAATCCACCCGTTGCATCGAGGGTTCACCTTGGGGTATACTCCCCCTCGCCCCATAAAAGCATTGCAAAAAGTCTGCAATTGGACCGGCTGGATCACCGAACTGTCTTCACTCGGGACACTGCCCGGGTACAGTCCTCTGAACAATGCCACAGGACCGGAGGGACGACTGGCAAACAACCCCTGGTCAGCTCCCTTCAGATGAAAGATCTTCCCCGGCTTGCCGTGAAGATCGGGAGTCAAAGTCCACGACATCTTCCTGGGATGTGTGGCATGGAAGAAAGCCGAGATGGGATAGTCCCTCGGCATTGTTGGCAGATACAGAACCGAACTCTCGACAGCAAAGACCCAGGGTTCTCTCTTGGGCTTCGTCTGGGACTGTTTGTCGATCATGTCCCCAAAAAGAAAAGCCGGCTTTATGTACTGCTCCCCGTCTACGTACGTCAGGGACTCTCCGTCAATCAGACTCAGCAGCGTCTGCTCGCCCTGAGCTGATATCAAAAAACCCCTTCCCTCGGGGTACTAGGGCCCGGAGATAGGAAAAGTCACGTGCGACAGATCCTCCAGATAGTTCGAGTGCAGCATTCCGGCAACGGAACCCATCACCTCGGCCAAAGGAGACGCTTGCAAATTAACTACAGATGCAAGAAAAACACGTCAGTTTCTGTACGAGACAATGCAAAATCTTGCAACATACGCCACAAGTCGACAGTCTGTGCTTTACGCCAAGACGGTGAAGACTTAATCTTTTACGCTGGAGTCTTCCTAAAAAGAAAAGAGGCGTAAAGACCGGCAGTATACACAAATTTGACAGTCGGTGCTTTATGCCAGGGCTGCCAAAATTTGAATTATTACGCCAAAATCCCGACAGTCAGAGCTTCTACGCTCAACTGCGAAAAAATAGAGTTTTTACGCTGACACATTAGAAATGTGGACGTAAAAGATGAAACGTCTCTGTGCATCATCTTCCTCATAGAGGCTATCAGTACAGGAGACGACCTAACGCAGTCACGTTCAACGTGTGCGAAGAATTTTTCGGTCCCCATTCGTCCCAAAAAGCTCTACCTTGCAGGCCGGGTGCACTGCTCGTCGGCGGACTACTTCGCTCAGACGGAAGTTCGCCTCGCCCGACCGAAGCCGCCCTCACTTCGGCAGAAGAACGAGAGGAGGAGGCGACCTTCTTTCCCTTAGAGGAGGAGGTTTGTTTCGAGGCCATTACTGGGAACTTTGAAGACTCGAGAAAGAAACAACAGAGGAAACTCGAAGACTCGAGAGCTTTTCTTCACAGGGAGGCAGATAAAAAAGTTCTCTCTGGAAAAACTTGGGATATATATAGAGTACAGATGGACTCCTCGAATCCTCAGACGGACTCCTCGAATCCTCGGATGAACTCCTCGAGACCCTAAACGAATCCGATATTTAATATTCGGTCATGATTGAGTGCCATGTCAGCCTATTACTCAAAGAAGGCGGACGGTCAGCAAATTCGAAAAGATTTCGCGCAAAGCAGATTCATGGTTTTCTACGCTAAGGAGCTTTTCTACGCTCGACAGCTACAGATCTACGGTTTCACGCTCGCAGGCTAATAAGTCTATGGTTGTACGCCCGGATGCCTCAGTGCTCAGTGGCTTTCATGCTCGAGAGGCTACAAACCTATGACTTCACGCTCAACAGCAGCAAATCTATGATCTAACGCTCGGTGGTGTTCAGTTTACGCTCGGAGGCAACAGATCCACGACTCCTACGCTCGGAAGATGTCTTGTTCCACAGGCTACAAATCCACGGTTCTACGCTAAGGCACTTTTCTACGCTCGACAGCTACAGATCTATGATTTCATGCTCGCAGGCTAATAAGTCTATGGTTGTACGCCCGGATGCCTCAGTGCTCAGTTGCTTTCATGCTCGAGAGGCTACAAACCTATGACTTCATGCTCAACAGCAACAAATCTATGATCTAACGCTCGGTGGTGTTCAGTTTACGCTCAGAGGCAACAGATCCACGGCTTTACGCTCGGAAGATTTCCTTTTCACAGGCTATAATCTACAGTTCTACGCTAAGGAGCTTTTCTACGCTCGACAGCTACGAATCTACGGCTTTACGTTCAAAAAGCTAATAAGTCTATGGTTGTACGCCCGGATGCCTCAGTGCTCAGTGGCTTTCATGCTCGAGAGGCTACAAACCTATGACTTCATGCTCAAGAAACACAAGCATATGATTCCACGCTCGGTGGCACTTAGTTTATGCTCAGAGGCTACGAACTTATGATTTCATGCTCTGACTTTACGCACATCTGAAGGATACGCCGGCCAGTACCGCACATCTGGGACAGTTATCAAAGTTGGTCAGCTGCGAGAGTTCACACAAAAGATACTCCGCCTTGGCCCCAAAATATCCCAAGTACCCGAAGAATACAGAGTTCAAACATTGAAAATTACTCTTTTTCGTGAGTCCCGTTCGAAGTTCATCCAGAATCCAGTCTGAATATTTTGTCTGCAAATTCAAGATGGCAACTCAGTTCTTGACAGCCATTTCTCGCCCTGTTCCAAGGGAGTTTCGAGAAATCATTCTTGAAGACGAAGTCTGAACAAAAATTCTGTTCATCAGAAGTAAAAGCAATAGTTCAGAAGCTCTACGCGGTTCCTCAGTCCTAGCAGCCGAACAGTTCTAAATGTTTAAGATGCTAAACAACATCCCATGCACTATTCGCTATGCGTAAAGGACAGGACAGGATCCAGCACTCTTTCTATACAGAGCCGCGTAAAGTATCAGACGTGTCGAAGCTACACATATTCAGACTTCACAGCAAAGTATGGCAAAAATGATCATGTGCGCAGAAGAAAGACGACTTTATTTAAGATTAAAATCATGATTACATATGAGGGAAATCTTGTCTACAAGGGTTTTTTCTCTATTTTTTCATGATTACATATGAGAGAAATCCCGTCCACAAAAGGACTCCCTCATCGTTGTCTGAAGATCGCCCAGAAGCTGTTCTGACAGGTTCTCGCTGGGCATCAATTCTTCATCCATCTTCTCCAGCAGTTCATCGGCTACCACAGCCATAAACAAAGAAGATGATAGAGGGCGGGAGGATACACAACTGAGCATAGACCCATCCTCCAACAGAAAGCAGAGTAACCCTGCTTTCCTGCGCCCAGCGCCATGGTAGATTGGGTTGAGGTATTAAAACCCAACTCAGTACCCGGGGACGGCTGTTATAGCTTGTCTGCTCTTGTCCAAGAGGGTATAACGGGAGAAGACACCACTTGCAAGCAGTGTGGTCAAATACGACCCTTCTCCTCTCGCCGGAAGAACCGCCATTCAAAGTTGCTGATTATCCCGAGCAAGGGAGGTTATGATATCCTTCCATGATTCATCGTTGCAGTGGACAGTTGCTCGAAGACGCCATCTTTTTTGGCTCCTTACATGCTGGGAGAACATGTTCTTCTTCTTCCTCAGGTTGGCCCGACGAACTCCGGCGATCATCTCTGCATGGCGAAAGAAGTGTGGGGAAAACAGGTGAACTCCTCAGCCTTTTTATAGACGAAAGAGGACACACCTACCCCAATAACTCCGCCATAAAGACAGCCCTGAAAGAGTGCGCCAAGCTTGACCGTTTCAGGCTCCAGTCAGAAGCGTTTTTTAAGTTACGAGGGACGTTTCATGCTTCGTTCAAAGCGTTTCAAATTTCGAGGAATTTAAAAGCTTCGAAGGGGGTCCTGTGGAAGCATGAAAAATATGCTGGATGGCCATACGCAGCACAATGATGCACAGCAGCGTAAGAGGATGACCTCGGAAGCCTTCAACATGCAACAGAGCTTTTTCTCGCTGAGAGCAGCGTAAAAACATGAGCTCAAGGACTATCCGCGTAGCACGGCGTGTCCAAGACTGCTTCAGCGTAAGAAGGATGATCTCGCCTCTATGGCGTAAAACTCCTCCGCTCTCCATGCAGCATTCAAAGCGTACGAGGAACGCTTCGTCTTCTTTGAAATGAACCTGTCAGATCATGCAGTGAACCTGACGGTCTGACTCCTGACAAAAGGAACTGCACAGTTACCCAGGCGACGGCAGGCCCTCGAGCCACGCCTCTGCATTCAATGCGCCGAATACTGACAGACGCCCAGGGCGCGTCTCTGCGTTCGATGAAGGGTGGCAGGCCTCCAAAACACGCCTTCGTATTTAATGCACAGGATAAGGGCGGATCTCAGCATTTAATGCGAGATTTAATTAAAATATCACCGAACCGTCATTTAGTGACTTCCCCGTTGCGTAAACGGCTTCTACGCATACAAAGGGGTAAGATACCTTGTTTTACACAGGCAGATGTGAGCCGCTTACGCTCCACAGAAGACAGGCAGACCGCCAAGTTATCAGCTTCCCCTTGTACAGGGTTCGAGGCGCGTATCGCCATTTAATGCGAAGAATGATGGCAAATCTTCAGGATAGCAGATCTTCGAAAGCACGCCACCGCATTCAATGCACAGGATGAGGGCAAATCTCGACATTTAATGCGAAGTATTTGATTATATCCCCACTCGGCTTCTGCACCCACTCGGCTTCTATGCCTCTCCGGCTTCTACGCCTCTTCGGCTTCTACGCCTCTCCGGCCTCTACGACCACTTGGCTTCTATGCCTATTTCGACTTCTACGCCCATTCGGCTTCTATGCCTACTTGGCTTCTACGCCAAGGTGACAGTTGTTGGCTTCTATGCCAAACCTTTCTACACGAGGGATACCTACCTACGTGGCTTCTACGCCGTGATCTTCGCAGCCGTTATACGCATCGTCCCTTAAGTTGGACACGCGTTACACGCTCATTCAAAAGGTCATCTATACGCAGGAACGGTTACTTTAACCATCGTGTAAAAGGGTCCACTACTCGGTTTTCTATGCCGACAGAGTGGTCACTGTCACCAAAGTTCTATAAATAGAGACCCCTATCAACAGGGGTCCAAGGTCGAAGAAAAATTATCGTCCAAGAGGTCAAAAAGAACCCGAACAAAGAAGAAAAGGGAGAGAGAGAGAAGAATCCAGAGCGCAGGAAAGGAGTAGCGATCGACGACTTTGGCGTCGGACATCCACTCTCTTCAGCAACCTTCGAAGCTGTTCACCGTCTTCCACGGTACTTCTTCACTATCGTGTGGTCCAAGGGCTAAAGTGGTCGACCGCAGACCAGACACCTATAGCAATCTTTACCCAGATTAAATAAATTGTACTAGACATCCTAGCATAGGATCACTTGTACTTTCTGTTTGTGAAACAAGAGAAACGGGTTTCGTATAAAGCCTCGTCTTACATTCTATCTGTAAATCTCTTCTCGTTTTAAATCCAACGCAAACACATAGTATCGTATAGTCTTTTGACCTATTATTGAAGCGTGAATGAACAACATTAACTGTATGCTAGCTTAGGACGAAAGTGTTTTTTTTCAGACTGTAGAACTTAGAGGCTATACCCCTACTTTGTCGACTATCGACTTAGACAAGGAATTAGTATGACAACTGTAGAGATTACAGAGTCTTATCTTTTTATGAACTTGAATTGTTATGTAAATTCTTTCATCATAATCTAGCGTATTTATGTTTGCTGTACTACCTTAACTTATGCTGCTATTATAGCCTAGTTTTTGCAAGCTTATTCTTTTATCGAGCTTGTTCATGGCATATGTATTATTGGGTGCACACAATGATACAATTGCCTAATCAGAATCGGTGTATTAAGGTCTAGCTAACCTTAGTGCGCTTGGTTCGCTCTTCGCATGACTACTTTACGTGGATTGAGATATATGGTAGTAGACGGATATACTTGCCCCTAGACATGTCTGATATATCGTATCTGTTACATGACTGTACTGATACGAGCATATAAATAGGAAATTACCAAAAATAGGATTTCAATCCACAACTGTCCTGACAACCCTCTTTTCGAATTCTTTAATATCTTTGAGCCTCGTACTTGTATTCTATCACCTTCACCTTAAATTATTTTTATTATTGCTCTCCGTCTTCCCCTATTTCGGAATGACGAAACCTCGTGCTGGTATAAGTTGACACTGATAGTACTAAATATACCCCATAGAGCTAATCACATGACTTAGTAACTCTCTTTTATAATTGATTAAGGGCATATCATAGGTGATATATTTGGTGTTAAAACTTTGAGGATTGAATAACATGACTAAATAATTGAGGAATAGTTTTCCTAGATGTATAGCCTTAGGTGATAGATGGATAAATTTTAAGTTCGGTAGATTGTGAACCACTCACCCAAAATTAGACCTACTTGGCTTAGATAGTGAGCCTAAGGCTAGATTGAATCCAGTTAGAAATAGAACACGGTATTTTTGTTTAATTTTGCAATATTGTATCACTTAGCGCACATTACCGTGCTCCGATAATTGGAACACTACACTAGCCACTGCCTTCCTACAAATTCCACACCCTTATCCTAGACGTGCCCATCATTCAATTCTCATCTTTGTACAATTTTCCAATTATTGGGCGTTTTTATGCAAAAGAGCATTTAGGTGTCCACACCATTGGACATGACACATGAAGAAACCTATTTTTCGCTCATATGGATTTTTCCATGATTTTTGGGATGTGCAACGCGCAACATCGCCCACCCCTTTAAACTTAGCCTTACATTTTAAACAATGTAAATCTTATACCACCCTTGACTTTCTACCCCGGCTTAGTTTTAATTTCGAGGATAAAATTTTTATAAGTTGGGTAGAATGTAAAACCCCTATTCCTAGAAATCGTATATACCTTCTTTTAATTATTAATTATTAATTTAATTTTAGTAATTAGTGGCTAATTAGGAGAAATAGATTTTTAATAATTTTTATTTTAGGTGTTGGGGCACTTAGAGGATTTATGGGACCATTAGGAATTTTTCGGAATTTATTTCATGTAGGAGACCCCTTGAGCAGTTGCTAGCTTAATAGTGTGCATTATTCTAATATGGAATTTTTTTATGAGTATATATATAAATATATATATATATATAAAAATATATATATGCATATATATATTTAATAAGAAAAGAAAAGATTAAGAAATAAAAAAAGAAATAAAAAAACAAAAAACAAATATAAACTATTAAATATATACTAATAACCATTCTAACAAAACTTTAGCAAACAAACCATTCCCACAATAGCAACCATCCGCTCAAAAGTTGCTGTGAGCAACCGCCCATTTTGCTAATGAGCCCAGCAACTTTTGTGAGAACCAAAACCCGCACCCCCCCTTAGCACTTGGCCGCGAGCAAATCCCCAACCCTTCCCCTTTCCTATATATATATATATATATATATATATATATATATATATATATATTCCTCTAAAACCCTAACCTAATCATCCAGACCCTCCTCTTCCCATCTAGACCTAGAGAGCGCCTCCACCGCAGCCGGAGAACCCCGCCAGGCCGTCCAAACAAATCTCGACGACCGCGATCCCGCGCACTGCAGATTCCCACAGCGAGGTACCTGCGTTCCGGAGTTGTTTTCCGTCGACTCGCTCAACCAAACGCCACCCCGTCTTCACCGGTATACTCACCTCTTAACCCTCTTCCATATCTGTGTGTTAGTAGACCTCAAACAACGTGTACCCATAGGCGAAAATAGCGCCAAAGTTGGCACAAACAGACCAAATTCTGGGATCGCAGAAAACTGCGGAGACCACCCATGTTGCCGAGTTCGTATCTCCCACCACAGAGATCCGAATTTGATGATTCTTTTTGGTATGTATAGATCACTTGACCTAGTTTAATTTCTGTTAAATAACCCTAGATTATTAACTGATGTAGACAGAATTAAATTTGTCGCAAAACTCCGCGAACCCACTTTTTTCAGATTTCCAAAAGTTGTGAAAAGGAGCGCGCCCCGCCAAACGGGACCGCCCCGCCAAATGGGACCTCCCCGCCGTGTACCAAGTGTAACAAACGGTGCACGCTGCGTAACCGAAAACATAAAAATGTGTGGAAACTGATTCGGACGCGTGTGCGCGCCGGAATCAGCCCGTATCCGCGGACACATTCCTTGTCGCAACTTTTGTGGAAGTCGCGCGCATTTTCTTAACGCACGTCAGATTGCGACGAAACTTACGCCACTGGACTCGTGGTAACGCGCTGGTCCTATGACCCAATTTTCACGTATTTCTGAGACAGTTGACCAAGTCGCCAATTGGCGGATCCCATAGTTGACTTTTTGGACGAAATTGTGTTCGGCTCATCGAAATCCATATTTGGACATACCATTGGGTTCATATTGACATCTAGATTTTGTTTGACATATAATTTATCCCATTTAGAGACTGTTACCCTTGGCACGCTTTTCGGTGCAAAGTGGGCCACACGTGGACCTCACTTTTATTCGAAATTACCGTTTTGCCCATGTGTCCAAATTGGACGAAAGGGAAGTGCTTTTTAGCTATTTGCTTATTCTGGGAACGTTGGTGATATTTATTTCAGTATCCGGAGATGTTCATTCTGAGGCCGTAGCTTCTGACTTTTGGTGTGGACATCGCGACATTACATTTTTGCAGCTTTCTTGCCAGGCAAGATACCTTGCCAAATTGTTTACAGTATTTTGTATGCTTAGTATATTCCTGTATATTTATTGCATTTCTGTTTATTTATTGCATGTGTAGTTCCTTTCAGTCATTACTATATATTAGATATGTTGACACCCACATGACACTTAGTATCATCGAGGACAATCATTAGGCGTATGGGCTTTTAACCACTCTGGTAAACCATAGTAACTAGCACGCACTATGGTGGTCGTGTCCGATGGTCGCTACCCCCAATGTTTTTTGATTGATGGAGTCCGAGGGTCGCTACCCCAGAGGTATGTCGGCTGATGATGTCCACTGACGAGCGCATGAGTTGTGAGGATTAGATCGAGTAGCCTACCCTTGCCCATACGTCGAAAAGTTGTCCTCATTTGCATTTATATAGATTGTCTTGTACAGCGGACTTATCTATTTTTAAACATTATGCATGTTCACTATATTCAAATTGGCATGCTTCTATGTATCTTGTTACGTTCCTCTGAGGACCTGGTCCCTTTCCAGGTGTATCTGTTCTTGAGTATTTGCAGGAGCGCAGATTTGGATAGTTATATATGTTTCGAGGATGTCTTCTCTCTGAGCCCCATGATTGATAGCTGGTATTCTTATATTATGATTGTTGTGTTGTACTTTTCCATTCGAGTTGGTAGTGAATTTGTTTCCATCCAACTATCATCTTTAGATACTTCTTATATTGAGATCTAGTTTCATAGATACTGTTTATTTATTTATATTTGATTTTCGTGGATGAGATTTAGATTGTACCCTGTGACTTGTGATACACTTTATACCACTTGTGGATTGATATTCATATTACAGCGTACGTGTGGATTTTGGTTTCCATATATTGGAGTTGCCATATCCATACGGCTGGCATGCTTACGTGTCCTAGTCCTACGTATTTTTGGGACTAGGGCGTGACATGTTTTTGTGGTGGCCCATGCAGGTCGAGAGCATATTGTCTCGGTTACGTTATTGTACCGAACAAGCCTGCACTTAGGAATAGAGTATAGGATCTCATCCACAATTTACTATGATTCGCTCTCCTTCAAATCCATTCCATTTGAATAATTTGCATCCTGCTTGATTCATGTGCTTCCCTATTAGTTTCTTGAGTATAGCCTCTCCTAGAATATATAAGTCCCTGTTGTTAGATGATAAGTAAGGTAATCTTCCTATTAAGAGTACCACTAGAGTGTTGACACCCCACTAAGTTTAGAATATCTAGTGAACCCTAGAATTCCTTATCTATAGATTGGTATACCATTACCCCTTGATGTATTATGAAGACTTGAGAGTAGTATAGACACTACTAGAGTTAATTAGAAGTTTACCATAATGTTTGACCATAGTATTGAGGAACTAATAGGAAACCAAAATTTAAAATTAGGACTGAACCTAACCTTCATAGTTAGATAAGTATTGGAGAACTATAAACTTAGATCATTGTCTTATCAGTAGTAGACAGTACCTTAGGAAGCCAAGAGCAATGAATATAACATTTCTCTTGATCATAACTCGAACATAGCAACTAGCATACCATTCCTCCTTAGAAAACCACGATGCTATCTAGAGCCCCTATTTTAATTTCATATATTGTTCTTCTGCGACCTTAGCGTTCGCTAATTGTGCGATGACTAAATTTTGTTCTTCTACTCTTCATCTTTCAACTCGTGCGATCTGACACTTCTGATTATAGCCCAAGTAATTTTATTCTATGTTAGAATATATAGCTTGCTAGGATTTTGGTTGTTACTCTTGAATTTTGAATTATGTGATTGGTAATTAGAACTTGACAATTTAAGTTATTCTTGTAGATTGTAACCTGATGATTATCCCTTAATTTTCAAATTGAGTAACATATACCCTCACCTCGATACGAGTTAAATCCCTTTCCCCTTAACGGCTAGTAACTCTTCTATTCTTACTATTGACACTTGCTCTATGAGCGCTATGATTAAGACTTAGGACGACCATGACCTATGTAATGAAAGAGGATATCCTAATAAGTACCAAGACCCCCTTCTCGTAGACCTTAACAGGAGTTCTACGGTATCCTTAAGACAATTACGGTATTAGTTTATTGTTATAAGTTGGGTAGTAGACCTCACAACATAGTATCGCATAGTCTTTTGACCTATTATTGAAGCGTGAATGAACAACATTAACTGTATGCTAGCTTAGGACGATAGTATTTTTTTTTCAGACTGTAGAACTTAGAGGCTATACCCCTACTTTGTCGACTATCGACTTAGACAAGGAATTAGTATGAAAACTGTAGAGATTATAGAGTCTTATCTTTTTGTGAACTTGAATTGTTATGTACCTTCTTTCATCATAATCCAGCGTATTTATGTTTGTTGTACTACCTTGACTTATGCTGCTATTATAGCCTAGTTTTTGCAAGATTATTCTTTTATCGAGCTTGTTCATGGCATATGTATTATTGGGTGCACACAATGATACAATTGCCTAATCAGAATCGATGTATTATGGTCTAGCTAACCTTAGTGCGCTTGGTTCGCTCTTCGCATGACTACTTTACGTGGATTGAGATATATGGTAGTAGACGGATATACTTGCTCCTAGACATGTCTGATATATCGTATCTGTTACATGACTGTACTGATATGAGCATATAAATAGGAAATTACCAAAAATAGGATTTCAATCCACAACTGTCCTGACAACCCTCTTTTCGAATTCTTTAATCTCTTTGAGCCTCGTACTTGTATTCTATCACCTTCACCTTGAATTATTTTTATTATTGCTCTCCGTCTTCCCCTATTTCGAAAAGACGAAACCTCGTGCTGGTATAAGTTGACACTGATAGTACTAGATATACCCCCATAGAGCTAATCACATGACTTAGTAACTCTCTTTTATAATTGATTAAGGGCATATCATAGGTGATATGTTTGGTGTTAAAACTTTGAGGATTGAATAACATGACTAAATAATTGAGGAATAATTTTCCTAGATGTATAGCCTTAGGTGATAGATGGATAAATGTTAAGTTCGATAGATTGTGAACCCCTCACCCAAAATTAGACCTACTTAGCTTAGATAGTGAGCCTAAGGCTAGATTGAATCCAGTTAGAAATAGAACACGGTATTTTTATTTAATTTTGCAATATTGTATCACTTAGCGTACCTTACCGTGCTCCGATAATTGGAACACTACACTAGCCACTGCCTTCCTACAAATTCCACACCCTTATCCTAGACGTGCCCATCATCCAATTCTCATCTTTGTACAGTTTTCCAATTATTAGGCGCTTTTATGCAAAAGAGCATTTAGATATCCACAACATTGGACATGACACATGAAGAAACCTATTTTTTGCTCATGTGGCTTTTCCCATAATTTTTGGGATGTGCAACGCGCAACATCGCCCACCCCTTTAAACTTAGCCTTACATTTTAAACAATGCAAATCTTATACCACCCTTGACTTTCTACCACGGCTTAGTTTTAATTTCGAGGACGAAATTTTTATAAGTTGGGTAGAATGTAAAACCCTATTCCTAGAAATCGTATATACCTTCTTTTAATTATTAATTATTAATTTAATTTTAGTAATTAGTGGCTAATTAGGAGAAATAGATTTTTAATAATTTTTATTTTAGGTGTTGGGGCACTTAGAGGATTTATGGGACCATTAGGAATTTTTCGGAATTTATTTCATGTAGGAGACCCCTTGAGCAGTTGCTAGCTTAATAGTGTGCATTATTCTAATATGGAATTTTTCTATGAGTATATATATATAAATATATATATACAAATATATATATATATGCATATATATATTTAATAAGAAAAGAAAAGATTAAGAAAAAAAAAATAATAATATAAACTATTAAATATATACTAATAACCATTCTAATATATACTAATATGGGCCCACTTTGCACCGAAAAACGTGTCCGGGTCAACGGTCTCCAAATTCACCAAACTTAGTGTCAACAGGTCAGGAACGCTGATACGAACCCAACGGAACTTTCAGATTTGAATTCCGATGAGCCGATCACGAAATCGCCCGTCGAGCGGGGCCTATGGGGCCCACGACACGCGATTTCGTCAACGTTCTCAGAATCGAACCAAACTTGACCCACAGGACCAGCGTATCGCTACGAGTCCGATGGCGCAAGTTTCGTCTTGATCCGACGTGTGTGCACGAAGTTAGGGTGAATTACAGAAAGGGCGGATACGGGGCGATGTCCGCGGATACGCGTTGATTCCGGTGTGCACGCACACCCGAATCAGCTTCCGCGAAAACTCACACGTCCGTATCGACGAGGCGCACGTATCTGTGAAGACCATGCGCGACCAAGTCATTCCGTTTGGCGGGGCGCACTCAGTTCCGGGGTGAAATAGGGTCTGGTTTTTCCTGTTTTTGGATCATGGTGTGCGATCACCACAGGACGTGATGCCCCGAGCGGTTTGTCCGGGCACCGAGAGGGTCATACAGGCTTCGTGTAGAAATTTACAGAATCGAAAACAGAGGTCTGAGGTGCAAGTTACGAGTACCTGAAGGGGACCCGAGAAACCGAGTTTTGAACTGTGTCCGACACGCGAGTTCGTGTCCCGCTGTGTCCGGCCTAGGGCTGGGCTGTGTTCGTGCACTGCCGCCGTGTCCGAGTCAGGGCGCTACTGTGTCCGGGTCAGGGGTCAACATCGGAGCTGGCCGAGGTCGGCGGAGGCTCGACGAGGGGCTGGGCGGTGGCCGCGGCTCCGGGTGGAGGGGAGAATAGGAGCAGAGGAGGAGGAGGGTGGTGCTGGACGGTGCTGGCCGCTGGAGACGGTGGCCTGGACGGCGGGTCCAGGAGGAGGGGAGCTGGGCGGCTCACGGCGAGGTCGACTGAAGTCGGGCGGTGGCGCACGGCGGTCTAGGGTTCCGGCGAGGTAAGGGAAAGGTGAGGGAGGAGAGAACGAGGAAGAGAGGAAAATAAATAGGGGAGGCGCTGGCCGTGGTCAGGGCGACGTGGGCGAGGGTTTCGGAGGGGGAGGCGGTCGTGGCAGCCGATAATCGCGGTGGGCGGCGCGTTTTCCGGCGGGCGGAGCGTGGGACGCGGGCAGCGAAGGGGATCGTGGGTTGGGGGAAAGAGAAGCGGGTCGGGTCGGGCGGCGGGCTCCGGGTGAGCGGACCCGCCCGACCCGCTAAGCCAAGGGGCCTGGGTTCTTAACGGGCTCGGCCCACTGGGCCGGCCGGCCCAACTAAAAACAGAAAAAATAATAAAAAAAATAATAATAAACAGTAATTAATTAATTTAATTTAGAAAATAGTTTTTAGGCTTTTAAAAATAGGTCAGGGGTCCGATAAATTTCAGAAAAATTGCCCTAAGTCCAGTTTCTCATTTTACACCCAAAAATATTATTTTCATAATATTTTAATACTGTTTAATATCAATTAAAAATCATTGAATAATTAAAACCCTGTTTTTAAATTACAGAAAATTCCAGAAAAATCTGAAAAATCCAGTTTTGAAAAAATTTGAAAAATCAGGGGGTTTACACATAAGCCGCCTACTGCTCGTTCACCTGTATTGTACGAACAACTCGATCAATATCTCTTCCTCTTTTTTCAATCTCGGAATTTAAGTGCAGTCAATGAAAGAAAATAATAAAATCTATCGAAACCGTTCAAGAAAAACAAGCAAATTCGAAAACCAACTCAAAGCACAAAAGTAACAAGCGATAGCAAAATCTGAGGCAACAAAAGATACAGCGGAGAGGTCCCTCCTGACTCTGTCGCTAAGTCAATCCTGGGGGCACAGTCCACTAAATATGAGAATCGATTCCGAAGAAGCAAATCCATAACAAGGACGAGTTCTTGTTTCAATCTATCCCGATCAAATGATACCGTCTTGTATTTCTTAGCCACACTCCTCGAATAGGAGGAACGGGGCACCACAACGGGGCACTACAATAATCAAGACCCCAAATAATGAGAAGTTAGCAGTCATAAAGCTATAATTATCAGATCTTGCCCGAGATTCGAGGGAAGCACAATAAATGATGCTTCTGAAGCCCATTGACTGGCAGAAATTCAAGGAGCGCTAAGTATTTCCACACCACCGCCAATTTCTAGCTTCAATAGCAGTTTATCAACCTCCGCCAGAACACAAGATCGGTCGACTAGTATGCAGCCGAGTTTTTCCTACTTAGCCGGTTTGCTCCCCATAAGATAACTTCCGAGGAGGATCGAGCTAAAAAATTTGAGCAAGGATTATATCTTGATCGTCAGCAGTTTATGGTGGACCATAATTATACTACCTACGATGTAGTACTCAGGGCAGTTAGGTCCCAAGAACTCGCCGGTCAGAGATTAGTAGCAAGGATCAAAGGCGAGAAGAGGTCACACTAATCCATGAGAGGCATCATTATTCAGTCATCACCTCCAGTATCAGCAGTCAGAACTCCTCGCCTGCCAACACCTCTAGCCTCCACAGTAATATCAGTATAATCCATGAGGCAGTCAGCATCAACAGGATACAGCCACTATGGCAAGCCAGGGCACACCAAAGATCAATGTAGGAGGGCCAACGCCAGTGTCTCATATATGGGGCATCTGACCATATGATTAGTTTATGTCCGCTTCTATACCCAGAGGCTTCTTTAGTCAGAATCTATGTGCTGTGCTTTTATAAATATAACAATTAAATGGTAGTTTATTATAAATTACTTTTTACAAATATAATAATTAAATAGTAGTTTATTATAAATTGAAGAGGTTATAAATAGATATATTTTGAGTCCAACACTTGCTGTGTTATGTTTTTGTTTTAAATAACTTCTATAAAATGCCATGTAGACCTAATAGTTGAACATATGAGGAGATAAATAATTCACAAAGGTAGGAGACAATAGAAACATGTGTTGTGTGCTGATCACACAACAAATTAAGATATATGATATGATATGGTGGTGATGGTGGAGGGGAACATTCCTATGGCCACTAAACATAATAATGTGATCACATATTGACTGTATATCTAGCTACAGACAATAGTGTTGAGTGGGTTGGGGTTCCCAACCTATGTAAAAAATACTCCAGAGTAGGATTGAGTATTTCTCTATATAATAGGAATATGTCAATTTATTTGGATTGGATATTCCTAAATATAATAGGAATATCTCTGTGGATTTGGATTGGATATTCCTACATATAATAGGTGTTGGAGTGGGTTGGGGTTCCCAACCTATGTAAAAATACTCTAGAGTAGGATTGAGTATTTCTACATATAATAAGAATATGTCAATTTATTTGGATTGGATATTCCTAAATATAATATAAATATCTCAATGGATTTGGATTGGATATTCCTACATATAATAGAAATATGTCAATAAATTTGGATTTGTATTGGATATTCCTATCTATAATAGGAATGCTAGTTGAAAGTTTGAGGCTATATATAGGTGTCTCCTGGCCCTAAAATATCACTCACTCTCTCTAAAAAAATATAGCAACAAGGAAAAAAAGGAGGCAAGAGTGCCATTGCAACATTGGAGAGAAGAAAGAATGATTGGAGGCCGTTTCGAAGAAGAAGATCAGTTTCAGATTTTTTTGTTGTCTTTCTTCTTCGTGGTTATAATCTATTTTTTGTTCCAAAAGAGTTATGGTGATCCGTTTGGATCGGTGAGAATTTTGTAAGGAGTCGATGTATTTCTTATTCCATTAGTGGAGACTTTTCAAGGTTGAACTCCGATCGTCCCATGTTTTCTCCCGCAAGGATTTTTTACGTCAAAAATTTTTGTGTCTGCGATTTGTGTTTGGCATTTTTGGTTTATGCGTTTTACTTGATTCTCTCGCATGTACTCTCTGGTTTTGGAAACGATTTACGCACTTTTGTTCCCAACAAAGTTGTATTAGAGCTAGGTTCGAGAATTTCAGAAGGGTGTCAGGAGTTGACAGGCAAACCAGGGAGGAGAGATGGACGCAAAGCTGGTACGCATGGTAAACCTGAATGGTACCAAATATTACTACTAGAGGAGTAAGATGAAGGATTTGTTATTTGTCAAGAAGTTGCATCTGCCGGTATTTGCTTCCAAGTGGTCCAGTGACAAATCCGAAGAGGACTAGAATTTTGAGCATATACAGGTGTGTGGGTACATCAGGTAGTTCATTGACGAAAATATGTACAACCACGTTGCCAGTATTGAGCACACGAGAACACTATAGGATAAGCTAGAATCTTTGTATGCTAAGAAGACCGGGATAAATAAATTATTCCTGATCCAGATAATGATGGGTCCGCGATACAAAGATGTAGTGTCTATTACGGATCACTTGAGTGAGTTCCAGGGCGTGGTTTACCATCTATCCTCGATGGAAGTCAAGTTCGACAATGAGGTTCAGGAACTATGGCTGCTGTGTACATTGCCAAACTCGTGGGAGACCGTACGAGTGTCTATGATAGCTTCTGCTCTGGAAGATGTGGTCAGTTTGGAGTTTGCCAAGAGTGAGGTACTGAATGAAGAGATGTTCTCAGGAAACTTCATCCAGATCCAACTCAGAGGCGCTTGTTTCAGAGAGCCGCGGAAGGGGTAAAAGTAGGGGTCCAGGCAGTGGTAAAGACAAAAGCAGGAGAAGGTCCAAGGGTCGGTACGAGGACTTAGAGTGTTACCATTGTGGTAAGAAGGGCCACATCAAGCGAAACAATTTTACTTAGAAGAGAGAGAAGAAGGGCGACAAGGGGAAGAAAAGCGAAAATACTACAACGACGGCCTCAACACATGGAGGCGACGTGATCATTGTAGGTGATGAGGTAATTATGAACCTCGCCTTCGATGATAATTCTTGGCTGGTGGATTCAGGTGCTTTAGCGAACGTATCTCACAACATAGCACTATTTGCTACATGCACAACAGGCGACTATAGAGTATTGAAGAGGGGCAATAGAGATGTGTCGAAGGCAGTTGCCATTGGAGATGTGCATTTGAGGACAAAGACATGTGCAGTTCTTGTTCTCAAATATGTCCGTTTTATCCCTGATATCCGTTTCAACCTGGTGTCGGTTGGAAGGTTGGATGACGAGGGTTTCTTCAGTCTCTTCGGGAACAATCAGTGAAAGCTTTCCAGAGGTTCGATGGTGATTGCCAGAGGAAGCAAAAGGTCTGGACTCTACTATATGGAAGGGAATGCACAGGGGGAACAGAAGGTTAACGCAGCTACTGATGCGTCTACTGAGTTATGGCACATGCGGCTCAGCCATATCAACGAGAAGGGGATGAGCTACTTGGTGAACAAGAAGGTGATTCCAGGGCTAAAGTCTACAAAGTTGGAGAAGTGCATGCACTATTTGGCGGAAAAGCAAAATAGGGTATCTTTTCAAAGTCACCCGAGTTCAAGGAAGGCGGCGTTGCTCGAGTTGATTCACTCGGATGTCTGTGGTCCTATGAAGGTAAAATCTATTGGTGGTACTTCTTATTTTATAACATTTATTGATGATTGTTCCAGGAAGGTTTGGGTCTATACCTTAAAGGCCAAGGATCAGGTGCTGCCCACTTTCAAGGAGTTTCAGGCCTCTATTGAAAATAAGACGGACAAGAAGTTGCTTTGTGTTAGGTCGGACAATGGCGGCGAGTATATCGGTCCTTTTGATACTTATTACAGAGAGCAAGGGATACGACACCAGAAGACTCCACCGAAGACACCGCAGCTCAACGGTGTAGCGGAGCGGATGAACAGGACGCTAATGGAGAGGGTACGGTATTTACTGTCAGAAGCAAACTTGCCAGGAAGCTATTGAGGTAAGGCACTTTACACAACTGCTTATGTTATTAATTTATCTCCTAGTGCTCCTTTACAGGATGATGTGCCTGACAAAGTATGGTACGACAAAGAGCCGTCATACAATCACCTGCGAGTGTTTGGTTGTAAGGCCTTCGTGCATGTATCAAAGGACGAGAGATCCAAACTTGAGCCAAAGATAAGGCGGTGCGTCTTTGTCGGCTACGGTCGGGATGAGTTTGGCTATAGCCTCTACGATCCAGTGGAAAGAAAGCTCTAAAGAAGCAGGGATGTGGTATTCGTCGAGGATCAGACCATGACCAACACTCATGATTCCGAGATACCTTCTAAGGCTAAGAAATTGCTTGAGTTAGAGTCATTTTACTTCAAGTAGTTTCCAGAGGACATCGTAGAGGATCCAGTAATGGGGGAGCCAGTACATGGAGTTGCTCCCAACCTTGATCATCAGCTTGCTGATGGTGGTCAGGGTGACCCTCAGGAGGATGAGCATACCTAGGAGGCAGTTCCTGGAGGGGGGAGGCTGTAGATATACCGCCAGCAACAATGGTTCCGTTGAGAAGGAGCGATAGAGAGCATCGACCATCTATGAGATACTCACCGGGTGAGTATGTGCTATTGACTAACGGGGAAGAATCCGAAACTTTCTTAGAGGCTGTGGAAGACGAACACATACATGAGTGAATGAAGGCCATGCAGGATAAGATGAGTTCCTTGGAGGCCAACTCTACTTATGATCCGGTGCAGTTGCCAAAGGACAAGAAGGCTTTGAAGAATTGATGGATGTTCAGAGTGAAGCAGACAGATGATGCTACTCGCCCTCAATACAAAGCGAGGCTTGTAGTTAAAGGCTACGGTCAGCGAAAATACATAGATTATGATGAGATCTTTTTGCCAGTCGTCAAGCAGTCATCTATACGGGTGGTTCTAGCATTGGCAGCCAGTTTTGACTTGGAGGTTGAGCAAATGGACATAAAGATAATATTCCTCCACGTAATCTTGAGGAGGAGTTGTACATGGACCAAACAGAGAGATTATGTAAGAAGAGCAAGTCACATTTGGTTTGCCGGTTGAGAAAAAGATTGTATGGTCTGAAACAGGCTTTGAGGCAGTGGTACAGAAAGTTTTAGTCATTTATGGAGGAGCATGGATATGCACGGACGACGTCGAATCATTGTGTTTTTGTGAGGTACTTTGTCGAGGATAATTTCATAATTTTGTTGCTTTATGTTGATGACATATCGTTGATGGGTCGGAATGCCACCAGGATAGCAGAGTTAAAGCGCCAACTGGGAGCGGCCTTCTCTATGAAGGATTTGGGTGCAGCGAAGACTATTCTTGGGATGGAGATCAGCCGAGAGAGAGAGAGAGAGTCCAAGCTACTACACTTATCCTAAAAGAAATACATTCACCGGGTACTTTATCGTTTTAGGATGGACGGGTCAAAGAAAGTGAGTAATCCTCTTACGGCTCACTTTAAGTTCACTGAGGAATAATGTCCACCTACCGAGGATGAGAAGGAAGATATGGAGCGAGTTCCATATACCTCAGTCGTGGGGAGTCTTATGTATGCTTAGTATGTACGAGGCTAGACATTGCTCATGCAGTCGGCACAGTTAGCATGTACACTTCCAATCTTGGAAGGGTACATTGGAGTGGGTGTAGTGCCCCGCTCCGCGTAGGCGCTATGTACAAGTGATATCGCCTTGGTTGCTCAAACGAAAGTCTTCTCGGAGAGTTTCCGACCGATTAATTAATGTGAGTGGGCAGAACTGCATTCTCTGATTCTCGCATGCCTTAATAATAAATCTGAGTTTTTGAATGCTTGTTTCAAAGAAGAGTTGCATGTCTTGCGGGCATTGTACCAGGTACTCACATCATTTCTACCGGCATTATGATTATTTCATATTGATTATTCATCTGCTGTTGTAGCCTAGTTTTTGTAGACTTATCTTTTCTCGAGTCTATTCGAGTTTGTGTGTTATTGGGCGGCCGACTCTAGCACATATAGCTCTTTCTTGTATACTGCTGTACATTGTGGATTGAGACATAGAGGTTTATATTTATGGGATATCTAGTTAGTGCCCTTTATATTTTACAGATTATACGTATTCGAGTCAGACCAGAGTCTGGTCGAATGCGTAGCTGGTGTGTCACGTATTCTTGGTCCTACGTATTTTGGGACTGGGGCATGACATATTTTGTGGTGGCCCATGCAGGTCAGATTTAAATCGTCTTGGTCACCTGACTGTGCCAAGCGAGCCTGCAAATTAGGAATAGATATTATGATTGTTGAATAGGATCTCAATCCATAATCAATTTTTAAAACTCACTTTGTATGTGACTATCGCCCTTGGACCTCCAATTTGTATTCGTTTAATTTTTGTCGATATCGTTATCATTTGTTTCTCATCCCCTATTGTTCGGGAAGGCAAACGCTTGTGCCTAATGATTCCCTCCAGAAGAAGATCGTAGTCCAGATGACAGAAGATATATTTCGTATACTATTCTATGAGAAGATTGTTACCTTATTATGATAGTTTGATAGGTTCTTTTTGGATTCTAGAACTAGTGTGGAAGGCTAGCAAGAGAATTGGACCTAATAGTACCCTACCCGTGCTTGAGATAGCAGTGATCTTGGAAGTACTGGGAGCTGGAAAGATTGTTGATCATGACCTAGACTAATTCATGGAAATGCATAGCCTGATGATGGAAACTAGTGGTTGTATAGGATAGCAATACTAGGAACGATGATTATGAGCTAGAGGAGATAAACTTTTAGGACCTCACTTGGAAGATAATAATCTGATTACAGGAATTCTAGTATG
Organism: Iris macrosiphon; assembly: GCA_036927795.1. Classification (NCBI taxonomy): domain Eukaryota; kingdom Viridiplantae; phylum Streptophyta; class Magnoliopsida; order Asparagales; family Iridaceae; genus Iris; species Iris macrosiphon. The sequence continues at coordinate 6,960,510 of JAYESA010000005.1, read as the reverse complement.
TGCTTGGGTGATACCATTATTGTACTATGTGACTTGGAGAGATGAGTAATGAAAAGAAGAAATTTGAGGAATAAAATTTTAGGGAAAATTTTGAGGAGGAGAGAAATTATACTTTAGGCAAGGAAGATTTTTTTTTTTTGAGGATTAGTGTGTTAAACAGAAGAGGCGAATTTATTATAAGGTTAAGTTTAGAAGATGACATTATCCTGGACATGGATTGGTTGAGCCGATACCATGCGACGCTAGATTGTTGACGTGGTTGCATTATTTGTAGAACACCAGGTTACCCTGAGTTGAGTTTCTTCAGGGAGCTCGAGAGCATAGTGTCCAACCTTAGCGACGCACAATGCAAAGGGTAAACCAGTGTACCCCCGCATTATATCGAGTTTGAGGATGTGTTACTAGAGAACCTTCCGGGCCGGCCACCTAACAGAGAGTTAGAGTTTGCTAAAGAGTTGACTCACAGAGCCGAGCCAGTTATTTTCTCGTCTTCAGACTAGCACCGATAGAGTTGGTTGAGTTGAAGGTCCATAGTAGAGGATCTCTTAGACAAGGGTTTCAGTCGGGCTAGTATTTCTCCATCGGAAGCAACCATCTAAATAGTGCCGAAGAAGGATGAGCAGTATACTTGTGTATTGATTACAGGGCATTAAATGTCGTAGCGATAAAGAGCAAGTACCCATTGACGCACATCAATGCTTTTTTTTATCAGCTAAGTGGCGCATATGTATTCTCGAAGACCGATCTCAGATCCGGTTATCATCAGATCAAGGTACGGAATGAGAACATTCCGAAGATGACTTTTCGGACGAAGTATGGACACTATGAGTTTCTAGTAATACCGTTTGGTTTAACCAACGTGCCAGCAGTATTTATGAGCCTGAGGAACAATATTTTCCACCAGTACTTGGATAAGTTCATGGTGGTAGTTATCGATGATATCGTGGTATATTCTAAGAGCCATGAGGAGCACGAGAGACATCTTAGGATCATATTGGAGACGCTGAGACAGGAGAGGTTGTATGCCAAGCTCTGTAAATGTGAGTTATGTCTGTATAGAGTACCCTTCCTGGGACACAAAATCACCGGAGATGGACTAACAGTTGACCCGGAGAAGATAGTTGCAGTTGAGACAGGGCCAACCCCTGCACCTGTTACAGAGATTAGGAGCTTCCTCGGACTTGTCGGATATTATCGGAGGTTCGTAGAAAATTCTCGAGGATTGTTGCGCCTATGACGCGACTGACACATAAAGGCGAGAAGTTTATCTGGACCGAAGAGTGTCAGACTGCTTTCGATGAGCTGAGGAAGAGTCTGACATCAACACCAAATTTGATACTACCTTCAGGATCAAGAGGATTGTAGTGTACAGCGATGCGTCTGGGAGCAGAGTAGGATGTGTACTGGTGCAACACGGCAAAGTAATAGCCTATGCATCGAGACAGCTGAGAGTTCATGAGAAGAACTATCTGACGCACATTCTAGAGCTAGCTACAGTGATATTTGCACTAAGCTATGGCAACACTACCTTTATGGTGAGTGTCTTGAGATTTACACCGATCATAAAAGTCTAAAGTATGTCTACACGTAGAAGGAACTCAACATGAGACAGATGCGCTGGCTAGAGCTGATGACAGATTATGATATCGAGTTGAAGTACCACCCTGGCAAGGTGAATATAGTCGCAGATGCCTTAAGCATGAAGCCCATGGCATACTTTTTGACGACTCAGCACCAATTGTTAGAGGATCTTCAGGAGCTCACGATTGAGATTGTATTGCCAGGCATGGATGGACAGATGGCCAGTCTTGAGGTTCAGTCCACATTGATAGAGAGGATCAAGGCAACCCTGCCTACAAATGCGAGATTTAGATGATTGCGAGAGAGGACAAAGGCCGACACGCAGACGGGACTCAGGATTCGTGAAGATGGAACATTAAGGTGTGGAGATTGCCTATACGTTCTGAGTGGCGAGCTAAGCCAAGAGTTGATGACCGAGGCTCATAGCTCGATTATTCTATTCATCCCGGGGGTACGAAGATGTACCGAGGTTCGAGGAAAAATTACTGGTAGCATGGGATGAAGAGAGAGATTACGAGATCCGTGGCAAGATACTTGGTATGTCAGCAAGACAAGGCTGAATAACAGAGAACTGCAGGACTATTGCAGCTACTTTCCATTCCTAAGTGGAAGTGGGAACACACTACCATGGACTTTGTCACAGGATTTCTGCGAAGTCCTAGCAGAAAGGATACAGTTGGGTTATCATAGACAGACTTACCAAGTCTGTACATTCTTGCCCTTCAGAGTTGGGCAGACCACGAAGATATTGGCTGACATATATATGAGGCAGATAGTACGACTACATGGAGTGCCTGTCAGCATTGTATCGGATCGTGATTCCAGATTCACGTCATATTTTTGGCAGAGTATGCAGGAGAGTCTAGGAACTCATCCCAATTTTAGTACTGCATATCATCCATAAGCTGATGGTCAGTCAGAGCGCACGATACAGATATTAGAGGATATGTTGAGAGCGTACATGATTGATTTTGGAGGATCTTGGGAGGACCACCTACACTTGGTGGAATTATCCTACAATAATAGTTACCAGGCTAGCATACAGATGGCACCTTATGAGGCACTGTATGATAGGAAATGTAGGTCGCCAGTTTGTTGGATTAACGTAGGAGAGCATCAGATACTTGGTCCAGAGTTGGTGACACAGACAGTGGAGAAGGTCAAGCAGATTCAAAGCCACCTGCGTGTAGCACAGGACAGACAGAAACATTTGGCAGATGCGCACCACAGACCATTGGAGTTCAAGGAGGGTGACCATGTGTTTTTTAGGATATCGCCTACTCAGGGTACCATCAGATTCGGAGGCAGAGGCAAGCTGAGTACGAGGTTCATCGGGCCTTTTGACATCTTGGAACGAGTTGGCGAAGTGGCTTACCGTCTTACATTGGCTCCATCATTAGAGGGAGTGCATGACGTATTTCATGTATCGCAGCTGAGGAGATATATCGCAGACCCTAGCCACGTGTTGGATCATTCGGAGATTACAGTCGGACCCAGTCTATCTTACGTAGAGCAGTCAGTTGAGATCCTCGATCACAGTGAGAAGACCTTGAGAGGGCAGACTATTCGACTGGTCAGAGTTGCATGAAAGCATCATTCGCCAGGCGAGTCTACCTGGGAGCACGAGGATTCCATTCGAGCGGTTCCCGTATTTATTTGAGGAGCAAGGTACGAATTTACGTACGATATTTGATTACTAGTTGTTTTTAAATTCTCTTAGCTATTATCGTGCTTTACTTTTAATTTCGGGGACGAAATTTTTCTAAGTTGGGAAGAATGTAAACCCCCTCAATTAATTCTATAGATAGTCAGGTATAGAATGGAAAATTTTGGTTTAGCAGCAGGTGTTTGAGGTTTAGAGTAGAGTTGCTTATGTCTGTTTTTTATTTAATTAAACCCTTGGCGCGCCCTACCATTGCTTAATTATTCGGAGCCCAACATCAGCCCATAAATTCTATCGGACTATTGTACTTCTGACTTGACTCGCCAATTTAGGCGCTGGACTTTCCCGTCTCTCAAAATCAAATCCGTTGTGCCTTAAATTAATCGCACAATTTCCCGAATCCTAAATCTCATATTTAATTCTGTGTCGGATACCTGTGTCGTTACCCTCAATTTTTAGATACCAACTTAACCCGTTGAGCCGGACCAACTAAAGGGTCCAAGACTGACTCCAAGCCCCCACCATTTTTGACCTTTGCGTCATTTCCAAATTTTGACCCAAACTGCCCCCATTTAATTTAAAAGTGCGGGACACTTTAATTATATTTAAATCGGGGATACCCATTTTGTCTAATCCTATTTTTAATCCCCAATTAATCCCAATGCCCATTTAATTAAATCCATGACAAACACACAACACCCCCTCACCATGCAAATCACCAAACACTATTTTCCCCATAATTTTTGCATCATTTCATGTGTTCGTGCAATTTCCCAAATTTAAGGGGCTTAGTTGTAATTTATCGAATTAGGTGTCCTCACCTCATTGGCCAAGACCAAATGGAGAGCCTACCCTTCTTTGATCGTAGTCAACCTTCTCCCCCTTCCTTTGCATGAAGAAACCCAATCCTCCATGTTAAATTCTAGCCCTCCATTTGAATTGGAGCATCCCCACCACACACTCACATCACCAACCCCTATAAAGTGTCTCTTCAATGCACACATACCAAGCAGGCCCTAATCCCTAGGCATTGGAAACCCCCCTCTCCTCTCTCTCTCCTCCCTCCTCAAAACCCCAACTGAGCCTCCCATTCTTTTTCTTCTTCTTCCTTTCTTCTTCCCTTATTCTCCTCCTTCCTTTCACTATTCCGGCCGAACAACCCATCCCCCCACCGAGTCTCTTCTTCTCCGGCGTACCCTCCTCGACACCATATCCCCGGTCCTCCCCTACGTCCTCGGAGAAATACCGCTGGTGGCCATCAACAACCGAATGCCCCCCCCCCCACGCACGATCAGCAGCTCCGGCCTGTGTAGTCTCCCTCCGACGACTGTGCACTGTCTACCCCACGGCGGACCAGCACACGCCACCTGACCCCGACTCAGACCACCCTCCCTCGACTACTGCTACACCCCTCCAGAACGGCTCCAGAATACCCTCCCCCGACTTCACTACTCCGCCACGGCAGCCATCACTCTGACCTTTTGTCCACCCGAGATCTCCACCATCAGTCCGGCTTCAGAGCTCCCTCATCCGACCTCCTCCCTGTCCGGCCTCACCACCACCACCACAAGCTCTCACCACCACCACCACAAGCTTTCACCACCACCACTTCCTCCACTCTTCTTCTCCGGCGAGTTTCTGGTCATCATCCCCCCGTACCATCTCACTCCGGCCAGCGACCCACCTCGCCGTCGAGGTAACCTCTCCCCCATCTCCTTGTGTAGTATTGTATTGTATTGTATATTGTTATATAGAACATAGTTAGGGTTTATGTATGCTATATTGGATTTAGGGTTTATGTATGCTATATTGGATTTAGGGTTTTTGAATGCATTGAGTTTTAGGGTTTGATATATTTATTCCAAGCATTTGATGGTTATTGAGGAACAGGTTAAATTATTGTGAAATGATATTGTGATAACAAAACATTGGTTATTTGGAGAGCTAATATTTGATAATGAATTTATTTGAGTAGTAGCTAGGTTATTGGAAAGCGGCATTCAAATAATTAATTAATGGTTTGTATAATCGAGGGTTTAAATAATTAATATTTATTTTATTCGAGGTTGATATATTTAAATGTGCATGTTAATGTCGGTGAATACTAGGGTAAAATCTGAGGATGATCATGACTTGAACTACTGAAAAACACCATGATGAATATTGGGGATTGAGGATTTGGTCTGATGATATTATACAGGTGATTGATTTTGAGATAGGTATTATATCGGATCAAGGGTCGGAGATTGAGGACTGTGAATTATTAGTTAAATATTTGAGATTGAGACTGAGCTTAGGTATAGATGTGTGTCGCATCCCTGTTTGTCGTGGAATAGATTTTTGACTTTGGTTTGTATCTCATCTCTAGGTACTGCGGGACCTGAGGGCTTGGACGTGGTATCGGGACCCCGTCATCAGTAGCCGTACGCAGGCAAGTGTACCTTGCCACCCTGTATTTCATATTACAGATATTTGTTGTTCTTTATGTACATTGTGCGCGTATTTATGTTGACGTTCGATACTTCACGTCCGGATCACAACCGGGGGCAGACGTTCGTCGTAACATCTTAGAATGATTGTTAGATGTTCGTAACACCTCGATGTACGTACCTGAGTATATCGACACCCCAGGACACACTCATACACTGTGATCGTGCCAGATTCCTGTATCCTGATACTGACATCATGACCAGAGACTGGGACGACCTTAGGGTCGCGTCTGTTGAGTTATTTCTGTGTTTCGAGACTGTTAGATAGAGGTTCAGATTCAGTGCACCATCGTTGACCGCTTGGGATGGGGAAGACAGTTACTAGACGTTTAGGCTCCTCTGCATGCGCTTATATATATATATGTACTATTTCTGTAGTGATCCTGTATCTAGAGTAGTTGTATCACCCGTGTGACTCTGTGCTCGGAGCTACGGTACGCCCTGTGTGTCTCTGTGTTCGGAGCTACGGTTTTATTTTGGATAGCCGCGTCAAACATTGTCTTCAAACTGTGTCACACTTAGTTGGTTATGTTAGATTACCCCGTCGTTGCACTTGTACTTTCTGTTGTACTTTGGCATGCTGTATTTTTGTACCTTGTTACGTTCCTCTGAGGACCTGGTTCACTACCAGTTTTGCAGCATAGACGATTACGGATCATTTGGAGTTGCTGATGGAGTTGCATGTCTTGTGGGCATTGTACCAGGTACTCACATCATTTCTACCGGCATTATGGTTATTTTATATTAATTATTCATCTGCTGTTGTAGCCTAGTTTTTGTAGACTCATCTCTTCTCGAGTCTATTCGAGTTTGTGTGTTATTGGGCGGCCGACTCTAGCACATATAGCTCTTTCTTGTATACTGTTGTACATTGTGGATTGAGACATAGAGGTTTATATTTATGGGATATCTAGTTAGTGATCTTTATATTTTACATCTTATACGTATTCGAGTCAGACCAGAGTCTGGTCGAATGCGTAGCTGGCGTGTCACGTATTCCTGGTCCTACGTATTTTGGGACTGGGGCGTGACAGGACCTGCGGGATCGAGGCGTGACATAGTGGTATCAGAGAAACTCGATTCTTTGCCCATTCCGTTGCCTCCGAGTCTAAGTTGTGATTATGTTGCAATGAACGTTCCATACAATGAGTCCGTAAATATTCTCAAAGTTGTCGGCAAAAGTTTTCTGGATTTGTTTTCATTTGCTTGAGATATGATTTATGATTTCTGGATTACTGAGTTTTGATATGGGATGGTGAGGGATGAGGACTATCGCTGCTTTGGATTCTCGTATGAGTTTATCCTTAAGTTTTGAGGATAAAACTCTTTGTTGGTGGGTAAGTATGTAGCGCCCCGCTCCGCGTAGGCGCTATATACAAGTGATATCGCCTTGCTTGCTCGAACAAAAGTCTTCTCGGAGAGTTTTCGACCGATTAATCAATGTGAGTGGATAGAACTGTATTCTCTGATTCTCGTATGCCTTAATAATGAATCTGAGTTTTTGAATGCTTATTTCAAAGAAGATAGTTTCATAAGAAGAAAGGATAGAACCGACTCAGCATTCTAATAAGAGAACCCCCATAGCTTGTCATTGAAAAGAATCTGTTTTCTTGCTTGCCTAACTAGATAACTAGAAATGCTTGTCTGATATGAGATAGAACCATTGCTATGCAAATGAGATATGAGTACTATTGTATGCTTAGTCACATGGATACCGCTATTGAACGAACCGCTGCCATGCTAATAAAAAAGAGTAAAAGATTGCTTGTACTTATTCTTAATATCATATGCTAACTGGAATACTTGAATGCTTGTCCAAAGAGATAGAATTTACATGCTAGAATTATAAGAACTGTTCTTGCTTGTTACTTGTTTAATGAGTTAGCTTTGCTTGAACATGCTTCATTGATTGCTTGTCAAGAGATAAAACTTGGTGAATGGCATAAACTTATGCATCTAGACTAATAGTCCACCCTGAGGCTTAAAAACCTTACTTACAGGAGGGTATGACTATTAGGCAAGTGTATTGAGAGAGCTCCGGCTATATGGACTTTTGATAGACGTGTTTGCTTGCTTGTTCTGGATTATGTGCATTATCTGGTATTGATAGGAGCTTGCATTCACGTATTTGGTCAGGACAACTTGTGCACAAGGTCATCTCTCAAGCGTTTCCTGGGGCACTGGGATCGTTCGGCCTATGAGAGATCTAGATACCCTGAGGCTTAAAATACCTTACTTACGGGAGGGTAGACCCGTCTATTAGTGAGATAGGCTTGTATGTCCCAACTGCTAATCCCGTGGAGGGGGCCATCATATAGTTAGGGCGTATGCTAGGCTAGCCTTCCTGCATACCTAACTGTTTGATGCAGGGAAGGACAGGAAACTAGAGAACTGTATACATTATGTTATGCAAATTGTTGCTAACTTGTGTGTCTGCTGCAGGGATAGCCGCTCGGCCGTGGGTAAGAAATGAAATAAGTTTATGTATAGCCTGTTCGTTCATTTAGTCTGCATTGTTTAGTTTCTGTTAGTGCTTTATCTACTCGCATCGGTTGGAAAATGGCTGTTAGTGCAGAGCTGAACCTTGGTCACAGCTGCTAATAGTACCAGTATGTGAGTCATTGGTTAGCTGGATTATCTCTACCGATCCTGATCTTCTCGGGGACTGAAATTATATAGATATGTTGCCTTAATTGCTTGAATGAAGATAGTCCACTTGATATGCTTGCTCTGATTTAAGGTGATCAGTTTGCTAGATAAGCTTTGCCCGAAGAGTTGGTTATGTTGCACAATACATGTTGCGCACTGCACGATTATGATATTGTCCCTTTAGTTACTTGAATGCTTAAGTTTGAATATGCAAAACTGGTTTCCAACTCGTATTTTCAAAAAGATGTAATCTGACTATAATCCTAAGCTGCATGTAAAGAACTTAGGTAAAAGTAGCAAGATCACTAGTAATACAATATTTTGCCGCAAGTTTACTTAGTGTGGGTTTCAGGGGGTGTAGCTTCTGTTCAGTTGTTTATACTCACCAGTACTTGTAAAAGTGCTGATCCACCAACAGTTTGCTTGTTCTCAGGTGCCTGATCGTCCGAGGAAGCGATAGTCGTGCCTCATCCCAAGGAACCAGAAATATGGAGTCGATGCCACGAGCCGTATCGAGATTGCTTTGAGCTACTTTTGTATAGAGGGACATAATGTATGGAATGATATCATTGTAATTAGGAGAAGATTGCCTGAGCGATCTGTAACCTCGGCCATGCGCTGCTTGTAACAATTTTGATTATCAATAAAAGAGCTTGTTTTTCATATGCCATTGTGTTCTTTACTTCTCTGCAATATATGTGTGCCGCTGCTTCTGTCACGCCCCAGTCCCAAAATACGTAGGACGAGGAATACGTAACACGCCCAGCCGTATGTATATGAACTCCAATATATGGAAACCATATACACACGTACGCTGTGCATGAATATCCAATCCACCAGTGGTAATATACTGTCACAACAAGTCACACAGAATCTATATCTCATCCACAGCACAAATAAAAAGTAGGAATAAAGAGCTGAATAATAACTGAATATCCAAGATGTTATCAAGTCTGATAGTCGGGTGGAAACAAATCCACTATAAAACGACTATACTGAAGTAGAAACAAAATCTCTAAACAGTGGCAATAAATCACAGATACTCTGAGGGTAAGACCTCCTCAGTCAGGTACGTAGTGTCAGGTCCAGGTCCGTACTCCTGCGGATACTCCTGCTCGTCCATATATGGAAAGGGACCAGGTCCTCAGAGGGACGTAACAAGATACATAATAACATGCCAATAAAGTACTGAAATATAAACATCCAATGGGTCGCCTAACCATCTAAATGAATGCAATTTGAGAACAACTTTCCAACACGTGGGCTATCTGGCCAATAATGGGATTGGCATGATTCTCTCAGAGAATCAGGGGCCTACAACCATGTCATCTTTTGAACGGCAGAGGCCGCCTGAAAATATATAATGTTCATCATCACCCATTTCTCCGGTGGAGAATTCGGGCGTACAGGAGAAAAGTGCAAAGGAGCCCAAACGCCTTACTTATTGTTCTCCCCACCCCATGCTCTAGGCATGTCATATCTATGACACGATAAAAACCTCTAAATAACTGCCAGGTCTTCTAGCATACAAAGTTTCTATCGGTAGTTATCCATATCCATCGCACGACCTGTACGTACCAGTGGCCAGCCGAGTACGCAAGTCCGTGTCCTACATGTGACTCACTCTCGTATAAGAATAGTGTCATGGCCAATGAAACATAAAATGCCTCAAAATAATGGGGTGGTCTCATAAAGTATATCTAATGCATATACACAAATAAAATATGATACGACGACATCATCGTTTCACCCAAGTTTCCTTGGACGTACAATTTATATAGCAGTTAAAATAAATGAACTAAGTAAGCAGAAATAAATTACGCATGCAACACATGGAATATAAATATTAGTACAATGGCAAGGTATACTTGCCGAGCAAAGTTCTGTATAGTGCACGTCCAATATTGTGTTTAGGTTTGATGGAAGAAGTGGGATTAGAGTTTAGGAGAGTTATAATATATATAGAAGGAGAGAGACGGTGGATGCTGCTGCCGTTCTCTTCTTTCATTGGTTTTGGTTTCAGTTGAGGGGTGTTTAGTAATAATAGGTATAGAAATGGTAGAATGGGAAGGCTCACATGCGCGAAGAAGGGAAAAGCAAAGTTGGTTTTTGCTACTGCTGTGGTTGATATTTTTCTCCTAATGGGTCCGGGTTCAAGCGGGTAGGGTAGGCTAAGGGGTTTGGGTATTGGTTAGATCCAATAGGAATTTCTTTTCTAATTAATTATTTATATACATTTCTATCCATAGAAAATTCTAAAAATTATATTGGTGCATATGGTTAAGCTAGCAACTGTCCAAAGGGTCTCCTACATGGAATAAATTAGGAAAAATTTATAATGGCTCCATAAATTTCCTAAATGCACAAACTCCTCAAATAAAAATTAAATAAAACCTATTTCCTCTATTTAGCTCATAATTACTATACATAATTTAAATAATTAATTAAATACGGTTTTCAGAATTAGGAATTTTACAGCTTCAGTATTGAATAGCTCACTTGCCCTTGTATCAAAGCTTTGATCTTGTGTAAGCGCACTTTAGGCTTGCACGGCATCACGTCCGTGCGAGGATGATCGGTTCCGTAGAGATCAAAGCGAGGACAAACGGCCCTGCGGGACCGGGGCATGACAGTGGGGTCAAGTGGATTCTACGATATCTTCAGGGTACTGCCGATTGGAGACTTTCATTTGGTAGTAACGAGCCAAAGCTGGTTGGATATACTGACCCTGATATGCCTAGATATGTAGAGATGAGGCGATCGGCTTTGGGCTATGTAATGATGTTTGATGGTGGAGCAGTATCGTGGCAGTCGCGTTTATAGAAGTGTATTGTCTTGTCGACGACAGAGGCATAATATATTACGGCGACAGAGGCTTGCAAGGAGTTGTTGTGGATGAAGAAGATGCTGCAGAAAATTGGGCTAAAGCAGAAGCAATATCCTTTGCTTTGTGATAGTTATAGTGCTATTCACCTTGTAAAAAATCAGATATTTCATAGCCGGTCCAAGCACATTGATACTCGATATCATTAGATACGGGATGCGGTTGACAAGAAAGAAGCGACGCTTGAGAAGGTTCATACAGATGACAACGGAGCAGATATGTTCACAAAGGTTCTATCAAGAAAAAAGTTTGAGTACTGCAGACGGATCATCGGGATGACGACCCCTCCACATAGTTGTGAAGGGGGAGATTTGTTGGAGTGGGTTGGGGTTCCCAACCTATGTGAAAATACTCCGGAGTAGGATTGAGTATTTCTACATATAATAGGAATACGTTAGTTTATTTGGATTAGATATTCCTAAATATAATAGGAATATCTCAATGGATTTGGATTGGATATTCCTACATATAATAGTAATATGTCAATAGATTTGGATTTGGATTGGATATTCCTATCTATAATAGGAATGCTAGTTGTGGGTTTGAGGCTATATATAGGTGTCTCCTGGCCCTAAAATATATCTCTCTCTCTCTCTAAAAAAATAACAATTAGGAGAGAAAATGAGACAAGAGTGCCATTGCAACATTAGAGAGGTGAAAGAAGGATTAGAGGCCGTTTCGAAGAAGAAAATCAATTTCGAGTATTTCTCGTTATCTTTATTTTTTGTGGTTATAATCTATTTTCTGTTCCAAAAGAGTTGTGGTGATCTATTTGGATCGGTGAGAAGTTTGTAAGGAGTCGGTGTATTTCTTATACCATTAGTGGAGGCTTTTCAGGGTTGGACTCCGATCGTCCTGTAATATTTTTCGCAAGGATTTTTCACGTCAAAAATTTCTGTGTCTACGATTTGTGTTTAACTTTTTTGGTTTTTACGTTTTGCTCGGTTCTTTCGTAGATACTTTCTGATTTGGAGAAAGATTTTCGTACTTTCGTTACCAAGAAATATGTGTTAGATGTCTCTGAGCTCTGACAATAGTGTTCTTCTACTGACAAAAGTTGTGTTTTTGTTATTTATTTTTGTTTTTCTGAGCTTTGAAAATGTCATGCGTCACCTACTATGAGACTGACAAAGCATTGTTCTTATACTAAAGTAGTGTTCTTCTGAGAATGCCATGCATCATCACCTACAGTAAATACCTCCTTGTGGATATTCATGTTGATGTTGTCAATTATTTTTAGAGACGTGCCCAGAAAATAAACAACAACTACCTAAACAGACCTAGCTATCAATACTGGCCTCATCCTTTCAATATTCCAATAATTCTGGTACAGGAACTATAAAATCCATCCTACATACTCCAAACTCTTTATGCTCATTGGACAGTCTCATGATCGCTCCTCTCAGTTCAGGCTCAATTTAAATTACTCAGTAGACAATAATATCTCTAATGTCTACAATCTCAAAAGAACAAGCTGAAGATATTACCTATATCAATTTAGGGGATCCACATCCAAGCTTTACGAGTAGTCATTATTTCTATTTTTGAATGGCAACTACTCCAATATTATATTTTAAAGACCTTCAGTTTTATAGTAAAATATTATATAGTAATTATCCTAAACATGTCTTTATGTTACATGTTAACAAAATTCTTATAAAATTGCAAGTCAATGGTGACTAGTTTTTATAGAAATTGGTAGAGCATGTTTTATTTCTCTACTTCATAACTTGAGTTGTGTTCAAGAATTTTGTCAAGTGTAGTGAGCTAAGTCTCACCTCGAACCATAGCATGGCTATGCGGATATCGGTAATTACTGATAAGTTTTCAAAAAATATTTATTGCAAAGAGTTCGTTGATGTGATCTAAATGTTCTCTCATACTCCAATGCAAATCTATAGTTTCACATAAAAATCCTATCTATTCACACCATTTAGTTTGAATTAATGATTCTGATTTGTATCTCGTCTCGTATATCATTGACAATACGCTTTGCGAGGATATTGTTCGACAAGATATTTCGTCATAGCGGCAATGCCTTTTTTGTATTCTTGACTCCGAGAATTTTCACAATTTATAAAATAGATCCGGAGCAGCCCTCCATTGATTTTTTCAGTTTCGCGACCATTTCGGTGGAACATGTCATACCGGTAAACACACGCAGTTAATATAACAATTTTGAATAAAGTTCAAGAATGAAATCATTTACCAAAACTTTCTTACCATAGTTATAGCAATTTCTTTGTTTTCAAGAATTTAACAAAAGAGCTAATCATAGAAGTCATAGTTCAAACTATAATCATGAAATTTATATGTACTAGTATTTGTATACATAAATGCTTTTAGAAGATTATACTAGCAAGACATTAATCATTTCAATTTCGGAAATCTTTTTATTTTAAATTTTCATAATTGTCAAACTTGTTATGTCAAAATCGGAACCACACATATAGGTATTTCTATATACAAAACTACGTTTTTATTTCTTGGTGTAGAGAGGCTAACGAAATCAAGTAAAGCTTCAAATAAACCTTATGTAATCAATATTTCTACTAATCCACAATTTAATATTGTTTTTGTTGTACCAACTTGAAATGATACTTCGATTTCCATTCAACAATTTTTGTGTATATCATTTTTTCCTCACACTTCATGATATTCATATGACGCTAATATATGAAGATTTATGTCATAACTTGCAGTTCTATGCTATCTATCAATGCTCGAAAACCCATCTAATATATTCCTATATATCCTATTTTGGGTTTTCTCTTAAAACTCCTTTAATTATGCCATTTTTTTTACAGATTTTGTCCTATTTACATATGAGGACAGCATGTGTATTCCTTAAAATAATTACCTTCTAAAGTAATTTATTATACTAAATAAGGGAATTATTATTTTCTCTATGTATGACTTGAAAAGCTCTGTAGGTCCTTTTGAAAAATTCTAGTGCTAACTACAAGACAAACTAAATGACACTTTAAATATCACAACTATTATCTCAAGTCTACATATATAATTTCCATTCAAAACTTTCTACACAAGCATTTTATATTCACAAGTATACTTAAGTCATTACAACATTTTATATTCACAAGTGCAGACCAACTTTGCTAACTGGTAAGTTACTATATTATATTGTATAAGAAGTAATATTTAAAATAGCATCAAAGGTCATATATATATATATATATATATATATATATATATATATATATATATATGTGTGTGTGTGTGTGTGTGTGTGTGTGTGTGTGTGCGTGCTTTACAACACATGTATTTCGTAATAATTTATTGTATAAAACTTTTTTAGAAAATTTTGTATAATAATTTATTTACAATTATTTGAAAAAATATTTTATTTATAACAACTTTTAATATGCTATTTTTTTTTTAAAGTAAAATATTTGCAATGCAAGAAAATGAGATATTTGTAAATAATTATATTTATACCACTATAATTTTATAAAGTAAAAAATAATAATAATTACACATACATTCATTAGCATCGTTAGTTTGTTGCACGCTGATAAAGAAATTGAACATATATGGTACTCATGAGTTTTTGAATGGTACAAATTGAACTTTTCCTAAAATATCATTCATTATCATGATGCATGCATTAATTAGCATCTTAAATAAATTTGTTATTCTTAGGCATACATCATTAACACTATTAACATCTTAATTAAATGTACTATTTTAAGAATGCATCATGAATTTTTGAACGGTGCATCATTTTCTGTGCTAATTGAGTTTTTCCTAAATTTGTATTCATTAGCATGTTTGATGCATTTAGTAGCATCTTAATTAAATTTGCTATAAGCACCATTACCATTCTTCATTCATTAGAATCTTAATTAAATATTCTATTTTAGGAATGCCTCGTGATTTTTTGAACTGTACATCATTAGCACCATTAGTATGTTATATGCTAATTTAGAAAGACTAAAAGATACTATACTTGTAAGTACCTAACTACCCCTAGAAAAATAGATATCTTTTACTAGAATATATAGATATGTAAGGATATTTATGGAATGAAAATTTTACGGTAAAACCTAAGTTTTGGCATTATATAGAAGAAAATATAGATGTATTGGTGCATGTGTAGGATTTCCAGTTTTACAACTTTATACAACTACCACTTTCAAGAGTAATAAATCTGTAAGCATATATAATCGCATAAGTTGATACTAATCTTTGAATATATGTTACATAACTTCTTGGTGTCAGTGTGTCCAAACATATGATACATGCAAAAATGTGATATATTTATATGTATTTTATTTTAGCATTTCTAAAAGTATATGAAATATCACAACTAATTTCTTTTGACTATTCAAAAGTTTATCTAGTTATCCTAACACATTGTGTCCATACTCTATAAAACTAAATATGACATGTATGTACTACAACAAAAATATTCTTACATAACACTTACAAAAATATTATTATAACATTTTATATATAAACTTTAAAATTTTAGAACTCTCCTCCCCTTCCTCCCCATAAGACAGTTTGGTATAGTTTTTGGCCTATCATAATGCCTATTACATATAAGCGTTATGTATATTTTATACGTTTATAACGTTTCTCTAGACGAGCGTTATGAAAGTTCCCAAAAATCTGAAACCAACCCACTCTTTTTTTTTTAGTTGCCCGCTCTCTCTCACTTTCCCGACCCCTCTCTCTTTCCGCTGCTCTCTTTTTTCACTTCCCAAACAAAAGACACACTCACTCTCTCTCTCTCTCTCTCTCTCTCCAGCTCTAGTATTTTTCGTGGCGCCCCTCTACCCTTCTCCTCCTCTACTTCGGTTGCTGCAGTAGAGCCGACCCTAATTTTTGTCGACAACCTCGTCTTCTCGTCGATGACCAGACCCTAATTTCTCGTCGACAACTAGAGCTTCGGGTAGATCGTCTATCTCTCTCTCTCCTTCTCCTCATCTACTTCTCCTCCTCCTCCTCCTCCTCCTCCAACTCCGCTTCAGCTTCTTCTTCTCCATCAGCAACGAAGAAGAAGGAGGAGCTCTCTCTTTCTCTGGATGATGAGAGAGCAGTATCGTACTGAGAAGTTCTTGTCATCTGCCCGTGCCGTGGGGAAGTGGAGCAGCTCCAGCCAAAGGATCCCGCTGGCGGACCAGATGCCAACACCCGGCATCAAAACCATCGCAACCACTCTACCGAAGACCTGGTCCCACTCTGGGATGGCGTAAGCCCTAGAATTCCTGCCTCCTTCTTCTTCTCCTTTCTTTTATTGCACATAAGGTGTTCGATAGAAAGATTAGCTAAAATTATGTTGAAATTGGAGGAAGTTATTAAGAAATCAAACCAAATTTGAATTTCATGCACAAAAGGTGTTCGACAGAAAGTATAGGTTCTACACAAGGTTCGTTCTATAACTAGTGGTTAGGATTGACATACATGGATCTAAGTGTTGAAAATTTCATATTAATTTTCTGATTATTTTTTCCTACAAAATGTAGCCCTTGTTTTGGGCATATGGCAAACCCCTGATTTGAAAGCATAAAACTAATCTTTGTTTTTGTCTTTACCTTTAATTTCTGACGAATTAGGCGAGGAGAGCATTAAGGGCTCTGAAGGGAGTGGTGAGGCTTCAGGCCCTGGTACGTGGTCGGCAGGTGTGGAAGCAGGCAGCTGTGATGCTAAGTTGCATGCAGGCCCTCGTCAAAATCCAGGCACGCGTGCGGGCTAGGCGTATTAGAATGTCCACTGAAGGGCAAGCTGTTAAGGAGATGCTTGAGGCACGACGCAGCAAGCCTGATCTCTTGAAGGAAGTTGAGGTATATATCTTAAGCATTAGACACAAGAATCCTTACAACTGCAAATTTTGGCCTGCAGACAATTTTATGAAATATTTTGCTGACTGCATTATTGATACATATATACTTGGAACATATTATTTATAGGAACTTGAGTTTCAGTTTGAAACCGAATCTTATGTTCACATAACCAAACTCGGTCCTTTTATCCTTTGTATTTAAATTTATCATTCTTTTTGAGATATCTTGTCTTTGGCCCCTTCAGCTTATGCCTGCATATTCACACTTCTACCTTGTTAAATATCTTTTGATAGTACTTGGACCCTTATTGACTACATTGGATGTTCTTCGACTCCTTAATTATCTAATCATCAAGGGATTTTAATTTTGACAACTCTTTTGTTGGCTAGAAATAATTTCTTAGCATGTTGTATCATGGTTCTCAATGTCCCTATATCTTAAAGTTTTGTTATATACCTATTGTTCGGAAGCACTTAGTACGTGTTCCGCATTGTAAGTATGCTGAATGATCACAATATTGAATGAGTGTGTAGCATGTGATGAAAATATTGCATGATTTGTGGATTCTAGGAAGAATGGTGTGACAGTCAAGGTACACTAGACCAGATTAGAACAAAGTTATACACGAGACAAGAGGGAGCTTTGAAAAAAGAGCGAGCAATTGCATACTCTCTTTCTCAAAGGGTCAGTAATATGATGATTGAAATATGAGACAAATTTATTGGTGTCTTAATTTATATGATAATTAAAATATTTATCTTCTATTTTCAGCAATGGAGATCAACCTCATACGGGAGGACTAATAACTCTTATGTGGTCTCTCTCAACCATTCAAGGAGGAGACAATAGCCTGTAAAAAGCATAGCAATAAGAACCATGCACAACATTTGAAAATAACACTTTTAATCTAAAAAATTGTCCTACCATGTAATAAAACTATGACCAAGGATAGGCGATCCATGTGCTAGTTTTTTTTTTATATATTTCTTAGTGCACTCTTATCCTCTTGTACAACTATTTATATGTTAATAGTTTCTTTGTCTTCAAGTTTCCCATCTGTAGGCTGCTGGTTCCATCTGTAGGCTGTTGGTTACGCTTAATCATATATACCGTAAGAGTCTCAAAAGTTTAATTTTAGACGGAAAATTTGAGAAATTTCAATGGTTTTTTTGGTAGACTGATAAAGAGTCTACTTATGCATGCTTGTAGGTAGAAACTCCTAATTAATTCAATGTTAATAAAAATGTTTCTAATGGTTCTGAAGCTTGTACCCATGGATTACATGACAACTTGATGGAGATAAATATCTGTTAGGAGATACAATACTGAAGATGGTTTTGGCTACTTGTGTCTAATGTGTTTCCTTTTCTTTATTAATGTGCAGAAGACCATTATTGAAAGGGAAATTTTTTTTCCCTTGAGCTTCTTAAATAATAACTATAGGGACAAACTTCCACTATCCTTCTCTGAGTTCCATCCAACAATATATCTCATGGCTATTACCATATTTTTCTTGATATAATCATACTTGGTCACTGTCTTGTACTGTGGCAGGCATAGTAAGTCCTATTTTTTTATTAGCTAAGTATCTCAATATACTTACAACTTTGGACGAATATATAGGTTCACTTGTATGTCAACCTTATAATATTTATAAATGTTATTGCACTATTGCTTCCCGTTCTGTCTCATTTCTTACTGATTTTTCTTTGTCGCATCTGCAGTGCCCCAATAGTGGAAATGATGTCCAGATACTTAAGTAAGCCCTCAAGTAGCTTTCCATGAAATTATTGACTGAACAATGTTTATGCTCTGCTGTGTGTTTGACGCCTTAAATTATTATATTAACTGCAATTTATTATTCTGTAGGTCTTCGGCCAAAGATGGCATACAGCTCTGTCCATACTGTACTCAACCTTTCTCTGGTATTAAAATCTGATGTATTCATGATGCCAAATTTTGGAGCGTGTCCATGCTTTCTAGACAGTAGGCTTACTGATATATTCTTCACGATCCAATAAAATTGTAGTGCAGGGAATCAAATTTGTGAGAGAATTAGCTAAGTTCTCTTCTGGTCGGTCTACAACAGCAGGACAAGTCTTCAACGGCTTCTCTCACGTTCCTCTGGCAAAGGTATCACTTGATGCAAGTGTCAGTACTTGCATGTATACAGTAGGCATACAACCTATTAAAGATGCATAGGCAATAATGTTGAACTAGTTTTATCTTGTTTGCTTCCAAACATAAAATGTCAATACTATACCCCTTTCTCATGTCCAAGTATGGATCAGTTTTATATTTAGCCTGTAGGCTGGAACCTGGTTTTATTCAGTCTGTTTATACTGCCCCCAACTGTGTCACACTATTACTCTTGAATATATACTTCCGTCACTTCTCCGTATTAGTTGTTTTCACAAGTCTAGCACATTGGCTCGAGTAATAGGTGCCTTCATTAAAATACATTAACTCATGGATCTATCTAAATATGGTTTTACAAACCAGAGTCATGAATTGTCTATCAGCATACTGCTAATATGCCGTATTATAAACCTTCTAATATTTTGAAAATGATTTTCACAGGTAAAGCCTCTTCTGCAGCAATTGTTGATGTTGAAGCCGAAGTGAAGGACATTGAATGATTTAGAAATTGCCCAGGTTCATTGGTAAAGGTTTCTTT
Source organism: Iris macrosiphon (assembly GCA_036927795.1). Taxonomy (NCBI): domain Eukaryota; kingdom Viridiplantae; phylum Streptophyta; class Magnoliopsida; order Asparagales; family Iridaceae; genus Iris; species Iris macrosiphon. The sequence goes on along the minus strand of JAYESA010000005.1, from coordinate 6,940,760 downwards.
TAGTTTTGTTGCATAAAGACCAGTGTTCTGTCTATTTATGATCCTTATTTTTTCATGCCCATAGCAACCTTGGCGAGGAATTTGGCACCAATGTAGAGGGTTGACGTCTGGTCGACAACCAGTCATAAAAACTTTGTCAAATCTATTATGGAGTTTCTTATGATCTGCATGACCTTATTGATGAGAGAAGGTTTGGATGATGATCTGATGATTTATTCATGGCCAGAACAAAAGTTCACTTTTTCACAAGTATTTGATCATTATGCAATGATTTTAGTGAAGATATATATACAATGTTTTACAAATCTCAGAGAATAATTTGATTGCATTCTTTTGAGTTGGTGTACAAGTTAATAAATTGTCTAACAAACTGCCTATTGATGTATGTGCATTAAAAAAGATGGTTGCAAATTTCATTAGGGTTAACTATGCACTAATCACATTTGTGAAATATACCGAAAATTGTAGTGTTTAAAGTTAACCTTTCATGGACTAATAATGACACAAGAAGGGAGTTGTAAACCACTAAGATTCATGTTTTTTATTTACTATAGCATAAGATTGAAAACAATATTACTCTCATAAAATTATAAAGATGTAGCATTCTCACAAGGCTCTTTTGAGAAGTGAAAGTGGCACCTAACCTCATTGAATATAGGAACTAAATTTTTGTACTTATTACATCCACCATCTGAATGGGATTTTCTCCTCTTCTGTGTAACTTTCTGTTCTATATGGAGATCCCAGGTCTCAAAGAACTGTAGTTAAACATTACTGATACCATAGGCATCAACCTTAAGTTCCATTTTAGTTGATGTTTGCTTCCTCCTGTGGAAATTGCCAACTGTTTTAACTTAATTGACAGTCCTATATAATTAATTATTACATCTCCTAAATGTACACCTACTCTAGTTACTTTCCTCCACTTGTGAGGCTGCAGGCAAATGTGTCACATTTATGCCCGCACTCACAAATTTGAGAAATGCGAGGTTAAATTTATTTATGCTAGGCAATTTCTTTCTAATTCCCCCACCATCAGAGTGACATATTACCAGTACATGCCAGCTACTGGACCAAATCCTTAGCATTCTTCACCTGGCAAGTATCAGAAACATGCAAGTATCAGAAGCATTCAATAAATTGTTATTCAGTTTTGTAAATTCAGTAAGTGCTCAGTGGTACTTCAAGCAAATCTTTCTGAGGTTTTTAAGCTCAGAATTATTTTCTTACAATTAATCATGCGTGATTATTGGTATTCCTTGAAATATGGAATAATTGGTTCCTCTAGAATCTGATAGGTACTTTGTTTCAGGTACCATCTATTGATCTACAGTGGTTTTCATCTTTCATTGATGGTTCAACGTACTCGAAAGAAATCGCACCTACAAGAACCTTATGCATATATGAAGAGGTTTTTGTACAGTTTCCTCTAGTTGGAATGAAAGTTTTCTTTCACTATTGTTTTATAATCTTTTGTATTTCTCTATGTTTATCTCAATAGCTACTAGTGGTATAAAATATGTGCCTGAGGTTGATTATCTAATGATGTATTTGCTACTTTCTTTTCTTCTACATTTATGTTTGTGTTTTATAGCAGATACAGTTGATGGGTTCAGTCGGTCAAAGTTTATCGAGGTTGCTTGTGGGTTGTACCATTTTAATGCTGGTCACTGGTTTCAACTGCGCCTACAGACTCAGCTTCTCAAACTTCATGTTGGTGCCCTTGGACTGGGCATGGGGGATCATCTGTCTCGTTGTCATGAGGGAACCTTTGCGTACAAGCAAATCTGTATTGTTATTTGAGTAGTGGATAAGATTTAGTTTAATCTCTAGTATATATATGTATTTTGATCTATTTTGGAAAAATGTAATTAAGATGGTGGTATTATGTACTTTTGGAAAGTGATTAAATGATACTTTTAATTCGAAATGAATGTTTTAAGCGTTTCTTTGAATTGATGATTTACCTAGTTCAGATTTTTTAAAAATTGAGCAGCAGTATTGAGTATTGCCTTTTATAATGTAGTGCCTCAAATCCCGATCCGACCGGGATGCGCACTATATAATTGAGCTTGTGGCTAGTCTGTCTGAGTCGTAGTTTGGTGTTTAGATCTTCGGTATCCTCTTGCCACGGACGAAATGCGATGATCATTTCCAACTCATGGATATGTCTCTATTGAAACGAGTCCAATAGTTTTTGTGCTTTGTTGTTTGGTTTTCTTGATGTCGCTTTCGGATTTTGTTTCGGTGTTGCTTTCAATTTGCTTGGTCATCGTTGTTGGCTTCTCGTTTGGAGCTTTGATTCTTGAGGAGTTCGGAAGGAAGGACAGGCAAAGGATTCTAACTTGGTGCTCGTGCTATTGCAGGTCGGCGTAACTGACGTTTGATCGTCGCTAGACGGGACTCTTTCTTTTAGCACTTTCCCTTAACCAGTGAGTGGTTCGGACCCTTCTTTCCTACTTCTTCACATCCACATCTCTAATATTTCAAACTTTCAATCGATGATGCCCGGCTGAACGCTTAGGAAATCCTTAGCCACAACTCATGCCAGCCACTAAAAAAGGAACATGGGAATTGTAGACTAACTTATATATTCATGAATACGTCATAAACACAAGCTTCATTATATAAATAAAATTGGGTTATTGGTTGCGGCCTGGTGCCTCAGAGTGTTTGGACCCACGGGACCCCAAAATTGGAACACGACTTGAGAAAATATGAATTGTTGCATAAGTATATATATTGCTGCTTTACTTCTTCTGTTTCATCTCATGCATTGTATGATATTTGAACTGTTCACGCATTTGCATGTTCTGGGACAACTTGTGCACAAGGTTTAGCATTTCCTTGAAACGGTATTCCGGGACACTGGAACCGTATCGATCCGGGGGAAAATATTTGATCGTGCTAGTCGCGATGCATTGTGGGACCTTCAGCAGGGCTTGCTACCCGGGCTGACAGGACGCACCGCAATGCCTTGGATAAGTCCCTATGGTGTCGATTACACAAATGACCGCATAGAATAGAACACATGCTAATTTATTGTCTTGTGCAGATGATAAGTATACTTATGTTTCGTTGCAGGGAAGGCGTGCATCAGTTGAGTAAGCAACTGATGTACTTTATGGATTCAACATTATTTTCGTTCCTCTAAAACATGTTACTGATATGAACTGAATTCACTTCGTTCTCTATAGAAAGATCATTTTAATGCATGCTCGCCCATAATAAGCAAGTGTTGATTTAGGCGAGTGGGTTCGTCCCGCTCATCAGTACAGCTGAGTACTAACCCACGTTGTAGGCAACTATTTCAGGCACTCAGACGGTGCAATGCTAGTAGATAGACGAGAAGACGTTAGAAGTTCTTCTATTTTGAAGTATAGTTGAAATCAGTTCATTTTGGAGGCGTAGACTTTCAATCTATACAAGGACATAATGTACGGACGACAAGGCTTATCTGATGGAGCGCGCCCTGCCTTTTGAGTTTTTCTTTTGTAATGCAAACCAAGTAACCAAGAGGCACATCAAATGTAAACTCTAAGTAAATTACTCTGAATTATCAATGAAAAGCATATTTCTTCCTATACTTGTGTTCAATTATCTGTGGATGTATTTTCTAACTTGTGTTTTCAAATGGGTTTTTATTACTGCACGTTCTTGCCTTGTGAGAGCGCAACTCCAGGCTCGTACGACATCATGTCCTAGTGAGGACGATCGGTTCCGTAAAGGATCTATCGAGGACGATTGAACCTTTCGGGATCGGAACGTAACATATTGGTATCAGAGCAAGGCTTCACTTCTTTGGGTTTTTAAAAGATAATCTAGAAGTTTGATGCGTCTCTCGATTGAGTTGCATTCGGCGTATGCTGCATGAGATGAATCGCCCTATACAATGAGCCCATAAATAAGGATTTATCATTTTTGGAGTGTTGACAAGCTAATCTCTTTTGTAGCAATGGCTAAGAAAAATACTACCGCTACAAGCAGTGCTCAGCCCATCCAGAGCGATCCGGCAAGTTCTGGAGAATCTGGAGGAGCGGGTTTAATCGATATGACGAAAGGCTCATGCACCTAATGGAGGTACAACAACAGCAAGCTGCAACTCAACAGGCACAGATTCAGGCACAGTTCACTGCTCAACAAAAGCAGATGGATACCATGATGCAATTGATCGCATCTTTAGTACCCAGCAATGGCGGAGCTACGGTGACGCCTGTCACGCCGCCGGTTGTGGCGGTAGAAGACGAATCCGAGGAAACGCAGCCCCCCGCTAGGAATACCTGTAGAGCGGCGGAGTTCACCAAAATGCACCCACCAACAATCAACGGACGAGCAAAACCGGATGTGGTTATGGGATGGATTGCAAAACTTGAAGGATTGTTCAACCTAGTGGGCATTAAAGGGTCCAAACGAGTGGCTTGTGCATTGGTGCAAATGGAACTACGGGCGCATGATTGGTGGGAAGCTACCAAGAAAGAGATTTATGATGCCAATCCAACTGCAATATCACTTGGAAGATGTTCAAATATGCCTTTATTGAACAATATATCTCCCGGACCGTACGGCAACAAAAGGAAGACGACTTCAGCAATCTGGTGCAAGGAATTATGTCTGTTGATGACTATGATTCAGTGTTCACTAGACTCGCTAAGTTTGCCATACACTTTTGCCCAACGAGCAGGCGTGGTGCTACCATTTTCAGAAGTGTTTGAATGACGACCTGCATAGGGACGTCATAAATTAGAAATGTCAGACCTATCAGGAATGTTATGAAGCGGACCTAAATAGCAAACGTATCTTTGGGCACAATTCACAAAAGATCAACGTACAGACTCTCCATACCAATTTCAATAAGCGGCCTCAAAAAATGGGAGGGTCTGGAGCGCCGAAGCGTCCACACACATCTGAGCACAGGGGTCCGCATCAGGGACCGTATTGCCATAAGTACGGCAAGATGGGGCATCGGGTGAATGAGTGTCGAGTTGTTGTATGCTTCAAATGTGGCCGTTTGGACCATAAACCATTTGACTGTCGAGACCCCAGGCCGATCGTCAGACAGTAGCCAAACCAGAACAAGGAGCCTCCAGCACACGGAGCGAATGTTGAACCAGTGAACCCATAATGCCAGGGTGCCCAAGGCCGAGTCTGTGCATTGACTCGGGATGAGGCATCTGTCTCCGACACTGTTGTGATAGGTCCCTTACTTTTCCAAGAATTGCCCGCTAGAGTCTTATTCGATTCAGGTGTTACGCATAGTTTCATATCTGTTGATTTTATTATTGAGAATAAATTTGCTTCTACTCCATTAAATATGAACCTTTGCGTGAGTACCCCTTCGGGAGTCGACATTCTCACCCGTGCGATCTGTAGGGACGACTATATTTGCATCAGAGGCATGAAGCTTTCTTTAGATGTTATTGTACTCGACATTAAGAATTATGATATTATTCTCGAAATAGACTAGTTGGGGGCTTGCCATACAATAATCGAGTGCACAAAGAAGCAAGTCTTATTTCATCTACCCAGCCAGGCAGACTTCTACTATTCATGCAGCGCTGCACCGAAGACGGCGAAGGTGATATCAATAATTTCGGCTAGGCGCATATTGTATTCGGGTTGTGAAGGGTACTTAGCCTCTGTTCGAGACACCCGATAGGAAAGTACAGATACAGCTCAGGCTGATGTCATAGTAGATTTCCTCGATATATTCCCAGACGAGCTTCCTGGAATGCCTACTGATCGAGAGATCGCATTCTCCATTGACACCTTTTCGGATTCGCGACCGATATCGAAGGCACACTACCGAATGGCCCCAGCAGAACTAAAGGAACTGAAGGTACCGTTGCAAGATCTGTTGGTCCGAGGATACATTCCCCCAAGTATTTCTCCTTAGGGAGCTCCCGTGATGTTCGTAAAGAAGAATGACGGATCCATGCGGTTGTGCATAGACTACCGATAACTAAATAAGGCTACCGTACGGAACGAGTATCCGTTGCCAAGAATTAACGACCCGTTTGATCAACTACAAGGTGCAACAGTTTTCTCAAAAATCGATCTCATATCAAGTTATTACCAGTTGAAAATCAAATCCGATGATGTCCCCAAACCAGCGTTCCGAACCCAATATGGACACTATGAATTTCTTGTAATATCGTTCGGCTTGACGAACGCCCAAACAGATTTTATGGATCTGATGAACTGCGTGTTTCGGCCATTTGTGGACAAGTTTGTGGTCGTGTTTATTGATGACATACTAATCTATTCCAAGAATGAGACGGAACACAAGGAATACATGAAGATCGTGCTGCAAATATTATGAGAGCATCAGTTGTTCGCAAAGCTCAGCAAGTGTGAGTTCTGGTTGAACAGCGTGGCATTCTTTGGACATGTCGTCTCGGCAGAAGGCGTCATTGTAGACCCAAAGAAGATAGAGGCGGTAATGGACTGGAAGCAACCTACGTCAGCCAGTGAAGTTTGAAGCTTTCTAGCCCTAGCGGGATACTACCGTAGGTTCGTGAAAGATTTTTCTAAATTGGCCTCGCCTTTGACTCGTCTTACTCAGAAAGGGATTACATTCAAGTGGGGTGATGACTGCGAAGATAGCTTTCAAGAGCTAAGATAACGACTCATTTAAGCTCCAATTCTTGCACTTCCGGATGGAGTAGCTGAGTTTCTGATATAAAGCGATGCTTCGGGACTCAGCTTAGGGTATGTTCTTATGTAGAGGGATAAGGTAATATCGTACGCCTCCAGACAACTGAAGCTGCACGAGAAAAACTACCCAACACATGACTTGGAACTGACGGCAATTATGTTTGTACTGAAGTTGTGACGGCATTATCTTTATGGTGTCGCTTGCAAAATCTATACAGACCACAAGAGTCTTAAGTACTTATTCACCCAATGGAAACTGAACCTCCGGCAGCCGTGTTGGCTAGAACTGATAAAGGACTACGACCTAACGATCGCATATACGCCGGGCAAGAAAAATGTCATTGCTGATGCTTTGAGTCGAAAGCACGTGGGCTCGCTATCCATAAGCAACCATTTACTTCAGGATCTAGAGGCGATGGGCATCGAGTTTCGAGTTCGACATGGAGGAATGCAGTTGGCACCACTCCATCTTGAGCCAAATTTGCGTGATAGAATCAAATCTGCTCAGAAGGACAATCAGTTCCTAATGAAGGTACATGGGCTGATCTTGGCAGGGAAGACATCCAACTTTGTAGAAGGCAAAGATGGAACCTTACAGATGAAAGAAAGATTATGTGTTCCTAGCGACCCAGTATTCTGAAAGAAAATTATGACAGAGACACACTATGCGAAGTATTCCTTACATCCAGGGAGCACCAAGATGTACATGGACTTGCGTAGGACCTTCTGGTGGCCTGGTATGAAGCGGGATGTGGCAACCTTTGTGTCACAGTGTATGGCCTGTCAACAGGTGAAAGCTGAACATCAGAGGCCCGACGGGGAGCTGCAGAACCTCGCTATTCTCGAGTGGAAATGGGACAACATCGCTATAGATTTCATTGTGGGCTTTCCGAAGATGCAGCGGGGGCATAATACGATTTGTGTCATAGTTGATCGTTTGACCAAATCTGCACACTTTCTCTCTATCAAAGTTACATGGTGCGTCGATCGGTTAGCACATAATTACATTGACGAGATTATCCGATTACAAGGAGTACCTGCCTCAATCATCTCGGACCGTGAAGGACGTTTCTTATCTCATTTTTGGACTAGCCTACAGTCTACTTTAAAAACCAAGCTAAAGTTCAGTACCGCATACCACCCCCAGACTGACGGCTAGACCAAAAGGATGAATCAGATACTTGAAGATATATTGTGACTGTGTGTGATCGATCTAAAGACTAGTTGGGACACACACCTTCCGTTGGCGGAGTTCGCGTACAACAATAATTACCAATCGAGCATCCATATGGCACTGTACGAAGAACTCTATGGACGGAAGTATCGATCTCCAATCTGTTGGGATGAAGTCGGCAAACAACAGGTACTCGGGCCAGAGCTGGTGGAGCAGGCAGTTGGAAAAGTTTATTTGATTCGAGAAAGACTCTGCACTGCACAGAGCTGGCAGAAGAGCTATGCCGATGCTCATCGTAAACCTTTGGAGTTTATGGTCAGGGATCACGTCTTCTTGAAAGTGACACCAATGCGTGGAGTAATGCACTTTGACATTAAGGGCAAATTGTGTCCCAGATTTGTTGGCCCCTCCAAAATAATGGAACGAGTGGCAATAGTGGCATATCAAATTGCACTACCTTCCGCCCTGGCTGAAGTGCACAATGTCTTCCATGTCTCTCAACTTCGAAAGTATGTGCATGATCCGAGTCACGTGGTTAGCTTCGAGAAATTGGATAAACGTACTGACTTATCATACTCAAAGGAGCCTATACAGATTTTGGATCACAAGGAGAAGGTGTTGCAAAATCGAACAATGTCCTTGGTTCACGTGCTGTGGCGGAACCATCAGATGAGGAATCAACTTGGGAGATAGAGTCGAAGATGAAGGAGAAGTATTCTGTATTGTTCGTTCTATTGGAGGTAAGACCTTATTCTTAAGTTTCGGGATAAAACTTTTTCTTAGCGGTATATTACGTAGTGCCTCAAATCCCGATCCGACCGGGATGCGCACTATATAATTGGGCTTGTGGCTAATCTGTCTGAGTCATAGTTTGGTGTTTAGATCTTCGGCATCCTCTTGCCTCGACGAAATGCGATGATCATTTCCAACTCATGGATAGGCCTCTATTGAAAGGAGTCCAATAGTTTTCGTGCTTTGTTGCTTGGTTTTCTTGATGTCGCTTTGGGATTTTATTTTGGTGTTGTTTTCGATTTGCTTGGTTTTTATTGTTGGCTTTCTCGTTCGGAGCTTTGATTCTTGAGAAGTTCGAAAGGAAGGATAGGCAAAGGATTCTAACCCGGTGCTCGTGCTATTGCAGGTCCGCGTAACTGACGTTTGATCGTCGCTAGACGAGACTCCTTCTTTCAGCACTTTTCCTTAACCAGTAAGTGGTTCGGACCCTTCTTTCCTACTTTTTTATGTCCACATCTCTAATGTCTCAAACGTTCGATCGATAATGTTCGACTGAACGCCTAGGAAATCCTTAGCCACAATGCATGCCAGCTACTAAGTAAGGAATATGGAAATTATAGACTAACTTGTATATTCATGAATACGTCATAAACACAAGCTTCATTATATAATAGAAATTGGGCTATTGGTTGCGGCCTAGTGCCTCGAAGTGTTTTGACCTACGGGACCCCAAAATCGGAACACGACTTAAGAAAATATGAACTATTGCATAATTATATACATTGCTGCTTTACTTCTTCTGTTTTATCTCATGCATTGTATGATATTTGAACTGTTCACGCATTTACATGGTCTGGGACAACTTGTGTACAAACACTAAAAGAAAAAGTCAAATTAGGGCGTAAAGAAATGTCGCTAAATAACCAATAAATGTCGCTAATTACTTTTAGCGACGTTTTACAGAAGTTGCCTTTCGGCTAGTCGCTGAAAGGAAAAACGTCGCTAAACGTCGCTATATCGACGTTTTTTAGCGACATAAATGTGTCGCTAGATTAGCGACGTTTAGTGACGCAACGTCGCTAATTAAGGACGTGCTCATCTGTCGCTTAACTTTGCTAATTAGCGACTTATATAGCGACGTTACAACGACGTCTTTAATGACCTGGCAATACTACCATGTCAGCAAGTTGCGAGGTACATCGACATTTTTAGAGACATTTTTAGCAACGTCATTAGCGACGTGTAGTAACGTCGCAACATAGCGACGTATTTAGCGACGTGTAGTAACGTCGCTAAACGTCGCTAAAAACGTCGCTAATTGTACAGTAAAAAAATAATAAAAATAAATACTGAATTATTTTTAAACTATTATTCCTGCAGTTTTTTAATTCATAATCTGTACAAATAGACCCGGAGCAACCCTCCGTTGAATTTCCTGGGTTTGTCGACCCCCTTAGATTGAACACTTAATACCGGTAAATTAACATATATTTAATATGAATAATATACTAAAATTTGAAGAAAATAAAAATCCAGCAAATATTGTCGTAAAGAATATAGCAAATATATATCCATACAATGAGTCTTATCCTAAATAATACAAAGAATACAAATATCCATCAAATATCCATGCAAATATCTATACTACTGCGGATCTGCAGGAGGATGACCACCGGTACGCATGAAGGATAAGAACATATCATACTGCTCCCGTGAAATCGATACCTATGTCGATGGAGCAGGCAGTGACGTCGGTGGAGTCTGTGTCGATGTAGGCGAACCAGGAGTACGTATCCGCTCCAGCTATGCGAGTCGCTGGTTGTAAGAATCCATGGTAGATAACAACATCGCACTGCTATGAACCATTGAATCATGCATCATCGTCAGCCTTTCGCCCATGGATAGTTGTGATGCCTGCAGCTCTGTCACGCTGCGCTCTATCGAGGCTCTAAGATTATTTGTCAAATTCCGGAGCTCCGTGATGCTGCGGTCGAGCATATCGAATCGTACGATGAGCGTCAGATCGTCCGCCTGTGGCTGGGACCGGGGCTTCTCCTCCATCCTTTGTAGTAACTCGTCATGGAGAGACGCAATATGACGGTCAACGGCCTCCTGGACTCTGGCCGACGACTGCGAGGGCTGTGGGGAATGCGTACTTGTCGGGGAGGCCCTAGATGACTACGTCGCAACCAGGGCGCCATAGGATCCCATACCATAGTACGTACCCCTCTGGAGACCACCAGCGGCGGTCACCCACAGGTCATTCGTCGACAGAGCTGGAGCAGGCTACGAGGAAGTACTAGCCTCTCCAGCTGTAGGTGCACTAGCAGTCGCCCGCTCACGCAGCCTAAGATACTCGGCCTAGAAAAGTTTGGATACTCGATAATTGCCTAAGTTATATTAAAATTAACATAAAGTAAAGTAATACTTACATAGGTCTCCGAGGCCCTCTCATCAACGAGATTTTTGTCCTTGCGATGGGTGGCCAAGAAGACGGTCACCATGTTTGCATCCTCACCCCTCTGTACCTGTTAAAAATATATTATTTAGTACTAAAATTAAATTTTTTTTCTACTACCATCTTATCGTACTTATATTAAAATAATATATCTTAAATAAAAAACATACCAAATGACGAAAAAAATTTGTCATCGGAATCGAGCTACCACACCACTTTGCAGCATTTCGCCTAGCCGCCTTGGCATTCTCAGACCTTTCCTTGTAGCTCAGATCATCGAATCTAGCCCTCATCGCATTCTACTGCTCAGGCGTGATCCAACCTTGGATCAGTTTTCCAGCACGATCACGAGCCTTCTGGTCATCTAGAGCATCACGGATAAGCTTGGCGACAACGGCAAAAACATCCGCTCGATCAACTCGGCCTGGTACGGAGGATTGAAATACGTTTACTACAATAAATAATTTAGTAAGTGAGCATCACGGATAAATTATATAATATACATAAATTAGAGGATTTATATAATATACTCCTACCTTGAAGTGCGCAAACCAGAATGCCTTCCTCTCCTCCGGAGCTTCAGAGTAGTTGACCCAAAGGCCACCATAGTTGTTCCTTAGAAATAGGCCCAGGCATCTCTGAACCGACGATGGACGATATCTATACAGAGATAATTATTTAGATTAAAAAATTCAATATATGATGAATAAAGAAATACACGATATATATGATGCTAAACCATCTAATTGAAAAAGTCAGTATTAATTATGTCATCAAACACATTCTTCTCGATATGCATGATATCAAGGTTATGTCTGATCAGATTGGTGCTCCAATATGGCATATCCTATAATATACTCCTCTTCGTCCAGTTATGTGTACGACCAAATCTGTCACACTTGTACCCCTTAGCAGGATCTTCGATAACACTTGGTAAATCTTTTACCTTTTCCCATATCGTGTGTCCGGGCCACCTTGGCAGTGGATTGGCCTTCTCCACAACGCTCGCACGAAAAGCACTCGTGTTCCTCCGGTACGGATGATCATTCGGCAGAAATTGTCGATGATAATCGAAGAAGCACGGTTTGCCTCCGTGTTTTAAACGGAAAGTCTTAGTACTGTCTATGCAATACGGACATGAGAGACGACCATGGGTACTCCATCCCGATAACATTCTATAGGTCAAAAAGTTGATGGTCCACATAAATGCTGCCCTCATCTAAAAATTTTGGTTTCTAGAAACATCGTACGTGTTGGCACCTCCATATACGTATATTATCACGCACCGATTCCGTGGAATCGATAGTCGTCCCCCAGGCGTGACCGCCGTGCGGGTCTAGGTTACGCACCGCACAAGGCTAAGTATTTTATTTTTGTATAGTGAGCACAAATTCAGAGTACACGGATAAATTTGAAACACAGATTTAAAACATGGAAAAGTTCTCTTTTATTGATAATATGAACATCTGATACAAAAATCTTGAACTAAGTCATAAGGGTTGCCACACGGGCTTACAAAAGTGTGACACTGTCACTACCACTTTTCCAAATAAGGGCAATTGTGTAATTTCATAATTTTTTTTTAAATAATTATGTATTAATTAATTGTTGAGTTTTGTAACTAATTATATTTATTAGTGATATTTGGTTTAAGGTAGAAACCCTAGAACTCATTAGGACAGACCCTAGTGATTCAACCCAAATTTGTAAACCCTAGAATACAAAATTAGGGTGAACCCTCAAAACCCTAGACTGACTTAACCTGAGTCTATTAGGTCCTACATGACTTAACATAAAGGTTTAAACCTAAAGCTGTGCAAGGAAAACCCTAGAACTAGGTTTATATAAAGGAAGCTTCTCACAAAGCCATCCTTCATATAGACAGGAGAAACTTTAGCCTCCACAAGAGAAACCATCTCCCCACTCCAAAAATTCGAAACCCTAACCCTAGGTTCCATTTTCTCCACCTCCAAAGCAAGAGAAGCAAAGAACGTGGGTCAGGGAGCCTTGGAGAAGAAGAGCCTCGTTGAAAAAACCTTCCCCTGCAGGTAAAACCCTAGTTCTACTCATTTAAATTCTGTTTTCGGATGTTCATGGCCCTTTAGGAACCCGCCCAACTCTGTGTAGTACGAAATTTAGGGTTTGATTAGGTTTAGTGTCCCTAACATTGATTTCCCCAATTATCAGAAACCCAAACCCTAGGTATTCGTAGGTAGGTTGATTTCATCCCATAGGGGTAGGTTGAACCCGATTTTTAAGGTTTTTGGTTAGAGGGATTCATGGGTTTTAAGTGATTTTTCGTTTCTGCACTGTATATGGTTGATGAAATGCCAAAGGGATGAACACCTGTTTCACCTATCTAATCTACTCTAATATAATCTAAAATGATGTATGATGTATATATATATTATACATATGTATATAGATAGATGTATGTGGTATATATGTATCTAGGTTTGTAGATGGGTGTGTGTTTTGAAGGGGATTCCCTGTACAGTCGGGTCTGAGGAGGACTGTGCTGTGCTGTGGGTGTACGTGCACTGTGTATCAGTACTGGATGTTGTGTCAGTTAGAGATCTGGGTATTATTATGAACCAATGTGGTTGTAGAGTTTGCATCAGTGTGTAGGGGTTATGGTGATGTGTGTTCCAGTAGGGTATAGGTTAGTGCCTCAGAATATGTATATGTGTGTGGCTGTAGGTCAGTAACTTGAGGGTTTAAATGAGCAGATATCAGTTTATGTGTGTGATGTGTATCAGAACCTAAGTGTCTTAGTGAATTATATATGTGTGAGTATCCCAAAACCTGTGCAGTTAGTACTGTGTCAGTATAGGTGTATCTGGTCAGAGAACTGTGTATATGACTGTGTGCATCAGTAGGCTGTGACTGTGTGCAGAGTGAGATGGGAAACCATGTGCATTCAGACTTGTGCAAGACTGTGAGGAACTGTGTAGTGTGTAGCAGTTTCAGTTGTGTAAACTGTGAATTTCCTGTGTCCCTATGTGTGTATCCAAGTATGGAGTTAAGGTGAGTGAATTGTGAGGGTGTAAGGTGATGTAGCAGGGTATTTAAATTGGGGAGAAGATCTGTTAAACTGTGTATTTTTTCCTGTGTGTTTCAATATTCAAATCTGGGTATCAATAATTGTGTGTATATGTATGTGGGTATCTTATATGAACCAGTGGATTTGAGTGCCAAGGGACTGGATTACCTGTGCAGTCTTGATGTGTATCAGTGTCAAGTTGCACACATGTGCAGAGGAGATTACCTGTGCATGTGCAGTGAGCTATATTAGTGCAGTTAGTACTGTGTATCAGTCATAGGTGTGAGTAGAATTGATACTTGGGTGTGTGTTAGCTATGTGAGGTGTTCAGTTTTTAAACAGTGTGTGTATTGTGTTAGGAAATTTCTGTATTGTGTGTATGTGGCTGTGCATATAGTGTGTGAGGTATTTTCAGTAACTGTGTACAGTTGGGCAGAGTGTGGCTGGGTATTCTGTGCATAAAGGTTAATTGTCTGTGTGAGTAGCCAGTGTGTAGAGGTTCAGTGAGATACATGTGTCTATGTGTGTCAGTTTATGAGGTGTACAGGTGTGTGTGTGTATTAATTCTGTAGGTGAGAGTGTTTTACCTAGGAATGTATGTGTGCAGGGTGACTTGAGAGTCTGTGTTCCCAGTTTTTCCTGAGTGTGCAGTGCAGTAGATTCTGTGCATTGTATCAGTTGAATTCAGCATGTCTAGGTACTAGATGTGTACTAGGATGAGTTCTGTGCATTCAGTGTGTATGTGTGCACTGAGTTTTATGTGCCAGTAATGTGTCTGTGCTAGTGTTCAGTGAGCAGTGAGCAAGCAGTTCAGGACCTGTGTGTGTGTAGGTAATTAAGAGGCAGAAGTTTATGTATCAGTAGATGTGTATCAGCAGTAAGGAGGGGGTTTGGGCCAGGTATGTTGTGTGCAGAAATTATACATGTGTGTGTTCATGTGTCAGTTAGCATCAGTATAGAGGATGCAATGAAGGCCTGTGTGTAGTTGTTATGTGTCAGTCAGTTAGAGAAGTAGAGTTAGTATGTTTTGAGAGTTAGTAAGCTAGGATTGATAGTTAATATATATTAAGTATCAGTTAGCCAATTAGAATGTCAGTTAGTATTAGTAGCTTGTTAGTTATTTGAGTATATAGGTTAATATGATAAAATAAGTTACTAGTTAATGTAGATGTTAGTTATATAATAGCTAGTAGCACTTAGAACTTAGGTAAATACCTGGAATAGCTAGTGTTAGCTAGTAAGTGGCAGATTTAGACCAATTGACTTAGTTGGACCTAGTATTGACCAGTAAACCTTAGACATGACCTAGAAACCTCGTTTTTAATTTGTTAAGCATGTTATTCTTTTAATTCATTTATTAACATTGAACTTCCATAAATAGGTCATTGTGATCCCACCTTGGGCATCGATCCTCACATTTTGCTCAGGACCCCAGGCGAGTACATTCTCTGACAGTTTTCATTGTTGATTATTTCTATAAATTGTAGTGTATTACATACTTGATTCCGACACTATGGATACACGGGTTAGCACCCTAGATCCCCATCATGAGGAGTCGTGATTGGAATCCATCGTGCTAGCTGGGGGATGGGGAACTGTTAGTAGATTATGTGATCATATCCACACTTACCATGCATCATAGCTCACCCCACATCTCACGTCGGGTGCGGCCTGACCATCATCATGCCTCATAGCTGTTATATATGATTAGCCTGACCATTATCATGCATCATAGCTAACCATATGGTTAGCCTGACCTTCAAGAATCATAGCTAATCATATATAACCAGCCTGATCCAGACCCAAGCCGATCATATAATAAACTAATATTTCAAACACTTAGCTAGATGTTTTATCTCTCTATTCAGATTTACCTGTTCTAGCATTCACTATTTATTGCTCATTGCTAGATGCTTTATTGTCTATTTCATTTCTCCAGTACTTCACATGTTCAGCTTTTATTTCCATCATGTATCTCTTACACTGTTTATAGATTTTGTCAATTTAATGAAACTGCTGTTAGTGCTTGTGCTTCGCTCCAATCCTGACTGGATAACAACATTTTCAGAGAACCTGGAGGACTTTTGCCCTACTCATTACGGTCCAGGAATAGAGGAGGATTTCACCCCAGAAATCCCAGAGGAGGTGCCTATCCTAGAGGAGAACATGCCTGCCCATGCTTAGATTATTTTTCTGCAATTATTGTTTTAGACTGAGACTGAGACTGAGATGTATTTATTTTGTGACTTTGTGAGGTCATTTGGACCCAGGATTTGAGTTGAACTTCTTGTGATTGGTTTAAATAGAACTCTTTTCAATTCTCATCGTGCCATTATGTTTATAGTTGTGATTGAGTATATTATAGAACTGTGATTATTTATCATTGTCCTCCGTACGGAGTTGAGACTATTGACAGGATATACTATGTTTGTGACCTAGACAGCGTTCTACCGCCGATGCTGCGGCGTAGGCTGGACGTACCCACGACTCAGGCCCAATTTTCGGGTGCGGGTCGTGACACGTTTTTAGTGGTGGCCCATGCAGGTCCAGTCATAGTCTTAGACTGTTTTAGGAAATAGGAATTAGGCCAAGGATATGCTCGATCACAATTAGGGAATTCTGATTCTTATGATACTATTCTTAATGATTAATTCCTTTAGAAATTTTCTGTCCTTCCTTGATATCATATCTATTGCCTTAATTGAATCTTTTGGTCTGTCTTCAGGATGCCGCCAAGAAGATCCCAGAGACTCGGAGCAGCAGATACAGAGAGGTCTGCCACCTCTCGCGCTGCCGGACAGACCTCAGCAGCACCTCCTACATCTCCAGGACAGGTGGGAGTATCTGCAGCATTCGGGGGTCCTCCACCACCAGTTCAGAGGGTCCCCACAGCTACGACGGCACCACCACCTCCACCACCACCAGCTCAGCATCCAGGAGGTGTGCCCGTCGATGGGGCACAGATGTTCGCTTTGATACAGGGCATGGTCGATGCCCAGAGGACGTCGGCAGAGGCCCAGAGAGTGCAGGCTGAGGCACATCAGGCCCAGACAGAGATGATGAGGGTAAACATGGAGAATGCTCACCAAGTGGCTCTCCAAGCTGTGGAGAGAGTCACTCAGCAGCAGCAACAACCTGGTCAGCAACAACAGAGGCCGGGCACCATTGTGGACTTCAAGAGGATGATGCCTCGAGAGTTCAAGGGGACAGAAGGGATACTCTACGCCGATGATTGGCTAGAGGACATCGAGAGGAACTTGCGTTTGGCGCAGATTCCAGAGGCGCTCCAGATCGAGGCCGCTGGCAGCCAGATGTTCGACATTGCCTTGACGTGGTTCCGCACGGAGCCGAGACTCTTGCGCGGGGGACTCACTTGGGAAGCTTTCAAGGAGCTCTTCAAAGAAAAGTTCTTTCCTGATGTCGCCCTGGGAGCTTTGGAGAGTCAGTTCCATGACTTAGCCCAGGGGAGCTCGTCCGTCGACGAGTATGCCGCGGAGTTTTCCCGCCTGAGCCGCTTCGCGCCATCGATGATTAGAGATCCGGGGGACAGGGCCCGGAAATTCAGAAAGGGGCTGACAAGAGAGATCAAGTCTCGCACGTCGGGACGTCGCACAGCTACCTATGAGGGCATATTGATGGATGCCCAAGTAGCCGAGGATGACTTGGACCTCAGACCCAAGAGGGGACGCGATGTTTCCGGGGGAGCAAACAGTAGTGCGGTACCAGGCAAGCGTCCACACTTTCAGCAGCAGCAGAGGCCCTTTCAGCAGCAGCATCAGGCACCAGCCCGAGGGCAGGTCCAGCAGCAACAGAGACAGAACCAGCCCGCCATCCAGTGTGCGTACTGCGGGAAGACAGGACATACCAGAGAGAACTGCAGGAAGAG